>CM035627.1:96047111-96673944 GCA_020496765.1 Gossypium stocksii | reverse complement strand
AAGCCCATTCTCAATCATATGGCCCATTAGGCCAAGATCACAATCGTATGGCCCATTAGGCCCAAATCTCTATTAAGTGGCCCATTAAGCCCAAATACAATTCAAATCATGTAATATGCATGACTAACTCAATTCATATAACAAAATCAATAAATTTCACAAAAATTAGCCTCAGGGCCCACCGGGCCCATTTAGCCACTTTTGGCATTTCGATTTTTCGGCATTGCCGATATCGTGTGTGTAGTGTTTGTACACACCTGATTGATGACCCACACTACACTATCCTCAGCCTTGACCTACAATCAAAACCACTTTCGAATCAATTCCAAACACTACTATAACTTTATCAAATTCTGAAGTCTTACCGTAGCCTTACCGTGTACCTTCGGCTTTTCTAACCTTTCCCTTAGCAATTAATCCAAAATATTCTTAGATTTGTATCAACACACATATTCTATCAATATCAGATGACTCGTCTTCCACACGAGTCACCCTTATAGGCTACACATATATATTCAGCCACCCCTTTAAGAAATCGAAATTGTGAATGAGACACTTATCGGAACTCACCTTGAATCTTGCGGCCTAAATATCCACTGAATATGCAATTGGCTCCTAACCCCCTTGATTGAAGGTAGCAAAATAGATATTAATGGAGAATAAGAGAAATCGGTAAAAGGTATAATTCTTCGGCTTTTAAGAGAGAAAAGAATAATGGGACCACTAGGGGTTTCGGCAAAACAATGGATGGCTTAATTGGCAAGGGAAAGATTCAGCTATAGATGAAACAAAAGGCAGAGGAAGAATTCGGCAAGAAAAAGAAGAAAGAAGAAAAGAAAATAAATACAAATTAGCACTTGAGGAAAATATGAGAAATTTAGCATTAGCCTAGGATCCAAATTCGGCACATATTTATAGCCTATAGCCTCAATTCCCAATTTAGCTTCATCACTTCCCCCTTCTCATCTCCTCGTTTTTCTCCCTGATAACTCCCTAATCTTTTTCCTAAATTTTCTCTCCTGATCACCTCTCTGAGAGTCCAGCTTCACGCCGCTACCAATCTTCTAGAAGCCTAAACTTTAACTCTAAAATAAATTTAATATTTTTCCCTTTTAAGCATGGACCCAAACTTAACAATGGGCCTTCTAACACACAAATAATATTTGCCTAAGCACACTAGGCATATATTCACGTAAAAAACCACACAAAAAGAAGTTTGAGATTTTTGGGGCGTTACAACAGTACTGAAAGATTTGTGAATAGGGTTATATGGCATGTATAGTCTAGTTGGTTAGGAAGTGTATAAGTCTTTTTGGTTATCAAAGCCTAAAGGAGTTTGATAGGACTAGCCAAGTTTTTTGGATCATTTTAGTAGTGTGTTTGACCTTGAAATGGCTTGTAAAGGTTGGTATATTTGGCCATTTAAGTTGGCTAACCTTGGTTATATTTATGAGCTTGTGATGATGCCTTTCTTGGATGTGTAAGTTTGTATGGTTTGAGTGGATAAGTATGTGATGTTCATGTATGATAGGTGTAGCATGTGAATGGTGTGTTGATGTATTGGCTGTGGATGTTTGATGGCTTAATTATGACAAGTTATGTGTCATTGAATTGGTACAAGTGTGATTATGTTTCAGGGTGGCAAATGGCTTGGAAAATAGCCTTAAAGTTGTCCATACGGGTAGACACACGGGCGAGTGTCTAGGCCATGTGTGACACATGGTTTGCCCTATGGGCGTGTAAACAGGCCGTGTGTCTCCTGCACCTTAATTTTGAGAAATAGAATGCCCAATATGGAGCACACGGGTAGAGACATGGGTGTGTGTCTCAGCCGTATAGACGGCATGGCTTTGAACACAGGCGTGTGCCAAGGGCGTGTAAATTCTACACCTATTTTGCGAGAATTTAATTCGTCACACGGCTTAGCACACGGGCATGTGGCTTGGCCGTGTGGTTTCATTTGGCCGATGACATCATAAACAGAGAGTTACATAGGGTATGGATACGGGTGTGTGTGACCGCACGACCTATCCACACAGGCGTGTCCTATATCCACATGGGCGTGTGTTTAAGTCCGGTAATACCTTGTATCCTGTTCCGACGTAAAACACGGGTAAGGGGTTTACATTAAGTGGTATCGTAGCTATGGTTTAGTTGATTCTAAGACTAACATAGCATATGTGAGTCCAGCTATACATGCCATATTACTACCTGTGATAGTGTGATGTCTCCTGACTCTAATGAAATTGCTTTGTTGAAACAAAAATGCTTTCCAACCAAGTTATTTTCGAAAATGCTGAAAGTGATACTAAGATATTAAAAAATGTGTTTCTGATTAGTCGAAACTTGGAAAGGTCTGAATGATAGTTCATGATATGTATGTGATAATGTACAAAATGAAATAACTATAAATTAAGAAATATGGATAAAATGTCATTGTTCCGGTTGAACGTTGTATCTCGATGGATTATAGTGATTTTATGAAATGAATAAAGTGTGATAAGTGTTATGAAAGGATTTAGCCTGAAATGGCAATCCTGTTATATCATATGTGACTTGGAAGTGTGTTCTTTGAATATATGCAAAAAGGACACTTTTGAATATGGATCGACGGACTGTGACATGCATACCTCGAGTATGCTACCCGAGTATCCATTGAAACTACCATAGTTTAATGGGAATTATCCTTGAAATATGGAAAAGTGAAATGAAATGAGAGTTTATATTGTGATAAGAACCTATGTTGTTTGGAATTCATATGGTGTTATGTGCCTAACTTGTTTGATTAAGTGGATGCGATAAGTAAGTTTACTTAAAATTCATGGAATGTATGTATGGGTGCACTTGTTTAGATAAGATAATCAGAAAGTTTGTGTAACTTAAATATGTATGTTAATTTGCCTGAAGTGAATTTTTATAACTGTGATGATATTAAGATGATAATGAATGTCAAGTCATATAAGTGTATATATGAGAGTCAAGTTAGAGGCTTTACGACCTCACCCCCTTACTAATATGGCTTTTTATAATGAAATCCCATGAGATCTACCTTAAATGAGTTCACAAGTAAGAGACTAAAGAGTTCAGTAGCGGAATAACTAATAATATGGTCAGAATTAAGAGTAGTTTGGTAAGTCAATACAATTTTGGAAAAAGTGACAGATTATTCTAAAGACCATTTTGATTTTGCAATGTCACGGTAAAAGATAAAGTTAATCCAGGTTAATTGACTCATTCAGATATGAGGTCTAAAGTGTGTATTTGCTAGAATTTCTTCCGAATCAATTTTTGTTAGTGAACAGAAAAATACGGGATTAGTGATGACAGGATTAGTCAAAGAAATGATATTTGAATCATAAAAATATCTGAGTGTAACAGTTGTAATTGAACAGATTATGATGATCTCTCCTGGGTATTTTTTATATTCATTTATCCTCAGAGATATATGTGATTGTTTGTTTTCTACTAAAATTTTTATCGTATGAGAATGCTAGCTGATTATAATGTTAGAAGAAAGCAATGTTGGTCTGGTTGGTTGATGATCGGCCCATGTTATCTCTCTTTGAGGTTTATTCTATTATATTTGGAATAAAAGTTGATGGTGAAAATTTATGTGAGGCTATTCTTCTGATTTACTGAATGTTGTTTTTGCACTATGTATATTGGAAAATATCTTATTTCTATTACAACTGATTTCAGAGTGTGTAAGTATTGTTTTTCTTTTGGATTTATCTGAGGAATCATCAAGATCACCATTATTTTCTTGAACATGGTGATTCCGATATCGGATTTCTCTAATTTTCATGAAAGGAATTGACATCAACAAAAGTATAGGTAGTGAAAGCTTAAGCTTGAATTGTATAATGGTTTTCTTTACTCAAGTAAGTTCATTTAAGGTCAGTGAGTTCAATCAGGACACTTTGTCCTTTTGAGCTAATGTAGTTGTGAAGATCTCTGATTAGCGTGCTAAAGGAATTATAAAAGAAAGTATGTTTGAGTTGTTTACCAACATAAAGAAAGGAATAATTTGATATGTTATTATTTGATAATTGAGACAGACCCAGTATTTTATCGAAGTGAGCTGGTCATTGAAAGGTAAATTGAGTTATATGCATTTAAGTCATCCTCAGGTAAGAAAATAAAATCTTGTGCATTCATGAGTGAATAGATGGGCAGTTTGAAGGAGGAATACATATCCTAAAAATATGATATGAAAATATACATATTAGATTTGCTCTAATTGAATGATGTTGTGTAACAGCCCCAAACCAAGCTTAGTCGGACAGTGATTTTGAAATCACTTCCCGTAGTTTAAGAAAATTATTTTAGTGTTATTTTATTTGTTGTATTTTTATAAAGGTGCATGAAACTTTTTGATAAATTAATTTACACGATTGAAGGTTTAATCACAAAAAAGGACTAAATCGTATAAAAGGAAAAATGTGCCAATTTTTAGTAAATTGTGTCATTTAGTTAGAGAACCAAAATGTGAGGATTTTAAAGGGAAATTAGGCCCTTAAAACCCATGATGGCCGGCCATAGAGAGAAATGGGCATGGAAAAGTCAAAGGTAGGTAGCTTTAGGTGGCTAATGGATAAAATATTAGTCTAATTGCCTAGCAATCATTTCTTCTCCATTTCTCTTTCACATTAGCCGATTTTCTCAGCCATTTTGGGGTTTTAGAAGCTCAAAATTTTATCCACTTTGTGCACCCACAAGTAAGTGATTCTGATGACTTTTCTTAAATATTTTTGCATATTTGAGACCCTTGTAGCTGAGCTACATTTTGATGGGTATATTGTGCAAAATGGTTGAAAGTTGAGAGCTTTTTCATTGTTCAATAAATGATGTTTGCTGGAAATTTTGGGAAGGAAAATGAATGTAGGTTATCTATTGAACCACTTTTGTGTAAGAGGTTGCATGAAAACACTCAAATTGGACTTAGTTGGAGAAGTTGTAAAATAAGGAGAAATTGTGTGAAATAATGAGAAATTAGGGTAGTATTGAGGATAAAAAGAGTTTTTTAGGCTTGGTTGATGAGGAAATTCGATAAAAATCGATTTTCGAGCTTAGGGGCAAAATGGTTATTTTGCCAAGAGGTTAGGGGAAAAATAGTCATTTTTCCAAAATGTGAATTTTTGGATTGTTTTAATTAATTTAATGATTAAATGGATGAATTTGTATTTATATAGATCAAGGTAAGGGTGAAGTCAACCTTGACCAAGGTAAGGGAAAAGCGTCGGAGTGAATTCCACATTTCCTGTGTTTTGTATACCAAGGTAAGTCTATATGTAAACGATATCTCTTTTATAAACGTGTTGCTCATGAATGTTTTATATTATGTGTGGTTAAATGTTATGGTCATATAATGAAATTGTGATACGTGGAAGTACGATTAAATTTTCATAAATTTTTAATGAAGGTGGGCTGAGTGCAATACCACCGTACTTTAATTAATAAAGGTAGGCTAAGTGCGATTCCACCGTATTTTAATTAATAAAGGTGGGCTAAGTGTGATACCACCATACTTTAATTAATAAAGGTGGGCTAAGTGCGATTCCACCGTACTTTAATTAATAAAGGTGGGCTAAGTGTGATACCACCTTACTTTAGTTAATAAAGGTGGGCTAAGTGCAATACCACCGTACTTCAATTAACAAAGGCGGGCTATATACAATATCGTTGTAACTTATTATGGATGATGGCCTAAGTGCTAAATTCATCTTATTATGGCTAATGTCATTATAAATGACTATGTATGAACTTATTTCGTATAGATATATTTTGTGAAACTCTTGGAAGGAAGCCTGTATGGTTTGTGATGGCAGATAAGTGCAGGGATGGTATGTGCTACTCATTATGAGTTAGGTGCATAAAATTGTGTTGAGAATGTTGAATAGCGGCAGGAAGAGTAAGTGAACTTACCGTTATAGTATTAGTATGCTTGAAGCTATAGTTAATGGCTTAGTGCATGATTGTGGTATAAACTTGTATATATATATATAGACTTACTAAGCGTTATGCTTACCCTATTTTCTTCCCTCTTTTTTTTTATAGTGCTGCCCAAGTAGTTCGAGGATCTAAAGGCATTAAAGACATCGGTTGCACTATCAGTAGAAGTATTCGGTATTGTTGCATTTTGTATTTTAAGTAATGGCATGTATAGGCTAGTTATTCATTTTGGGTGTAAGACCTAATAGTAAGCTAATTGTGTTGGTCATTTATGTTACTAAGCTTATTTTGTAAATGAACTTTGGAATTGGCCTAAAGCCATTCAAGTTTCTTAATGAAATGAATGAAATTGTTTAGAAATTGTACAAAGTTGCTTAGAGGTTTAGGCATACATTTTGGACATGAATTGGTTGATGCATGAACATCTATTTAGGGGCATTTAGATGAGTATTGGTGCTATGTTATGATGTAGGTAGATTGAGGTTTTGTTTGTATGTGTTTCAGGGTGGCTAAGGGCTTGGCAAATAGCCCAATATTGCCAACACGGGTAGACACACGAGCTGGGCACACGGGCGTGCGTCAGGCCGTATGAAAACCCCTGTAGGTTGAGGTTGGAAAATAAATTCGCATGGGTGAGAGACACGGACGTGTCCTTTGATAGTACAAGTCGTGTGAGGTACATGAGCTATCCACACGACCATGTCTAGAGCCCACACGGGCGTGCCACCCTTCCACACGGGCGTGTGCCCTAACTATAGTGGATTTTTCTTAAAAAATTTCTATGTGTCCGAAATGGGCCCGATTTGTTTCTAAACTACGAGTTAGACCTCGTAGACCCTTATTGAGGCCTGTAAGTTAATGTTTGAAAAAGTTTCAAATTGGCATGTGTTTTGGCCGTTTAAAATTGATCGTTTTACATGAGTTTTAGTTAGGTAATGCCTCGTACTCCGTTCCGGCGTCGGATACTGGTAAGGGGTGTTATATTTAGTGGTAATGGTTTAATTGATATTAGGATGAATCAAAAGTGTGCATGTAAGGCCCCGAATTTTGAGCCTAGATGAATTGGGCTTTAGGCTTTAGGTCTCATAATTTTTTGTAATAAGCAAGAAAATGACAAATGACATGTTAGCTTTAATGGTTTAATAAATTTGGAGTGTCTAGGGGTGTTGGAGAAGTTCTGGATTCGAAGTTTGAGGAGAAGGAATTTTTAATTAATTATTAAAGGAACCAGGGCGGTGAGTAGTTGGGATTTTAAATAAAAATAGGGAAAAATGGCATCAAAGAGCCTTATGGTAGAGTGGCTAAGTGACGCCACTTAAGGTATAGGAAGGTGGCGTTATGGGTTAGGAAGGAGATCTTAGGTTCGAATCCTAGCTTACTATTTTTTTTAAGAGTTTAATTTTGGCCTTCTAGAAGGTTGGAAGTCGTGTGATGATGGACTCTAAGGAGAGTGATCAGAAGAGGAAATTTAGGAGAAAGATTGGGGAGTTATCAGGGAGAAAAACAAGGAGATGAGATGGGGAAGAGTTAGAGCCGATTGAGACTTTGGGGGTAGGCAGAGTTTTGGTTTTGTGTATAAATAGGGGGTGCCGAATTCCTTTGAAAGGTTCTTTGGTTTTCCATTACTTTTCTTCTTCTCCCCCTCATTCTGTTTCTTCCATTGCCGAATAACCATCATTCCTTTTTACCGAAATCCCTATTGGTGTTATGTTCTTCTTCTTTCTCTAAAAGCTGAATACTCCCTTATAATCGAATAGTCCTATCTTTTTGCCAATTCCTTGTTGTTTTGCTCCATCAAATCGGTTGCTGTTATCTACTCTTAATCAAGTTTTAAAAGCCAAATCTCGTTCAATAGCTACCTAGGCCACAGGATCAAAGGTTAGATTCGATAAGTACTTAGTCAAACATCCTTAGTGTGTTTTGGTAAAAGCCGGAGGGCTATCTAACTCTCTTTTGTCATTAACCCTGTATTAACAAGGGTAGGGTTCAAAGATCGAAAACATGATAGGGATCTACAAGTCTCTGCCGAAAAACTATCCATTCGTTTCGGGTTTTAGGTAAGTGTTCTTGATTTTGGGATATGTTGGCCTAATAGTTTATAGTAAAAGAAAGGGTGACTTAAGTGGAAAAAAGTCACCTATTATTTCATCTTTAATGATTAAGATTAATGTAGATCTAAGGATATTCGTGAATAGTAGCTAAGGAGGGGCTATAAGAACTAGTGGCACAAGGTAAGGTTATGGTAAGGCTTCGGTTTTTGGTAAATGTTGTGGTTAAGTGTAGGATTGATTTGAGGATTGGTATTGGCTGTAGGTTCAAGGCTGAGGATAGTGTAACACGTCTCATTAACCAAGTGTGTACATACACTACACACACACATAGATCGGCAAATCCCGAAATGCCGAAAAGCTGAAATGCCGAAAAGCTGAAAGTTTGGCTGCGGTAGTCTTGCGAGTGCGCGAACACTCGTAAGAGGGTATTCGATACGATACCAGGGACCCCATGAGCGATCTCATGGCCTTGGGTCACGTTTTGGCCAACTGGGCCAGAATAGGCCAAATGAGCCCGACGGGCCCGTGAGCCCAAATAAGCAAAAGTTGATAATTTGGTAATATGTGATGAACTGATTAAGTTGTTGAATGATTTAGAATGGATTCGGGCCTGATGGGTCACATATTTGTGAATGGACCTAATGGGCCATATGGACATGATTGGGTTTGATGGGCCATATGTGATTTTAGAGAAGCATGTAGACTGCTAGGGTTTTATGGTGGACTCTAGGCCTAGATTTAATGTACTCTCAATCAACATAAAACTTAATTAATTAATCAAACATGTCTGTGGAAAAGTAGCAAGGTTAGAGTGTGCCAATGGATGTATGCATGTCTAGGATTGGATCTAGGAAGAGCTTGGTACTTAAGCGGTCCTAGTGACCCACCTCCTCTTCTCTTGAATCCTACCTGGTGCATAGTGTCTGTTCACTTTAGCCTCGAGGACTTGTTGATGGGCCAAAGTTCGTAATTAAAACCCGTACTATTAAGAAATTATGAAAATACCCCTGTAGGGTAGAAATTACGAAAATACCCCTGTTGAGTAGAAATTATAAAAATACCCTTGTAGGGTAGAATTACGAAAATACCCCTATAGGGTAGAACTACTAAAACACCCTTGTAGGATAGAATTACTGAAATGCCATTGTAAGGTAGAATTACCAAAATACCCCTAGGTAGTAAAATTACTAAAATACCCCTAGATGCTTAATGTGTGAAAATGTGTATGTTGCATTCATGAGATGTATATTGCATTTAGGTGAGTTTGATGAAACGAAGGAAGAATTTGAGGATCGCATAGTTGCTTGACGACCATGGATCCACCGATGGCTTTTTAAGCCCTATGTATGATTAGCAGCTTTGTTGCAACGATAGGTAGTACCGCAACTGGCGCTACCATTGGTATGTATGGGATAGGTGGGTCGATATTTATATCCCCACATGGTGTGTAGGGTTGGACAGAGATGGTGTGTAGAGGCTGGATGGGTAGGATTTTTGCACTTGAGTGCTTTAATACTATTCTGCTATTGGATTGGGCTCAGGCCCAAGATGACTTGTGTTGCATGATATATATATATATATATATATATATATATATAATTGTTGATGGTTGTACACACTGAGTTTTCGAAAACTCACCTCTTCCTTTATTTTTCTCAGGTAACCCTTAGTAGGCGGTTTGACGGATAAATGGACTTAGAGGTTGCCAACTAGCAAGACGATTGGGACTTGTTTTTCTCATTAATTTCTAGTTTTTATTTTATTTTATTATTTTACTTTATTTCAGTTCGAATTGAAATTAGGCCCTTTTCTCTGGTTATTACTTATTATTATGCTTAGGGATGAAACATGGATTTATTCTTTTCAAGTTATTTTAAAACCACATGTTGCTTTTAAAATTACACTTCCGCAGTTAAAGAGAATTTTTCCAAAGTGACTTTCAACATGTAATAATTAAAAAAAGGATTTTTAATACACCTCGTTCTAAAAGCAAGTACTGCCTGGGTTTTTACTTGAAATTTCTTTTAGAAAGGTTTCTAATGAAAACAATGTTTTCGCTTAAACACTTCAATATGACATCGTCGAATTCGGCCATAACGTTTAGGCCGGGTTTAGGGTGTTACAGTGCACGAGTCTAGCTATACATGCCATAAACTATAATATGATAGTGTGACGACATCTGATGATTGTAAATTGTGTTTTTCGTATAGTAATGGATCTCGACCAGTCGTTGGTGGATGATATGGAAAGTAATACGTCGGCTCCCACCGAAGGGACCGCGCCTGTAGAAAGTGGACCGGTGAATTGGAATTAGGGTGGAGAGGCCAGAGAGGCCTACCTCAAAATGATGGACGCCTGGTATACGAACTATGTTCGCGCAAATCCGAACACTCCACCTCCCCCACCCCTACACTTTATCACCATGCTCCGGTGCTCCTCAAGGAGCAGATTTGAGTAGGAGTGGTAAACCCTAGTGGATCGAATTAGAAAGCATGTGGCTAAAGAATTCCGGGAAAACAAGGATGATGACCCGGAGAGAGTCGAGTTCTGGTTGGAGAATACCATTAGAGTGTTCGACGAGTTGTCATGTACACCTAAGGAGTGCATGAAATGTGTGGTGTTACTTCTGAGAGACGCAATGTACCAATGGTGGAACACTCTTATGTCGGTGGTACCGAGAGAAAGAATTAGTTGGGGATTCTTTCAAGAAGAATTTTAGAAAAAGTACATTAGTCAGAGGTTTATCGACCAGAGGAGAAAGGAGTTTCTGGAACTGAAGCAAGGTCGAAGACGGTCTCTGAGTACGAGCGAGAGTTCGTGAGGCTTAATAAGTGTTAGATTTCAGTTTCCTAATTAAGAAATATTTGAGTGTATCAAATAAGATTCTGTAAATATTTTATCCCTAACTTTAAGGCTATGTTTAAGTACAACATCCCTAGAATTAGTCTGTTTCTTAGTGTAAAGTTTCCTAAGTTAGGCTCACTATGTGTGTAAATATTTATGTAATTTCTTGTGAAAAATATAATCGAAATAGCCTATTTTTAACATGGTATAAGAGCTTTTTTAGCCCGATTTTTGGGATTTTTTCTTTGTCTGGCGATTTTTTTCCTGACTCCCAACCAGCCCTCAAGCCTGTAGAATTTGTTCAAACGAAATATGACTGAAACTGTCAAGATCAATAACACTGGGGATGTCTTAGAAGTTTCTGTGAACAATTCAAACCCAACAAGTGAGTTTCAGAACATCCAAGTAGCCTACAGGCTAAATGGGAAAAATTACCTGAAGTGCATTCAGATGAAGTGCAGTGAAGATGCAGCAGTCCTGAAAAGGTTTGTTGAAAAGGATCGAATTTATAATTTTCTTGCTGGACTAAATGTTGAGTTTGATGCAGTAAGAGTTCAAATACTTGGAAAAGAGGAACTACCATCACTAAATGAGACAATTACAATTATTTGTGCTGAGGAAGGAAGAAGAGGAGTTATGGTTGAGAACAGTCAAGTAGATAGTTCAGCCTTGGTTACAAAAGCTATAAATGAGAGGAGATTTGGCCTAGAGCAGCCAATAGTGAAGATAATAGATAGATAGAACATACAAAGCCTATTAAATGGGATTTCGTATGGTGCACCTACTGTAAAAATGCCCGTCACACTAAAGAAAGATGCAGGAAACTCCATGGGAAGCCACAGACAACAAACAAAAATTTTTCAAAAAAGGTGGACAACTAAAGGGACAAGGGCAAGCAAATACAGCAAGACAGCTAGATAGAAAAAATATTTCTCTGGAATCACCTGTTGAATTCAATAAAGAAGAAATTTAGAAGTTAAAAAATTTGCTGGGATCATTGGAAAAATCTTCTTCAACAGGTACTTGTAGTTTGGCTTTTTCGGATATATCCTCTTCTTAAGATTCTAAAGTCTCAGGTGCTACGGACAACATGACCCACTCCTCATAAAAATTTGTTTCATATACACCTTGCCCTAGTAGTAGAGGAATAACAATAGCCAATGGTTCTGTGATCATAGTGGCTGGTCAAGGTGATATTGTTATAAACAAAACCCTTACTCTTAAAAATGTCCTTCATGTTCCAAAACTATCTACCAATCTTTTATTCATTCAAAGAATTACCAAAGACTCTAATTGTAAAGTGGTTTTCTATCACAATCGACGTCTTTTTCAGGAACAGAATACGAGGAGGATGATTGGACATGCTAAGGAAGTAAATGGCCTATACTATCTTGAAGAATCCAGTGGAGAAGTTAGTGCTCTAAATTCCTTACCTTTATCTTTCATATCTAAATCTATGAACACCAATAAAGACCAAATTTGGCTCTATCACCTTTGCCTTGGTCATCCATCGTTTAGAGTCCTTAAAATTATGTTTCCTTCATTGTTCAAAGGATTGACTGTTGAAAAATTTCAATGTGATACCTGTGAACTTGCAAAACATAAACGTACCTTTTTTTCAGTAAGTAATAAAATAACATCCACTCCTTTTACTCTTATTTATAGTGATGTTTGGGGGCCATCCACTATTTCAAATATTTCTGAGGCTCGGTGGTTTGTATCCTTTATTGATGATTGTACTCGTCTGTATTGGATATTTCTTTTAAAACAAAAATCTAATGTAAGGTATGTCTTTCCAATCTTTTACAACATGATCAAAACACAATTTGGAGCTAAAATAAAAAGGTTTAGGTCAGACAATGCCAAGGATTATTTCGAACAGTTTCTCTCAACATATTTTCAAGAAAGAGGCATTATACATGAGTCATCTTGTGTTAGTACACCCCAACAAAATGGTGTTGTCGAAAGAAAGAATGGTCACATTTTAGCTATTACAAGAGCCCTTTTTTCCAAAAAAATGTCCCTAAACAATACTGGGGGGGAGGTTGTTTAACTACTACTCATTTGATAAATAGATTGCTTACAAAAGTCCTTGAATCTCAAAGTCCTATGCAAGTTCTAAGAAAATTATTTCCTGATTTCAATACTTCAAGTAACCTTACTCCTAAAATATTTGGTTGTGTTTCTTTTGTACATGTTCATTCTCAAAATAGAGGAAAATTTGATCCACGAGCTGTCAAGTAGTCTTTCTTGGTTATTCTTCTATTTAAAAGGGGTACAAATGCTATCATCCAGCCACAAAATTTTTTTTTGTAATAGCGGATTTTACTTTTGCAGAACAAGAGAATTTCTTTACTCGTCTTTATCTTCAGGGAGAGATCTTAGTCACAGAAGATAAGGACAAAGAAATCTTTCTTCTAGACATTCCAGCTCCTGTCCAGCCACCAAACACTCCCACTCAGTCCTTGCCTGCTAACCAACCTGCCCGACTTGAAACAATAGCCCCTATACAACCTGAAACAGAGCCTAATACATCCAAATCACCAAGAGAAATTCAGGACACTACTCGTCCTCTACTGGTTTACTCAAGGAAGAAGGCAGCGGTGCAAGTTCAATCATCTTCTTCTCCTATATGACCTGAGGTAATTGCTGAAACTACTTTGAATTCTAATATTGCAAATTTAGATGATTTTCCCATTACTATTAGAAAGGAGACTAGAACCTGTACAAAACATCCCTTGTACCTATTCATGTCTTACAAAAACTTGTCCCATAACCATAAAGCCTTTCTTACTAGCCTAAATTCTATCTCCATTCCCAAAACTGTATCCGAGGCATTAGAAGATGAGAATTGGAAAAATGCCATGAAAGTTAAAATAGAAGCTCTTGAAAAAAATAAGACATGAGACTCAGTGAAATTACCGAGAAAAAAGAAACCAGTGGGATATCACTGGGTGTACACAGTGAAATATAAGTCAGATGGTTCTTTGGAGAGGTACAAAACAAGGTTGGTTGCTAAAGGGTACACTCAAATGTATGGGATAGACTACCTTGAGACATTTGCCCCTGTCGCAAAGATGAACACTATAAAAGTGTTGTTGTCACTAGCTGCCAACTGAGGCTGGAAATTACAGTAATTTGACATCAAAAATGCCTTTTTGCACGGTGATCTTGAGGAGGAAGTCTATACGGATGTTCCTCCAGGATTCGGTCGAAATACAGGACAGGTAGTTTGCAGACTAAAAAAGGCTTTGTACGGACTAAAACAGTCCCCGAGAGATTGGTTTGGAAGATTTACCAAAGTAATGCTCAAGTTGGGGTATAAACAGAGTTAAGGAGATCACACTCTGTTTGTAAAACATTCATCTTCAGGGGGAGTGACTGCTTTATTAGTCTATGTTGATGACATTATAGTGACTGGTGATGATCTAGAAGGAATGGAGAAGTTAAAGAAATGCCTAGTAAAAGAATTTGAAGTCAAAGAGCTCGGTAAGTTAAAATATTTCCTTGGTATTGAAGTGGCACACTCTCGGGAAGGAATATTCATATCTCAGCAAAAATACATAGTTGATTTATTGACAGAGACGGGCAAGTTGCACTATAAACCAGCAGAGACACCCATAGAGGTGAACCACAGACTTGGGAATGCACTAGAAGATGCAGTAGTTGATAAAAGGTCATATCAAAGACTTGTGGAGAAGCTCACTTACTTATCTCATACCAGACTAGATATTGCCTATGCAGTAGGTGTCGTAAGTCAGTTTATGCACAAGCCTAAAGAATCACATCTTAGAGCTGTATATCAGATTTTACAGTACTTAAAGGGCACACCAAGCAAAGGAATCCTATTTAAAAAGGGGGAGAATTTAACCCTTGAAGCCTATACTGATGTAGATTATGCAGGATCTATGGTTGATAGAAGATCAACCTCGAGCTATTGTACTTTCCTAGGAGGTAACCTTGTGACTTTAAGGAGTAAAAAACAAAATGTTATGGCTAGATCTAGTGCAGAAGCTAAATTTACGGCAATGGCTACTGGAGTTTGTGAGTTGTTATGGCTAAAAATTATTTTGGAAGATTTGAAGATCAAGTGGGAAGGTCCAATAAAGTTGTATTGCGATAATAAGTCTGCTATCAATATTGCACATAATCCAGTTCAACATGATCGAACGAAGTACTTTGAGGTTAACAGATATTTTATAAAGGAAAAACTAGATGGTGGCTTAATTTACACTCTATTTGTGTCCACTGATGGTGAACTAGCAGACATACTTACAAATGGATTGTCTGGGAAGCTATTTCAGAAATTAGTAAGCAAGCTCTGAATGGATGATATCCACTTCCCAGCTTGAGGGGGAGTATCAGATTTCAGTTTCCTAATTAAAGAATATTTGAGTGTATCAAATAGGATTCTGTAAATATTTTATCCCTAACTTTAAGGCTGTGTTTTAGGTACAATATCCCTATAATTAGTCTATTTCCTAGTGTAAAGTTTCCTAAGTTAGGCTCACTATGTGTATAAATATTTATGTAATTTCTTGTGAAAATATAATCGAAATAGCCTGTTTTTAATAGTAAGTATGCTAGGGAGTGTGTGTCTTCTGAAGCCACCATATGTAAGTGATTTGAAGATGGACTAAATGAAGACATTCGGTTATTGGTTGGGATATTAAAGATTTGAGAGTTTGTAGTACTCGTTGAGAGGGCATGTAAGGCCGAAGAGTTGGCCAAAGAGAAGATGAGGGAAAATACTGAGTTTCGTGATTTTAAGAAGAGACAGATGGGGAAATGACATCAATCCTCGTCTAAAAGATCGAGAGAGTTTCCTACCCGATTGATTACTTCGGTGGGATACTTAGGCAGAAGCAAGAATAAGCAACACATGACATCTAAAGTCCAGACTACTTCTGTTGCGAGTGTAGACAGTGCTCAATCGGATAAACCTAAGTGCTCACAATACAGTAGACAGCATTTTGGCGAGTGTTGGGGAAATAGTTGAGCCTGTTTCAAGTGTGATTCTCAGGACCACTACATTAAAGACTATCCTGAGAGAGCTGAAGAAGAGGGGTTTCAGAATGCTCGATTGAATAGTGTACCGTCGAGGGGCAGACCACAAGGAAACTCGGGGAATGGGGCTGGCAGCAATGGTACACCTAGAAATCCAGTTGGAAGATCTGAAGGCAGAGCACCGGCAAGGACCTATGCCGTTCGTGCTCGTGAGGAAGCCTCATCCCCGGATGTGATTACAGGTATTTTCTCTATTCATGATATGTCTATTCTTGCTTTGGTTGATTTAGGATCTACCCATGAGTTCGATGTTATTATCGTTTTTTGAGTTCGATGTGATCCTCGGAATGGATTTGTTATCTACGCATAATGGGATAGTAGATTGTGAAAGGAAAATTATTAAATTGAGATGTAAAAATGGAGATGACCTTCAAGTAGAATCAAGTGGACCTAACAACCTGCCGAAAGTAGTTTCGTGTTTGACTACAGAACAATATTTGAGAAAAGGGTGTGAAGCATATCTCGCTTTTGTGTTGAATACTCAAGTGTCAGAGGAAAGGGTTGATTCTATACCAGTAGTACACGAGTACACAGATGTGTTTCCGGAGGAGTTGCCTGGATTACCTCCAGAAAGAGAAGTGGAATTTGGCATCGAGTTGACCACTGGGACGATGCTTATTTCAGTTGCTCCGTATAGGATAGCACCAACGGAGTTAAAGGAGTTAAAGGTACAACTGTAAGAATTAACAGATAGGGATTCACTAGGCCAAGTTATTCCCTGTGGGGTGCTCTGGTACTCTTTGTGAAGAAGAATGATGGGTCGTTAAGGTTGTGTATCGATTACATACAACTCAATAAGGTGACTGTGAAGAACAAGTATCCCTTGCCTAGGATCGAAGATTTATTCGACCAACTTAAGGTAGCCTCAGTATTTTCTAAGATAGATCTGAGATCAGGGTACTATCAGTTAAGGGTGAAGGAGCAAGATGTACCAAAGACTGCATTTCGAACGAGGTATGGCCATTATGATTTTTTGGTCATGCCATTTGGCTTGATAAACGCCCCAGTGATATTCATGGATTTAATAAACTGCGTTTTCCGACCTTATTTGGACAAGTTTATCGTTGTCTTCATTGATGACATACTCGTCTATTCTCGTGACGAGGGGGAGCATTCTGAGCATTTGAGGACTGTCCTGCAAACCTTGAGAGATAGGCAACTGTTGAAACCATTTTTAAAGTTTGAAAAAATGGGGTCGACTTTGAAAACGAAAATATGGAGTCGCCACCAATCTTTTTAGGTGTGATCGGATCACCTTATAAAATAGTTTATTTCAAAACATGGATTTTGGCCTACGAAATTCAAAAAAACGGGTTCGGGAGTCGGTTACGTACGAGGAAGGATTAGCACCCTCGTAACGCCCAAAATTGGTACCGAATTGATTAGTTTTTGTCCTAATATCGAAAATTCGAAAAGATTTTAAAACATGACCTTAAAAGCTTGAATAGTTTGAATTGAAACTTGAGATTCCTTTGTTCTGAAAGAGTACAAACATCACATCCAGCACGTTAGAACACGATGTTTTAACCCCTCGTAACTAAAATCATCTCATGATTTACAAAATTCATTAAAAGGATATTAGGTTGTTTAGCCAAACGGAAAATCGAAACCCAGCACGTTAGGGCACTATTTTCCAAATTTCAAAACACAAAACATTGCCTTATTTTAGAAAAAAAAATTTGGATAAAATGTGGTAATTAAAGGAGATAGATATTTTAAAACAAAGAGTAAAAAAATGTAACATTAGGTTATTTTAAAAGAAATGTAATTTACTAAAGTTACAAGTCATATTAACAATTAGGACTTACATAAACAATTAAATAAAAGAATGACATAACATAACAAATAAGGTAAATCATATAATATCAATACTAAGGTAAATAAAGACAACAAACTTGAATTTTAAGAATATGAATGATCAAATAAAAGATATAGAGTAAATAATATCAATTTAAAATCTATGCGAAAAAAATAAGAAATAAACATGGAACTTTACACACAAGAATAAATATGTATATAAAATAATAAAATAAGGTAAATAATATATACAAGACAATAAAATACTATAACAATTTTTGAAAAAAAAGAAACATAAAATGATATGGCAAAATTTAAAATGGAAAGTATATGTATATAATGAAATAAATATATTTTTAAATAAATAAATACTATATATAAAACCTTAAATTTATAGAAAATATATATAAGGGATAACATGTAATATAGTAATATAAGATATATATACATAAATGATTTACATATTTAAAATATACGATATATAGAAAATTTTATATTAATGACAAAACAATTCAAATAGTACATAATATACAAATTTATAAATAATATAAAAAATAATATAGAACTTAAAAAATGAAATAATTTGATATAATACCAAAATTATTAAAAAATAAAATATAAAAAAGAATTAAAAATTAAGGAAACAAGGATTAAATCAAAATAAAAAAGGTTGAAAAAAGAAGATGAACGAAGAATAAAATAAGAACCGCAGAAAATAAGAACACAAGAAAGAGAGAAATTTGAGTGAATGCTCTCAAAAATTTTTATTGTTTCCCAAAACTCAAGTAATTTACAATGAAGGGAGAGGCCTCTATTTATAGTTGAGCCTCCCAAAATCCAATGGTACAGATCAATTACATCAATGGTTAAGATTAAAGGGTATCTACAAATTAAATCTCTAATATTACAAAATCATATCTTCTAAGATTGCATATCATATCTGAGATTGCATATCATATCTATGATTGTATCATATCTAAAATTGCATATCATATCTAAGATTGTAGATGGACCTTAAATCTTTTCAAGTAATGGGCCATTCCAATCGAGCCAAATTATATATTTGTAATTTTGGATTGGACTTGGACTTTGTTTTATTTTTTGGGGTTTATTATTTTTTGTGTGGGCTCGGGCTAAATTGGCCTATTATAGCAGTTATACGCCAAATTCAGCAAGAGTGAATTTTGGCTACGAGAGGTCGGATTCTTGGGACACATTGTGTCGGGAAATGGGATTAGAGTCGACCCAAGTAAGATATCGGCAATTATTGAGTGGAAACCACCAAGAAACGTGACCAAGATTTAGAGCTTCTTGGGTTTGGCGGGCTATTATTGATGCTTTGTTAACGGATTTTCAATGATCGCTACTCCAATGACAAAGCTACTTCAAAAGGATGTTAAGTTTGAGTGGACCGAAAAATGCCAATAGAGCTTTGAGAAGTTAAAGGCTTTGTTGACTGAAGCTCCAGTATTGGTGCAACCGAAATCGAGAAAAGAATTCATGGTGTATAGTGATGCTTCCTTAAATAGATTAGGTTGTGTGCTCATGCAAGAAGGCAAGGTAATAGCCTATACCTTGAGGCAGTTAAAGCCACACGAGAGAAATTATCCGACCCACGATTTAGAGTTGGCTGCTGTAGTGTTCGCCTTGAAAATTTAGAGACATTACTTGTATGGCGAGAAATGCCAGGTATCACGAACTACAAAAGTTTAAAGTATTTGATGATGCAAAAAGAGTTGAATCTACGGCAGTGAAGATGGCTAGAACTGCTCAAGGATCACGAGTTGGTAATTGACTATCACCCCGGGAAGGCCAATGTAGTCGCCAATGCTTTGAGCAGAAAATCATTATTTTCCTTGAGAGCCATGGATGCTCAGTTAACTTTAAGTGATGATGGATCGATCTTAGCTGAAATGAGAGCTAGGCCGGTGTTTGTACAAGTGATCGTCAAAGCTCAGAGAAATGACAAGGATTTACAAATTAAAATGGCTCGGTGCAAGGCAGGAAGTGAATTAGATTTAAGAATTAGTGCCGATAGATGTTTGATGTATCAAGACCAAATCTGTATACCTAAGGGTGATGAACTAATTCGGAAGATTTTGCAAGCACATAGTAGTCACTTTTCGATTCACCCGGGTAGTGTAAAAATGTATAACAACTTGAAGAGAATGTATTGGTGGGAAGGAATGAAAAAAGACATTTCAGAGTTTGTCTCTAAGTGCCTAGTTTGTCAGTAAGTAAAAGCCGAGCACCAAATACCTTCAAGTTTACTTCAGCAGATGATGGTTCCCGAGTGGAAGTTGGACTGAGTTACTATAGACTTTGTGTCGGGACTGCCTTTGACGCCAAAGAAGAAAGATTCAGTACGAGTTGTCAGGGATAGACTTACAAAGTCGGCTCATTTTGTACCAGTACGCATGGATTATCCACTTGAAAAGCTAGCCGAGCTATACATCTCCTAGATAGTGAAGTTGCACGGAGTGTCTTTGTTGATAATCTCGAATAGAGATCTAAGGTTTACATCTCGGTTTTGGAAAAATTCACAAGAGGCATTTGGAACAAAGTTGAATTTCAGCACGACTTTTCACCCGCAGACTGATGGCCAATCAGAGAGGGTTATTCAGATTCTTGAGGACATGTTGAGATGTTGCGTCCTCAAATTTCAAGGGAGTTAGGAAAAGTATTTATCGCTTATCGAGTTCGCCAACAACAGTTATTAGTCAAGTCTTAAAATGGTGCCTTATAAGGTTTTGTATAGACGCAAGTGCTAGACGCCCTTGTATTGGTTAGAACTTAAAGAGAATAAGATACACGGGGTCAATTTTTAACGTCCCGAAATAGGGCCTAAATGGAATAGTGGTTGCGAAACCATGAATCCGAGATAGAAAAATTTATTCTGATTAATTTTTATAATTTACCGAGTTATTAGATGCATGTGTTAGAGTATCGATAGAAAATTTTATGAATTACATGTCTAATTTGCCTATTAGGGCTTGTTTGAAAAAGTTGATAAATATGAGTTCTAGATAGGAAAGGATTAAATTGAATAGCATAATTGAAGTAGAGGTCCTTAAATGAATTAGACCATTAGGTTTTCATGGTAAAAAATGGACATACATAGATAAAAATAACTAAAGTTTTAATGAAGGGCATTTTAGTCATTTGGTAATTAAAAGATTAAAAAGGGAAAAAGATGGCAAAATGTTGTCCATCTTCTCAAGTTGGCCGAAACTCAAGGGTTCTCCATAGCTAGGGTTTTTTCAAGCTTCCAAGCTCCATAGTAAGTTATTCCAAGCCCCATTTTTAATGTTCTTTACGTTTTTAGAGTCTCGGTAACTTGATTTAGCTTATTCTAGAATTAATTTAACCTAGGGTTCATATTTGGAAAAATACCCATAGGTGAAATGTGTTTATTTTGATGTTTTATGGTAGAATATGAAGCATAAAATTATATTAAACGACTTGAACTAAGCGATTTTAAGTGAAAACGAGTAAAACGACATAATCGGTAAAAATACCTAATGTTCATAAGTACATGTTAGAGTGAGAATTTGATGTTGCCGTAGGTAAATAAATGATCAACATGTCATAGAACATAAGAATTAGGGATAAAGTTTAATTTTGAGCTTTGGGGTAAAAGTGTAAATATACAAAAATTTAGAGGAAAAATTATAATTTTGCCAAAGTTAGAGTCAAGGACTGTTTTGATCAATGTGAGTATTAAGTAAGCTAAATTTTCTATTATAGATCAAGAAGAACGAAATTCGGGGTTAGATCGAGGAAAGAAAAAGATAGAGGACTAAATCAAAATATTTGATCGTATTTTGTATCGAGGTAAGTTTGCAGTAAATAAATGCAATGTTTTATTATTTATAATTAATATTGTTATTTTTTAGCATCTATATGTTTATTTTGTGAATTACTCATTGATGACTCAAGTAAGAATTGATGGTGAAATGATACTTAAAAGTCCCAGTTGAACCTTAGGAATGTGTAGGATACAAATGTCATGACATTAGGGTTTAAGGATACCAAGTAAGACCATGCCAAGACATGGCATTGGTAAGTTTTACAAGGCAAGGAAATCATGTAAGACCATGCCAAGACATGGCATTGATAAGCTACTATAAGGCAAAGATCCCATGTAAAACCATGCCAAG
Organism: Gossypium stocksii; assembly: GCA_020496765.1. Lineage (NCBI taxonomy): Eukaryota > Viridiplantae > Streptophyta > Magnoliopsida > Malvales > Malvaceae > Gossypium > Gossypium stocksii. Next base: position 96,652,073 of record CM035627.1, on the reverse strand, counting down.
GCATGACAATGGTGAGTTCATAAGGCAAGGATACCACGTAAGACCACGTCAAGACATGGAAATGGTAAGTTTAAAAAGGAAAGGTACCCATGTATCCTTAGTATTCCAAGCGGTTCAACGGGAAATTCAAAGAGTATACCAAAAGAAAGGTAAGATAAGTTCATGTCTGAAAGGCTCAGGTAAAGATTCAAGACTTATGCATTTTGAGTTTAAAGGTTATAGTGGTTTTGATAAGATAAGAATGAGATAAATCATTTAGAATGTTCTTATTTATTTACATGCAAACTTACTCCCATTCTTTTCTTCTTTTTATAGTATCACCAAGCTAACTCGGGGTTCGTAAGGACGTCAGAGATCGTATCACACTATCAAAGGGCTATTTTGGTATTTTGTGATTCGAAACGTTGTAAGTTATGGCATATATAGGGACTTGGCTATTTTGTGTGCATGTCCTTATAATAAGACTAAAGAATGGCATGTGAATACTTGATAATGATTATCTATTGAAATGGCTAACTAAGAACATATTTTGATGTTATGTATGCCTAAATGAGGTTTAATGCAAAGAAATTATGAAAGAGTAAAAGTTGGTTATGAAATAGTTTTGGGACAGCAGCAGTGATGTGATTTGGAAAAATTATTAAAAATTTTAGAAATTGAATTAAATGGTGAATGATATATAAAATTAAATCTTATTGAGTCTATTTTTATAGGAAAGAAACAGAGCCAGTAAAGGAAGTCTGTATTTTGAGATATTAAAATTCATGTGAGACTAGTTTAGGGTGACTTCGTGATCCCCTGTTCTGAATTTAGAATTTCATTAAAAATTGTAAAAAAAGAATTACGAGCCATAATTTATATGTCTAGATTCCTTAGTGAGTCTATTTTCATTAGAAACAAATAGAAATGTTATCCAAATTTTGTATAATGAGATAATAAATTTTTAGTGAAGAGAGGTCAGGTCTACTAGACTACGAAACAGGGGAGACTTTAACTAATAAACTGTACTAATTGGCTAAACCAAAAATTCTGTAAAAATTATGGTAAGAAGATATATGGGTTTAGTTTTAGGGAAAATTTACGGATTTAAATTTCAAGTTTCATAACTCGAGTTATAATTAATTTAGTGACTATTACGTAGGTGGACAGTTTTACTATGAATAGTGAAATAAATTATTTTGATTTGTGTAAGTAATCGGAAAATTTTTAATGTTCTTGGTTTGGTCCCGAACTATTTCAATTGCATATTTTAGGGCCTCGAGGGCCCTTTTTAGGGATATATTGGATGAATGTGAGTGAATTAATTTTAAAAGTAAATTTTTATGCCCCAAGCTAGTAAGATAAGTCTAGTAACGCCTTGTGCTCGACTCAGGCGACGGTCTCGGGTAAGGGGTGTTGCACGATTTGGTTAGAGAGACGGAAGTGAAGGTTAAGGTGATTCGAGAATGCCTGAAAGCCACATCGGATAGACAAAAATCCTATTCGGATTTGAAACGGAAAGAGATCGAGTTTCAAGTAGGAGACAAAGTGTTTTTGAAAGTTTCCCTGTGGAAGAAAGTCCTTCGGTTTGGTAGAAAAGGCAAGTTGAGTCCGTGATTTATTGGACCATACGTGTTGACCGAGAGAGTTGGACTAGTAACTTGCCGATTAGCCTTACCACCTGAGCTAAAAAAGATTCACGATGTTTTCCATGTATCCATATTATGCCATTATCGCTCAGATCCTTTGCATGTGATTACACTGACCGAGGTTGAAATTCAAACGGATATAACCTATGGTGAACAACCAGTTAAGATTTTGGCTTGAGAGGTCAAACAATTAAAAAACAAGAGTATAGCGTTAGTGAAGGTGTTATGGCATCGACACGGAGTCGAAGAAGCTACTTGGGAACCAGAAGAGATTATGAGAGATCAATACCCAAACCTCTTCAATGGTAAGATTTTCGAGGACAAAAATCCTTAAGGGGGAGAATTGTAACAGCCTCAAACCGGGCTAGTCGGAATAGTGATTTTGAAATCACTGTCCATAGTTTAAGAAAATTATTTTAGTGTTATTTTATGTGTTTTAGTATTTTTATAAATGTGCATGAAAATTTTTGGTAAATTAATTTACGCAATTGAAGGTTTAATCGCAAAAAAAGGACTAAATCGCATAAAAGGAAAAATGTGCCAATTTTTAGTAAATTGTGTCAATTAGTTAGAGAACCAAAATGTGGGGGTTTTAAAGGGAAATTAGGCCCTTAAAACCCATGATGGCTGGCCATAGGGAGGAATGGGCATGGAAAAGTCAAAGGTAGGTAGCTTTAGGTGGCTAATGGATAAAATATTAGTCTAATTACCTAGCAATCATTTCTTCTCCATTTCTCTTCCACATTAGCCAATTTTCTCAGCCACTTTGGGGGTTTTAGAAGCTCAAAATTCCAGCCACTTTGTGCACCCACAAGTAAGTGATTCTTAAGACTTTTCTTGAATATTTTTACATATTTGAGACCCTTGTAGCATGAGCTACATTTTGAGGGGTATTTTATGCAAAATGGTTGAAAGTTAAGAGCTTTTCCATTATTGAATAAATGATGTTTGCTAGAAATTTTGGGAAGGAAAATGAATGTAGGTTATCCATGGAACCACTTTTGTGCAAGAGGTTGCATGAAAACACTCAAATTGGACTTAGTTGTAGAAGTTCTAAAATAAGGAGAAATTGTGTGAAATAATGAGAAATTGGGGTAGTATTGTGGATAAAAGAGTTGTTTAGGCTTGGTTGATGAGGAAATTCGATAAAAATTGATTTCCGAGCTTAGGGGCAAAATGGTCATGTTGCCAAGATGTTAGGGGGAAAATAGTCATTTTGCCAAAGTGTGAATTTTTGGATTGTTTTAATTAATTTAGTGGTTAAATGGATGAATTTGTATTTATATTGATCGAGGTGAGTGTGAAACCTTGACCGAGGCAAGGGAAATGCTTTGGAGTAAATTCCACATTTCCTGTGTTTTGTATACCGAGGTAAGTCTATATGTAAACGATATCTCTTTTCTAAATATTTTGCTTATGAATGTTTTATATTATGTGTGGTTAAATGTTACGGTCATATAATGAAATTGTGATAAGTGGAAGTACGATTAAATTTCCATAAATTTTTAATGAATGTGGGCTAAGTGCGATACCACCATACCTTAATTAATATAGGTAGGCTAAGTGCGATTCCACCATACTTTAATTAATAAAGGTGGGCTAAGTGCGATTCCACCGTACTTTAATTAATAAAGGTGGGCTAAGTGCGATACCACCATACTTTAATTAATAAAGGTGGGCTAAGTGCAATACCACCGTACTTCAATTAACAAAGGCGGGCTATGTGCGATACCGCTGTAACTTATTATGGATGATGGCCTAACTGCGAAATTCATCTTATTATGGCTAATGTATAAGTGCAAAATTCATCATATTATGGCTAATGTCATTATAAATGACTATGTATGAACTTATTTCGTATGGATATATTTTGTGAAACCCTTGAAAGGAAGCCTATATGGTTTGTGATGATAGATAAGTGCAGGGATGGTATGTGCTACTCATTATGAGTGCGGAATTGAGTTTTATTTATGCATTTCATCATTAAATTGATAGTCAATCTGAGTAAGTGGTTCAGATTCTCGAAAGTATGTTCTGCCATTATGTCGTAGAATTTGAAAGCAACTAAAAAGCGACAAATGATGTTAGTTGAGTTCGAGTATAATAGTAGTTACCATATGAGTATGAAAATGATAATGTAAGTAATATTGTACGGTTACAATTATTGAGCCCCATTGTTATTGGATCGAATTTTGTGAGAAAAAGTTTCACGGAATTGAATTCCTTATAGAAATTGAAGGGAAAGTGAAAGTAATTTGTAATGGTTAGAAAGTAGTTTCAAATTTACAGAAAATTCGTGCGGACTAGATACGTAAAAGCATTGAAATACAAATTGTGAGCTAAGTGTTTGTGAAAGTATGTTTGTGAGAATTTGATAGGGCTATGAGAAAGAAAATCTAAAATCTCTTTTCCGATAAGATTTTCGGGGACGAAAATTCCTAAAGGGAGAGAGTTGTAACAGCTCAATTTAGGGCCAAGTCAGAACAATGGTTTCAGGACCACAAATTTGAAGTAAAAAAATATTATGATAAAGTTTTAAGATTTATATTATGATTGAATGCATGTTTGAAAGTTTCATTAAGAAATTTTATCGATAGAGGGTTCGATTTGACTCGTAGGACTAAATTACAAAAAGTGTAAAATATGTGTTCTAGAAGTTTTGGGTGTTTAGTTGAAATGGATTTGAAAATTAGAGATCCTTATTTAGTAATTAGACCATTATATATCATGATGGACAAAAATAGACATGGAAGGGTAAAATTTCAAAGAAAGGCTAAAAGGGCATTTTGGTCATTTGGTAATTAAATGAATTAAAAAGCCAAAATAAAGCCAAAATCTTGTCCATCTTCTTCTCCCATGGCTGAATATCACTAAGGAAGACATGGCTAGGGTTTTTCAAGCTTTCAAGCTCGATCGTAAGTCCGTTTCAACCCTATTTTTAATGATTTTTACGTTTTTGAAATCCTCGTAATCTAATCTATCCTTTTCAAGGACTAATTTGAAGTATTAGAAAATTTTAAAATTTTACCCATGTTAGACATGCATATATTTCGATGTCTAATGGTAGAAAATGCATGTTAGTCGTAAGATAAACGACTATTGCTAAGTGATTTTCGATGAAAATGTTAAAAAGGGGGCTTATTTGTAAACGTTATAAATTGTGTAGAAAATGTGAATAAATGAAATATGTGGGCTGCTATAAGCATGTATGAGGTTTAGCTAGGCTTGGGTATCGAAGAAATTGAGTACATTTCATTTTACGAGCCTAGGGACTAAATTGTAAAAATGTGACACGTTAGGGGAAAAATGTAATTTTTGCCATAATGTGATTTTGGGCTGGTTTGAATAGTATAATTATTAAATAAGTTAAATGTGAGGTTATAGATTGAGAAAAACGAGGCTCAGAATTAAAACGTGGGGGAATAAAGTTTCAAATTTGTCGACCTAATTCGTCGATACAACGGATGAAGTAAGTTTGTATGTTTGTAAATGTTATTGGATTGTGTTAATTATTCATTAATATTATATATTTGAATGAATTGTGAAATTTAAAGTAAAAGTTCAAAATGAGTAAAAATGCATGATCGGTCACGATCGTTTTATAGCTAAAAATGAATTGACGGAAAAGAACATGGTTGGACCATGGCAATATATGATTTCGTATAAGACCATAGCTGGGCTATGGCATTGATATGTGATTCCGTGTAAGACCATATCTGGGATATGGCATCAGTATATGATATGTGATTTCGTGTAAGACCATATCTAAGATATGGTATCGGTATATGATATGTGATTCCATGTAAGACCATATCTGGGATATGGTATAGGTATATGATATGTGATTCCATGTAAGACCATATCTAGGATATAACATCAGTATATGATATGTGACATGTGTAAGACCATGTCTGGGACATGGTGTCGGTATGAGATTTCGTGTAAGACCATAGTTGGGCTATGACATCGATATGTGATTACATGTAAGACCATATCTGGGATATGACATTGTACTATGCATATGTGATCCGGGTGCTGGTCTTATACGTCCTACCAGCGGCTGGGTACACCGACATGTGTTGCAGATGTCCAATAGCTTGTGTGAGCAGCACTGAGTAGTTACATCCTGTCCGTCAGCTTGTGTGAGTAAACCCGTGGATAGCTCGAGAGCGAGCCTATATGTGTTATGAGATATGTGGTAGCTTGGCTACATATGTGGCATTTATGTGCATGAATTCTGAATATCTGTTAATATTCTAAATGTTCAATGGACAAAGTCAAGATGATAATGTAAGTGAGACTGAATTAAGTAAACCAGGTATGTATCGAATCTATGCGAAAATCGAATGAAAGTAAAGTGGTGAGCTTATAGCATATCATGTATGTAAAACGAGAAAAAGATTTGTGTATGAGTATGTTTCATGTCATAATGTGTATTTGGTTATATTGGATTATGAATCAAAAGATATATGAGATATGAGTTATAATTGTTTTTAATTATACGCAAGTATGGCACATAGTTTGCAAAGTACCATTATTAGATGAGATTTTACATAGTTATCTTGGCTAAAGTATTTGTGATAGATATTGGATTGAATGAGATTATATTAATGTTCAATTATGTATGTATAAATGTGGACAAATTGATACAAGGTATTTGATTCATACGAACATGGAATTGGATAAGCTCGTGAAACCTTTGGTTAATTACGTGATTGGAATTATAGTATAAAGATGAAATCAAATGAGAGTACATCATAGTAATGAAATTTCTTAATAAGTGCTTACTCGATAAGTTGTGTTTATTTTCATATGAGCTTACTAAGCTTTCTAGCTTACTTGTGTTATTTCTCCTATACTTATAGGATTTCGAAGACTCGCTCAGGTTGGGAGCTGTCGGAGTTCTCATCACACTATCCAACTATCATAATGGTACTGAAAGATTTTTGAATATGGTTATATGGCATGTATAGTCTAGTTGGTTAGGAAGTGTATAAGTCTTTTTGGTTATCGAAGCCTAAAGGAGTTTGATAGGACTAGCCAAGTGTTTTGGATCATTTTAGTAGTGTGTTTGATCTTGAAAAAAGTAAACTTAAGATGTTCAATACTTTATGCTTGATTGAAGTTCTAGATTTTGGAAACCTAGTGACTTTAGAAAGCATTATAAAATTTGAATATATTCTCTCGATTTTTCTAGCATCTCTTATACATTGTATATTGTTAGGAAAGACAACCACACATGAGCACAAAGGTCCATTGATTCTAATGCTTTCTTGTTGTATGGATTATTGTTGTTACTATGTCCTATTAGCATATAAAATTTCGATTATGTACATGAAAACGTATGTCTTTGTCTCAATGGTATGAGATTATGTTTTTCCTCTTGGTTATTAAACAGGTAATGAGAGATTTGTTGCCCAGTGTTGAGTCAACAACTAAAAATAATTTATTAAAGGCTCCAAAAATACCCTTGCGTTGATAATCAGATTTATGAATCAAATGGAGATTTTACCTTTGACTAGAGCTTTATCTTATTGATTTGTCCTCAACTTTGATTATTGCTTTATTTGCTAAATTTTTTTATTTAAATTTAGTTTTTATTTTCTATAAAACTCCCCATCATATTTACTTTACTTGTTTTTACTTGAGAAATAAAATTATTACCGGTCTTTATACGACCCTACTTGTTTTTATCTACTAATTTTATATTTTCAAGTAGGTTTTTATTTTTGTAAGTCTTGACAACCTAACAAATTTTGGTGCTATTGTCGAGGATTGGTGTCGATAATTTTATTTCTTTATTTTTATTTATTAATTTTAATTTTAATTATAGTTTTTATCTTTGTTTTTTCTTTTGTTTACTTTTTTGAAACAATCTTCTCTTGCTGGTGAACTTTTGTACTATTCAATGAATCAGTACGCATACCCCACTTTCCATTCAATTTTTTACCTTGAAAACATTAGATTGTCAATCCAAATACATGAGTTCCCTAATAAAATTAGTTGCAAGTAACTTTTGAATGTCTTCTTTTTAAAACTACTATTCTATCTTGGTTAAATTCTCTTCTTTTATGTCACACAACTTTAGCACTTGCATCTACCTTTAGTGAATGCTTCATCACCCTAAGGTCCACTCTTGGCATATCCATTGTAGACTAGCGAAGACATCGACATGTTTCCTTAGCATTTCTTTGAGGATAGTCTTTTTCTACTTAGGAATGGTGGTGGAGATTTGAGTTACTCTCTCCAACCAACTAGGTTCATAAACTTTTTGTCTCTCCTATTGGCTTTGCGTTGAACATGCTTATCTCCCCTCTAACATCCATGCTTTCTAGGCCCATTAATATCTTCTTGATTATATGCACTCATCACTTCACATGCTTTTCGAAATGGGTACTAGATGTTTCTTTATCCTCTTTTTTCAATGCCAACGCTTGTGTCATTTGTAATAACATCATGAGGCACTACCTCACTGCACACTGACCTATTTATCATGTGGCACTATTTATATTAGGTGGAAAATTTTCATACAAAAGGTCACTAAAGTCACCTTAAGTTTCTCCATTAGCAAACGCCAAAAAAAAAAAACATTATACAATGAATGTTAATTAACTACTAGGAATTCCATCATTCCTGTGACAATTTTTTACACCTCCTAGAGAGTGATTAGAGTGTGATAAACCCTTTTGCCTCATAGGTTGGTTGGTAAACCTATATAGGTTGGTTGGTAAATCTATATAGGTTGGCTTTCTTTAACTATTATTTCTCTAACCCTATTTTCTATAAGGCATTAATGCAAAACACCTATCGTGCTACCGCTATCGATCAAAATCCTTTTCACTTTGAGATTGATAATTGTTGTCTTTATTACCAGATGATTGTTGTTATCTTCATCAATCACAACCCTTTCATCATTCTCATCAAATCTAATTCTCGACCTATCTTATTTTCTAAGCCTTTTAAAAGGAACTTATACAAGTATGATACTTCTAAGGTGATCATTTGTTTGTGTGTTCAAGCCAGCCAGCTTCTTCCTAAGACCTAATATCATGTTGATAGATCCTAACAATTTCTCTGTATCATTCATATTTCTTCTTTTAAATCCCTTTTCCTCTTGGCGTTTTGCTATCTATGTTACTTCTCTACAAACAATCCTAGTTGGTCTTGTTTCATTAGTATGGGATCTCCTAAGATTCTTTTTGTGAAACTAATCACTTTGCCTTAGTGGTTGCTTCATTATTTAGGTTTTCCCTATGAAAGGTTGCTTTCTTATATCAACTTTAAGGTGAGGATTCGTTCTTTTATCTTCCTGGTGTACTCTAGATGACTTTTTTCTCCTAATTATTAATTATTGATTTCTTTTCTCGACTTGTTAGTGCAAACCCCTAGTTAGAGGAATTCTATTCTCCCACCTCTATACAGTGATGTGTTTTTTCATAAAAGGTATGTAGTTTTTCTATTTGATGCTCTATCAATTTGTATCTCAAATGCTTAGATCACCCAGTCATATGCCAAAGCCATAATTCACTTTATAGTAAAGTTAAATGGCTTAATGTATTCTTATAAATGTTCACATACTTTTTTCTTGGAAACAAACAAAGTGGTAGAGTTTTTTATGCGATAATATTAGCCATGTAACGCCTCAAACTCGGTCTAGACGTTATAGTCGAATCTGGCGATGTCACATCCTAGGGTGTTTGAAAGCTAAGTTGTCGCATCAAAACATTTCTGATTTTTCTATTTTTAGTTAACTCTTAATATCTTCAAAAACCGTTAACCAATTTATTCGGTTTGTGAAAAACATAATTCGTTGCAGAAGCTTTAGAAATCATTTATTTTAAGGAAAAAAAGCTGTGATAATTTAGAAAGTCCGTTCATTTTAGGAAAACCCTTTTGTTTTAGTAAAAACCGTTTGTTCGTTAAGTAGCCTAGTTATATAATTCATAAAAGTCAATAAAAACCACAATTAAGGAAAAATTCCAAAAAGTCTCAAATTACATCAAAATTAACAAGTAAAAATATAACCATAAATAATAAATAGAGGTCTAATAACCGTGGTCACCATGTAGTCCTCCGCCGCACCGATCTGTCTAAGTCTTGGGATTACCTATACACCTTAAACAGAAGGGGTGAGTTTACGTAAACTCAATGTGTAATCCCCATAGAAAACAAACATACGGTCAATCACAGTAAGCAGTCAAATGCAGTTTGGGCCTAAACCCATCTCACTTTCAGTAGCAATTTGGGCCTTAGTCCTTTTCAGATACAGTTCAAATATGCATTAGGGCCTTAACCCATCAGAGTAACAGTTATGCATGCAGTAATCAGAAAACATATTCCTACCTATCAGCCTCTAATACACCATTTCCGTCTATCCCTACACTTTCTGTTGGGTTTAAAACACCCACCCAGCCTTACACTCCAAGCTGTACCGAATGCGACACATATCAGTATAATGCAGCTGAGATGCCAGTCAATAAGCTTAAGAGCCTTTCAGTATATATATTGTTGTTGAGCTTCCAGTTAATAGGCTTAAAGCCTTTCAATACACTTCCTCCAAAATTCATCATCCCAACCTAATGCAATGCAAACATATAGTATATGACATGCTGTTTCATGGCTATCAAATATACATACAGTTCAGTATATATGCATATATTCATCATACTCAGTACATACATCATACATTCAGTTCACACATTTAAGGGTCTAAGTAGTGCTTACCAACCCTATAGTAGGTTCACAGTTGACTTGGGCGACCCGTGTAACCTTAGAAGACATTTCAGTCAAATGGCTCACACGTCCATGTGGCCTGCCCATGTGGGCCCACATACCCGTGTGGCCCACATGGCCCAATTTAGACTTGGCTGTTTGGATTACACGACCTGGCCCAGAATCCCACACACCCGTATGGACCATCCGTGTAGACTCACACACTTGTGTGGCCCACACGACCCAATTCAGTCTGGTCCGTGTGTCGCACACGGCCTACCTGGCCATCACATGGTCGTATCTCACTCGCACGGCCTGACTTTTTCGATCACACGCCTGTGTCCTAGCACACGACCTACCACACGGGCGACCACACGCCCGTATAGCATCGATAGTGGGGTTTCTGGCTTTCGCCAAAACCTCCTTTTTGTGTTTTTGGGTACACACTTAGTTTCGATATATGCTAAAATGATCTCGAGCACTCCTGAACCTAAAATCGAGATACCCAACATCAATTTAGCAAATTTACAAACGAATTCGACAATCGAGAACGAATAAAACTCGACTTACCGCTAATAATAACCTTTGTTAGTAATGCTAAACCACGAGATACACAATTCTATGATGGAAAAGATTGGAGAGACTTACCGAACGAGTGCGTTTAACCAATTAAGCAATAAAGAACCTAAAATAAAAGAGGAACGAAGTCAAAAAGGAAAAAAAAACCAGCAAATAGTTCTGCAGAGAGGGAAAAGGGATGATCGTCAGAAAATTTTTGGGGAATTTGAGAGAAAACCAAAAATTGTGATTTTTGGAAAAAGATAATTAGAATATTTTCTGATAATTACAGAATCTCAACTCCCCCCACTAACTCCACTTCCCTACTCACATCAGAATTTAAATTCAACTGAAACTCCTTTAGGAAGCCATGAAAAGATTAATCATCCTTGCTCACGCAGGGAATCGAACATAGGACCTCCAACATATTAACACTCTACTTAACCACTAGACCAGCAGGCCCATTTTGACAAGTACCTACAAACTTTTAAGTAAAAGCCTATGGCCAGAGATAGGGCTTTATTCACAAATATACCAAAATTTACCTAAGTCATGGCTTGAACTTGGAACATCTCACACACACACAAAACACTTAACCACTGAAGCAGACAGACAGTTGTGTCACACATTCACAAAACAAAATTAAAATTTTCGGGTGTTACAGGCTAAGTGGTGTTCTTTGAACTAATAATCTAGTTAATCAAAGTTACCTATGGACCTTATTAGGAGCGTTAAATACCAATTCTTAACATGCTCATATAATGTTAGAAAAAAAACAAGTTGTATTTGTGAGTGCCAAAGGCTTCTATAATTCACATGTAATTGTTGTACTAGTGTAAATGGTCCCTAAGATGTCAACAGATCATTTTTATTTTGAAACGTTGAGGCTTCTCCTGACTTGATCAATACTTCTAAGAAATACATTTATTTCTTCAATACCCCTATTTAACATTCAAGAGGAGAGTCAGTTAGTGCCACGCCTAATACTTCCAAGTTATGCTCTACTTCCATTCTTCATGTTCTACTTGGGGTAATCACTCTATCTAGTGCTAATAAAGCTACATCTTCATGTTTCGGTGCCACATTCATCATTTTTTAATTGCCTCATTTTTCCCAAACTCCTAAATGATTTGGGTGTTTTACAATATTATTTCTTGCTATTGGTTGTATTTTTTTCCAACAAAAGCTTAAGTTGCTCATTGCTAGCTTTGATTTTCAAAGTTTTTTATATTAAAAAATAACTTTAAATTTCCTTAATCAAATTTGCAAGAATTTATTTAATTATACTTAGAATATTTTCAAGTGTTATAAAACTCAAAACATGTTTCCAAAACACATTAGACACTTGCAAAAAAATTTAAGTACTCTTATGATCTTTAAAAAGTGTTTCTAAGCCTTTTCAAACATGTTTCTAAACATTATAGGTATCGATACCCCTCAAATAGTATCTAACAAGGCTTTTTAGAGATGTATGGTAGTGAGAGTTACTAGGAAAATCTCAATACTTAGCAACCAAGTACTGATACTTAGGCTTGCAAGTCTTGAGACTTTGCAAGTTTGTAGCCATAGTTCTATTTAGAGGAACATGGTATCAAAACCTATTCTTCAAGTCCTGAGACCTACTCTAGATTGCTTGAGACCTATTTTGAAGGTATCGAGACTCATGATCTTCTAACGAATGTTTTTCAACAAAGTATTAAGACCACCCTTGTAGGTATTGACCTTTGGCTCTGTAAACTACATTCATGAGCATAAATAATTCTCCCAATAGCTAGCAACTCCCCCCAACATCTCTAAACATTTACAAATCAATGAAAGGGTATAACTAAAGACTAAGAACACTGCAAGGAAGACAAGAATCAAGCTTACAAAGATCAAAGAGCAAAAATTCAAAACTTTCATTTGTTACACTTCTATTTCATTCAAAAATACTTGTTGGTTTTACTTTTATTTCTTTGCACAAGTGTTTCGTTATATTTGTAAAAGCAATCATTTCATATTAACCTTTGAGAGGTTTCATATTTATTCTTATTTCATTTCACTTTTTGAGAAGTTACCTAATGTATTTAGGTAGAAAACCTTAAGAGGTAGTGCTGCTATCTTATCAAGTTAAAATATAGAGATTATGTAGAAGTTATACCTTATCTTAAAAGGGTACCAATTAGTGAATTGGGAAAAATCCTTTGTTGAGGAAAGCTAAAGTGGTAGAGGTAGGCAATTAAAGCAAATCATTCTAAAATTCTTGTGCCATCTTTGGTGCTTTCATTTTCTTAAAATTTTAAACACCAATTCACCCTCCCTCTTGGTATAATTTGAGCTCGATACTCCTAGCTAAATATATTGTTTTGTGGGAGTATTACATTGTACAGTGGGATTCTCCACCCCTTGAGGTTGTAGTTGTCGATTCCCTTTAACAAGTTTAGTTGGTTCAGGTAGTTTTGATAATATCTAGGTGGTTGCTCTAGTTGAGGTTGCTGGTAGTATTCTCTTTGGCCAAAAGATTAGCATATTGGTTGTAAGCAACATAATGCTGGTACTCCACCCTTGGTTGTTGCTAATGGCATTGCTCATAATCATAAGTGTACAATAATACTCCCCTTGATTGTATTAGTTGTCTCCATATCCATACTTGGTTTTTTTTTTTTTTTTTTTTTTGCACTTCTAAGATGTTTTAGGTCAATTAAGCCATAACAATTAAGTTATACAAGGTGTTGGGGTTGACAATAGCGGTGATTCACACCGCAGATACTGTGGAAAGTCATTAAGGGAGGAGGTTTGAGGTGGTATTTCGGCAGAGTAGTAGCTAATGGTTCTTGTTCATATGGCCCTTTTGATCATAGGAAAGAAGGTATTTATAGGAGGATGAGGATTTGGAGTAGATCCATCCTACCATCATTACTTCCTTAGTAGAGTCCAATTTAGACCTACGTTAGGGTATGCCCTAAATGTAATCTAATGTGAGGTTGGCAAGCTTGAGAAATTAGAAACATTAATGAGATTAGATCTAATGTGATGCTTGTCTTTGATAGCATTATGGCGATGCTTTCTTTCTGTGACAAGGGGCAAAGAAATTCAAGTGTAGGGCTATAACATTGTTACAAGATAAAGTATAGATAATATCATGTGTATGTGTGTGAATATACTTTGAAATTGTCAAAAATAAAAATAATTAGGTAGGTAAGCACAAAACAACCTTGATTATTATGACACTAAAGGAAATTGTACATTTACAATAACCATTTCAAATAAATATTTTAGAAAGAGTTAGTATTATAATCAGTACATTCAAATAATTATAATCAAAGTCAATTATTATAATAAATTATTAGATTAATAATCAGAATATATTTAAACAAATCCATTAATAAACTAACATAAATCTAAAAGTTACGCATAGTGAGACTTGAATATGAAGCCTCAAAATTCCTAAGCCTCCCTATGAGTAAGTAAATGCAAAAACAAAAAAATTAATTGAATATTTTGATATCTAGACAAAAATAAATTTAGACAAAATTCACATATAGTAAGACTTAAATTAAAATAATATTTAAATTAAGAACTCACTAGATTGAAAATCTCACCCTTTACCAATATTTCTAAAAAGTTAATTCACTAAAAAATATTAAGTGAAGCAATAACATTAAACAGAAGTTAACATGTCATTAATCCAAATTATTATATTTGGTAATTATGTTCTCTCTAGTTATGACTTTACGCCAACTACATAATTTGAAGAAAAAAAGCACCGTATCAAATTGAAAGAGAAAAATCTTATTACCAACGAGTTTTTTTTAATTTATTGTTTTTAAATAGGTTTTGTTTTTTTATAATATGTATGTAAGTTGAAAATATAAAATATTTACTTTGAAATTAAGATTGTGTTTCTCCCTCAAGTTTAAATTATTTTAAGCAATTCAACATCACATTTTCTTCATTTTAAGATAAAACAAAAGAAGATTTCCAACTCTTCAATTTTCTACTAAATAGTTTTTCTAAAATTAGGGTTTATTCAAAATCTTGCATTCTAATATATATATTCTATTTATAGAAAATTTTATTAATTTAGTGTCACCTTTCAATTAAGTTTTAACTCAAGTTGGTAAATTATTAAAAAATTTTCTTTAACGAAAAAAAATCATTATTTTAACAAAATAATAAATATTACTTTAAAGATATTTTTATCTTTTATCATATAAAATTTAAAAGTATAAATTTATATTATGATATTTAAACTTAAAATTTTTTATAACATTTACTTTTCATCTTAATCATTCTAACCAAAATTATATTTAATTTTTGTGTTAATTTTCAATAAATCTACTGCAAAATATAAAAACTTGATTGTCCCCCTTTTGTATGTTTCTTTTATGAAAATAAACAACTGGACAATAAAAATATATTGATTATTTAAAGGATAATTATGATCAAAGTTAAATAAAAAATTTTATATAAACTTTTTATTTCAATTCTTCATTAAATATATATAATTTGAAGAAAATAATTTTACAAATTTTATTGGGATTAATTGTGAAATTTGCTCCCATGCACACAACATACATTCCAAATTGCAAAATTTTAATATATTCATTTTAGTATTCTCTTATTAATATTACACCATGGTTGACATATACTACTTGTATTTGAAGTTATTATAAACTAATAATAATATTAAATTATAACGTCAAACAAAATTCTCTCACATCAAAGTTTTGGATCATAAGAACACCATGAGGTCAATTTAGTGGGGTCTTCAAATCTTCTTCCAAGGATACACTTCACACTAATTATTTTTCCTTTGAATTTGATTAAAATATAAGAAAAATTGCGATTCAAAAGGAACCCAAATTTTAATGTGAACTCAAATATGTAAGAAATAGACGAAATGTTAATTATTGCTCATGATATGGCTTTAACTCATATACATAGAAAGAAAATTGTAACAAAAACAGGAAATCAAAAGTAGGAGTAATTTTTATCTAAATTCAAACTTTCAAGATACTATTATTAAAAAAAAATTAGAATATGAAAAATATATATTAATAATAAATGGGTGAATTGCAGGGAAAAAAAAGAAAGGGGGTCATAAATATTATGTAATAATAAAGAGTTTTAGCAGTTCGTAGGACCCAATTAATGTCCTACGGTGGAGTGACAATGAAAGTAAGCCCCCAAAAGAAATGACATAACTTTTAAATCTTCTTCTTCTTCTTCTAGGAAGTACAGGGAAAGTGGGACAGTGGGGTCCTAATCCCCCACCCTAACATGAAGAATCCTTTGTCGGCATGTCAGCCCTTCTTTCCTCCTCTCTTTCCTTTTGTCCCTTTCCTCCTATATTCCTTTTCCTATGTTGTATTATCTCCTCTCCCTACTCAATATTAGATTGTTAATATTCTTGATGATGATCAACAAAGTAATACCATGAGAAAGAAATTTTCGCATCAATTATAAAATATCACGTGTCAAGTTGAAATTATTATAAATCAAGCTAAAATTATCATGAGTGAATGTAACACCCCAAAATATATAAGTTAGAATTATTAAATTATCAAGAAATGGCTTAGTTTTCATGATTATGTAACTAGAATAATTCTTAAGAAATCCTACGTTCAAACCTCATTCTTTTTATTTTCTTCTAAGTTTTTTTAACAACTAAAGAACAAAATTGGACTAAGATATTTATTAGTTTTGGTAAAAATATATCAAGTGTGAGAAGTAGTCTAAGGCTGCCTTTGGAACAGCTTTTTTCACCAGTGAGTTTCAGTTGGGTTATCCAACCTCACTAAACTGCCTTTGGTTCACCAGTCCAGTGCAGTGAAATTTGGTTTTAATCTCACTGCTGGTGCTGAAACGGGACTGAGGCTTTCAGCAGCAATTGAAAGCAACTGGAAAAATAGGCATACTTTTATTTATTTTTGTACCATTTTATCCTTCAAATTTTGGCTTAATTCCTTCCCGAATCTTATTTGTTTTCAGATTTGGGAAGAAAACAATCAAATTCTCTGTGAAGCTCTTCAATTCCTCTAACGACTGAAGCGAAAGTCTCTCTGTTTCTTCTCGTAAGTTAATTTCTTTTCATTCCCATATTTCTCTGTTTCTTCTTGCTACTATATTCTCTGTTTCTTCTTGCTTATATGGGGACGTGATGCTTTCGTTTCGTGAAACGCAGAATTTTAGTGTTAAGCCTTCTGGGTTTCTTGTTTCCAGCTTGATAGCTGCTTGTGATAGGTCGGGTTGTATGTTCGGTGAAGGAATTCAAGTTCATGGTTTTGCTATTAAAGTTGGTTTGTTATATGATGTGTTTGTGGGAAGCTGTTTATTGCATTTTTATGGAGCTTACAAGAGAGTTTTTGATGCTCAAAGAATCTTTGAGGAGATGCCTGAGAGGAATTTAGTTTCTTGGACTTCATTGATGTTTGGATATTTAGATAATGGAGATTTCGAGAATGTTATGTATTTATATCAGGAAATGAGGAAAGAGGAGATTAGTTGTAATGAGAACACATTTGCGACTGTGATAGCTACTTGTTCTTCGTTTGAAGATGAATTATTGGGTCTTAAAGTTCTTGCTCATGCTGTAAAATCTGGTTTTGAAACTAAAGTATCTATTGCTAACCCTCTTATAAATATGCTTGGTAGTTTAGGGAGTCTAAAAGAGGCCTATTATGTTTTTAGTCAGATGGATGAACGTGACACAATCTCGTGGAACTCAATAATTTCTGCACATGTTCAGAATGGACTTCTTGGAGAATCAATGAGGTTCTTTCATTTGATACGTCATGTTCATAAGAAAATAAATTCTACTACTCTTGCAACTCTGCTTTCGGTCTGCAGCTCTATGGATAATTTAAAATGGGGAAAAGGAATTCACAGTCTAGTCATTAAGTTGGGACTGGATTCAAATGTTTGTACATGCAATTCGCTTTTAGGTATATATTCTAAGGGTGGAAGGTTGGATGATGCAGAATTTGTCTTTAAAGAAATGCCAAAGAGGGATTTAATTTCTTGGAATCCCATTATGACCTGCTATGTTAGAGGTGGGAGGAGCCTGGATGTCTTAAAATTATTGAACGAAATGCTTCAAATGAAAAAAGCAATTAACTATGTGACTTTTATGAGTGCATTGGCAGCTTGCTCAAACTCTGTGTTTATTGCTGAAGGAAAGATTGTGCATGCTCTTGTAATTCTTTCAGGTCTGCATGAGAACTTGGCTGTTGGAAATGCAACTATTACAATGTATGCAAAGTCTGGTACGATGGTTGAAGCAAAAAAGGTTTTCCAGATGATGCCAAAGCGAAATCTAGTAACTTGTAATGCTCTCATTGGTGGCCTTGCAGAGAATGAAGAACCTAATGAAGCAGTAAAAGCCTTTTAGTTGATGAGAGAAGAAGGTATAAAAGCAGACTACATGACCCCTGATGGCTTATTGAAACATGGGTTGGCCATTCATGCACATATTGTCCTAATAGGATTTGAATCAAATAGTTATATGCAGAATTCTCTTATCACAATGTATGCCAAGTGTGGTGATCTCCAATCAAGCGAATGCATCTTTGATGGATTGCTCAATAAGAACACAATCTCATGGAATGCAATTATTGCCGCAAATGCTCATCATGGTCTTGAGGAAGAGGTCTTAAAATGTATTGTAAAGATGAAAAATGCTGGTATAGATTTAGATCAATTTAGCTTCTCTGAAGGTCTTGCTGCTATAGCTAAGTTGGCTGTTTTGGAGGAGGGCCAACAACTCTACTGTTTGGCAGCCAAACATGGACTTGACTTGGATCCCTTTGTTACGAATGCTGCAATGGATATGTATGGAAAATGTGCAGAAATGGATGACATGTTAAGAATACTTCCCCAACCACTCAATAGATCACGATTATCATGGAACATACTGATATCAGCTTTTGCCAGACATGGCTATTTCCAGAATGCGAGAGAAACTTTCAATGAAACGCTAGAAATGGGGCTGAAGCCTGACCATGTTACCTTTGTCTCTCTTCTTTCTGCTTGCAGTCACGGGGGCCTGGTAGATGAAGGTCTTACGTATTATGCTGCAATGAGCAAAGAGTTTAATGTCCCACCAGGAATAAAGCATTGTGTATGTATAATTGATCTTCTTGGACGATCAGAAAGGCTTATTGAAGCTGAAACTTTTATCAACGAAATGCCTGTCCTACGACAAGCAAGTTTTAATAGTTATTGCAACAATGGTTTTGCATAATTACATTCGAAGACATGCTTGGTCAAATGATGAGGATTTTCGACAATTTGAGAATATACTCGATATGCCAATCTCTTTAGGCCATTTTGATAGAGGTGAATCGAGTTCTTCTAACAGTGAAAGTGACCTTAAAATTGCAATGTTAAGGAAAACCATTGCAAATAATTTAATCAATCAATATTTGTATAAACAAATTTGTATCAAAACCTAATTTCTAGTAATAATGAAACTTGTTATGTCTTATGTTAATATATATATATATATATATATATATATTATTGAAAATCATTCGTTTAGATACTTCAAAATTTGATCCAAGTATAATGTTACTATTTGCGAAAATAATATTTATCATTGTTATAAAAGAATATTTAACCATAAAAAATTAAAAATTATTATCATTTTATCTAATAAATAATTTAAATTGATTATATAATTCATTAAAATATTTATAATAAAATATTAAAAGATACATTTTAATATTTTATTAAATGAATTTATAAATTCACATATTTTAATAATTTTATATAAGTAAAATAATTTAAAAACTTTTATTATATATCAATTCTAATATGATGTCCTTAATAGTCATTTTTCATTTTCACCTCACCGCTACAGCTGCGTTTGAATCCAAACACACACTCCACCGTTGTTTCTAATCTCACCGCTACAGTATCCAATCTCACCGCTACAGTAACTAATCTCACCGCCACCGCTGTTTTTAACCTCACCGGAGGTAAACATACCGCCCATCCAAACTAAGCCTAAATGGCAAGTCTTTTACATTTCTCTCTTACTTCGTAAGTCACGCCACTCCCTCTCCTCATTTCTTTTTGGATGGCAAGAAAGGTTATTTCCCAATTAGCCCCTCCAATTTTGGAAACCTTTAGTATTTAATTTCTTTTCCTAATTATAGATTGATTCTAAATTCCTCTTTAACCCTAAATAGAATTTTCTCTCTTCTCTTTAAATTTATCTTTTTCTTTTATTTCTCATTTTTCTTCCCACAAAGATTTTACATTTGTTGCTGGAAAATTAACTTCTTGAAATCCCAAATCAAAAACAATTGTCAATTTAACCTATTTTCCACCGATTTTTGATTTATCATCAATCACCTTCGAAATCTCATTGAAAGATCAATAAGTATTCTTAATCCAATCAATTGAACCCATACAATTTTAAATTTCATTGTTTTCGTCAATCTTCCAAACTCGTTTATGAATCTTTTTCAATCTTTGTCGAAAAATCTTGATAATCTTGAAATTTGTCATTAATCTTTGTGTTTTTGTCGATTAAAAGACTCGTTGTAGGTATTCTGGATCAGATTTGGACAAGGATCGTTGTTCGAGACTTTGATGTCAAGTGTGTGTTCTTTTATAAGAAAATCAAGACAAAACAGAGCTTAGGATAGCCACACGGCCAACAACACAGGCGTGTGGCCCGCCCGAGTAGACCACATAACCCCCTCACACTGTCATGTCCCCTAAAAATCCTAGGTTTTTCGCTTCTCACATGGTCGTGTCTTCTCTGTAGGTTGAAATTTTGAATGCCACACGACCATAGTCTCTCACATGGCCTAGCCACACAACCGTGTACCTCCTCTACACAGCCCAAGTCTTCCTATATGGTCTGATCACACGGCCATGTGTCCCCTAGAACCGAGAATTTATAGTTTAAACCCACAATTTTATGTTTTGATCATATTAGTCCCTGAATAAGTTTTGAACCAGTTTAATGAATTAAATTATGTAATTAGGTCCCTAATAAATGAAATATGTTAGATTCCTTGATTGATCGAATTAATTTGGTAATTAATTGCTTTTATATATATTTGATTGAATTATGAATAATATATGCTACTATTGTATCTATATACTTACAATCGTATGAACAACATGCCTTATATTACTGCTAAACTGAATACATGAAAAACATGATTTTGTTACTGATTTGCCATGTGTTAGCACATTAAATGTCACCATATGATATTTGTATTAAATGTGCTACATTGTTGATGATTGAATCACTAAACTAACTATGATCACGACAAAGGTAAGCGCACATATCGAATAATAGTATAGCTATGGTGAGTAGGGATTATCGTATCCACGATGACTAAAAGTAGTAATAAATACTAACTTTTTATTATCTAGCCAAAAAATTGAAGAATTGTTTTTAATCTAAATTTAACTAACTAATTATTAAGAGCGCAACAGAGAATGAATTAAGAAAATAATCGAAGATATCAATGAGAGAGAGAATACCCAAGAAAGAACCTACCTAGACTTAACTTATTATTTTGAATCTAAATTAAACGATTTATTCACTTGAGCCTTGATCTGTAGAAATCCCTAAATTATATTAATATCTCTTTCGAGAATAAAAATAACTGACTCTAGGTTGATTAATTAAAATCTCTTTCTAATTAAAACCCCTATCGTCGCATTAACTCGTTTTATGGATTTCCTTATTAGATTTAACTCTAATCCGGTAGATTTATGTCATCCTATTTCTAGGATTGCATACAACTCCACTCAATTATGTTAAATTTACTCTTAAACAGGAACTCTTGCTCCATTGAAATAAGCACATTAAATATGAATTAATAACCTAAAATTATTAAAACATGAAATAAGCATACATAATTGAGAACATGAATCAAATATTTATCATGTAATTCAAAAAATCAAATAATAAGATCTGTCATAGGTTTCCTCTCCCCTAGGTATCTAGGGAATTTAGTTCATCATCTGAAGTGGAAACATCTCAAAATTAAAATAACAACAAGACATAAGAAACCCAATAAACTTCGAAGGAAATTTGAATGAAGATCCTCAATCTTAAAGGAATTCTACTTCTAAGTTGATTCCGACGGTATTCTTTGAGTAATTTCTTCGTTCTACTCTACATGCCCCCTTAGATCCTCTTCTGGTATGTATTTATAGACTTTAGAATGCTCAAAAAGCCTAAAATTTAAGTTTTTCGGCATGTTTGGGAAACAATGATCGAAATCCACACGGGCTGGCACATGGGCATGTGGCCAGCCCATGTGACTCACACGGGCATATGCCCAGCCCGTGTGGAAGTGCCCAGGCTGTATGGTTCCTGTAAATAGCTCTTTTCATCTGATTTTGGCCTGTTTTTTGCTCCTTTCACTTTTCTATGCTTACCTAAGTATAGAAACATGAATTCAAAGGATTAGGAGAATCAAATTCACTAATTTTCATAATAAATCATCCAAATCCATGCCAAGCATGGGATTTAAACATGTTACTTTTATGGTTTATCAATTGCATTGCATGGGGTAGGACAATATGATCGGAGGAAGTATTGGCAGTATATCTACATTTGTTTTTATTGTGTACCCACAGTCATAACAAATTCCACCTGCGATGTTTTGTTGTGCATTCACAACCCTTTAACAGCTATCACCTGCAAGCATATTGTGCTTCTACGGCCATTGACAGATTTTATCTGTAATATTTTGTTATGTACCCACAGCCATATGCAGATTCCATCTGCGATATTTTGTTGTGTGTCCACAGCCATTGGCAGTAAAACTGCAAACTATTGTTGGTTAATCCACAATTTGGTATGTTAGTGGTTGGAGTTCTGGAGAACTCCCATTGTGATATGTAGCGGTGGGGTAAGATCTTTTTTGTTAAAAACCTGAAACTATATGGCATCTTTTAAATCATGTGCATACAAATTTGGAAATTATGTTATGATACATGTATGCATGAAAATAAGATTATATATGTATATTATGGGAAAATTTTGAATTTTTGGTTGTTCTAATATCTACTATTATGAGTTTCGTTATATGTTAATAATGGTTGCATTGAAGATAACAATACTCTGAACTAATATCTGATTAAGAATATTTTATACGATATTATTTAATAATCTTACCAACTGTTTGTAATGATTTCCTTGTGATGGAACTCACACTAAGCGTCATAGCTCACTCCCCATTAAATTTTCATTCTTATAGATAACCCACCAGGTTAGGACGCGGCATCCGGAGGGTCTTAGCTCAGGTTTGTTAAAATATTTCTAGACATTTATATTTTATTATTCAGAGATTATAGTATCATTTTATTTCGAACTGTAGCATGGGACTTAGGATTTGGGTTTGTTTTTACTTTGCATGACACTTAATTTAAATTTTTTGAACATCATTTTATGATTATTAATTAATATGCATAAACCCCGATTTTTATTAAAAGCAACTAGATATTACTTCACACTGCTAAACTATAACAAAATTTTAGGGAATAATAAATTGGAATTTAACTAATTTTTCTACCAAATTAAATAATTGGTTAAGAATGACTGATTTCAAAACTCCGATAGCTTACTGGGTCACTTTAGTAGCTAATGTAATCTTCCAAATTCGGGCCTAATGTTTAGGCTGGGTTAGGGAGGTTACAGTGAAAACGAAGTCATCATATATTATGTCATAATTATTTTTCTTAATTAATTTAACTTAGTTAAAAGATAAATAAAAAATTATATTATCACTCATTATATTTAAAAAATCAAGTGATCATATTATATGATTATTTTATCTCTAAATTAATAAGAAATAAATACTAAATAAAAGAGTTTAATTCTTGTAGAATACTCAAATGAAGAAGTTAAATTTTACAAGAACTCTCTTTTATTCAGGTGATCAGCACTCTAAAAGAGGGTCACCCGAGCCATTATAGATTCACAAGTACAAGAAGTCTAGAAATCTTTGAAGAAATTGAAATATTTGAAGAAATTCTAACAAATGTCATACTTGTTCTAAAGAAAAGTCACCTTTCGATGCAGCTCAACCGCAGAGGGGAATCAAAAGTCATTTTTTAATAAAGTTGTCTTTTGATCCAATTCAACCGATAGAGAGGAGGCTAATTCAAGATCAAACCTAGAAGGCCTTTTTGAAGTGTACTGTTCCATCCAAGATCAATTCTAAATGGCTCTTGTATCAAAGCTCTCCCAATATGATTGTGCAGACACAAAGGAGACAAAATCTATTTTCAAGATAAGTCTCGATGACCCTTGAAGTGGTCATCCTTGATTCAAGATCAAGTCTCAAAGACCCTTAAATCCAATCAAATCAAATTCTCAAGCAAGTATCTCGCCAAACCATTTCAAGAGCAAGTCTCACGGCACCTGAAGTAAATTGCATTTTTCCAATATCACGTCTAGATAACTCTTGGATTAAAGCCAAGCCAGAAAGTAGAATTAAATGAGTTTTCTTTGTAATCAAGATATTCAAAGATTGTAACTTCTTTTCAAAGTTATAAATAAAATTTATCCTCTAAATTTTCAAGTCAATTAACTACTTGAAATTTTTATATGTGTGAAGAGAAAAAAATCTTGTGTACTTCATAATTAATCAACTTTAAGCTATGTAGTGTATATAACTAAATTGTTAAAATGAACTCACTATTAACTAAATTAATCTATATATTCCTACGTAGATGTAACACCCCAGACCCGGTCCAGATGTTATGGCCGAATCAAGCGATGTCACATTGAACGGACTATTTTTTTTCCAAAATGACTTTTTTCATTTAAGAACATGTTCGGTAGAAAATTTACTTGTTTTTACAAACTTAAGTTTGAGATTTAGAAATTCAAGTTCATGTTAAGTCCAAAAATGAAAGCCCATGTTTAAATAAAAACCCTCATATGATAAAGTTATTTAAAAATCACGTTTAATTTGAGAAATTTATCTAAGTAAAAAAAAAACTAGGCAGTCAAAACATTAATAAACCCTAAATACAGTCACATCGGAGACACAAGGCCTTATTACAACACATTGAAAAAGGAACAAGTAATTAAAATAAAGTAATTCGATAACTATTTAAAACTTTTAAGAAGCTTATAGTGTGGCCATCTCCGAGTCCTCTCCCACATTGAGCCGTCTATTGAGAGTCACCTGAAACATTAAATTTAAGGGTGTGAGTTGCGAAACTCAGTGTGTACAACCCTTGGCAATCAAATCAATTCAATATACAAATATCACATTGGGCTTAAGCCCTACTCAATATCGATGGCCTCTGGGCCTTAGCCCATGATAGCCTCGGATGGGCCGAGCCCACATTCAAATATCAAGATGTTCATGCCATATGCAGTTACCCATAACCAACCCTGTACACCCCCTTCCAACCCTACACTCCTGTGGGGAGAAGCTCAACCCACCCATCCTTATACACCCGTTATGACACCGGTTGCGGCACCACTCATCGTTGCAGCAAAGCTACTCGTGGCTCAAAAGCCTTCGTTGTAGCACCGGTTGCGGCACTACTTATCGTTGCAGCAAAGCTGCTCGTGGCTCAGAAGCCTTTGTTGGGTCCACAGTCGTCAAGCAACCGTGCGTCCCTCATATACACTTCCTCCAATCAAAACCCAGCCCACATGCAACATAATATCTCATGAATGCATCATCGTCACATACAACATACACCAGTCATACTCATAACACATAGGGGTATTTTAATCATTTCACTACCCAAGGGTATCTTGGTAATTTCTACCCTACAAAGGTGTCTCAGTAACTCTACCCTTCGAGGCTTCATAACAATTCTACTCTACAGGGTCTTTTAGTAATTCTACCCGAGAGGGGTATTTTCATAATCTCTTAAAGGTACAGATTTTAATTATGGATTTTGGCCCATCAACAAGTCCTCACGACTAAAGTGAACGGACACTATGCACCAGGTAGGATTCAAGAGAAGAGGAGGTGGGTCACTCGGACCGCTTAAGTACCAAGCTCTTCCTAGATCCAATCCTAGACATACACACATCCATTGCCACACCTTAGTCTAACGACTTGTCCACGGACATGTTTAATTATTTAATTAAGTCTTATGTAAAATTTGAGAGATCAGAACTAGGCCTAAAGTCCATAAAAAACCCTAACATGCATTTCTATGATCCCATAAGGCCCACTAGACCCAATCATATTCATTTAATTCATTAAGTCCCAAACATGCTTATGTAGCCCATTAGGCCCAATCATAACTCAATCATACAATCACACATACTAATCCATCATAAAATTTCATATCACAACTTTGTCACTTTGGGCCCACAAATTCGACAGGCCCATTAGGGACTTCGGGATTTCGACTTTTGCCGATTTTCGTGTGTGTAGTGTATGTACACACCTGATTGATGACCCGCACTACACTATCCTTAGCCTTAACCTACAATCAAAACCACTTTCAAATCAACTCCAAACCTTACTAAAACTTCATCAAATCCCGAAGCCTTACCGTAGCCTTACTGTGAACCTTCGACTTTTGTAGCATTTCCTTAGCGAATAGTCTCGAATATTCCTAGATCTGCATCAACACACATATTTTATCAACATCAAGTGACTCGTATTCCATACGAGTCACCCCTACCAACCACACTAGATTCGGCCACCTAAAAAAACTGAAATTGAAAACGAGTTCACTTACCACTTGCTAGAGATCCTTTCCACGCTTTAAATCTTTGAACCCGAAACTAGTCTCTGATCTTGCAGCCTAGATATCTACTGAATGTGATCGGCTTTTAAAATCTTGATTAAAGGTTGTAAATAATAAAAACAAATTTGTGATGGAGGAAAGCAAAAGAAATCGGTAAGGGGATGTGAGTATTCAGCTTTTAAGAGATTAAAGAAAGAAATTGGCAAAGGGGATATTGGTATTCAGCTTTTGCAAAAAAGGAAAAAGAACTAGAAAGAAGGAGAAAAATGAAGCATTCGGTTTGTCAAAGCAAGGGAAACTCTTCAAAAATAATTTGGCACCCCCTATAAATACCCAAAGCTGAACCCCTAAAGTCCCAATTGGCTCCACTTCATCCACATCCCATCTCCTAATTTTTCTCCACGATAAGCTCTCCTAACCTCTTTCTATATTTTCTCTTCTGATCACTCTCCCTAGAGTCCATATTCATGCCACTTCCAACATTCTAGAAGGCCAAAATTAAACTCCTAAAAATACTAAGCTAGGATCCAAAACTTAACCAAGACCCAATACTTCTAGGCCCAAAATTCGGAGTGTTACAGTAGATATATTTGTTTAATTTTGTCAATATATATATTTAAAAATTAGAGATTTAGATGAATATTTGAGTTTGGGAGAGATATTTCATGAGTTTAAGTCAATTGAATTTAAATTTAGATTACATATTTTTATATATAAGCCCCTAAATCTTTAAATTGAAGGAAAAACATACTTAAACACGCTAAATCCACATTATCCTTATTGTAGTAATAACAATAATTGTTGCAGCCCAAAAATCGGGTTAGTAGAATCGGGTAAGTAAATCAAGGGTTAGACCAAAGCCCGTAGTTAGGTTAGATAATTAAATAATTAGTAATTAATTAAATAAAATATTAAAATAATTAGAATTAAAAATTTTAGGTTGAGAAATAAAAATTAGGTGTCCGAGAATTAATTTGATTAAAATAGATTTTTGAAAACGAGGTTTGATTTGAAAATAATTTTAAAATTGGCTTTCATTGGAAACTAATGACCAATTTGGAAAATAGAGGAAACTGTAGGTGGTCAAAGGGGCAAATGCCCAAATTTTGGTTGGTTATTTAAACCACCCACCATCCCATCCCTATCATTTTCACATCCCATTCAAAAATTTGTCAAACACCAAATTAGAGCTTTTCTCCCGAAATTAGCCCATCTTTTTTTTATTTATGAGTTCTCCAAACACAAAATCTCTTTTCAATTTTGAAGATTAATCATATTTTCATCCTCAAATCCTCAAAAGATCTTCACACATTTTCGCTCAATTTAGCTCCATAGCTCACCGATTTTGCAAAATTGAGGTGAGATTCTGGCTTTTTACGATTAAACTAAGTGACTTGTTATTTCAATTCGAGATTTAAATGATTTAATCAAGATCTCAATAGACAACTTGATTTTAAGTTGATTTTTGGTTTAAAAATGGTAGATCTTGTATTTCTTAATTAAGCTTATGCTTTAGAGTCATTTCTAACTCATTTTGATCTAATTAAAAGGTTTTTTTTATCTTGATTTAACAAATATTTAAGTAATTTTAATGAATCAAATATTATCCTTTGACAAAGATCACATAAGCTTGATTTTTCCAGAAAAATTAGATCTATGTAATTAGATAAAATTGATGGTTCAGGATTGTAATTAGATGATATTTAGGATGTATGAAGTTGAAATCTAAGCTTAGAAATGAGATTTGAGTAGTGAAATTGTATTTTTGGCAAAACTAGTTAAGTTTTCAGTATAGAGCTTACGAGGCTTCGATTTTTTATTTTGGAATGATTTAATTGTGTTTGTTGTTGTTAATAAAGCCTTTGAAATGTGTTTGATGTGTATGTGAAGTTCCAATTCATTTGGGAGCCTCCACAAGCATGGAAAAAGATAAATAAGAGCTTACTTAAGCATTATAGTTGAAGCAAATGCTAAAGTGAGTGGTTTGGTATACTGCATTTAAACTCTAATACGCAGGCTAAGGTAATACAGGTGAACCCCTACTTAATTAATATGCGAACTAGATAAATTAATATGCGACCCCCGCCTTACTAATATATGAACCATGCCTTGTTAATAGATAACCACCTATCACCTGATACATGCGAACCCCTATCACCAGACATGTGTAAACCCTTATCACTAGTCATATGCGAACCCCTAACACCAATGACATGCGAACCCTATCACTTTATATGCGAACCCATTCACCATACCATGTAAGCCATACCTTTATACGAGCCAAATCCTTGTGTGAATCTACCTATATGCAAACCTTACCACTATGTGAACCATACCATGCGAGCCTTACCATTGTGTGAAACCTACCCATGTGTGAGCTTACTTATGTTCAAACATTACCTATAGTACAAACCTCTAATCAAGTACGTGCCTTACCTATGTGTGAACCTATGTCGTGTTACTATATGTGATGTGCTAACCTATACTGTGTGACTGCTATGTGATATGTGAACTTATGCTAAAGTGATATGCGAACATATGCCATGTGATATGTGAACTGACCTATGTGAACTATGACATGAATGACATGGGAACCATGATTATGAGTGTAAGCATTTCTATGGTCTAATACTTATTTAAATCTCATATTTTTGTGTTGCGCTACATCTTAGATTGTCATAATGAATTATTGAAGATGAATCACATTGAATTGAAGTACATTGATGTTAAATATTGATACAAAGACTAAAGTGAATAAAGTAGAAATTATAGATATAATTCATAATCACTAATCTGTATGGGAAATTAGTTAAAGCATATTGAAGAATATGTTAACTGATGAATTTTGAATTATAAACTGGTTCATATGAAATGAAGAGATGAGTGACAAATTTGAATCGATAAACCATCGTTGTCGAGTAATTCGAACTGGTAGGCTATTGTTATCGAGCAATCTAAGATGGCAACTCATCATCATCAGACAACCCAGGATGATAGATTTGAATCGATAAACCCTCATTGTCAGGCAATCCGAGATGATAGGCCATCATCACCGGGCAACCCGAGAAGACAGATCTAAATCAATAAACCATCATTGTCGAGAAATCTGAGGTGGTAAGCCATTATTTTCAGGCAATCTGGGGTGGCTAATCATCGTTGTCGGGTAATCCAGGATAACAGATTGAAGTAAGTTGAACATGAGCTTGTGAGCTCGGTTTATCATCTGAAGGATAACTCGGTTTGAGATTTTATGTATGTAACACCCCAAACCCAGCCTAAAAGTTAGACCCGAGTCCGGCATGTCATATTGAAGTGTTTTAGCGAAAACCTTATTTTCATTGAAAACACTTCTAAGAGAAATTTGAGTAAAATCTGGTTTGTATTTGCTTTTAAAACGAGGTGTATTCAAAAGCTAATTCTTTGTTATATATATATATATATATATATATATATTAATAGTCACTAAAAAAAATTCCCTTTCACTGCGGAAGCTTATTTTAAAGACAACACGTAGTTTCAGAAAAACTTGAAATGTGTTCAACAAGGAATAAATCGAAGTTTCGTTTCTAAAATATGAAGTATAGTAATAATAATTGAATAATAATAACCAGAGGGGAGGCCTCATTACAATCTAAATAAAAAACATTTAAAATACTAGGAATTAAATAAAAAACTAAGTAAAAAACTTCTTGCTAAGTGGTCACCTCCGAGTCCTTCCA
Source organism: Gossypium stocksii (assembly GCA_020496765.1). NCBI lineage: Eukaryota > Viridiplantae > Streptophyta > Magnoliopsida > Malvales > Malvaceae > Gossypium > Gossypium stocksii. The sequence goes on along the minus strand of CM035627.1, from coordinate 96,621,763 downwards.
TCCGTCGAACCACCTATTGAGGATCACCTAAAAAAATGTAAAAGGAGGGGGGTGAGTTTACGAAAACTCAGTGTGTACGACCCTCATCAAACGAATAGCATACAAACATTCAACTGGGTCTAAGCCCATATCACAATATACGATAGCCTTTGGGCCTTAGCCCATAGTGGCCTCGGTTGGGTCTAAGCCTATATCATAGTAACATAATAACATCATACATGTAATGCTGTGAAAACCTTCCCAAATAGTCTATCCGCTACAAAACATCTCCGTCCAACCAAAACACATCTGTGGGGATATCTAAATCGACCCACCCATCCGCTACACAACAATGGTAGCCTGGTTGTGGTACTACCTAATGTTGCAGCAAAGCTGCTAATCAAATATTGGGCTTAAAAAACCATCGGTGGATCCACGGTCGTCAAACAACCATGCGATCCTCATATACTTCCTTTGTTCCATCATTCTCAACCCATATGCAACCTAAACAGAATATCATACGAATACAGCAATCATACATGTAACATAAATCCCACATTTAACACATAGGGGTATTTTGGTAATTTTACAAATTAGGGGTAATTTGGTAATTATACCCTATAGGGGTATTTCAATAATTTACTAATGTATGGGCCTTAATTACGAACTTTGGCCCGTCAACAAGTCCTCATTGGCTAGAGTGAACAGATACTATGCACCAGGTAGGATTCCAGAGAAGAGAAGCTAGGTCATTAAGACCGCTTAAGTACCAAGCTCTCCCTAGATCCAATCCTAGACATGCATATACCTATTGCCACACTCTAACCTTATGACTTGTGCACAAACGTACTTGATAAATTAATTAAGTTTTATACGCTTGAGGATCTATTAGAAACTAGGCCTAAAAGTCCATTATAAAACCCTAGCAAGTCTACGTGCTTTCATGCATCCATGTAGCCCATCAGGCCCAATCGCTTTTATATGGTCAATTAGGCCCAATCACATTTGTATGGCCCATTAGGCCCAATCACACTTATATGGCCCATCAGGCCCGAATCCGTTCCAAACCATTCAACAACTTAATCAGTTCATCACATATTACCAAATTATCAAGTTTTGTTTATTTGGGCTCACGGTCCCGTCGGGCCCATTTGGCCCATCCTGGTCCAGTTGGCCAAAATGTGACCCAAAACCATGAGATAGCTCATGGGGTCTCTGTTATCATATCGGTTACCCTCATACGAGTGTTTGCGCACTTGCGAGACTGCCGTAGCTAAACTTTCGACTTTTCGCCTTTTCAGAATTTTGAGATTTACCGATCTATCGTGTTTGTAGTGTATGTACACACCTTCGGCTTTATCAAACTATCGAATCATAGGGTAGAAGTACACACATTATTACGGTACATATATATATACTAGCCGAAATTGTCTGCCCTTAATTGCTGATACGGCTATCGCGATATTAAGTAATAAAATTTATAAAAACTGATCACACCAAAACTAACTAATATCACGATATTAAAGGCAAGCGCACAAAAAGTAAATTGGGGAAAAACTTTTAGGGAAAAGCTGATTGATATAAGCAATACTTAAGGGAGAATCCGCCTAGACTTCACTTGTTATTGGTTTTTGAGCTAGACGATTTATTCACTTGACTTGATCTGTAGAGATCCCTAATTTATGCTAAACCCTCCGTCGAGGCGAAGAGCAACTACGCCTAGGTTGTTAACTAAAGTTCCTTTATTAATTAACACCCTAGGTTGCATTAATTCTATCTATGGTTCCCCATATTAGGTTTGACCCTAATCCGGCAGATTTATGTCGCCCTATGTCTAGGGTTGCATGCAACTCCGCTTAATTATGGTAGATCTACTCTTATCACAGGGACTTTTACTCCTCTGCTTTAAGCACATCTATTTCTTGAATTAATACCTAGGCTTATTAACACAAGAATTAAGCACACATAATTAAGAACAACTCAAGTATTTATCATATAAGTCAAGAATAAATAATAACAAGATTCGTCATAGGTTTCATCCCCCTCAAGTATTTGAGGGGTTTATTTCATAATAAAGAAAGAAAACATCTCAGAAGAATTAAGATAACAAAACATAAAGAACCCGAAAACCCCTGAAGGAATTTAGGGAGATCCTTTGTCTTGATGTAGAATTCTGGCTTCTGGGATGAATCAATCGGCTTCTCTTGGAGTAATCCCTTGCTTTCACTCTTTGTGTTGGCAGAAATATGGCGCTCTTTCCTAAGAGAAAAGAGTATTCCCTTAGCGGGAAATAAGCACACCCTTCAAGTTACCTCCTAGGGTCTTTATATAGAGTTTTAGAATGGCTTTCTTAGCCCCTAAGCATCCAAATCCGAGTGAAATTCCTTTTCCTCACGACTAGAACACGCCCGTATGCCACGCCCGTGTGCCATGACAGAGGCTGTGTGAGAGTCTGTCGATGGAGGCACCGTCGTGTGGCCTGGCCGTGCTTGTCGGGGGCTAGATCGTGTGGTCTTCGTGTGGCACGGCCGTGTGGCATGGCCGTGTGCCACGGCAGTGTGGTGATCCTTGGACTGTGTCAATTACACATTTTGGCCTATTTTCTCCGTTTTTGGTCTATTTTCTGTTCTTTTCTCTTCCCTATGCTCTCCTGAGTGTAAGATATGAAAAAGGAAGATTAAGAGCACCAATTCTCACTAAATTGATAATAATTCATCCAAAATAAAGGCTAAAATGAGATAAAAATATGTATAATTTATCGTTTATCAAATACCCCCACACTTAAGCCTTTGCTTGTCCTCAAGCAAAATCTCAATCCCTAATAAAGAATCATTCTTCTCAACTTAAAGTCTTTATCATTAATGTTTCAAACTAATTCACAGGTATTCATACAATGATAATTCAATCAAAAGAACATTAAAGATTCAATCACTCTAAGCTGAGAATTTTATCATTGAAACATAAATTTTCTCTTTTCTCCTAAGTAATTATCTCTTAATCTTAATTAACAGAAGTTGACATCCTCACTAAAGATTCACTCTATCCACTCGAAGTGTTTAGGGTGCAAAAATTGAGCACTCTCTAGTCAACCTGAAAAGTTATTACCATAGGCTTGCAAGAAAATCACATCTCCACTAGTATAGATTGATATGATACATCGATCAAAAGGTCTTTCAATGGTTGTAATAGGGTTTGGTTAGGGGTGTTGTCACAGGCTATAAAAGAGGGTTAGAATCGAGATTGAACTGAAAAATTATCTAGCTAGAAAAATCTCTATCACTGGAATATATTCTTCGGGCTAATTCTTATGATAACTTTATTTCTGCCTTGGTAGCCTTAAAATAGAAATATGCAAAAACCATTTGAAGTATTACAGATTACAACTGAACATACTTTTTTTTAGAACAACTCAAGTAAAATACATTAAATTGAAATTTTACAACTTTACAATATGGAAAAGAGAATAAAGCTAGATAATAAATTCAACTCAAATCTCGACAAAAAGAGGGATTAAAGTAATTAAATGGAATTCAACAAAAATAGGTTATAGGTTAATATTAGAGGTAAGTCAAAGAAAAGGCTGTTAGGCTCAATGGGGTTCACTAGGGGTTAATTTATGGAGGTAGGCCTTTGTGGAGTAAGTAGGTTAAATCCTAGGTGCCTTTATCATCTCGGTATATCAAATCAATGATGTGGTCTTGACATGTATAATCAAAGCAAGTTCTAGAATAAAAAATCAGTGTTGACTCACTCAAAGCAATAATAAAAGTGAGCACGAAAGAATGTATGCTCAAAAGGCTCAAAAATCTCACCAGAATTATGGCTTTTGATGTCAATCCTGCGAATTTCAATTCTCAAGATAACACTTAGAATTAAGGAAAAGAACTTATGAAAAAAATTTGGGGTTCTCAAAAATTTCAACTTATCATGCTTGATTCCCTAATGTTTTAAAGTTTGAATAATCAGAGTACAAGCACCGATGTCTTAATTCTCACATATCAATAAAAATCATAAATCAATCAGAATTAATTCTAAATAGGAAACTGAGAATTATTTGAGAATAAAGCATAAAGAAAAATTTCAGGGCTTTCACAAATAATGTAAAGATTTAAAGTAAACTTCCCCCCACACTTAAGATGTACATTGCCCTCAATGTACAAAGATATAAATAGCAAGAGAAGTATAATATCATAAGATAGGGAGAGGATTGAAACTCCCTGAATTTAGGATGAACTTGTGAGGAAGGTTCGGCAAATGTGGCAGGGTGTTCCTATTGTCGGTTGAATGTTAGCTGTAGAGCTCCTTTTTGAAACTGCGAGAATATTAATTAGTAGTGGGAATTTTAGATTAATAAAGATTACTCGTTAGGGATTAGCCGATATGAAAGATAGAAAAATAAATAACAGAAAAATAATAAACTAAGTTCTAAAAATACTAATATTGTAATGATTAAAAGGATAAAAATAAAATTCGAAATAAAAAGGAGACTAATAAAGGAAAAATGAAAAATAAGAAAAATAGAACCGATTTGGAGAATAGTGGCGTACGGCCGTGTTCATCGGGTTTAGCCCGTGTCGGATATATTACACGGCCGTTTGTGAACTTGTTCGCTCTTCACACGGTCGTGTGATGGTTTACACGGCCGTGTGCGATTGTGTTCGTTTGTCACACGGTTATATGATATGTTCCACGGCCGTGTCTTAATTGACAGTGTTGGCTACGGTCTAAGGACACAGGCGTGGGGGTTTGCGCAAGCCCGTGTTGATACTGCAGGGTTGCCACGGCCATGTCGCACAGCCGTGGGGTGTTGTTGGTAGCCTGTGTTGAAGTCGAAAGGTTGCCACAGCCATGTCGCACGGCCGTGGCTATTTATCGGTATCCCGTACTTTGGGAAAACTTTTTGCTTTGTTTATACACGGCCTCGCTACAAGACCGTGTCTCTGTTTGAAGTGTTCACACAACCTCAGACACGCCCGTGGGTATGGCCGTGTGGTCCTAAATTTCTGTATTAAAAAGGGTTAGTTGATGCATAAAAATACTAAATAAAAGAAAAGTTACTAAGTTAGTACTCGGGTTGCCTTCCGAGAAGCACTTATTTATAGTCTAAACTCGACTTTGCTCAAGCTTGTACATTCACGGTGGTTTGAAGAGTTGATACTCTTCTATCCTGCTTACTATTTTATTATCAACGTAAGATTTGAGTCGAGTGTGATTTACCTTGAAAGTGCCGAGTGACTCATGTTTTATCTTGACTGTACCATAGGGAAAGATTTTCATTACCGTGAAGTAAGGTGTATCACTTGTATGCTCTTTTGAATTCAAGATTCGAGGATTGTCTTCCCCTAAGATTACCTTATCCCCTACCTTGAGTTGATTCGTTTGTACCTGAGGGTCGGCTTGGTGATGCTCTGCGTTGGTTTGGCATACTTTGGGCTTTTCATGATAGTTCAGCCACTCATCTAGTTCATCAATCTGAAGCATTCGCTTTTCAGGTGCATCTCCCTTGGATGGACCTGTCTGTGATTGGGTTGCCTTTATGTGGAGTGTATCCTGCACAGAAGGTTGGATGGTAAGATTATTCTTTTTACAAGGACTCGTGACTATATTCTTATCAACAGTCTTATTCGAGTCTCGAGCTTGTAAAGTAACTTTGTCATGACCTACACGTAGTGTAAGTTCACCTATTCCTAAATCAATTATTGTTCTGGCAGTTGCTAAAAAGGGTCGCCCTAGAATTAGGGGTACATTGCTATCCTCATCAATGTCTAAAACAACAAAGTCAACTGGGAATATGAATCTATCAATTTTGACAAGCACATCTTCAATTATTCCCTTAGGAGACCTAATAGTTTTATCAGCCAGTTGAATGCTCATCTTAGTTTGCTTAGGTTTTCCAAGACCTAGTTGTTTAAACAATTTATAAGGCCTGACATTTATACTAGCCTCTAAGTCAGCTAAAGCATTTTTGGTGTCTAGGCTACCAAATAAACAAGGAATAGTAAAACTCCCTGGATCTTTCAGTTTGGTTGGCAGTTTATTTTGGAGAATAGCTGAGCATTCCTCGTTGAGTTCCACTGTGGACAGTTCTTCCAACTTCCTTTTATTTGTAAGAAGTTCCTTTAAAAATTTTGCGTACTCCGGCTTCTGCGTAATTGCTTCAACAAATGGTAAGTTGATATGTAATTTCTTTAAGAGTTCAAGAAACTTACCGAATTGCTCATTCGTACGGTCCTTCTTTAGCGCATTTGGGTATGAGATATGAGGTTTATATTCTTTGACAATTTTATCTTTGTAACTTACCTCATTCTTTCTTTACTTACCACAGGCTCCTTATATGGCTCTGGGTTGGTTTTGTTTAACCGCTCATCATCTATCGTATCCACGGCATTGAGTTGCTCCTTATGGTTAGTCTCAGTGTTGCTTGGTAACCCACCTTGCGGTCTTTCAGAGATTAGCTTGGCGAGCTGGCCTATTCGAGTTTCAAGTCCTTGAATGGATGCTTGCTGGTTCCTTAGTGTCGTTTCGGTGTTTTGGAAACATGTTTCTGATACGGCAATAAATTTTGTGAGCATCTCTTCAAGGTTTGACTTTTTCTCTTGTTGGAATGGTGGTTGTTGAAATCCTAGAGGAAGCGGTTGTCTTTGATTTCCTTGTCCTTCCCATGAAAAATTGGGGTGACTCCGCCAACCTGCATTATAAGTATTACTATAAGGGTTATTTTGAGGTCTAGAATTGTTACCATATAGTTGGTTTGCTCAGTTTCCATGCCATGACCATAAGAGGAGTAATATGGATTGAACATATTTCCCTGGATTGCATCACACTGCATCACTGGATGTGCCTGCGTAGAACCAACAAAATTATCAAACTTTTTATTTAAAAGTTCTACCTGGTTAATAAGCATGGTGACAGCATCAATATTATAAACTCCTGCAGCTTTTGTCGGCTTTGTCCTTATGACTTGCCACTGATAGTTATTCAGTGACATCTCTTCCATAAACTCATAAGCTGCTTCTGGTGTTTTATTGTTGATTATTCCTTCGGTGGCCGCATTGATCATTTGTCTCGTCGATGGGTTCAAAGCGTTGTGAAAGGTTTGAACTTGTAACCATAAAGGTAGGCCGTGATGAAGGCATCTTCTCAAAAGATCTTTGTATCTCTCCCAGGTATCATATAGTGTTTCTAAATCCATCTGCATAAAAGAAGAGATATCGTTTCGTAATTTAGCTGTTTTAGCTGGAGGAAAATATTTAAGTAAAAATTTTTCGGTCATCTGTTCCCATGTGGTGATTGAGCCTCGTGGTAGAGAATTTAACCACTGTTTGGCTTTATTTCTCAAAGAGAATGGAAATAGCCTCAAGCGAATAGCATCATCAGAAACGCCATTTATTTTAAAAGTAGCCATTTATTTTAAAAGTATCACAAAATTCCAAGAAATTTGCTAAATGTGAATTTGGATCTTCGTCCTGCAAACCATCAAACTACACAAAACTGCTGAATCATCTGAATAGTGTTAAGTTTTAATTCAAAATTATTAGCAGCAATAGCAGGTCTAATAATGCTAGTTTGGGTACCAACCAAACTAGGTTTAGCATAATCATACATAGTGCAAGGAGCTTCATCCTGGTTTACTGGTTCTGCTGGTAGTACTGGAGGTGGTGGAACGTTTTAATTCGCGTCCATCTCTTCTGTAGGTTCTGGCTCTTGCTCAGATTCTTGTTCTGGATAATGTAAACTGCGTCTAATTTCTCTGCGATTTCTGCGAACTGTCGCTTCTAGATCTTCGTCAAAAAGTAATGGTCTTGTTGGGTTGTTTCTAGTCATAAACTAAAAATACCTAAAAAGAAAAAGCAAAGAAAATTTAAAAATTCAAAAGAAAATAAAAATAAATAAATAAAAACTGAAAATAAATATATAAATAATAGCTAAGGTAATAGAAATCGAGTTTTCTTAATATTTCAGTTCCCCGGCAACGGCACTAAAAACTTGATACGGCTATCGCGATATTAAGTAATAAAATTTATAAAAACTGATCACACCAAAACTAACTAATATCACGATATTAAAGGCAAGCGCACCTATCGAACAGTAGTATAGTTTAGCGACAAGACCGAGTTATCGTACCCAAGGGAACCAAAAGTACTAATACTTACTTCCTTTCTATTATCTAGCCTAAAAATAAAAGAGGTTTGGTTGAAACTAATTCTAAAACTAACTAAAAGTGCACAAAAAATAAATTGGGGAAAAACTTTTAGGGAAAAGCTGATTGATATAAGCAATACTTAAGGGAGAATCCACCTAGACTTCACTTGTTATTGGTTCTTGAGCTAGACGATTTATTCACTTGACTTGATCTGTAGAGATCCCTAATTTATGCTAAACCCTTCGTCGAGGCGAAGAGCAACTAGGCCTAGGTTGTTAACTAAAGTTCCTTTATTAATTAACACCCTAGGTTGCATTAATTCGATCTATGGTTCCCCATATTAGGTTTGACCCTAATCTGACAGATTTATGTTGCTCTATGTCTACGGTTGCATGCAACTCCGCTTAATTATGGTAGATCTACTCTTATCACAGAGACTTTTGCTCTTCTACTTTAAGCACATCTGTTTCTTGAATTAATACCTAGGCTTATTAACACAAGAATTAAGCACACATAATTAAGAACAACTCAAGTATTTATCATATAACTCAAGAATAAATAATAACAAGATTCGTCTTAGGTTTCATCCCCCTCAAGTATTTGAGGGGTTTAGTTTATAATAAAGAAAGAAAACATCTCAGGAGAATTAAGATAACAAAACATAAAGAACCCGAAAACCCCTGAAGGAATTTAGGGAGATCCTCTGTCTTGATGTAGAATTCTGGCTTCTGGGATGAATCAATCGGCTTCCCTTGGAGTAATCCCTTGCTTTCACTCTTTGTGTTAGCAGAAATATGGCGTTCTTTCCTGAGAGAAAAGAGTATTCCCTTAGCAGGAAATAAGCACACCCTTCAAGTTGCCTCCTAGGGTCTTTATATAGAGTTTTAGAATGGCTTTCTTAGCCCCTAAGCGTCCAAATCCAAGTGAAATTCCTCTTCCTCACGACTAGAACACGCTCGTGTACCACGCCCGTATGCCATGACAAGAGGTCGTGTGAGAGTCTATCGATGGAGGCACGGCAGTGTGGCCTAGCCGTGCTTGTCAGGAGCTTGATTGTGTGGTCTTCGTGTGGCATGGCCGTGTGCCACGGCCGTGTGGTGATCCTTGGACCGTGTCAATTACACATTTTGGCCTATTTTCTCCATTTTTAGTCCATTTTTCGTTCTTTTCTCTCCCCTATGCTCTCCTGAGTGTAAGATATGAAAAAGGAAGATTAAGAGCACCAATTATCACTAAATTGATAATAATTCATCCAAAATAAAGGCTAAACATAAGGTAAAAATATGTATAATTTATCGTTTATCAATTGCCAATTTGGCTCCACCACTTCTTCTATCCCCATCTCCTAACTTTTCTCCACGAGAAGCTCTTCAATCCCTTCCAAAAATTTCTCTCCTCATCACTTCTCTTAGAGTCCAATTCCACGCCACTACCAACCATCTAGAAGGCAAAAATAAAATTCCTAAAAATACCAAGCCAGTACTCGAACCTAGGATCCCCTTGCTTGCCACTAACGCCACCTCCCTGCACCTTAAGTGGCGTCACTTATCCACTACACCATAGCCTTGCTTGTGTCCTATTTTATCTCCATTTATTTAAAAGCCAAGCTACTTGCCATCAAGGTTCCTTTAATTATTAAATTAAAATTCCTTCACCTCAAAGTCCGGACCCAAAACTTCTCCAACACCCCTAGATACTCCAAATTTATGAGACCCAAAGCCCAAAGCCCAATTCATCTAGGCCCAAAATTCGGGGCGTTACAATGTATTAGAAATGTATTGAATGATTTTGTTCATTCTTGAGTTATAAGGAATAAGAGTTTAGATAACGATTCTATGTGTGGTGATAGAGTCCACTTAAAAATGGTGATAGAGTCCCCTATATGTTTCATAATCACAAAATGTCAATTTATCATTATTTGAATTATATGAGTTATGAACCATTATTTAGCATGAGCTGTCATTTGGTATGAACAGTTATTTCATATGAAAAGATGTTTGATGCGACTTGATAAATTATGTGATTCGCCCATTTGATGTGAATTTCTTATTATATATGTACTACTTATTTTATGATATCTATTGTGTCATATGAGTTACTATTATGTGCAAACTGTAATAATATGTGAAATGTTATTGTACACATACTTTAACCTAATTGATGTGTTTATTTGTAGTATGTTTGAGCACTCACTAAGCTTCAATAAGCTCACACTCTTTTAAAATATAGTAGTGATTTAGCTTGTGAAGAGGCGGGGAAGTTAGCTATCCAAGTGATCTAAAACAAGGCTATACCTAGGTATGTTGATGGGTTCCCAAAACCAAATGAAGAAAGGAATATGTGACCAAATTATGGGATTTAGAATTAGACTTTGTTATAATTGTTGGATTGTAATTGGACATTATGGACTCTTTAATTAGTTGGTTTGAAACTCTTATTATTGTATTACTTAGATAGTTTAATGGTGGATTATGACTGCTCAATGAATGGGTTGGTCAATTGTTCAACTGACTTGTAAGTGCAGGTGGAAAAGTTGTTGAGCATTAAGGTAAGACTTAGATGTTATAGTGTGTTCTGGAAAACAGTTGTATGTTTAGTATGCATGAGATGTATAATTGGTCAAATTACATAACTGTTAGTTGTCTGTGAACTAATTAAATGATAACTTTATGAAATTGAGTGTGAAGTTTTAATCTATTTTCCAAAACAAGATTTTTATATATAAATATATGATACTATTTTCAAACCTTGTAGTATGGAATTTTTTCCAACTTTTTAGCATGCTACGATTTCAATCTAATCATATGTTTTTTTTAATAAAACGGTTTCCAAAACCCCTTTCAAACATAGCCTTTAAAAACACCTTGTTGCATGCATGTTTAATTAACTGAAATTTTGAAGTAATTGCCTGTTAAATATTAAATTATAAATTAGTCTTATTGTTGAATTTTTTATCAGAGTAGCGTAGCGTAAGCATTCTATTAGGATTTTAAATATTCCATGTTTAATAGTGTGGTGTGCTTGGTCGGTTGATATGTCTTGGGAAGGTTTAAACAAAGAATCACTTCGGTGATTAATATAATGTTCAAAATTCGCGTCAGACCGTCCTGGCTGGGTTTGCGGCGCTACAATAATGTTAGTTGATAGCTCAATTAACGTACATACGTACGTACGATTATTTGATATAATTCTACCATCAAAGCTTTAAAAAAAAATCAAGTGTCTTATTTATTTATTTATTATTTAAATATATCTTAAAGATACATGATAATTTTTCAAACATGTTCATGGAATTAAAAAAAATTCACCACTAATGCACTTGATAATAATCCATATAATATTATGTTCAATATTAAACGTTACTAATTTCTAATGACATACGTATTGCATGTGATTTTACATATTTAATATTTAATTAATTTTTTTAATATTATACTTTTAATTGCAAGAATTAACATAAAAGAATATTCCTTAAATACAATTAAAAATATTAGCTTGTGAATTTAAATATAATAATAAATTTTTAAATTACAATTATAGTATTTTTAATATATTAAATATAACATATAGTTTCACTTTATATAATGAATGCAAAGTAAGACTATTCAAAAAATAATAATTAATTAATATAATTAACTCTAATATTAATCAAGTGATAACTAATATGCCTAAAATTCTATTTAAGTAATAACTTTATTTTACATTAATAAAATTAGCACAACTTTGTTTTAAAATAAAATTAGCACAACTCTTTTTTAGTCAATTTTTTTTTACTTATAATTGTAATTTTAAGTATAATTACAATTATAATTATCACAATTTTTTTCTATATTTTATTCTTAAAATTCTATTTAAGCAATAACTCTATTTTAAAATTAGCACAATTTTTAAATTAATAATTATAAATTAAATTATAATTATTTTTAAATGTGTAATTATTACAACTTCTATTAAATTATAATGATTTTTAAATGTGTAGTTATCACAACTTCTATGTTACTTTAGTTTTTATTTTTAAATATAAATTTAGTAATATGATGTAGAATAAAAATTATTCTCATCAGTTCAAAAAATTTTCTAAATTTATGCTTTTATATATATTAAAAATTATAAATCATAAATCAATTAAAGTCATAATTTTTTTAAAGAAAAGTAATGAATATTTTCTTGATACAATAATTTATTAAATGTAGTTTTTTTAAAATAAAAGTAAAATTTTTTTATCGTAGTAAATAATTTAAAAATAACAAAATATATCAAAAATAATATACAAATACCAACAAATCAAATTTCATGAAGCTTTTACTTTCATTGTCTTATAAACGTGTGTATATATATTGATTCAGGGATTTAGACAGTGGAAATTTTAAACAAAAGAAGAAGCAGCAGCAGCAGCAAATGTATATAAACAGCATTTTTAAGGTAAAAGATTACATGTTAAAAATGTCACAATTAAAATATATCAAAATTCATCATACATTGAATAATCGATTAAACTCAAATTGGTAAATTAGAATACTTTTAAAAAACCTATCTAAATAAATCTAAAGCAAACCTGATCATAATGTATTTGAACTTGAGACCTTAAAATATCGAACTTTTTTTCTTTCCATTTAGTTAAAGGTCACATCAATTATCTCTTCAAGAGTCGAATTGTCAACTTAGTTTGAAGCCTATCTAAAATTTGAGAGAATTTAGACAAAAATATTAAATCTAAGAAATAGTTTTAAACTAAAAAAAAAAAAGTTAATTTAAAATATCTATTTTTAAACCAATCCAATTTTAAATATTAGAACATTTTATTTTATTTTATTTTACATAATATGTAATTTATTTCACATAAAAATTATAATTATAATATAAACATTTAAAAAATATGTTAAGTTGTGTTGTTTAAAATTTTAATAAAAATATATAATTATTAAATTAAAATTAAGATACTTTTTTAAAAAAATACTATAAGTGGGCTTGAGTTAGCTATTAATAAAATTAAACGAGTTTTGACAAAATATTACGATGAAGTTGGTTCTGGAGAAGCAATGCCTGCACCAGTTGGCATTGAGTCTGGAACTCCAAGATGTCTTTCAGCTTTCAAGCGAAGAATGTTACAACATTTGGATACTGAGATTGCTTCTTAAAAATGAGTCATTCAAGAACTTCAAGCCAATGTGCATCAAGCTAAGGTATTGGGGAATGATTTGTTGGCCAAACAACTTCAGTATCTCTTTGGCAGAACTATTAAACAAAAAAGGGGAGCAACTTGGAAGAAAGTTGGGGTGCTGAAAATGATTTTAGCTTTTTTATTTTCAAAGTTCATTTTTTAGGAATTGTTTATGGCCTATTTTTCTTTACTTTGGTTTGTTATTTTGTGAGCCATTTTCAATTCTGCTTAATATAATATAATTTATAGTATTTTTTTATGACATTAATTGTTTATTTGTTTGATTATGTTATTATTTGTTTGATTATGTTAATAGTTAGTGTAATTGATTAAGGGGAAGTTACTTAGGGAAGCATTTGTATCTTTTGTTGCATATGTTCTTCTATTATGGTTTTGTTCAAAAAAATTTTAAATGGAAAGAATGTTGAGGCAATTTTTTAGCAATGCTAAGGAGTAATGTCTATTGGTGGCTGGCATTGCTTCGCTAGAAACTTATCATGTTTTGTGTTGACAAATTTTGGTAACAAAATCATGGGATTTTGATTCTTGTTGATACTTTGGACAACTACAAGCTCATCTATGATATGCAAACCATTATAGTAACATATCTTGAAGATTGGTTTGGATTGTATCAAGGAAATCAACTTCTCAACTTTGAAGAGATTGGATTAGATTGGGTAAACTTGGAAGCATACCCTGAAGATTCAAAATTTATCCTAGCCTCATTAGAGATATTCCACATGTAGATTATCATGCTATTTATTTGGGAAGATCGATTGTAATTGATATAACATGTTAGAAAGGCTCGATTACTTAAAAATTGAGGAAACATGTATAGATGATCTACTGATCTAAGAGCATTTATTTTTGTTCAAAGATGAACATTTTCTATGAGACCATTGACTGCAAAATCAAGTGTATTACTTGGTTATTATTTTAAGTTGAAAACTTAGAGGAGAGTTATCTGGATTTTAAGTGCAAAAGTGAGGAGTCTAATCTAGTAAGCATTAGATGTTGTAATCCCTTGTTATTTGTTAAGATAGTAAATTATCTCTCTGAGAAAACTCTATAAAAATAAAAAAATTAAACTGTGTAAATATATTGAGTGTCCATATTTTGTTCATCACAAGCATCTAAATTAGATGGTACTACTCATAAGTAGTGTTTTTTCCACTGCTTCAATTTACTTGCAAATAATTTCCCGTAATATATATATATAAAAGTGACTTGTTTAAGATCATTGGTATTGTTCTAACAATTAGGCTATATTGAGATAATTATATTCCATTTTTCCTCTTTTTTTTCTTAAGATATGTATAGTGAAGGATAATTTAATGAATATAAGAACCTTCGTAAATTTAATTTTTGACATACATTGTTGATGTAAAAAGGGACGAGGTTATCTTTTTTTTTTTTCCGACTCATAAAACAAAATAAGTAAAAATAATATTCATTAACCCATTCAAATATTAATGATTATTATACTAATAAAGAGCAATTACGGTAAACTTCAAATTAAATTAACCCTATCTACAATAAATGAGTAGAACTATAATTTAAACTTTAAGTATAAATCATTATCCATAAGAAGTAAATAATTAAATAAAATATACCCTATCAATAAACTAGCATTAATTCAGAGAAATATTTTAAAATGCCAAATTATTAAATCTTAAATCTCAAAGTATATCAATATTACTAATATTAAAATTAATATTTTCCATTTAGAATTGTTTGGAATTTTAAGTATGCAAACCCATTTAATTAGCTAATGATGATTGAAATAATTAAATCATTATTTATAAGTAAAAAACAATTATTATTTAATTAACCATTTATAGTGCTTAGAAAATTTGTATTATAATGTAATGTATAATGTATTATTAAAATTTAATAATATCCATAAAGTTCTTTTTTTTTGCTATATTAACAAAATTTAACAACAATTTTAAAATATAAAATCATGTTTTAAATTTGATTTCAAGTATTTTAATTAAATAAATAAAATTCACCCATGCATGGTATGAGTAGTAAACTAGTTTGTATTTATATTGTAAGCTTGTCATACTATGAATTAAAGTCTCATTTATTTATTGGCATAAGATTCATAAAGTCAATATATTTTTATGTAAAATATTACGATATATATTTAATAACAAATTTTCAAAGTCATTAAAAATAAATAATAAAATATTATAAAATATATGTAAGATGTTCTACACTGCAATGCATCCCTGCAGTGTTATCATCCATATAAAATAGTTATTTTCACAGTTAGAAGGTGAGAGGTAACCCTTAAAATGTAAGGGAGCGGAGAAGTTAAAAAACGGCGGAGCACATTTGAAACAGTGTTTAGAAGTTGGGATGGATAGCTTTGTGTGCAGACATTATAAGTGTGGTGTAGCCAGGCAGCAGTTAAAAAGGAAATGCAATTAATATGGAAATGGTGAAACTGGAATGAATACCAACAAGAATGAATGTAAATTTTTCATTGAAAACAGGGAAACATGTGAATTGGGTTTCATGCATGTGAGCTGATGGCGACACCTGGATTTCTAAGGACACATGGCGCCCACTCCTCCATTGCCCTTGTCTCGCCTCTCTTACTTTTTACTGTCTCTCTGCTCGGATTCAAGCATTTAAGAGAGAGAGACATGTTTTGACAAGCACTGGAGTATGACCTCTACCCACCACCCCCACTATTTCTTTTTTTATTTTAATTCCTTCTTCTGTGTAATGGAATGTTTACGTTTTATTAATTAAACAAATCTAATTAATCCATCACTATTCTTCTATTTTCGCTTATTTTATATGATGGATAATTATTCTGATTGTAAAGTTCCAGAAAATCCTGCTAATTCTCCTTAACTTGTATTACAAAAGTTAACTTATTTATTATTCCTACTCTTTTTTAAACTAATTGATAAATTAAAAATTAAAGTGTTAAAAATAAGCAATAATTAAAATTTTAAATTATAAAATATATTATTTATAATTGATTACAAAATAGAATTTGAGTATTTGATAGATAAAAATTTTAAATTATAAATATTTTCATCATTAATTTTTAAACATTTCACTTTATTCTAGATAAAATTAAATTTTAAACATAATTTTTTTATGAAATAATATAATGTAAAAATAAATAAAAATAAAATTGAATTAATTAAAAGATTTTACTTATTTACATATCATGTTCCACACTTTTTTTATAGAAAAAATCTATCAAAATTATTTGTTATTTTGAATTATCAAAGGTATGTAAAAATAAATTATTGAAAATTACTAAGTTTGAAGTGTTTTAGCTTTTTTTTCTAAATCATTAACAAGAGATTTGTTTTTAATTTCAAGTTTATGGTTGACTTCATGTTCATGCTCAAGATCTAGTCTTTAGGCCTCCTTTTTCTTTATATATAATAGAAAACCTATTAAGCCAATCAACTGAAGTCAGTTTTCTGTCAAAAAAAAAAAAAACTGAAGTCAGTTTCAGTTCCTTTAATTATCAAATTGAATTTCGGTTTCACAAATTAAATTAATTTTTAATGTATTTTTTAAAAATCAAAACGACCTCCGTCAGAGTCTAAAAGCACAGAGGAAAGTAGAAACCAAACCTGAACAAATCAAATGACTCATGGTGTCACTTTTAAGCAGGAATTTTCTTTTCTTTTGGGGTTAAATTTTAACCATTTAACCTACAAATAATGACAGCAAGTAAAAGAGACGGTTGGAGGTCACGGGCAGCCCAAATTTTCTCCATCAATCATCATTTTCATCAAAGCCGTAAAAAGATTCTCTAACATGAAAGAGAAAGAGAGAGAAAAAGGAGATGGGCATGGACGCAGCAACAAATATCTTTAAAATGGAATTTTAAGCGACATTACATTCCAACTAACAACTTTTCCATGTTTTTCCCATTCCCAAACCCCCTCTTTTAGTATCATTGATTGATGGACTCACTCATTTTACCTCCTCCATGCAACCCATTTATGGATTCTGGACCATTGCTTACCTAAAACCATGTCTTTATATCTACCATTTATTTTCGAAGGTGGGCATTACTTATCCAATATTAAAAATTAATCCAAAATTTGAGAGGATTTCTCTTTTATTTTAGTATTCAAAAACATGTGTACCTTCGAATCTCGACTTCTTAATCATCAAAGTATTTAACATTTCGTATCAGCAGTACCTTAGAAATAACATTTTATCTTTTATTTACCTTAAAATATATCATGTGAACAAAGGAGACATAAATTACCTCGGTATAGATATGGTAGTACGGTCCAATGGTGATGGCAATTGTTATTTGGTGGGGTAGGCCATAGACGAGAAGTAATTGTAGGGCGCCCCACCCTGGAGTGGCCCCTGCCTCTTTTCTCCGCCTCCAGCCCTCCACATGGGGGGGCTGCTCTCCATCCCTATCCCACAAATATTCCCTCCCTCGTGCCTTGTATTACAAACCTTATGCCTACCATATACTACATGCCAATTACAAGATTTAAAAAAAGCATAATTTGCAATTTGAACTAAAAATAGTTTACGCTTGAAATTTTATCACGTGGGATGTTTGAGTCAATCAATAGAGAAGTGTTCATTCTTGTGAAAATATATTCCTTCCCTCAACTTTTCCATCATTCAAACATCAGAACGCTAATTAACAGTTCATATCATCTTGCATATCCAAATTCCCTAAACTCCGAGGCATCTTCTTAGCTTACCAGAAATTTACCAATTTACTAATCTATATTTACTCAGATGCTTTATTTTCTCTGAGGTACTCTTCATTCTTCTTAATATGCTCCTTATCTATCCAAGTTATTTATTTTTCCTAAAATACACATGTTCAATAACTATATTTGACGCATTTGGACATGAATACAAAATATAATCCTCTGAACATGAAGAGGGAAATAATACTTTGAAAAGAAAAAAAAAAATAATTAAGCCTATCAAACGCATACCCATATCAAATAATCAACCTCCAAAGATAACTTAGCTGCCAACTACCAAAATTTGTTCATACTGATGTAAATCCACCTCCACCAAGTAAAAGGGTTCTAAGATAATAATAATATTGGTACTCTTTACTATATCAAATGTAAGATCACAAATCAATTAGTTTCTCTTTAAGGAGAAGATGGAGCCATTCAGGAGGTGGGGTTTTGATACTTCTATCTGAAAGGCACCAAAAAGTCACCATCCCTCCTGCTAATAAGTTTCTCATAAATATACTTCTATGTTGGTGTTGGCTAATTAATACCTATGTAAGGCATGCCCTAAAAATTTTAAAGGTTGATTTTCCCCTTAAATGATCCTAAATCTAATAGATCAAGACAATTTTCTCTTCATCTACGAACTGATACAACAATGGGTCTTATGTGTACAAAGAATAATCAAAAGTAAAGAAAACAAAAATCTATCACATACAAGTTTAGTTCTAGTTCATCAGTAGTGATGTCAGTATTTGTCCCATCGTTTTCTCAGATGTGTCACCTTCATTCTCTATATCAATACCTGACTCTAGCACTGCAGCATCGAGAGTCAACTTCCTTTTTGCAATCTCATAAACATTCTCATCAACAGTACCTTTAGTAACCAGCCTGCAAATGATACGAAACTATGTTAATTTTGCATCTACAACTTCACAATGCATTGATGAGCCAAGAAGAAGAAATACAAAACGGGAAAAGAAGGGTATTTCTGAGCACCTGTAAATAGTAACTGGCCTAATTTGGCCAATTCGATGGCAACGATCTTCAGCCTGCCGGTCAATCTGTGGATTAAAATCCATGTCATGGATAATTACAGTATCAGCTCCTGTCAAGTTCAAACCCTGCCCTCCAGCTCTCGTGGACAACAAGCACGCAAATATTGAAGTGTCATTATTGAAATCATCGACTATAGTCTGCCGATCAGTCACCTGAGTACTGCTCAAAGTAAGATATATTCAATGCACAGAAAATGTTAGTGAATGTATAGGAAAAAGAAACTGGAACAGTATGTTTATCTGCCTGTAAAAAATGCCTGCACTAGTTAAGCCTCATAGTAGAAAACTGGAACCAGCAATTTAAAAGAAAACAACAAAACTTTTATCCCATAAAGGAGGACAAAGAAAAGTCTAGTGAAGCAGAATGTAAGCAACACCTTCCATCAAGCCGTTTATATGTAACTCCAATAACATCTAAAGTCCACTCTAAGATATCAAGCATTGATGTCCATTGGCTAAAAATCAGAACTCGATGCCCACTTCTCTTGAGTGAAGGGAGAAGCTTTGCTAAAGCCTGCAGCAACATAAAGCACACGCAAATGTAATTGATGCATGACGGTTAGGAGGATGAGAGAGAAAGAGAATAAAGAATACCTGGCATTTAGCTGAAAGCATAACATACTCATCAGAAAGAGTTCCTTTACCACCGGTAATTCCATAGCGAATTAAAAGCTGTATTAACGATGTTTAAAACAAATATATGAATACCAAAACTAGAAAAGAAAAAAAATTATAATTTTGGTCACATCAGATTTAAAATTGCAAAAAGAGACACCAGCATAAACTTAGCAGTTATAGCCGTCATTATGCAGAGAAGAAGAATAAAAGGGAATTGTATGCACAAAAGGTACTCATCAGTTTCTGATCCACTAGTCACGATTGAAATGGAATAAGCTATTTGGAAAGATAAGTTTAAATATGAATGATCACACTTGAACATACCTAATAATGAATGATCACACTTGAACGTACCTAATATTTTAATAAAAATAATGGCATTCTCTAAGGATAAGCGTTAATTAATGATGGCATTTAATACCGTATGCAGTCGATGCTAAAGAGAGGGAGTAGGTTGAAAGAACCAAAATAGTCTCTGTATTAGATACCTGATATCCATTTGGAATCTTCAAATTTGTGAGCTATGATTCAGTGTCAACATTGAGGTCTAAAACAAGTAAATTTGTGGATTAATAGCATTTGGATAAAGTGATCAATACGTGATAAATTTGTAGTTTATTGTATTCATTATGGTCTGCTTAGAACTGAAATAAATATAACATCAATTCTAACCAGTACTTCATAGAAACTGTAACAAAACAAGCCATCCAAAATAAAGCTCTGCAAATAGGTATGTATTTCGTTTTCATTAGGTTGTTTAAACGTTGTAATTGTAACTACATTCGATCTTTGAAAATTACATAGCTATCAGTATGCTAAATATTATATGGACGGTGAACACCACAAGGAAGCATCCATCAACCTACTTTTATGGTTGACTGATGGTGATGGATCCATTCCACATCATAATGACCTAATATGCTTTAACTTCATGCCTCAAAGGAGAAAAGAGGACCCAAACTGGAAGACCAGATAAATCTAAAATGAAGTTGGAGCAAAACCACTAAGACTGACCCAAAAGTCAATCCACTCATATGGCCTATACAGGCCAGACCTTGGCCAAGGTTTTTACAAATTTAGACCAGCTCAAATTAGTATTTAATAATAAAATTATTAAAATTTAACTATAAAAATATATAACTTTTTTTCCTTAGTGGCTGACCACCGACTAGGCTTGGGTAAAGAACTTAAAAGGAAACTTTTGGACCACACCCTGGCCTATGGACACCCAAGAACAAATATGACCAAAAAAAAAGGAGCCTACATTATCATTGAAGTTGTCAGTAATTAAAATCACATCCTTGATCACTCACATAGCAATTTAGGTTGACTAAAATATTATTCAAATCTTGAGTTCCCTCATCTCAGTTTCGACATAAAGTCAATTATGGGCTCAGAACATATTGGTGTTGAAAACCAGTTTCAATCACTCACCTCAGAATTTAAGCTTTTAGGTTGAACCAGTCTGCAACTGTTTTTATACTACAAAACAACTTAAAATAGGTTCACTGCTAAGGGAACTATTGCAGAAAGAGAACTAAACTACAGGTCTTCATATTGAGTGGAAAATTTAGGGTCTAGGGAACATGCTGATAAAATGAAGAGAAACTACCAACCAACCTGCAACCCCGATACTCAAAGATATTCTCATCCTTTTCCAGTACTTAAAAGTCTTCCTTGTTAACTCTGATCTATCTTCTTTTTCAACCTTCACAAATAATTTAAATTTCCTATTCTATAAACTACTTCAAATACGTTGAATGACTCTCGCTACTTGAAAGAGGAACTAAGAAACAAACAGAATAAAGAATAAATATACATAAAACAAACAGTATCACTGCAAGCCTCAAGTCTTGAAAAGGGAAAAGGAAATTTCTTAATCAAAAGAATTACCCGATTAATAGAGAAGTCATTGTAATTCTTTAGTTCCTCAATTACTCTGTCCAAGGTACATTCAAAAACACCCATTGAATGTAACCTTTTAGCAAAGCAAACAACGTCCTCATCATTATAAATTCGCCTCACTAATAATGGATGATTTGCAATCTAGAGAAATTTAAAGCAAAGATATTAGGTTTAAGCACCAGAGACCCTTTTGAAATTAAATACATGGCAAGGGAAAGATAAGGAATATGAATAAAGAACCTTTCTAAACTGAACAAAATAGTTTGAGATCTGACGTTGAGGAAGAATTCCAACAATATTATTCATATCAGATTCTGAAAGCTTAGCTATCCGTGCTCGTGAAATTGTACGATACTCCTCTATGGCTTCCCTATATGCATCTTCTTGTTGCTTCTCCATAATTACATGCTCAACCTGCAAAAGGGATACTTAGCTACACTAGAATATTGAAACAGCTACCGCTACAGAGGAATTTTCAAATTAAAGTCCCTCGATAAAGTATCACAAAATCTAATCAAAACCTAAGAGTAAGAAAGCATCTACCCGTTGCATCTTTGGGACGAGTTGCTGCATCACATCAGATTTCAGACGCCTCAAGATGAATGGTCCCAGAATGGACTTCATACGACCAACCAACTCCCTATCTTCTGCATTTAGTAGCTTCTTCAAGTCTACATCCTCAGTGGCGAAAAGATCAGGCATCATGAACTCTAGCAACGACCACAGCTCCTGCAACAAAAAGCTATCCACTCAGCAGCAACAAAATAACATGTACAATACTCAGAAGCATATTTAGAAAACATATTTTCAAACATTTTATTCAGACAAAAGAAAAATCTTATCAGAAGGTTTCATGATAACAGGAGAGGTATTTCTTACCAAAATGAGATTCCATTGACAGCAAAGAAAATATATGAAAGACTAAGGAACAAAAGTCATTTTTATCTAAACTAGAAATTCAAAGCATGATCCATTGAGTTGAAATATTGCTGTCATAATACAGTCTACATTGAAAAGAATTGCTTCATTTTCCCATACTAAATTTTGGTTCTCTTTGAGAAATAGTTTTTAATGGATGAAATTCTATGCTTCAGCATAACAGAACTTTTCTCAATGATGTGAACCATATGACTCACTGAACTATACCACCACAATGCTCAATAACCATTATTTACTTAAATTACTTCTGGTTCTAGAATTACTTTAGGACAGAGGAGAAGGTAATAGTACGTGTAAATCATTTTGCAGTGGTGTGCCTGTTAGCATAAGACGCTGTTTTGCATTTCGAGCAACTGACATTAGGTTTTTCCACCTATAGCTGTTCTTATCCTTTAAAGCATGGGCCTCATCCATTAGCACACAGCTCCAATGCCAACGTTTCAGAATTTTACGATCATCCTTCTGCTGCACACTATAGAAACCACTAATTAAAACCAAATATACACATGTACACACTCATGTAGACAAACAAACAAAATAGAACCAAACCCAGATAACAAAAAGCATACCTGTGCCTTTCAAAAAGTGAATAGCACACAAGGAGGACATTAAATGGAGGTGGTAATCCAGCTTTGGACAAAGAGCTCAACTCTTTCGAGTAAGCTGCTCTGCCAGCACCATGATACTGAAGTACAGAAAATGACGGGCACCACTTCTTAAGTTCTCTTTCCCAGTTTTCTAAAACTGAGGCGGGACAAACTAT
Organism: Gossypium stocksii; assembly: GCA_020496765.1. NCBI lineage: Eukaryota > Viridiplantae > Streptophyta > Magnoliopsida > Malvales > Malvaceae > Gossypium > Gossypium stocksii. The sequence goes on along the minus strand of CM035627.1, from coordinate 96,598,488 downwards.
CAAATGAGGACCAGGATCATTTTTCAGATGTTTCAGCAAAGTTAAATATGTAATAGCCTGTAGAGGAACGCAATTTAGCCTGATAAAATGAAATGTAGACAAGATTTATTTGGGAAAACAAATTAGTCTTCTGCTACCTGAATGGTTTTCCCAAGACCCATCTCATCTGCCAATATAGCTGCACATATACAAAAAGTTGTTAGCCCTTCCAAACCATACCAATTACCTAAAACATAGACAAATATGTACTTGGAGGCTAAAATTATAAGTCTAGGGACAAATCTATTCGTGCATATATATCTTATTAACACGACTGCCCCAAATCGCAGTCAAATGACTTGGGCATGAATTTGACAAGCAAGTAATAATAATAAATTATTTGGAAGACGGAGGATTTTCAAATAAGAAAAGAATTGGATCAAGTCAACAAAAACCAGACAATCAGCATCCAAAACAGTGAAAAAATCTAGACAAAGAAGCACCAGAATCTAATAAATAGGTTGTAACAGACTAATAGCAATAAGTATTGATGATTGTGTACCACACTTATTAGCCAGTAAAAAACTGGAAGGCCAGATTACTTTACTATTAACATCAGTATATGAAAAAAGAAAGCAAAAGAAACAACCATTCCCTGTTTGGTTTATTCAAAATCAAATGCAGCAATAGGACCCCCAACCCGGCCAAATTCTTGTCGTGTTCTTTTTCTTTTCAAATTGGAAACTTATTGAAACAATCATGAATCTCAAAGATCTCTTTTGTGGCTTTCTTAAACTGAACAAAAATTTAATAACATTCCCTGAAAATTAAGAGTATAAAACCTAAATATTATCTATTCTAGAAAGCCATTATTACTCAAAGTTCTTATCATTTCCTTCTCCCCCCTTCCCAGTCAAAGTTATAGACACATTCCAAGAAAGTGACAGATGATGAAGGTTGATGCAGTTATTATGCAACACAAGATTTGACTACACCACCCATAGTTCTGAATTTCATGTTCTGTTTCTTCATCTTAAATTTTAGTCACCCAATCAAAATTAAAGATCTCCAACTATACATGAGAATCTAGGCCAATACAGACATCTAAGAATGTGCATTTAGGTTTTAAAGAAACCGTTTGTTCTTACTTCTCAGCTTAATTCTATTAGATATAGGAATGAGCTCAAGAATTTATCAAATCTCAGCAACAAATACAAATTATTATTTAGGAACCACAACAATAACAGAAAAACCTAGAAATATAAAGCCCAGGCATAACAGAACTGGTGTCCAAAGATTAAAACATGTACCTCCTCCAATACCCTTTCGATGCAACAGAAGAAGAAAGTTTACACCAACTAGTTGATATGGCTTGAGAACTGGCTGAAAACCAGAATCCGCAGCCCCACATGCAACATCAACATCATTCTGCAAGAGTAAGACATAAGCCAATTTAGAAACAAGCCTATCTGAAAACCAAAAGGTAATGTTGAACAGATATTGCATTCATACATTCCCCGATTTCAGCCATGTAGTATCTCAAAACAATCGTCTCCGAAAAAATGATGTAAAAACGAAATTTCAAGCAATACCAATTTGCAACTATTGTGGTGATTTCCATCAAACTACAACTTAAACATAAAGCATAATGACATGCATTCACCTAATTAGTCGATCTGAACTTAATGCAAACTTTTGCAATTTCATAGAGCTCTTTTCTTAATAAATATATATAAATATAGACAAAAAGTTCGAGTGATCACGGCCTTCGCTGCCTCAATTTTCTCAGTAACCAAACAAAAAAAAAACAAGATGCTTCCTTCTTTTCAATAAAATATACCTGCGTAACGATTCTCACGGAAGAAGCTTCTACTTCGGCGTATCGTTCACAAGAAGCAGCAGAACTCCCGTAGAGCTCCTTCCGAAGCTCAGTCGATATTTTCGCACACTTTTGCAACGCCTTCCCTACCACGTCATCCTCTTGCAGTTCCTCCATTTCTTCACTTGACTCAACATCAAACACCTCATCAGAGCAAGCATTTTCATCGTCTTCCTCGTCGTCATCAACCACGAATCGACGGACACGGTTGACAGGCTGGGCGACATCCTCGGCTTCAACATCGTCGTCTTCCAAGTTGGAGACCCCGTCGTCCTCCAACTGTTGGATTTCGACGCAATCGTCGCTGCTTTGGCCGGAATAATTAGTGTGAGATTGGGAATTGAAAGAGAAAGATTCGATTGGAGGAGGGTCAGGGCTTTTCTTTGAAAACCGGGAAGGCTTGAAAGAATGATTCTCCCACCCATCGTCTGTATTTTCGTCCAAAACGCGCTTCATTTTTGGTTTTTCCTTTAAATTCTAGCGCATATGAGTCTAGAGGATTTAACTTCTTAAACACAGGTGAAAATAAACAGAAGTTTAAGCGGTCATCTTTTTTTATTTACTAGATTGTTTATGTTTACTAATCCAAAATATCACTGAATTTATTCATTGCATAATTTGTCATTGCTTAAAATGTCACTGTAATTTCTTTTTTTTATTTTTAATTTTAAATTTCGATCCAATTATTTTGGTTAAATTTATTAGTATGGTATTTTTAAATTAAAAATAATAATAATTTATTTACCTCTTGCAATTTTATTTTAAAAAAATTATTTTTTGTCAAATTACATTAGAATAGATGAAAATATTAATTTTTTTAATTTTATTAATGTGATATATATGTAGATAACATGTCAATATTTAATTATTTTTTTAATTTAAAATTTAAAAAGAATTATAAATTTTTTTAAATTTAAAAATCATTAAAATTATTTAAAAGTAAAAAAAGTTAATATTTTTAAATTTAAAAAAATTAATTAAACCCTAACATGTTATCGATGTAACAATCCATGACTTTTTTTATAAAATTAGAGAATTAAAAAAAATCATTATATCAAAAAAACTCACTCAATAATCATAAACCTAAATTTAATAAAATAATTTTAACTTTTAACAATTAAATCTAAATTTTAAAGATTGAAAAGTGAATAGACTAAATTTCTAAAAATACAAAAACTCAATTTTAACCTTTGTTGTTATAATTAAGATTGATTTTTATATATTAAATTAGAGTAGCTATTCGCTGAATCCGTGAGTTAAAAAAAATTGTTATTATAAAAAACATATTTCAAAGAAAATAAGATATTGTCATAAAATGAAATTAACTGAAACATCGTAGCCTATGCTGAAGTATGATCTGTACTGAAACAGCATTATTATGTTCGAAAACTAAAGCTTCGAATCACTGAAATGCTTACGACTTTAAAACTAGTTTTTACATGAACGATTCATAATTCTGCAAACTGTTCAGACTCCTGAAATAAGTTAGGTGGTCGAGCATGTTCATTCTCGGGTAAACTATAAAATAATCACTTTTATTTGACTCAAATTTCATTTAGTCATTTATGTTTGAAATATTACGTTTTAGTCACTTACGTTATCGTTTTGTTACGAAGTGATCACTCTACCATTAAACTTCATTACCTACGTAATGGCAATCTTACATGACAGTTCAAATGAATTTTAAATATCAACTTGAATATCCTACGTGACAATCCTAATTAAATTTATTTAATTAAAAATTTATTTTTATACCAATAATTGAACATCCAAGTTGACATTTAAAACCCATTTAAACTGTAATGTAGGACTGCCGTTAGAGAAGTAATAAAGTTTAATTGTAGAATGATCACTTCGTAACAGAACAATAATGTAAGCAATGTAAGCGATTAAAACGTAACATTTCAAACATAAACGACTAAAATATAATCCAAAACAAACAAAAGTAACTATTTTTATAGTTTACCCATTCATTATCCGACTCCTCGAAGGATCATAGAAGTAAGCCCCATAAATCCAACCTCGTTGCCTGTCCGGCTTCCTGCTTCGATATCACTCAATGCACATAATCCTGGCATTTACCCGGAGCTTTACATGCCAGACATATGCCAATGCCAACACGATATATGTCTGTTTTATACTTGTCAAGCCTACTACAACTGCAGATCAATCAGGCATAATAGATTAACACGGTCCAAGCTTCCGAAACAGATAATGTTTCTTCCGATTCCATAGAGATCCTCTGAACCTTCATTGGCTCGTTCAATAATTCAAACTCCAACGCCTATCTGATCTCCTCAATGTGGTACAGAAGGGCCCAGAAAACAAACCACTGTCACTTCGCTATCGCTGTTGTCTCTGATGCACACAAACCTTGTCATGCTTATAGCATCACCCAAATCTACTGCCTCCAACACGATATACATTAGTCTTGTACCCATCAAACCCACAACTGGAGAAGACATTTAACATTCTCCTCCATTGAGTTTGACATTGGAGTCCCAGAAATCAAATTCCAATCTCCATTTGATCTCCTCTGTGTTTGCAGGTCAAACATAGCCTTCCTTGTCAGTTTACACAAGTTCAATAATTCCATTACCTACAACACATCAACAATCCTAGATATCTAACCGAAGTAATTAAACATAAAAATATGCATCCATAAGCATATAACCGAAAAAATGATTCATCATTAAATATGGAATTGGAAACGGAAAAAAGAAACCAATTTCACAGTTTTTATGGCACTAGTTTCCCCACATAAAATAAAGAGAAAAATATATAATACTAAAAACTTACCTGAAGAGAACAGTATCATCTGCTGTAAACCTTTTTATCTGCACCGACAGTCAGAGTACAAGTATGCGGACTGAGGAATGCAGCTTTGCTTTACCTAAATGATAAGTGTATTAAAAAAATGAAAGCCATTGAAGCTACAGGTCAACTGAAAAGCAACCCCGACAAGAAAGCTAGTGAACAAAAAAGGAAGTCTTAAATTGATGATGAAAGGGGCATCTGGATTCTTACACGCCAAACCCTACTCAAATTACTTAAAATTCATAAGATAAAAGATATTTTTGGAAAAAAGTTTCTGTGGCTTAGATGTAAACTCAGACTATGAGCTCTCCACAAGAGTCTTGATATTGTAACCATGGACTTAATTGTATATGCTGACCGTAATTCAGTTGAATAAAAATTTGGTATTTGTCAGTGCAAAGATGCCTATCACCTAAAGAAGCATGGTCGTCAACACTCAACAAAATCTTACAAAGAATCAATTCCTCAAACCTACTTCTAAACTTAACTTGTATAACTTCCATAGCAGCCTTCAGGTGTCAAAACTACTAGGGGAAAAGGAAACATTATTGAATTGACACATAGGAAATCTAACAGTGCTAAGAAATCAGTAGTTAACATTCAGATCTATTGGGTAGTGCTGAGTAGTTTATCAATACCTACAGGTTTGATGTTGAAGAACTATCCCTAATGGAGAGCTTTGGCACATAAATATGTTGCTCACGTGAAAAAAAAAAAATAGAGATATTCAATAACTACGACAGTTTGTTGGTGCAAAACAACTTCTGAAGCCTGAACGGTAAACTGCCATAAGTACATAAATCGAGATCAATCATTCAAATGACCAGGAGAGGATATATTGTCAAGCAACAACTTGTCGTTAGCTGTTTTCTATATTATTCCGGGTCTTCATTTTCCTTTTTGGATGCATATTCAGACATGGGTATGAGAATAGGACACTACAAAGACCCTCCAAATGCACAGAAAACTTAGAAAAAGGTTGAGCATACCCATTTTAGATGCATACCCATATCCAACACTCATCAGAGTCTGAATAACATAGGCTTTTCTAATTCCTGGAAATGTTTAGATGTTCTAACATTCCAGTACCATGAACACAACCTTTAAAACGTCCAATTAAGGATAAACCCTATCACTTTCAATATTTCATGATAATATAAGAAATCACAAGCAAATATGAAGAGTATGGGAAAACAAATCTAATTTTATTAGTTCTTTTACTAAGACGTCTTATACTGTAGTCTCATCCTATAAAAACTATGCATCAATAAGATACACTATTCCCACTGTTTCTACACATTGAAGAAACTAAAGTTATCAGTTGCGACCAAAACTCACCAGTCAGCATCAAGGAATGGAACATACGATCTATGCACAGTGCATCAAAAGCTTATTTGGCTCCAAAACAAAACATCTTCTGCCCACAGTTTTGCATCACTAAGAAACGACACAGTAAGGATTTATTATCAACAATTCTGCTCAAACATGTTTGCATTCTCACGACCAGGATTGCCCACAGTTTCTTATTCTATTTTATGGGACACCCCAGTCCTCCAGTTCATGTTTTGTACACAGCTTGAACAAGAGGACCAGACAATTAGACTTTAAGTTTGTACACTCGGAACAGCAAGATGGACGGGACTAGTAATTAAACCCATCTTAGCCATTTCATTTTGCAACTCGATGGCTTCAGTAACATGTCCGAGCTCATAGTACTTCCTTAATACACCAATGCAAAGAATTTCATCAGGGAGAATACGCTTGCTTATCATCTCATCCAGAAATTCTCTTGCTTTCTCTAACTGGCCACATCGGCAAAACCCTGAAACCAGGGAAGTGTAAGCCGGCAAATCAAGCTCCATGCCCATTTCAATCATTCTGTCCCGCAGATTCAAAGCTTCCTTAAAATTCCTGTGCTTCAGATTTCCATCTATTAAAGCAGTGTAAGCAGTTGTATCCAGAACCAAATTTTTACTTAGCATTTCATTGTACATGCTTTTGGCTGCTTCAATGAAATTATTTTTACAGAGGCCATCAATCAATACTGTATAAACTGCAACATTAGGTTGCAAATTGAAATCTGGCATTCTATTGAAATAATTAATTGCCTCTAGAACCAACCCATTTTTGCACAAACCATCAACCAAAACACAAAAAGTAACAACTGTAACTTCAATTCCCAGGTCCCACATTTCTTCTAGCAGATTCAGTGCCTCAATGGTTTTCCCCGCTTTAAAATAAGAATCCATGATTGTAGTATATATGACTGGATTCAGACTCAGTCCAGATGCCTTCATTTCATCGGTGAGAAATTTAGTTTCTTCTATTTTATCATCGTTGCATAGTCCCCAGATGATAGTTCCATGCAACAAAAGGTCTGGTTTAATGCTTTTCTGCTTCATTTCTTTCAAAAGATTCAATGCATTCTCCATCTTCTTAACTTTCATATAGCCATGAGTAAGGGCAGTATAAGTTTGCACATTAGGAGTTAAACCAGCTTTCAGCATTGCCCTAAAAACTTCCTCTGCTTCCTTCGTTCGCCCTGCTTCACAAAGGCCATCGATTATAGTTGTATATGTAACAACGTTCAAGGAAATATTTGCCTGCAACATCTCATTAGCCAGCTTCAATGCTTCAGTTAGGTTACCAGCTTTACAATTAGCATCAATTAAAGAAGTATACGTGTACTCATTGGGTAAAAGACCAAGCCGCCTCATATCAACTAAGAATTTAATCCCTTCCTGCATCATCCCTTCCTTGCAAAATGCATCAATAAATGTGCTATAAGTAACAACATTTGGTTTCAACCCCTTATTCCTCATTTCACGAAAAAACTCAAAAGCTTGAGGCATCATCTGAAATTTACAAAAGCAGTTTATCAAGGCGTTGTATGTAATTACATCAGGCTCACACCCTACGTTCTTCATCTCTTCAAAATAGAAAAGGACTTCATCCAAAAGTCCTACCTTTCCATATCCATCAAGTAGGGAGTTATATGTGACAACATCCGGTGTTAGGCCAATCTCTTTCATTTGTCTAAATAACATTCTTGCAGTCTCCAAGTCCCCTTCTTTGCACATACAATCTATCACTATATTATAAGTGTAAACTGACGGGGCGATGCCAGCCCCAACCATTTCCTCCAAAAATCTCCGAGATTGGTCCCTTCTCCCCGACTTACAAATCCTATGTAAAAAAGCATTGCAAGAACGAACTTTAGGCAAAACTCTAAACCTTTTCATTTTCGTAAAACATCGGCTAGCCTCCTCAAGTAATCCCAAATCCACCAACACACTAAACAAAGCATCAAACACCCCAAAACCATACGGACAAACATTCCTAGTAGACCAAAGAACATCAAAAAAATCGCAACCTGGAAACACTACCCCACGCCTTGACAAAATGAATTCCTTAAGAACAGCAGTAGCTTCAAAATACATTCTACCATAAAACAAAATGTGTACTAATCTACAATAAGATTCACTTGTAGGGCTAAACCCTTTCTGGGTTTTCGCCAATTTGAAAAATTTCAATGCCAAATGAGGTTCCTGTTTCAAACCAACCAAAATCTTCGACACCCAAATGGGTGCCAAGCTTGAACCAAATAAACTGACAATCTTTGGGTCATTCCATTGGTCCTGTCGAATGATTTTACACAATGATTCCCTACTGAAATCATCTAAAAAAATGTTTGTATTACAATTAGACTTAGTCCCAAATGGGAACTTAATCACAAAACAAAAACTAGTGAACAAAACAAAAGGGCAGAAAACAAGAGAGTTATTGGAGGGTGGAGAAAAACTGAGGAGATGAGGGTTTTGAAAGAGAAGAAAAGGGTGGCTTACTCTGGCAGGGATTCTGCGGTTGATGTGTAAGATATTGCGGAGAGATACAAGCATTTTGGTTAAGAAACTTAGAGTTGCAGAGATTAGCTTCATTTTTTAAGCTGAGATTGCATTTTTTTTAAACAAATTCAAAGACTGATTGAGTGAGAACTGGGAACTGGAATGAGTTTTGGTTAGGGTTTAACAAGGTAGCAGAGAAGGTGTCTAGGTTAATGGGTGATGGACTATAGCGTTAGGCCATCGACTGCTTCTCTAGAGAGTTTGGGCTTTCAGTTCTCAGCCCACTACAACCCAAAGTGTTGAAGTGCAGAATTAAACTTGTTAAAAAGTAATTCAAAACTACACATAAATTTTAGTTAAACATGTAATATCATACCTAAATTTTGATTTTGTGTAATTTTATATATAAATTTTAATTTTATTCAACTTCTATAAAAAAAGTTAACATTATTTTCAATATAACAACATTTTACATTTACATATTATATATACAAATAATTATCCTTGTCAAATATAAAAAGTTAATGTATTCATTTATTTAATTTTATATAATTAAACTAAAATTAAAATTTAATGTACATAATTAAAAAAAACCCAAAGATCATTTATCAAATTGTATATTGATTCAAAGTTCATGTATAAATTTTTTATATTTATCCAAAAAAAAAAGAGTTTGAACTTATGTCATATAAGAGTGAAGAAGTTTTAACCATCACTCCAAATAAGTATTAACTATTGTACTAATAAAAAAAGAATACAACTAGCTTATGAAGCTTTAGTTAAATATTTCACATTTGTTGAAAAATATGGAATGACTAAAATGTACTCGAGGAAGTGGCCACTTCTTAAAGTGTTACAACAAAGTTGGACAATTTTCATATTTGTGAGATTCCCCCAAAAAAATATTTTTTTACCATCGCACAAAGAAAATATTTTGTTACAAATGAACAAGATATTGAGAAATTGTTCATACATAAAATCATAATTATTGATATGGGCCTTTTCCACATAAAAAGGGAATCTTTTGTTACAATAGAAGCAGAAGTGATGTGGATTATTCAAGAATCTAAGTCGATTTTCTTTATAAAAAGAAGATATCAATGAACTTCTATGAAACAGTTTCACAGGATTCAGCCAATTGTCTTGATCGTGGGATATCATTAAGAAATAGGAATCCATGTTATCAAAAGATTTCTTGCGATTATTTGGCAATTTATTGAACTTGATTCTTAAGTTGTGTTGATATTGTGGTGTGTATCTAGCACATCAATGAATATCGTATCACTTGAGAAAACTATTTTGGAGAATCGGATCAGATCATGCTTATTTAATCCCTTGGATTGAGGATATTGGAGCGAATTACAACGTTGATATCTTAGCTACCAAGAGTCCTTATTTATCTTGTTTATTATTATCCCATTGTTTTCAACTAGTTTAGTTGTTGTTTAATATGAATTGTGATAGATCACAATATAAGGTATATCTTCAACCTCCACGAACAACTCCATAATTAGGGTTAAGAGAGAGGTAAAGAATGGACCAAGAAGCTTACTATTCAAGCCTTACTGAGTTACTTCCTGTTAGATCAAGCTCATGTCAAGCTTGATTCACACATTAAACAACCAGATTAAGCTTCACTTATACACTTTTCTCCAAGCTCATAAGCTTAAGGCAATTAATTATCCTCAATCCCTCGTACTAATCTTTTCACCTACAAATGCATGTAAATGAATTGCATAGTAAAGTACAACTGATCCATGAATATAGGAAAGTAAAAAGTATATATCAATATAGATGTGACACAGGGATGTCATTTTTGCCTCTATTTTATGGATTTATTCAAATGAATGTGATTGCTTGTTAGAAATTTTATTTTTAATTAGTAGATATGTATTCATGCACACAAATTATATGGTTTGGCTTTCAGGTTAAGGTTGAAAGGATAAGAGGGCATCCTTATGAATAAACTAGTTGCTGTAAGGTACAAGACAGAGGAGAAATGTGCAGCAGCAGAAGCTAAAATCGAAGCTACAAAAACCAAGCAACAAGCAAAATATATTCGAAGAATTGGCCACCTATCTTATCTTCCCTGATGGAGTTGGTGCTCCTGAAAATTCAGATTTTCCTCTCCAATCAATTAGCTCTGCCTCTACCCCACAAAGCTTCTTTTCACTTCCTAACTTCTATCAAAATTCTCATTTAGGCTCTTTCATGCCATGCTATTATCAAGTATTAAAATAACGTACTCCCCTGCACTAAGACTGGTTAAAGCTAAAATGATGCCTCTCTCTTATCTTTCCCAAATTTCCTCCACATGAACATAAACTCCTGATGTTAAGATCATGCTGATTGAAATTTAAAATCATTTACAACATGTTTGGTTCATTGGAATGGAATAGGATTGTAATAGAATTGTCATTCTCTGGGAATGGAATAGGGCAGTAATGAAATTGAAATTGAAAATCATTTACAACATGTCTTTTCCTCTAAGCATATTGTAAATGATTGCCCAACCATTTTTCAATGTCTTAATCATTAATTCAAGAATAGGTTTAGCCTTTAGCATTGTATGAGGTAAAAAAATTTTCCATCATTCTTTCCAATTTAAGTAAATAACTAACCTTGAATCTCATATCTACATTAAAAGTTCCAACATTGTGTAAGTCTACCATACATGAAATCAATGCAGCATCTTCTTTCGGAACCCATTTCCTTTTGGTTCCTCTAGAGTTTTAGGAAAAAGTTGCAGTTGATTGTGAAAAACCTAACATACTTTTTAAAAAAATTCCACTCAAACAATTAATAGATAAAAAAAATTCAATTAATACAATTCTAGTACAATACAAAATACCATAAACACAATATCAAAGAGAAATAAAATAACATAAAGTCTTTCAAATAGCACTTTTAGCCTCATTAATTTCTAGATACTTGCCATTCATTAAACACTTGATTTGCTAGTCTCACCCTCCAATTTGCCCATGCATTAGTTGAATGAATATTGATTATATTAGGTTCATCATCCTCTATCACATTACTATTTAAACATTCTCTCAGCGTTGCATCAATAGGATCAAGACTCATTTCAATTTGAATAAAATTATGAAGTAAGCAAGAAGCAATAATGATTTGATTGTTCACCCTCACATGATAAAATGATGGGCTCTTAAGTGTACCCCATCTAAGTTTTAATAAACTAAAACATTTTTCAATAACGTAGCACGTTGATGCATGTTTCATATTAAAAAAATTTTCTTAAGTACTTGGTTGGTTACATTGGTATCATTCATTCAAATGAGATCTTTGTCCCCTAAAAGGTGTAAGAAATCTCTCACAATTTGTGTAACCAACATCAACTAGATAATAACAAACTATATTAAGAAAACACCATTTATCAATTTCTTGTTTTCAATATTAGTATGATAAAAAAAAATAATTAAACTTCCTCCATGTCTATATTTTACCATGAGGAACTTTAGTCCATGTCTCCTAGTAATGGCATCTTGAAGAACTCGTCCATCAGCAACAAAACCTTCCTAACCAAAAAGAACATAAACAAATTGCATATCGAGTGCACAAACACCTAACATATTTGTTGTTATGTCACATTTTCGAGTTCAATATCTAGATTTATCAACTGATGGAACCCTAATCTTGATATAGGTTCCATCTAAATCACCTAAACAATTTTACAAATAAAGTAAAAGTTCAAGTCAGGATATCATATTGAAATCTAAATCAAGTGAGTTATTTCTAAATAACATATACCCAATCCAATACCTTGAACCATTTCCACCTTATGTCTATAGAATTAATTGGAATTACTCTAGCTTTTTAAATAACACATATTGTAAGAATATCACACCATGCAATACATTGTGAAATGATCTATTAACAGTTTTCCCCAAACCTATTAAAGTGATGATTGAAAACTTAATTTTTAAGGTGATGAGCAATAATATGTAAGACCATTGTTAGTTGCTCATCTACAAGCATGTTCCTTGATAACTTTAATCCTCTTAAAGTTTGAAACATCTCACATAATTAAAAAAACAAAAAAGAAGCAAATTTATTCATCCTAACTTGTTCAATACAAGACTCATTACTAGCATGTACAAGTCGTTTCACATAATATCTTTGAGCATAAAAATCTAAACTGTATAATCTAATCATTGGTCTACAAGTGTATAGGCTAGAGACCGTACCTAACATAACTAAGAATCAACTCGCAACTCTCCATATTTTCAACCATACTATCAATGCAAGACCAATTCTTTTTAGCCTCTCACTTTATACTATTAAAGGAAAATGAGCCATTATTGCAAGATATTAAAGTGTTACATATCTTCAAATCATAATATAAATCAATCTTAAAATAGAATATGATGCATATATCTTGAAAGCACATAATGCAAAGCTAAAAAGAATAATTATAACGAGAAAAAAAATGCTCAGAAAGCCTTCAAAGTCGATATAAATAAATAAATATATATATATATATATATATAAGATGATGTCCACAGAACTAACTAAAAATTTCACTAAAGCAAGTGCCACCTATCAATTAATAGTATAGCTATAGTGAGCACAAATATTGTTCCCACGAATACTAAAAGTACTAGTTTTTACAGCCTTTCTATTATTTAACTGAATAATTCAAGTGATTAATTTAAAAATAAAATTAACTAATTTAATTAACTAACGAACACGTTAAAGAATAAATCAGGAAATATAATCAATTAACAACCAAGAACCGAAACAATACCCAAGAAAGAATTCACCTAGATTTCATTTGTTAGTATCAATCTAAATTACGCAATTTATTTACTTAGTACCTTGATCCATAGAAATCCCTAAATTATGCTAATATCTCTTTCGAGTATAAAAGCAGCTGACTCTGTTGATTAATTAAAATTTCTTTCTAATTAAAACCCATATTATTACATTAACTCGTGCTATGGATTCCCCTATTAGATTTGACTCTAATCCAGTAGATTTATGTTGTCCTATTTCTAGGATTGTATGCAACTCCACTCAATTACGCAATATCTAATCTTAAACATGGTCTATTCAACCATAAATTTAAGCACATCAAACATGGATCAATACTCTAGAAATATTAAACCACGAATTAAGCACACATAATTAAGAATAAGAAACTAAGTATTTATTACGTAAAATAAAAATCAAACGACAGAATCCATCATAATGTTCATCTCACTTAGGTATTTAGAAAATTAGTTCATTCTTGAAAATAGAAACATCAAATCTACAATATATTTACAAGAAAAAAAGAAACTCATGCTAACTTCCTAAAAAATCAACTAAGAATATTCAATCTTGACAGAAATATGCTTTAGAATCGGCTTCATATGGTGTTTTTCGAGTTGTTTTCTTAAGTATTCTATGATGGGTCCCTCCTATCTTCTTATTTTTGTCATACATACGTCTCAAAATGCATGAAAAACCTAAAAATCATGAATTTTCGTTGTTCGATGCATAATTCTATGAAATTGACATAGCCTACCACAGGCCCATGTGGGTCACACGGTCGTGTGGTTTGGTCGTGTAGAATGGTTTAATTTGTGTGACTATTGTAGCTTGCTCCAACGCTCCGATTTTCACTCATTTTTCGCTCCCAATTGCTCTATCAAGAGTTAAAACATAAATTTAAAGGATTAGAAGCATAAAATTCATAATTAACTTCGAATAATCATCCAAAAATGCATTAGGAACAAGATTAAAACATGTTACTTTTAGCATTTATCAAATATCCCCACGGTTAAGCATCTGATTATCCTCAAGCAAAGTTCTCAACACATTCAAGTTAACTTCCCATAATTTATTGTTTTCACTGACAATGTCTTAGGATAATCTATAGATAAGCATGCATTGAAAACCCAAACTAAAATGACACTAAAGAACACAAACAATCTAAGCAGAAACTTTTAAGGCATAAAAATATAGGTGTCTCCCCTATCTCAACAATAACCTAAAATTCAAACTCAACAAGAATGAACACCGTCACTAAGGTTCACTCAAGCACTTGAGGTATGTAAAGTTCAAGTAATGTACACTCAATAATCGAACAAGAAATGCTATTATCATAGGCTTGCTTGAAAATCAAATCTCTACCACTATAGAACGATATGACACACCAATTAAGAGGCCTTTACAAGGTTGTAACGGAACTTTGGTTAAAAGTGTGGAAAAGGTCATAAAAGTTGGTTACAATCAAGTGTCGAGTTGAAAAGTTACCAAACCAAAAAAAAATCAGTTGATAAATTTAAAAAAATATATCAACAAAAAATAAATTGTGGATATGAGCTTTTATACAAAAGATGATATTAATGATTCAAGCTTAATTATTTTTCTTTTTTCTTTTTTCTTTTTTTTTTTGTTTTTTTAAAACAAAGAGAAATTTCATAAATGTAAATGATGAAACATAGTCAGACAACTAACCAAATTGAATCTTGACAAAAATAAAGTCAATAAAAAAAATGTTAAAACATTAATGTGGTTTATGGGTTAAGATGAACGATTGTTAAGTAAAAAGATATGTTAAGATCAACGGAGTTTACTAAGTGATAATACAATAGTAAGTTGTTTGAAGGTTAATTAGGTTAAATCATAAATATCTCTATCATCTCAATATATCAAATCAATAATGTAGTCTCGACATATATAACTGGAGCAAGTTCTAGAATAACAAATCAAGTTGACATACTCACAACTAAAAATAAAATAAGCACGAAAAATATATGCTCTATAGGCTCAAAAGCTTACAAAAAAATTTACGATTTTGATGTCAAACTTGTAAAAACAACCTAAAATAATAATTTCTGAAAAACAACTTATCATGTTTGACCCTCTCATGTCTTAAAGTATAAATCAAATAAAACACAAAAATCCACAAATTAACACCAAAAAGAATCAATAAAAACTCTAAATTTAAAAAATTAACTTTAATGATAGGTGTGAGAAAATTACTTAAACACAACAACAATTCAAGGACTATATCACATAAATATATAAAATCCTCCCCACACTTAAAATGTATATTACCCTCAATGTACAAACAAATATAATTACAAGAAGCAATATATCAGAAATGAGGAAGAGAACTAAAACTGCCCTGAATTTGGATGATTCTGTTGGAATAGTAAAATCTAGAAATGTAGGACATCCTAAATTAAGTACATAGTTCCGAGCACACTAATAAGAAAATAAACAAAAATAAAATAAGATAAAAAGGTGACAAAACAAATAGAAAAATAGTCAAAAAATTACAATAAAGTGCATAATAAAATAAAATAAAACATATATGTTCAAAAAATAAAATAAAAACAAATAAAAATAAAGATAGTTCGGGGAATTTTGGATGCGTGATGACGACGAAGATAGAGCAACGATTAAGATTTGGGTTTGGTGAAATGGGTTAGTAAAGAAACAAAAGAAAAAAAAAACTAGCTTTAAAAAAATGATACACGGTCATGTGCCAGGCCATGTAGGCCACACGGCCATGTATCTCTGTGAGGCCATGTGGCTTATCAAAAACTTTTAAAAATTGCCCCAGTGTTTACACGGCTGTGACTTGCCCGTGTGTTTAGGTCGTGTGCACCATACAACCATGTTATCAGATCGTGTGAATCCACTTAGACCGTATGTGTCACAAAAAAATTGAAAAGTTAGCTCTAGTAGTCATACAGTCCATGATACGCTCGTGTATTTAGGCCATATGTACCACACGGCCGTGTGAGGTCATGTGGGTTCATTTAGGTCATGTGGGTTTATTTTTTACTTCTTCCATGACCGTGCCAAGGGGTGTGTGAGTTACACGGTCGTGTCTCCAGGCCGTGTAACTCTCTGTAACCGTGTGGCTCCTAAGATTTTTTTACCCCGTGTACACATGGGCATGTGCCCATGTCATGTAAGTCACATGGTTGTGTCGTCAGGCTGTATAGTCTACCCTAGATAGTGTTAATCATTTTTTTATTTTTTTTATTTTTTAAGAAATAAAAATAAACAAACTAAGCATGCAAAAAAATTAAATGAAATAAAAAAAATTCAAGTTACCTCCCGAGAAGTTCTTATTTAAAGTTGAAGCTCAACTTCCCTTTTCAAGCTTACGGTTAAGTCAGATTTTGGAGCCGGAGCTCCTCTCTCTCGTTATCAATATTACCACCAAGATAAAGTTTGAGTCAATGATTGTTTACCTTGAATGTGTCGTAATCAGGGTGTGTTACCTTAATGATTTTGTATGGAAATACGTTTTGTACTACAAATGGATTCGACCATCTTCAATTAAGATCTTTAGGGAAAATTTGTGGATCTAAATTGTCTAGCAACACTTTGTCTCCAACTTTGAATTGGTTTGTCCTCTTTAAATGCACACCATGGCATTGCTTTGTTACTTCTTTGAATGTTCTCAAGTTATCATCGGGCTTTGTTTCATCAAGTTACACCATTCTTTGTTCACTTGTCCTTTGATTTCTATCACCTTGAATAGGATACAGTTTTAACACGTCTTCATTAGTGATTTCCTACAAAGCATGTTGAGATACATGATTACTAGCATCAATAGAATAATGAGTATCATCTCGCTCACTAGAAACTCTCACAAACTCACGTGTTTGAAAAATAACCTCTTCATCACCTACCCTCAGCACAAGTTCATCATTATCCACATCAATAATAGTTCTAGCAGTGGCTAAAAAAGGTTGACCTAAGATCATGGGTACCTCAATATCCTCATCCATGTCCAATATAATGAAATCAATAGGGAATATGAATTTATCAACTTTAACAAGCACATCCTCAATAATAACCCTAGGATACTTAATCGATCTATCAGCTAATTGAATATTCATCCTAGTAGGTTTTGGTTCCCTGAAACCAAGTTGTTTGAACATTTTATAACGCATTATATTTATACTAGCACCCAAATCAACCAAAGTTTTTTTCTACATTTAAACTACCAATAAAATAATTAATAGTAAAACTCCCTAGATCTTTAAGCTTGGTGGGTAGTTTGTTTTGGAGAATGGTCGAGTACTCCTCATTGAGCTCCACAGTGGACAGTTCTTCTATCTTCATTTTATTTGTTAACAACTCCTTTAAAAATTTTGTATACTTGGTTATCTGTGAAATGGCTTCAACAAAAGGTAAGTCAATATGCAATTTTTTCAAAAGTTTAAGAAATTTTTCATATTGTTCATTGATGCAGTCTTTCTTCAACTTTACCAGATATGGACTTGGTAGTTTGTATTCTCTGACCACTGGGTTATGTTCTTTCTTGCATTCCTCAACCTCATCATTTTTCTCAACAGCTTCTAGATTCAACTTCTTTTCTGGATTGACTACACCTTTCCACTTTGTATAGTGATTGTGTGGACTTGCTCTTTTGGGTTGGTTTCAGTATTACTAGGTAAACTTACATGTTGTCTTTCCAAAACCAATTTAGCAAGTTAGCTAATCTGCTTCTCGAGTCCCTGAATAGATGTCTGTTGATTCATCAAAGTCATTTCAATGTTTTAGAATCTAGATTCTGACACTGAAATAAATTTAGTCAACATCTCTTCTAAATTCGGCTTTTTTTTCTTACTGATAAGGTTGCTAAAACCCGGAGGGGATTGTGACCTCTGATTTCCTTGACCACCCCAAGAGAAATTTGGATGATTCCTCTATCCTAGATTATAATTGTTTTTGTACGAGTTATTTTAAGGTTTAGAATGATTACTCATAAAGTCAACTTGCTCATGCTCCATGTTATACATGAAGCGCAAATATTCCGGATTGGTGATCCCCGCTCTAGTCACATCGCATTGCATTATTGAATTCACATGTTTACTGCAACTCAAACAATCAATCTTTTTATTCAACGCTTCCACCTGACTTGCCAACATAGCAACTGTGTAACGACCTCAAAAGTACGATATCGGAAAATAAGTTATCGGATCTTCGTTTTTAGTAAACGGACTCGTAAATATTTATTAAAAATTATTTATGAATTTAGTCACGTGTTTAATTAGGTTTTGATTAAGTAAATTTAGCTTAATTGAGAGCAATTAGGAAAAAGGACTAAATTGAATAAGGGATAAAAGTTTAATTATGGAATAGAAAATTTTTAAAGGATTAAATTAGTGATTAAACCAAATAGGTGACATGTGTATGTTAGAAAATAAATACATGTGTGCTTATATTATTGGTACAAGTGTATATTAGATATATATTTACTTAATTATTAAGTAAAAGATATTTATTTATTTGTTGTTATTATTATTAATAATTTTGTAAATATTATATTTTATTAAATGTTGAGATAATGACAAATGTATGGTGATGGAAATATGCATGTGTATATGAGTGTATAATACATGTGTATTATTTTTATTTGTTTTTAATTAGATATTTTATTAGAAATTATTAATTATGTAAATATCATAATTTATTTAAAAAATAATAAATAAAGACAAGTGTGTGGCAAGGATTGATACATGTGTATATATGTGTATGTATACAAATGTGTGTATGTATACAAATGTATGTAAATAATTAGTTATTATATTAGATATTTATAATAATTAATTAATTAAAGTAAATAAAGTAAATAAATAAAGAATAAAAGAAAAAGAACATAGAAAAGAAACAGAGAAAGAAACGTGAGATAGGAAAGAAAGGAAAGAAAGAAAAGAAAAAGGAAAATTTAGGGTTTTGAAGCTTCAAGATAATTTGGTAAGTTTAATTAAGCCATTTTCTTATGATTTTGATGTTTTTAGAGTCTTAGAGAAAGATACTCTTGAATTTATGTGGAAATATTGAAAGTTGATAGACTTTTGAATAGTGTTTATGTTGAGAAAATGATGGAATTAGGGATTAATTTGATAAAGTTATTGATTTGAATTGATTTAAGGACTAATTTGTAAAATAGATTATAAGTTTTGAGTTTTATGGGCTAAATTAAAAAAAATTTGAAATTATGGAAAAATGATGAAAATTTGATAGTTATATTGAAGTTTTGATGCAAATTGAATAAGAAAATGATGTGATTTGTAAAAAGGAAGAAGATGAATGTGTTTAGGACAAATTTGGTATTTAGGTAAAAGTTGCATGGAAAGTTAGTAATTTATATAAAATATGTGTGTTATTAATTAATTGTAATTATGTTAATTTTCGTAGCAAACAAGGAAACCGAGGCATTAAATACGAAAGGGAAGAAAAAAGTGATCGAGGAGTAAATACGACATATTCGGGTTTGTATTATCATAATTCAACCCATTTATTATTATGTGTTCAATTTCATTATGTATAAATGCATGGAAATGAAATTAAGGTAAGTAGTGATATTTAAATTAAATATGATTTGGAATTGATTGGTGAATGTATGATTATGTGAATCGATTTGGAAATGATTGGTGAATGTATGAATATGTGA
Source organism: Gossypium stocksii (assembly GCA_020496765.1). Classification (NCBI taxonomy): domain Eukaryota; kingdom Viridiplantae; phylum Streptophyta; class Magnoliopsida; order Malvales; family Malvaceae; genus Gossypium; species Gossypium stocksii. Next base: position 96,578,534 of record CM035627.1, on the reverse strand, counting down.
ATTGATTTGGAATTGATTGGTGAATATGTGATTATGTGATTTTGAAGCAAGTTGAGATTGAAATGCTATTATGCTTGAATTGAATTTAAATGATTTCATTCAATTGAAAGTGGAAGTGAAATGAATAAGTGACTCCGAAACCCTATTAACTAGTCGGGCTTAGTGGATATAGTTGGCATGCTATAGGATCGGAACAATTCAGAAATTCTTCGACCTCGAGTCGATGAGGCACTTGGTATGCCATAGATTTGCTTCGGATAGTTTCAATGAGGCTTTGGTAGCCACTTTGCTTCGGTTCAGCTGATGAGACACGTGGTGTGTCATAGATTTACTTCGAACTATCCGATGAGGCTTTGGTAGCCACTTTACTTCGGCTAAGCCGATGAGGCGTTGGTCGCTATTCTGATATGTTAAGTGGATTCGTGTATCTGTCAAGGTCCGAGTCATGTTAATAGGGGTAAATAAATGAAATGAGTCAGTTATATGAATTTGATTATTTGAATCAGTGAATGAAAAGTGAAAGAGATGTTATGATATGAAATGTGAAATGAGATTGTGCAATGAGATTGAGACATGAACCAAAGGTTCATGAAGTGTGATACTTGAAATGTGAATGTGGATAATTATATGTGGTTATGGAAGGAACCAAAGATTCTTGAATTGTTAGAAATCTTGATGGTTATATATTGAACCCCTTTATTTGAATTGTGCTGACTTAGTATGAATTTATATGTATTATTTATTAGTTATTCATACATGTTATGATATTGTTTTGTTGCTATAGTTTGAATTATGATAATACCACTGAGTATTTCCAATACTCAGCGTACGGTTGTTTTCCGTGCGCAGGTTAGGTAAAGTTGTGGTTCAGTCAAGCATCCAAGTCAATCCCGACCTCAGCTCCAATTTGTGGTGATGTATCTATCTTTTGGTAATGTGGCATGTACTAGGTTTAATATGTGTTACTTGTAAATGTTTATGTTAGTATGTAAAAGTGGTTTATAAACTTTAAGAAGTTTTTGGAATGAATGAATGAGTTTTTGTTAAGTTTAGAAATGAAATGAATGGTATTTGATTAAGGTTTATAAGTCAATGATTTGGGCATGTATTGGGTATGTTTTGTAGGTAAAAGTAGCTTAAAAATGATGAAAAATATGGTTTTCACACGGTCAAGACACATGGGCGTGTGCCCAGGCCGTGTGAGAAAAACAGACTTGCACACGGGCTAGCACACGGCCGTGTGTAGCAAGTCAGAACTGCCCACGGCCTGGCCCCACGGCCATGGGGATCCACACGGGCAGGCCACACGGCCATGTCCCAAGCCACACGGCCATGTGCCCCTGTTTTCCAAGAAAAATTTTCAAAGTTCCCGGTTTAATCTCAAATCATTTTCTAAACTTATTTTGGGCCCCGTAGGCCTATATTAAGGACTATTTGATAGAAATTAGATGGTTTTAGGTTGAAGCTCAAATTTTTGTCTTGTTTTTATTTCGTATGTTAGTGTATAAGCCCGGTAATGCCTCGTAACCTGTTCCGGTGACAGTTTAGGGTTAGGGGTGTTACAAACTGCATCTATATTAAAAACATCAGCTGCCTTAGTAGGCTTTGTTCTCATAACTTGCCACTGATAATTATTCAGGGCTATCTCATTAATGAATTCTTGGGCAGCCTCAAGTGTCTTATTATTAAAAGTTTCACCAGTTGTTGCATCAATTATCTACCAACTCGAGGGATTCAAACTATTGTAAAAGGTTTGAACTTGAAGCCACAAAGGTAATCCATGATGAAAACACATTCTCAGAAGATTCTTAAATCTTTCTTATGTATCATACAATGCCTCAAGCTCAAATTGAGCAAAAAAAGAGATGTCATTCCTCAACTTAGTTGTTTTGGCTTGTGGAAAATACTTCCATAAAACTTTTTAGTCATTTGAGCCCAAGTAGTGATGGAACCTTGTGAAAATGAGTTCAACCACTATTTCGCTTTGTTCCTAAAAAAGAATGGGAACAACTGTAAACGTATGGCATCATCAGTAACACCATTAATCTTAAATAAGTCATAGATCTCCAAAAAGTTAGGTAAATAAGCATTCAGATCTTCATCTTACAACCCATCAAACTAAACATACAACTGCACCATCTGAGTTATGTTAGGCTTAATCTCAAATTTATTTGTAGTAATATTATGTTTGACAATACTCGATTCAAACCCAATCAAAGTGGGCTTAGCATAGTCATACATAGTCTGAGGAGCAGGACGTACAGGAAGTTGTGGATTAACAGAATTATTATCCATCTCCACAGTAATGTCCTTTTGCTCTTTATTGTCTATTAAAATCTGTTGACCTTGTCTTACTTCTCTAACTTCTCTACAATTTTTGCGAGCAATTTTTTAGATTTCACTATAAAAATTTATTGATTCCAACGGTTGCCTTTAGTCATAAACCAAGGGAACCTATAAGAATCAAACGAAAGAAAAATTAAAATGTAACAATTAAATTAAAAACAAAAATATTAAAATTAAAATTAAAATTAAAATTAAAAAAGGCTAAATTAATAGAAATAAAGTTTTCCTTATATTCTAGTCTCCGGCAACAAGGCCAAAAATTTGATATTCACAGAACTAACTAAAATTTTGACTAAGACAAATGCATCTATCAATTAATAGTATAGCTACGTGAGCAAAGATATCATTTCCAAGAAAACTAAAAGTACTAGTAATTATTGTCTTTCTATTATTTAACCGAATAATTTGAGTGATTGATTTAAAAACTAAAATTAACTAATTTAATTAACTAACGAACATGATAAAGAATAAATCAGGAAAAATAATCAATTAACATTCAAAAAACAAAACGATACCCAGGAAAGAATTCACCTAAATTTCATTTGTCACTATCAATCAAAATTACACAGCTTCTTTACTTAACACCTTGATCGAGAAATCCCTAAATTATGTTAATATCTCTTTCGAGCATAAGAGAAATTGACTCTAAGTTGATTAATTGAAATTTCTTTCTAATTAAAACTCCTATTATCGTATTAACTCGTGCTATAGATTCTCCTATTAGATTTAACTCTAATCTGGCAGATTTATGTTGTCCTATTTCTAAGGTTATATGCAACTCCACTCAATTACGCAAGATCTAATCTTAAACAGGGTCTGTTCAACCATCAATTTAAACCCATCAAACATGGACCAAGACTCTAGAAATATTAAATCAATAATTAAACACACATAGTTCAGAATAAGAAACTAAGTATTTATTGTGTAAAAATAAAAATCAAATGACAGAATCTATCATAAGGTTCATATCCGCTAGGTATTTAAAAAATTAGTTCATGCTTGAAAATAAAAACATTCAAGATATAATATAACCATAAGAAATAAAGAAACTCATAATAACTTCCTAAGAAATCAACTCGGAATCTTCAATCTTGATGGAAATCTGCTTCAGAATCGGCTTCAATGGTATTCTTCAAGTTGTTTTCTTGAGTATTCTATGACGGATCCCTCTTATATTCTTATTTTTGTCATATAAAAGTCTCAGAATGCTCGAAAAACTTAAAAATTGTGATTTTTTACTATTCGGTGCGTAATTTCGTGAAATTAACACGACTTACCACATGCCCGTGTGGTTTTTGTCGCTTGCTCTGACGCTCTAATTTTTGCTCATTTTGCTCCAAAGTGTTCTATCAAGCATTAAAACATGAATTTAAATGATTAGAAGCATAAAATTCACAATTAACATCGAATAATCATCCAAAAATGCATTGAGAACAAGGTTAAAATATGTTACTTTTAGCACTTATCAAAGATGGAGAATAGGTTAAAGAGCTAAATGCAAATAAGACATTGCCAAAATTATATTCTATCTAATAATTGAAGCGGAGTGTATTGAAGGATGTTTTATTAGATAAGAATATCAAAGTAGGCTTTCTTATTTCTTCCAATGGAGCTTATAATCTTAGAACTATGGAAGAATTCTTGAAATGATAGAAGGTAATTATTTTAGTAACTCGAAGTGTTGCTGGTTTTATGTTTTGGTAATGTAATTTTTTGTGGTAAAGTTAATAATCTTGGCTAGTATCATATTAGAGAGAATTAAGTTAAAAGGTTCACAGTTCTTCAATAATAATCTCTATAACAATAAAAAAAATCAAAGAATTTAATTGCAAAAGAACTTACAGTGATCCAGTGAATACAATAGGCTCAACTGTGAGTGGAGCAAGCAAGCTAAGGAAGGAAGGGAAGAGTGCTAATGATCGGAGGCGAAGAAAGCAAGGGAGGCTGAGGCTGAGAGGGGAAAATAACAAAACCAGTTCAGTACTAAAAAAAGAAAAAATAAATAAAGCAATATGTTTGAATAAGTAAAGCAACATGCCCATAACACAACGAAAAAGAAATAAATAAATAACATAACCCAGCAAAGAAGAAAAAGCTAAATAGGAATATTTCATGATGTGTAATAGGAGATGAATAACATTTCAAATTTAAAGGAATTTATGTTATTTGGTTTCATAGTCTAGGGATTCATCGGCTAACAATTAGACCAGATCATTGGTCCAGATACCACTCCATGAATGAGTTTCTGTTTAGTTTCAATGATTTTTAACTTGGATTCATTGTCTTGCTATGCTTAGCTTTGTTATGGAAAAAGTTACATTTAACGAGAAACTCATGGTGTCAAAGCTTATTCCAAGAAATCCATTAATTACTTTTTCAATTATGTTTGTAAGTGCCACTGAAGACACAGTAAAAGAATTCTATCTTAAAGTTTTTCTTAATAAGGAAAGTTAAAAAGGAACAAGAATCAAACATGGAGCAAAGTGTGTGTGATGAATTTGTCAAAACAAATTTTTGAATAACTTAAAAGCACAAATGATATATTTGCATCCTAAACAAATAAAACATTTCTCCTCTTTTAATAAGCAATTCACCATTCACTTAAGCATACTCTAAATGACAACAAAATCAGTCACCCGTAAAATAAAACTAATTAAATACATAGCAATTAACACCTAGTGTTTTCTTTTACACAACAAATCAATAAGAACAACAGAAGAACACAGGCAATGTAACAGCCCGTTTTTAGTGAAATCAGAACAGTAGTTTCAGAACCACAAATTCAAGGTCAAAAAAATTATTTTTAATATTATTTTAATGTCCATAGCATGTTAGTAGTCTAGTATAAAAACTTTGTTAATAAATTTTATTATTTGCATGCTCAATTTGATAAAAATGACTAAATCGCGTAAAGTGCGAAAGTTGAGTTCTATTATCTAAAGGTATCTATTAGCTATGAAATTAAATAGTTAAGGGAATTATATGGTAATTAGACCATTTAAGTGATAGGGACATTTATGGGATTGGTTTTATTGAATTTATTAAAGTTTTAAAAGGTTATTTTGGTATTTTAGTAATAAATATTAAAATAAACAAAACAAATTCTTTTAATTTTCATTCATCTTCTTCCTCCATCGAAAAGAAGGAAGAACACCATTTAGGGCTTTTAAGTTTCAGTTCATTCTCTAGCTTGCATGTAAGTACAATTTTGTTCTGTTTTTGATGATTTTTACAATTTTGTTCTGTTTTTGATGATTTTTATGTTTTTGAGATAGTTGTAGCTCAACCTAGCTAACTAGGGGACTCATTTGCAAAACTATTGAATAGCTTGAGATTTTCTATTAATAAAAATACTAGGGTTTTGAAGTTTAATGGAAGAAAACGAGTCCTTGTTGTTAATTAAACAACTTTTGTTAAGTGATTTTTTAATGAAATTACCAATTAGGGGTTAAATTGAGAAATGTGAAAATTTTGTGTTAAATGTGTGAATTTGAGGAATGTATGGGCTGCTATGAGCAAGTAGTATATTTGGCTAGGCTTAGATGTAGGTGAAATTGCATGAATTTCATTTTACGAGCCTTGGGACTAAATTGTAAAGAAGTCAAAAAGTATAGGGGCAAAATGGTAATTTTATCATAACATGAATTTTGGATTGAATTGAGTATAATGTGAATTAAATTAGTTAAATTTGATTATATAGATCAAGAAAAGCAACCTTCGGATTTAAATCGGGGAAAAGACAAAGTAGTGAACTAATCGATCGATTTCCTCCATATTAATTCGAGGTAAGTTCGTATGTTAATAAGCATTAAAGTAATTGTGTTTTAAATGATTTATTATTTCATTCTTGATGAATACAACTTCGCATAAATACTCGATGAAGATTTGGCGACATATGAAATCCCGGTTGAACCTTAGGAATAGATAGGATACAAATGACATGTCATTAAGGGTTACCGTGTTTTTGGTACTGGTCTCGTACGTCCTACCAGTGGCTGAGATTTCGACATGTGTTGCGGTTAATTTACAGCTTGTGTGAGTAACACCATATAGCTACGTCTTGACTGACAGTTAGTGTGAGCAGACCCAGTGATAGCTCGAGGGTGAGCATTGATATAAGATATGAGATAGAGGTGGTTTTGACCACGTATTGGCACTTAGTGTGTGAGATACTTAAGTATCCGGTAGTATTCCAAATGGTTCAACGGGCACTGTGATGATACGAACTTTCATGTAAAATACGAGAAGTAATTCATATTTGATATATTCATACATGACTAACATGATTGTAGATTATGTGTTAGGCTTGGGCCAAATGGAGTTAATTTATGTTTAAATTCCTCTTATCTAAATTGTGGATGAATGGTAAAGTTATATATTAGTTAAACGAACTTACTAAGCTTAATTGCTTATTCTATGTATTTTTCTATTTTTTTAGTGCTTCAGAAGCTCGATCGGTTTGGAAGCTGTCGAAAATTATGTCACACTATCAAACTTTCATTTTGGTACTTTGGACTTTATATATTTTGGTTAAATGGCATGTGTAGGTGTTTTGGCTAATCTGGCATATATGTCTTGTTGTGTTTTGGCCATTGAATTGGCTTGAATGGTGGACATACATTTTGATATGTAAATATGTATAAATGGCCTTATGATATGTGATATATAGTTGCTATATGAATGCTTTACTTGTGAATTTGTATTTTGGCATTAAATGGTTGAAATTGAGATCAATTGATGTGCTTAACGAAATCATGTTGTGAGTGTGGATATTACATGTTATAAACTTGATATTGGTTGGTTTTGAATGCCTAATTACGTTATGGTTATGTGGGAAATGTGGTGTCAAGGTTGGTACTTTTGGGTGAGAAATGTGGCTTAGAAAATAGCCTATTTTTGTCCACATGGGCAAAGGCACAGGCGCGTGTCTCAGCCGTGTGTGACACAGGGTGTAACGGCCCAAATTTCAGTGGTGTCAGAATAGTGATTCGAGATCAATAAATGCGACAAATTAGTAGAAAATATTATTAATTTAATGAGTATAAGTTAAATGAGAAGTTAGGAAAATAATTGAAATAGTGAATAGTATTTTAGAAATAAATATTAAATAATTGAGAAGTGAAAACGAGGTATCGAGACCTCGGGATATTAAATCGAGCCATAAATATTTTTATAAATATTTATGGAGTGTTAGTATGTTAGTATTAAAGTTTCGTTAAGAAATTTTAAGGTTTTGATGGTCAATTGAGTAAAAAGGACTAAATTGAATAAAGTGCAAAATTGTGGAAAGTGATTAAATAACATAAAGGCTAAATGAAGAAGGACTTAAAGTGTAATTAAGCCCAAATTTAAATGGGCTGAACAGATGGGTTAAAAATTGGCTGAAATGTAGTGTGAACTAATGGTAATTTTGTAAATAAATAGAAATTTAATAGTATTTTATGGATTAAATTAGAAGAAATATCTAGATTTTTCATTTTCTTTCATCTTCTCCAGAAAAAACACCATAGAGACGTTTCTAAGAGCTGGTTTTTCTTATTTTTACTACAAGTAAGTTCATATCTTGATTATTTCTTGAAATTTTTGTATTTTCATGACTTTTACAACTGGGTCCTCTTGTCTAATTCAATAGTTTTTGATTTTATGGTTGATATTGCAAGTTGCTATGAATATGTGCTGGAAGTATGTGATGATTTAGTATGGAATTAAAGCTTTAATTTCTTTATATGTAGATTTTATTGAAAGAATTGAATAAGAAATAAGTATTTGAGGACCTAATTGTAAAGAATCTTAAAGTTAGGGCTTTATGTGGGAATTTTGTGTATCAATGGCTGTAAAATAGTTCAAAATGATAAGATAAGGTTTTAATTGAGAAGAAATAGCCCAATTGGTGGGTAAAGTGATTAGGGATTAATTTGTAAAAATGGCAAAGTTTGGGGTAAAAGTGTAATTTCGGGAATTATAGTACATAAATTGTGGAAAATGGTAAAATTGAAATAAATACTAATGAATGAATGATTTTACATTTATAGACCAAGAAATCCAAGCAAATCGAGGAAAGGAGAAAATAACTGAATAATTCCCAAACTTCTACAACTTTTGTGAATTAGCCCAGGTAAGTTCAAATGGCTAATTTTTAATGGTCATTGTTAATATTACGAATTTTGTAATGTGTTATATGATGTGTATGTGACAAAATTATGTGATAAAATTATAAATAATGTAAAAGTATGAAATTGTAGGAAACTATCGGATTGAGTACCTTTGTCTCATGATAAGTGACGAATTGACAGAAAAAGACCATGGTTGGACCATGGCAACAAATGATAAGTGATTTCCGTATAAGACCATAGCTGGGCTATGGCATCGGAAACAAATGATAAGTGATTCCCGTATAAGACCATAGCTGGGCTATGGCATCGGTGAAGTGTGCCAAGTGATTTCCGTATAAGACCATAGCTGGGCTATGGCATCGGAGAAAAGTGATATGTGACCTGTGTAAGACCATATCCGGGATATGGCCTCGGTATGATATGTGGTCCGTGTAAGACCATGGCTGGGCTATGGCTTCGGAAAAGGAAACGTGATTATGTGTAAATCCATAGTTCTACTATGGTATAAAGAAGGCAATGTACTCAATTCCGTATAGTTCCTAATTTGTGAAGAAATGATAAATGGTAAACGGGCCCAAAAGGATGAATTTCGAGTATGGATATTATTGAATGATACTGAGTAAAAATTGATTTGGTTTGTGAATGACAGGAGATATTAATGAAATGTATACTATGTGAATGATTTATTGATTTGGTAAGTTTATTTTCCAAGCCTATGAACTTACTAAGCTTTCATAAGCTTACTTGAATGTGTTTAACATGTTTTGTAGATTAACGTGAGTTCGGAGGATCGGATCATCACGAGGAATCACACTATCCTAATTTATTCCGGTAGTTTTTGGGTTATTATCTTTTGGTTTATATGGCATGTATAAATTGGTTGGTTAGATGAAGTTCTTGATGGTTATGTTGTGTGAAGTGTGATGGAATGCATTTGTGTATAAAATTTAATTTGATGGTTGAAAGATTAAATTTACCATTATAAATGTGGTATATATTAAGTTTTGTTTAAATCACTTATATGTGTATGAATGGTGTGTTTGGGTATAATGTGATAGGTAACATTTATGAAGCGTTTGAAGTGAATATATGAATATTTATAAGTTTGATAGATGAAAAGAATGTCATTTGATTAATTTTATAAGTAAATGAATTGGTTTTGAATGAGGTATGTTTTGTAGGTGAAAGTGGCTTAAAAATAGTGAAAAATTGTGTTTTCACATGGCCAAAACACATGAGCGTGTGCTCAGGCCGTGTGGCAAAGTCAGTGTTGCCCACGGGCTAGTTACACGGCCGTGTGTGGCAAGTCAGAACTGCCCACGGCCTGGCCCCACGGCCATGGGAAACCCCACGGGCAAGCCACACGGGCATGTTCCAAACCACACGGCCATGTGCCCCTGTTTTCCAAGAAAAATTTTTAAAGTTCCCGGTTTAATCCCAAATCATTTTTTAGACCTATTTTGGGCCTCATAGGCCTATATTAAGAATAACTTGATGGAAATTGGGCGGTTTTAGATTGAAACTCAAATTTATGTCTCGTTTTTATTCGTATGTTAGTGTATAAGTTCAGTAATACCTCGTAACCCTGTTCCAGCGACGTTTGGGGTTAGGGGGTGTTACACACGGTCATGTGACCCTTGTGTTTTCTAGCAATTGCAAGTCAGTAGCTTCACATGGCCTAGCACACATGTGTGTGGCTTGACCGTGTGGCACAAGTCAGTATACCCTCTAGTTTTCACATAGCCTAGCACATGGCCTGGCACACGGGCATGTGAGACCATTTCAAAGGGTACACGACCTAACACACGGGCGTGTGGCTTGGCTGTGTAACCTAAGTCAGTGAGTTACATGGGTGTGGACACGGGCTGGGACACGGTCGTGTGTCCTTATTTCGAATACCCATACAGCCTGAGACACGGGCATGTCTCTTGGCCCTGTGAAACACATGGCCTGGCCACACGAGCGTGTGTCCCCTACACTTGAAAATTTTCAATACTTTTTTAAAAATTTTCTTGAGTACTCGGTTTAGTCCCAAATCATTTCTAATATCTATTTTTGGCCTCGAAGGCTCGTATTAGGGACTATATGATTGAATTTGAATAGTTTTTGTTTGGAATGAGAAATAAATATGAAATGTATGATTGTATGATGTATAAGTCTGGTAATACTTTGTAACCCTGTTCCGGCGTCGGATACAGGTTAGAACCCCAAATCCCCCTTAAAAACACTTCTTTTCCTTTGACTAATTAATGTTTTTAACAATTTAAACCCAAAATAAAATATCTAATTTCCTCTTAGAATGAAGCAACAATGCCTATACACTTAATCATGAAGTAAAGAAAGAAAAAAAGAAATCATCTATTAATAAAAAAAAAGCATAAATGTCTTTTTTTTTAATGTGAAGAAAATACCTGAAAATAATAGGGTTAAAACTTTTGAATCTGTTACAAAAAAAAAAAAACAAAGAAAGAAAGGAGAAGCATTTGAAAATTTTTATTTAAAGAGAGAAAAATAGAGGCGACTCTCTTCTTGCCTTTCTCTATGGCATGCCCGAGAAGAATTTGGAGCTAATGGTCGGAGGAGAAGCAAGCAATGGAGGTTGCGTGAGAAGGGCTACCGGGTTGAGTGAGAAAGGTTTCAGAACAAAGAAAAACAGAGGCAGCTCTCTTCTTGCCTTTCTCTATGGCATGCCTAAGAAAAGTTTGGGGCTAGCGGCCGAAGGCGAAGTAAGTAATAGAGGCTGAGTGAAAAGGGTTATCAAGTTGAGTGAGGAAGGTTTCAGAATGGTGAGGGTAAAATTGAAACATTTGGGGCTAATTTTTTATTTCACACACCCTGAATCACCCATTCAGTGGGAAGAGCAGGGAATAGTTATATTCTCTCTTCCCTAATTAGGCCCATATTCAACACGGGCCGTAATAGGCAATTACAATCAACCAAACAATATTTTTGTGATGAGTCCGCTGAATTGAGCTATAATGCATTCATACTCTCCCCAACCAAACGTGTTGTTAATGGATTTGTTGTATGAATTATATATATTATTGGATCAATTGCAATTTTCATATATATTTACATGCATTTTGGGTATTTAAGCTATGTATATGAGTAATCAAGAGTTCAATACTTTTTTATTATGTTTTGCAACTTTAAGAGATGGAATGGAAAAGAAAAAGGTTGAAAATGAGGCTTATTGTATCGTTTTGTAGGGATTTTTGCAACTTATTAGTTTTTAACGAGGAACTCTTTTCCCTTCCGAATTTCTTTAAAATGAAAGGTTAAACATAAAAATTTATTTTTAATGCACTGAAGTTGGTTTTTTGTTTTTTTGTTTTTTTTTTTGTTTTTATTTTACATGCTAGTTAATAAGTTGCTATGCATTTATATCATGCTCTTATTATAGCTTAACAGATACACACATCATCACTTGAAGTCTAATAATTCTGTTATATGTGATTAGATTAAACTTCTATATGGGTTAAGTTTGAAATAAGTAGTGGATATCTATATTATTCAAACTTGGGTGTGAATGTTTGAGACAAACTAGGTTCAATCTTCTTTTAAGAATCTGGTATACTTGGATAACCATTAGAGGATTATACTTTCATGCTCATGCTCTGATATGCATCAATAAAAATATTGAACATAATTTAAGAAACATGAAAAGTTGGAGAATTGAATATGGATATGCTCACCTTACAGTTTATGCTGTTATTGGTTATGTTCTGTGTTAAGGTCTTCTATTACTTCGACTGAACTAAAATTGCTATGATAATGAGGTCTTAATTTGAGCCCTAAAACTACCAGTGTAGGTCAAATTTTGTAAACTTAACCTCTTCCGAGGAAAACCTGTAATTCTGTAGCACAACGAGAACTTGGAAGTAGGTTAACATTATAACGAAAGTCATACATTAACAACTCAGCGTTCTAAGAGATTAGAGATCAAGTATTTAGTAACCCCATAAATAAAGAGAATATTAGGTTAGCAAATAGCAATGAGCATGATATCATTGCACAATCTTTGGTGACTTCTGCATACAAATATGCTCCAAAAGCTAGTAGAGGATCACATAACTGTTACAAACCCCATCCCAAAATGCGCCTATTGCAGAATCACAACCTAATTCCCGAAACAAATCCCCAAAGCTTGTGTTTCTAGCAAAATTCAAGTAGAAGGCTATAGATTAGTTTGCACACAAAATGTCTACAGAAAAGGTCAGAAATCAAAGTTGCCAATCTATCGGGGCAGTTCCCATTTGCTCCAAAAGCTGATTTGTGCAAGAGAAATGCCTGTTTAAAAAATATGGATAATTAGATAAAAAGATGGGGACTTAACCCTTGTCATTGATAAGTGATATTTTTATATAGCCTGTAAAAACAAATTCAAAAGGGCGAACAATAATCACTGTTCAGTTTTGTACGTGCCTACTATTTATCTGTGTTGCTCCAACGTTTCATTTTTCTTCAAGTACACATGTTCAATGTCCATGTCCAACGCATATCCAGGACAATGATACAGAAATATGATCTTTCAAGGATCCTCCAAATACATGGAAATCTTGAAAAAAAAAAGTATATATACCTGTGTCTGAACATACTCATATCCAACACTCTTACCCAAGCCCTAGTAACATAGTTATTTAATACCAAGTTCAATTGGCCCATTGTTGTAACCATAAAATCCAATAATAAACCAACCAATACCTTGGAATCCAAAAACTGAATTATTTATAACGAAGCCAGCAGACTCTATGTGCAAATCACAAAGTGAACTTGTTTTGACCCGTACTAACCTGCAACCAAAGAAGCCTCTATTTGCAGACAAACCAGAAGGATGAGCTGCCTTGAGAATGTGATGCTTTGTCTGATCAATCAGTCTGTGATAGATTAAGATAAGTCTCAACCAAGTTTGCCAATATTATAATGGTGAACGTTTTAGTTTTCCTATTGGAACAGTGCACATTTTATACCCGACATTGCAGTGCACTCTTAAACATACCAACATAGCAGGATACATAGAGCAAGAACATATAGAATAACAAATATCTTAGACTTCAACTATTTTCAACCAATGTTGCTCCGACTTCTTTTTCTTGAAATATTCATGCTCAACAACCATATTTAACACTCATACCCGAATTTGAATAGCATAACCCACACCCATGTTTAGTTGTACTAACACTAGCATACTGCCCTAAAATGGCAAGTGCATGCAAGACGCTAAATGTAGATAAGATATTGAAAGGAATTATTCTTTCAAAATGAACTGAAGAGCAGAATTTAACTTCTGCAAGAAAAAAAATTCCCAGAATTTACAAATATAAAAAGGAAGTGTGGAAAGGGAAGGAATAGGATTGAAACAAAGACGCACTTGGATTTTTCTTGAGCAGAGTTCCCCCATAGAAGAAAAACAACACCTTCCTTCTTTTGTGAGATAGTCTTAATAACAGCATCGGTAAATTGCTCCCACCCTTTCTTTGCATGAGAATTAGCTTGCTGCTTCCTTACTAAATATCATGAATGAAAACAAAAAACAAAGAATGCTATAGATTAGAAAAAGAGATGGACAGCTTCATCTCAGTTAAGCATCCAATTGTCGATCTTGGGAAACCCAATATTTAACATATGTGGTATAACACCACTCAACACTCCTTTTCACAAGTAGCTCACATAACACACACGAGGACAACCTTACAAAGGGTCGTCTACCACATTGGATCAACAACATAACAAAGCTTTGACTTCGATACCATGTTAAGCACCCAATCTAAAACCAATTAGCAATAAGTGGAAGGCCAACTTTAATTTATATCACAGAAAATCCAATATTTAAGAGATGCAATATTAAACCACTTAACAATCTCCAAAGGAGATGATGCCGAGAGGTAGCGAAACATTCCCTAAGTTAAGATTTGTATAACATGACCATGACTTTGTTATATGAACAAGCAAGGTAAGTATGTTAATCTTCACAACCCCTTCAAACCCCTAAAGAGACAACACTTTGATAAACTGGTACCTGGATCTAATTTGAAAGGGTGAATCATGCAGACTTCTCCTAAAAGGTTTATCTTGCTTCTTTTATAAACTAGCTATTACAATTTGCAGTTGCTGAATGGTTCTCTTTTTAGCTCTTATGGAGTTTAGAGTTAAATGATGTTTCACCATACCATTGCCATAATCATATTTGTCATGAATGCAGTGTACATATTTCCATGACCAAAGTCATAAGAATCCATCGTAATCTCACATAAAAATAATATCACAATCTGAAATATGGGTAAGAAAATTACCAGTGAGAACCGTGTTGAGCAAAAGAACACCCTACAAGATATATAAACAATTAGAGAAGAAGATACTATAAGAAGAAATCCATATTTTCTTCATTTATGGGTTCAATTATCAGTGCATTTTGATATAAAGTATGCAATTTTCACCTGAACAGCCCATTTGTGTAGATTCCCATGAGATGGAATTGAACAGCCAAGATCTTGCTTGAGTTCCTTAAACATATTCGCCAGGCTTGAGGGAATCTTTACTCCCTCTGGCACTGAAAATGAAAGCCCCATTGCTTGACCAGGTCCATGATATGGGTCCTGAAATCAGTAAAAAATATATGTTACTTCAAACTCTTGATTCCTTAATACAAAACCCTACCAAACATTGGTATCCAATAAATATTAGAGCGTGTAAGGATTTAATCCTCCAAGAAGTCTTCAAATACATTTTTTTCTTAAAATTAAACTCATGTGGACACGCCCAAACTCGAGTAACATGGGTAAATCCATACGCTCCTAAGTAAACAAAATGGTGCTCTATTTTCGAGGTTTTACCAACTGCCATGTCAAGTCTCCCGTTGATGGAGTGTAAATTTAAAGATGACATACATGAAGCTATGGAATTTTACCTGACCAATGATAACTACTTTGACCCTGTGAAACGGAGTAGAATTGAGAGCATTGAAAATTAAGTGCTGAGGAGGAAAAATAGGGACGGCGCCACTGGATAACTCGGCCTCCACAAATTTGCACAAGTTAAGGGCGTAAGGCTTCTGAAATTCTCCGGGTAAGACCTGAAGCCAAGTGTCCTCCACCAAAAGCTCCTCCAGCTTAACATAACCTGATCCTTCAACCTTTTGGGAACAGAGTTTGAGATTGCGTTTTGAGATGGCAAGGCATTTGTTTAATTCAATCCGAGATTTTTGGTCGGGTGTGAGAGAGGAAAATGGTTGATGATCGGAAGAAGTGGAGAGTTTCCGCCGCTTGGCTGGGGCTGGGTTTGGGTTAAAGAAATCAGTTATTGTTTTGGCGGCCATTGGTAGGGGATGGGGATGGGGATGTAGTTTTAAGGAGCTGAGTGAGGAACCAAAACGGAGGAGCATTTATTTGACTATTCGGAGGGAAACTTGGGAGGGATTTGGAGGGAATGAGGTATGCGATATAAAATCATCCCAATTTCCCAATACATTATTATCGCTCCCGCTATCCCTTTTATTGGGTTTTATCCAATTTTTTTCTACTTTGTATTAATTTAATTTTATTTTGTAGTAAAATGTTTTATATTTGTATTATATTCATGAATGTATTGTATTTATATTACTTGCTTATTTTACACTTCGCGTTTAAAGCTCGTAATCATTACACAAATAACATTTCATGAAGGCCAATATATTAAACTGGGCTTATTTGACACACTTGAGTTAACTCGATTTGAAGAATAAATGACGAATTGGTGGCCTGACAAAGTACTTATGAAAAATTAAGACTACCTTGGTAAATAGAAAAAGTAATCTTAAAATATTTGTAATATGATAAGATTTAATTTTTTTAATTTTGAGAATTATTTAAATCTTTTAATTGTAGATATGTTTTGATCTTGTCCGACGATGTAAAGTTAGGTGTACCATTAGATTTAGAAAAACTCAACTATAAATGGAAGACCTCTCCCTCATTTGTAATCATCCATTGTATCATTTTTTTTTAATTAACAAATATATTGAGATCATTTACTAAAACACTTGACATGCTTTTGTTTTTCTGTGATTGTTTTGTTCTTTTGAGCTTTTTTTGTTTTTGAGTTATTTTCGTTTTATTTTTGATGCCTTAGAGTGCGAGAATCCTTATTTTGCGAGAGTTAAACTGACTTAAATGTAGTTGAAGCGAAAAACTTACCTAATGTCTCACAAACTGCTACACAAAAATTCTAGTCCCTTGACACTTACAATAATAGTGAGATTTCATATTGTAAATTTATAAATTATTACAAATCAATTTAAATTATATGTTATTAAATTAAAAACATTATAAGCTATCCTTGCTTCATTTCCGATCACTTACACCAATTTATTTATATTAAACTTATCTTTTAAAAAATGGTTTTATTAAATCAAATTACAAATGATTGTGAGGTCAATTTTTGGCTAATGCATCTGTACTAGGTTCAACTTTAGGATTTTCTATCTTTACATAATTCCATTTTTCTACGTAATACTATTTGTTAATTGAAATAATTAATATTCTTAATTATTTTTTATAGAACACTAAGGTTGAAATGTTCTTAAAAATAGTCATTCCACCATATCATGCGAAAACATTTGTTTGTGTGTTACAAAGATTAAAACATAAAAGGCTAAATCTCAAACACAAGCATAGTAGATTGAAGTTGCAAACTTACCATTATGCTATAATTATTAAAAATGGGGAAAATTAATCATGTTTTTAATTAATTCAAGTAATTAAAACTCTTAATAATTTTGGTAACTGACATAGATTTTTTAAATTATTTATTCTAGTTCATCATGTTAAAATGTTTTTTTATTAAAATAGTATTTATTTAAAAAGTTTTGCGTCAATAATTTAATCAAATATTTATTAAAATTAACTACTTAGACAAATGAATAGCATTATAAATATATAAATATTAATTTACATTAGGAATTTTCAAAAAAATATTACATTAGATAAAATATTAAGTCTCATCAGGGGGCCTACAAGTCACATCTCATGCCCTATTGTAGCTTAAATATATTAGGCTATCATTACTAAAGGCCTATATACTCTAATTGCCACCATCGAAACTCCATTTGGTCCTAAACGAGATGAATTGATTGACTCTGTCGCCAATCAAACCTTGCAACGACAATTGGTGTGATCAGCATGGATCAACTCTCAATCTCCAAAATTAGTTGAGATAGCTCCTCCCAACGAAAGCACTCCCAAAAGTTGTTGAAATAATTTATGGCGAATTAATTTCTCCCAGTCAACTCCTGTAATTGACTACCACTTGCCATAAAATATATATTATTATAAACATTATTGATATTTTCTAAGTTAAGTAGAGATTAATGTCGTGCCAAATGTACCATGCCAACAAATAAGTGAGTGTTAGTAGTTTACAATGCTAGTAATCTCGCGTTATAAAGAGAAACACAATATAAAAAATATATAAATATCAAATTATGAGTAAATTGGGTTAAAGGCCTAGTATACTAATTAAGTGGGTTTACCCATAGGGTTTTGTGTATTTATTGTGGTGAAAATATTGACACTTAGGTCACTTGCGATTTTGGTGCTACAAAAATATTTTTTAATTTTCTAGACTAGTTATAAAATTACTAGTTATTTGATTTTATTCTCGAGGCACATTAGCTTCAGTTTAGTGCCGCAACAATGTGTTTTTAATTGTTCAAAATAGTTATAAAAAATTATTAGTTATTTCATTTTATTTTTTGAGCACTTGGGCTTGAGTCCGGTGTTGCAACAATATATTTTTAATTTTTTAAAATAATTATACAAATTACTAGTTATTTGATTTCATTTTTGGGGCACATGGGGTTGAATTTGATGTCGAGACAATATCTTTTTTGATATTCTGATATAGTTATTGTCACACCCAGTTATCTTTTGGTCCCAAAAATTAAGAAAAGTTAGGATTAAATTGAATGGGGTGGCAATTTGTTGGGCTACACTGGGGAAATTCAAAATTTTGGTGGTTGAATTGCGATCAGTGGTAATTAGTTAGTTTGAAATCGGCATTCTCCCTAGTGGGAGACAAAATAATTAACAATGATTGGCTAAAATAGACTAAATAGACTGTGCAACTTTGACTATATATGTGGAGAAGAAAGAATTCTCCGAAAGCTAGCTAGTAATCTCCTTCTAGTCTATAATGTCTCATTCGGTTGCTTCAAAAAATAAAAGAAGGTTCAAGAAATCCTTGCATGATGTGGTAAATGTGGGATTCAATGTTTGGGAAGCCAAGAATTCGATAAGTTGGTAAGCCCCAAGCCTCTTTGTACTCATAAATTAGAGGGAAAAAGAGTAAGAGTTCTCAGAAAAGTTTCTGTATAATTATGGGTCTTAAGATTTGAATACCTTTGAGTTAATTGATAAATGGTTGTTATGCTTAGCTAATAGGATAAATGAGGCTCAGGCGTTTGGATAAGCTAATTTTTCAAGAACAAATGAAGCAATGTGAGTTTTTGTACTCGACCTTTTGGGTGATTGTTGATGTGTGTTGCTTGCTTAAACCACATTCGTATCTGCTCTGTGTTGTGCCTATAACATGATTACGAATGAATATGGAGATTAAGCGAACTGTGTATGCATATAATGTTGCAAGTGTGGTTGTTAATTGTTATATGATTGAGAATTTGGCGAATAGAC
The DNA here is from genome assembly GCA_020496765.1 of Gossypium stocksii. Classification (NCBI taxonomy): domain Eukaryota; kingdom Viridiplantae; phylum Streptophyta; class Magnoliopsida; order Malvales; family Malvaceae; genus Gossypium; species Gossypium stocksii. Next base: position 96,559,411 of record CM035627.1, on the reverse strand, counting down.
ATATGATGTATTGTATGTGATAGTACCTAGTATACTGTATTGTATGAAATATATGATTATATTACATGCAAAGTAAAACAAGTGTATATATATTAGTTCAATACATTATTTGGTATTTAAGTATGACATTTTTTCTAATGTGATGACTATGTTTGTTTTAGCATCACGTGTTTGATAAAATTATATATGTTGGTACATAAAGATAATATTATTGATTATTTAATGTTTAATTTGAATTCTATAATTAATTTGATAAAAGTTGATTACTAATATTAATAGATTTGAAATTTCATTATTTTTTTGATAAAATAAATCTAGAGTTAATTGTGATTGTTAAATATATTTTGATGATTGTGTGTGTTTTTCTATAGACTTAATTTGATGAAAATTAATGCTTGAAATTATAAAATTTGATGCAATTAATTTTAGAATTTAAATTAAACATTAAAAGATTAAAATTGATAAATAAAAAATAAAAAAAATTGCCGTTTACAGCTACTGAGTTAAATTTTTTTTATGAAACTCAAGTATGAAATTATATATTAATCCATATAGTCAACCGAGGAAAGAACCGTGGTTAAAATAAATATCTTCTTCTGCTGAGTTGATGATGTGGCAAGGTCGGCATGATATTTTTCTCTTGGATCTCACTTCGCCACGTGTTTGTCACTACACAGACAAGGACTCTCCCTCTTATCTATTGACACTTAGGTATCGTTTAATTACCAAATTGCTACTCTCGGTTTTTAATTCAAAGTCACGGGTTTTTGTTGAAAAATAATTATTACAACTTATTAATTCCAAAAAATATTCAAGAAAAAACAAATACTTATACTAATTTTTAAGAAATAAATAGAAAAAAAAATTCCACATGCACGGTCACTAAAATTTAACGTCATCATTTACATAAAATTAAAAAAATTTTAGACAAATTGTTTGATATTTTGACGATGAATTTTTTTAATCTCAGAAGTAAAAATAAAAAATTACCACAATTTTTTAATTGATATTTGAAAAGGATAATTATCCTATACAATGTTAGTGGAGTAAAAAAACTTCAAAATTAAGTTTAAGATATCATGCGTATTTTTTATTTTTATTTTTTAATTTTATAAAGACATATATAATAATATCCCAAATCTGCTTGTGAACTTTTTATTCCACCAGTAAAATATAGAATAATTTTTCATTTTAAATTCGAGACTCATTATGTGAAATTATATGTGCGAGCCTTCTATACTCACTATGTGATTGTTATGTGTAGATTTTAGTTCATTTAGTCTTTTTTTGTTACTTTATTTTAGATTTATAGATTTTTAATTTGATTATACTGTAATAGTTTGATACTTAAATTATTCAGTAACACTAAAAAAAGTCAATATTTTTTTGATAAATAAAAAAAATCCCTAACAAAAGGTAGTTTTATTAAAAGAGATTTTTTTAATAAAAAATAAACAGATTGATGATTCAATTATAATCTCATCGATTGTGTAAATAATATATAAACTATGATATCTAATTTAGTAATTTTCTAATTTAACTTTTTGAAAAAAAATATAAGTAACAAATATAATTATATAAAGATATTTGAATAACTGTGCTAATGAAATTGAAAAAGTGAAATATAATATACCTAGAGTTACGAGAATATACATATAGTCTCAGATTTCAACTTTTTTATTAAATCAAAGTCTCGTTATTTAATTTATTTTTCATCTCATCGGTCTATTTCAAATATCAAATTAAAGCTTGAATTAAAGATTTAAATACAATTTTTATCATGATTTTGTATATGTTATGGTTTAATTACGTTTAAAAGTTTTGTAAAATTTTTTGGTGTATCAAAATTTCAAATCAATTTATTTAGGTAGGCTTGAAATAGGTGTATCCCTCTTTTTTTCTAAAATATCCAGAGTCGGGATGCTCGTATTTCTTAAAAATATTAATTTGTATTTTCGATTCAAATGAAGGCAAGATTTGCAAAAAGTTAGGTAAAGAAGGGCATTTTGGGTAATAAAAGTTATACACATAAATATCTCGAAAAATATCTCCAACAAAGCAAAACAAATCTCGAAGCATGGTAGAAGTATAGCCCCCAACATTCCCATAAGAAAACAGAGGGAAAAAAAAAGCAATAATGTCTAAAGGAGAAGAAGTGACGCCAAGCAGTGGAAAACGGCAGCGTTTCTCGAAAGATGAAGACCACAAGCTTGAACGAAGGGAAGAAGAAGGCGACGATGAAGATGAAGGAAAGAGCGAGCTTCCTTTGAAGCCAGGGCTGTTGTATTACCCTACAATTCCGACTTCTTTCGTTGTTTCGGATGCTCTTGAACCTGATTTTCCCGTCATTTATGTCAACAAAGTCTTCGAGGTTTTCACCGGTTACCGAGCGGACGAGGTCCTTGGTCGCAACTGGTAAGATACTTTTAATTTCTTTCTTCTTCTTCTTCTTCTTTTTTTTTTAATCTCGAGTAAATTTTATCTGTTTTTGGGTTTAAACATAAAGTTCACGGATCTGTTTTTGGAGTGAATTTAAATGAAAGTTTATTATTTATGGAGTTTTTAATTTGTCACTCTTAAGTTTCAATATCCAAACTTGATCAGAATATTTAGACAGTGACTGTTTATCTAATAGATTAATTCTACTCATTTGATGGTATGTGTATTATTAACTATACAAAATTGAATAACAAAGAACAAACTTGGAGTATTGAATGGATGACTGAATGTCTTGTATTATTAACTTGCTTGGATCAGTATAGGAATAGGACTTATATACATGAGTTAGTGTGATTAACTGCTGCTAACCAATCTACTAACAACATACCAGACTATAACTGATTACTAACAACCTACCATATGCTTATACTCTAATAGTATGAAGCTAAAATTTTAGTAAATTAACATAAAAGTTGTTCTTATTCATCACTATATAATGGCATTAATAATGCATGTTTCATTTTTTTAAAAGCATCCTAGATTTTATGAGTATGAGTATGTAAATATATAGAGAACTTGAGATACTCTCAGGATACATAGGCGTCAACTGAATTGGAGTATTTGATCTAATTAAACTCTAATAGATCATATATAGAAACTGAAGCTATTTTACTCCATTAACTTATCATTTTGATAAAATTGCAATAATTGTCTATTCTTCAATGATCATGGATATTAGCCGATTCGTTTAATATTGTTGATTTGTTCTATATGCCCTAAAGCATACTCCATTTATGTTTCCTTATTGTGTGTAGTTTTCTCATCTCTTAGAAAGCTCCTATTTCAGAAGATGTAAATTGACCCTTTATTGGATTTTATTCTTTTGTTTTGTTTTAGTCGTTTCTTACAGTATAGAGACAGACGTGCTCAAAGACGGCACCCTTTGGTTGATCCTTTTGTTGTTTCTGAGATAAGAAGATGTCTTGAGGAAGGTATTGAATTTGAAGGGGAGCTTCTGAATTTCAGGAAGGATGGCACTCCATTGGTGAACAGGTTAAGACTTGCACCTATACGTGATGATGATGGAATTGTTACACATGTTATCGGTATTCAAGTTTATTCCGAAGCAAAACTGGACCTGAACCATGTTTCATATCCGGTTTTCAAAGAGACTTGTAAGCAGCAGTTGGATCAGTCATCTAAATACTCTTATTTGAGTGGAAATCCACTGTTTAATCATCATCAAGAAATATGTGGGATACTCCAACTCTCTGATGAAGTCTTGGCTTATAACATTTTATCACGATTGACACCAAGGGATGTTGCTTCTATTGGATCCGTCTGCAGAAGGATACGTCAACTAACTAAAAATGAGCATGTGAGGAAGATGGTATGTCAGAATGCCTGGGGAAAGGAAGTCACTGGTAGACTGGATATGATGACTAGGAAGTTGGGGTGGGGACGTCTTGCCCGAGAACTGACCACTCTCGAGGCTGTTTGTTGGAGGAAACTGACTGTTGGAGGAGCAGTAGAGCCTTCTCGTTGTAACTTTAGTGCATGTGCCGCAGGGAACCGTCTTGTGCTTTTTGGAGGGGAGGGAGTCGACATGCAGCCAATGAACGACACATTTGTTCTCAATCTTGAAGCTGCAAATCCGGAGTGGCAACGGGTGAGTGTGGAATCATCTCCTCCTGGGCGCTGGGGCCACACTCTCTCATGCCTGAATGGTTCATGGTTGGTGGTATTCGGAGGATGTGGAAGGCAAGGGTTGCTCAATGATGTTTTTGTTCTTGACTTGGATGCCAAGCAACCTACATGGAGAGAAGTATCTGGTGGAACCCCCCCTCTCCCCAGATCTTGGCATAGCTCGTGTACGGTCGATGGTTCTAAGTTGGTTGTTTCTGGTGGGTGTACGGATGCTGGGGTGCTTCTAAGTGACACATACCTTCTGGATCTCACTACTGAAAAACCAACATGGAAAGAGATTCCATCATCATGGACACCTCCTTCTAGGTTAGGCCATTCACTTTCGGTTTACGGTCGAACTAAAATTCTTATGTTCGGAGGTTTGGCAAAGAGTGGGAACTTGCAACTGCGATCAGGTGAGGCCTACACTATTGATTTGGAGGATGAAGAACCACAGTGGAGGCAACTAGACTGTAGTGCCTTCAGCAGCGTCGGTAACCAAAATGCCGTCATACCTCCTCCTCGACTTGATCACGTTGCAGTAAGCATGCCTTGTGGGAGGATAATTATTTTTGGTGGTTCAGTCGCTGGGTTGCACTCTCCTTCTCAGCTCTTCCTTCTTGATCCTTCAGAGGAGAAACCACCATGGAGGACACTGAATGTTCCTGGGCAACCACCGAAATATGCTTGGGGTCATAGTACGTGTTTGGTTGGAGGGACTAGAGTCATGGTATTAGGCGGACAGACGGGGGAGGAATGGCTACTCAACGAACTGCACGAGTTGCGCTTAGCAAGCAGGCAGGACTTGGATTCATGATTTAGAACTTAAAACTCATGGGTCATGACCATTACCGAACACAACTGTATGTGAGGTGATTTCTTCCACAATTTTTTACTAGACGCCTTCGACGTTTGCCTTGTTTGGTCTTGGTGCAGATTGTGTGTGTGTGTTTTTAATGCCTGTATATATTCCATTTCATTTTGATTTTTATATTCACTGTTTTCCGGATACCATTACATAAAAGTTTTTATGGCTCTTTTGTCTTTTTAGGCGCATTTCTAGCTTCTACCTTCATTTTTTCTCCCAATCAATAAAGCTTTATATGTGTAAGTAATCAAGTAACTTTATATGCTTTGATAAATTTTTTGCGTGATGAATTTAATCATTCTTCATCGTAATTGAATTATTAAAATATTGTTATTTATATTAATGGATTTAAGATGATTATATTATATAAAAAATGTTTTGAATGCATAGATTAAAATATATTTAAAAATGATTATACACACATTAATGTGCCTTTTATATGTATAGAGTTTTCGTACTCATTTAAGGGAAGGATTCGAGATGATTTTACATTTTGGTATTTTAAAATGAGAAATTTTCTTATCTATTACTGTAGTTTTTAAAATTTAGATGTGAGATTAACTGGAAATAAAAAGAAATGCATATATCTAAAAAATATATTTAATAGCTATTTTTCTTTAAAAATACAAATGTATCCAAATTATTAGAATAAGTGTGAACTTATCCAAATTGTTTCCTTACATGTGTAGCACTAGTGTTCTTGAACATAACTAATAGATATAATTATCACTATTTATTAAAATAATTAAACTAATTTTATGCACATTCCAATTGAATATATTAATAACAATTTTTTATTTGCATTTATAAAGGATATCAAATTCACACTTCAATATATTTTAATTTATTTCAATTGAATAATATTTAATTAATAGTTTTTTTGTGATTTATTTTAATTGAATAATATTTTTTTTGAAAATTCAATTGAGTAATATTTTATTAATAGTTTTTTGTGCATTTAATATTTGATTAACAATTTAAAATGATACAATGAAAGTGTTGTAGAAATAATAATATTTTATTATTTGCCCAGTTGGTTAGGGGTTTTTACCCAAATAATATAAAGGGTAAATTACACTAACAGTCACTCAATTTTGATGTAGTTGACAAAACAGTTATTTTGGTTTTAATTCAGTCACTTAACTTTCGAAAAATAACAAAATAGTCATTTTAACTATTTTTTATTACAGAAGTAACGAAAAAGTGATATGACATTTAATGGAGGATTAGCTATCATTTAAACAGCCCCATAGCCCTAGCTGGGCAACAAAAGAGAAGAAAGAAAAAAAGGAGAGGAGAAGAAGAAGAAAAAATGGACATACCTTAGCTACGACTATTTTGTTCCTCCAAGGTAGAGCTACCACCAGTTCGCTACTATCTGTTGAATCTCTGCCCCTTTTTTTCTTCTCTTCTTTTTTTTTTCTCTTTTTCTCTTTTTTTTTTTAACTCTAGTCATTGTCGTTTATGGCCTTCTCTGGCCAAGTGTTATCACCAAATGGCTCCTCTTTGCCTCTTCTCAAATCTCACTTCAGATTTCCCAATAGGCCTTTAAAATCCCAAGATTAAAACCTTAAAGCTTCAAATAAGGCTTCAACAAATCTTCGCCTTCCACCATCTAATCACCACCATATTTTGGCCATAGTTTTCTTCGACCAACCATGACTCTTGACACTCGGATCATTGAACTAGCTTGAGTTCTCCAACCCGCATAACCCAAAATGGGTGTGGGTTTCTTCTCTTTTGATTCTTTTCCTTTTTATTTTTTATTTTTTTACTTCTCTTTTTTGATGCAAGCCAATCTGGGATTCTTGTTCTTTTTTTGCTAGTTTGATTTTGGATGCTTGCTATTTGGTGATTTTTTTTGTTGATTTTTGCTGTTTTGTTGTCGATTTTGATTTGATGCTTCATAACATCGCCACAAGCAGGAGCTCTGACCAAATTGATGCCGATGAACGGGCTGTGACAGGATCTCCCAAGATGTTAGCCTAATCAACCGTTTTGATGCCAACCTCAATATTTTCACCTCGATTTTCACTACTATGGAAAAAAATCAAGCTTCATGGTATAGCTAAGAGCTTTTTCAGGTTCCATCTGCCAAATTTTTTTTCCCCTTCTGGGCCCAAATATTAGGTAAATTTGGGTAAATTCTATGTCAATTGGGTTAATCAAGTTTTTAACGTGGCAAGTTAATTGGTTACATCAATTAGTTAACTTACCATATCAACGGTCCCGTTAAGATAGTAACGGAAAATGTTAATAGATTATTGATTTGTCAGTTTTTTATAATATTAGTGACTGCTTTGTTATTTTTTTAAAATTGAGTGACTGAAATAAAACTTAGGTGACGGTTTGTGTAATTTACCTTAATATAAAATAAATAATGTGAAGATGACATATTTGAAATCTATGGGCCATTTTATTTGGAAGAATTATTTTTTCAAGTGAAGATGACATATTTGAAATCTATTGGCCATTTTATTTGGAAGATTTGTTTTTTCAACTTATTTGAGTTTAAAAAAGTTTTATGCATTTTAGACTGGTCGAGGTTGATATCATCCTATTAGAAAAATAACACTAATCAATTTACAACTAAACAAATGATGAATTTTTCTAAATATTTCCAATTGAAAAACTATTCTTTTATCAGATTCAAATCAATCTTCAATGAAGCAGAGCAGTTTGAATTTTAGTTTTTTTAAAAGATTGCTATGATTTAGAAATTAGACCAAAAAGAAAAGGAAAATCTATGGGAATAATAGAGAGAAGAAAAGGGGATCACTTCCAACAGACAGCATCAATGTCATCTCTTGCGGATATGTAAAGCTCCAGACGTTTGGCAATCTGAATTCGCCTTTCCATCAGTTGAGGGTCTTCATCCAACATTGCACTCAGTCTTTCCTTCTGCACCCCCCAACATTTTTAGCATACCAACATCACACCAGTACATACAAAATGGTAAAATTTATAGTAACCCATAAAAAAATTATGAAATATTTTAAGGTAGAAAATATGCAATCACAATGCAAGCATGAATAGTCAAATCTAAAAACTCAAAGGATCTTTCAAATACAACTTTAAAATATTTTAATTAAATTCATCTCAACACATATTCGTTTCTAACACTCACATCTAAATTCAAGTAATGTAGCTATTAGTTCACCCACCATTTTCTTAAGTTAGATCTTTTATATAAAGACAAATTTTGTATGTTGATAATTTTTGAAGTTCAACCTCATTCTACATTGTAATTAATCCATATGAATTCACGAGTTTGTTCTCTAAAAATCAATGCAATCTAAATGGATAATTAATCTAGTTATTCAGATTTGACGTCTCCTTAATCTATGTAAAGCTTTTTTATATATTTAAATGATCATATCCTTGTTCTCAGGGAAAAATGAACGGTCTAAATAACATTGAAACTAACTTGGTTTCTCTCAGGGTGAGAGTTCAACTTAATCGAGTGAAAATTTTTTGAGTTAATCGAGTTGAGGAGTCCTATTTTATCATCTTAATTCGATTTGAATTTTTTTTTAAATGAAGTGAAATTGTTCGAGTTAAATTAAAAATTAAACATGTTAAATTAAAGTCATGTTACAATATAACTAATTCCATGTTGTATCACATAAATTTGAAATCATATATATTTGAAAATTTTTTCAAAAAATAATAAATAAATACTTTACTACGACATTAATTAACTTATTTAGATCTCAAAATTATTATTTGATTTTTTAAAATTTTAACTTTCTTTATATATATTCTTTAGAAAATTTTTAAAAATTATTATAAAAATTTTTAAAATATAATTATTGGAATTTTTATAAATATTTTTAATTTTAAATTTTTTAATAATTTTTGTTGAGACTTGAGAGAAACTAATTTGCTTATTTTCAAAATTAATAGGGACCAAAGAGGTATTTACATCAATCTATTATTCGAATTGTAAAATTCAACTTGATTTGAACTCGAAACTCAAATTACTTATTCGAGTTAACTCGAATAACTTAATATATATATATATATATATATTTATTTTTCGAATCAAATTAAATTTTACTCCCTTCAATTTCTAAATAAAATAAGCAAAATAAAAGTTGAATCGCGAGACCCACATATAACTAGTATACTCTTAAATTCAAATTTCTCGAATGTTACTTGAATTTAGGTATAAATTTTTGTAGATTTTTTCACATATTTAAAAGGTGGTTGGAGTATCATATTCAAATATGTCAGACACTAATACCTCTTAAAACAAAGTTGGTGCAACATAGCTGAAAGTGTAATATATTTTAAAATAATTTACCTCTCTACTTCCGACTTGGGCATAAAAGTTGGTCAGCAGTGACCTCTTGGCCTCCTTCACTTGGCAATAAACCACCGCCTTCGGTACAGTATTCCTCAATGTATCACAAACCATGGCTATATAAGCATTAACATTTGATCCTGTACCAAGAAACAGAATTTAAGTCAGCAATTCAACATCTTAAGGAGAAACCATCACCACTAAAATGGACTGATAATGTTAGAATCAAGGAATTTCGATAATTTCAAGAATAGCTTGAATTTAGGAACTATAACTTGACACAGGCATGCTCGACATTTTCCAAGTTTTTAATTGTATTTGGAAGGTCATATCCTGTTGAAATATTTGTTCTAAATTAAGTGTTAAAGGATCACAGATCATCATGTATGTCAATTTGAGCTAAAAAAAAGATCAAAAGATAAAAGTTCATATACCAATCCTTCTGAGATAACTTTCATTTAAACGGTCACCAGTGTGGCCAGATTGGTTTGGATTCTTGTCTGGTTCTGCATTTTTTTTCTTGTCAGATGGGTTTAGGTTCTTCTCTGGTTCAGCATTAAGCTTCCGGAAAAAGTCGGCTGTCAAGTAACTGGACTCCATCTCCACTAGCCGTAAAACTGTCTTACGACTTTCATCACGGAATTTTTCCAAAGATTCATTTGCAGCAGTAGCTATGTCAGTTTGAAGCGATGGAAATCGCTTCAATTCCTGCATTTGAATTGAAGTTGCATGTTATCTACAGTAATCCAATACGTAGTTAGAATCATTTCAGAAAGAAACTTTAGAAATCATCTTTCTATTTTTATTGAAAGGAAGCAGTAGATTGTCATTGTAGCTGAATTCATTTTTATTGTCCTCGTTATCTAGATTCTCTTCTTTCAACTCAAGAAAAATGTCATAATTAGAAGAATTACTTGTGTGTTCATTAAGGTAAAATCTTTTGTTTAACCTCGGATGATAACCCCACACTAATCCGCTATAACATGAAGTGAACAAGATGCAAGATCTCTTGTAAATTCAACAGCCTGCTGCGACTTCAAAGCATATGACAAAAAATATATATAAATGCCACTGGGATTAAGTTGTACTACTTCCACACTAACAGCACAAAACAAGAAATACAGCAGCAAAAATTATCTACCTGTGTTTCAGCTATCGACTTCCTTACAAGTTCTTTCAATACATAATGTACCTAAAAATCAAAGCACAATGGTATTCACCAGTCAGAATAAGAGTCATATAGGAATTTCATTTTTAGCATAGAAATTTATAATAAAAAGTAGCAACATACTAATAGAAACAAAGGCTCAAATGACCCTCTTATGAGAGCTAGACTTGTGAGGACCAATCCTATAAGAAAGAGAAATTTGGGAGAAAACGAGTTTGTTGAGAAAGAGGACGAAAGAGAATTTTTTAGAGAGAAAAAAAAGAATCTTATTTATACTTGCTAAAATCCTAAAGACAGGGAATTATCACAAAGCATGATATTATTAGGTCCTAATAATGGGCATTATTACAACATGCAGTACTTACTCATAAATTATCTCTACCAACCATTAGTCAATAAATTATTACTAAAATATTTGTAACAAGCCTCAATCAACATAATTACTTCCAAAAACCTTTTACCAAATACTAGTCTTCATCCCTTGATTTCCACATCCACAAACAGCATGCGTCAAGAGTTCTTATAAATCTTCCTGGTGGTCTACATGACAAACCAACACCATACAATGTGATCCTAAATAGGTTCCCTTATTCAAGTTTGGTACTCTTTTCAAGAAGCTATACCATTTCAAATAGGAGGGAGAGGGGAAAAAAAGCTTAGAAACACAAACCTCAAATATTTGAAAACCCTTTACTATAAATCTACCTTCATAGAGGATGCCAAAGCATAAGCCCTCTCATGTCTAAGAGGTTTTGGCCATTTCCCCTATTGGAAGTTCTCTGACGGATATAGTCTTATTCTTTTTTTAATATCTACAGTAATAATAATAAGTTCAACCTGTAGTTTCCTTTGCCATCCCTAGAGAGAAAGTAAGAATAAGTAAATACCATTGTAGTTTCAGTAACTACTTGTTTCCTTCAAGTTTCTCTAGCACCTTGTGTGCAACTAGAAACACATATGATTGAACTTTTGAAGAGTCAAAGGGAAAATAACTCACAATTGCTCACCGTTTACCCCTACAAAGGAATCACTTGACTATTTTAGGAGAACCAAATGTAATAACAATGTGTCTGTTTGAGCATGTTTATTCGATGTAAAAGTAATTTCTGTTTGCAGCTATCATAAGTTCATAACTCTGAACTGAAAGTTATCCCAACTACAAAAAAAGTAAGAACATTACAGCATCCACGGAGGCTTCAGCTGGCCCTTTGAAATAGCTGATAGCACCATCAATCAGCCTTCTGTATCCTTGTTCTGGAGCAATCAAATGTGGCTGATAGCCATCAGCCTCTGTGACAACTTTTTGGACGTTTTTTAATGAAAGATAACGATCAAAGGGTAGTTTCTTCAAAGCAGCTGGCAATTGGTTGTCAAAAACTCCAAATATCCGATCCCCACCAGGTCGCCTGAACCAATTACTTAATGTTTTTAGAATTATACTACAGGAACTGGTACAGCTAACCACATTAATAGAAAATATACTTCATGAGATAAGACATTAATGTCATAGAACTTTTTAAGTATGTTAATTTTTATAGTTGACAGTCTCTAAGAGTAGGAGATACTCCATACAAGAGCCAACCAGACAACACAGACTAGTAACCGTACTGGAAAGGCTTTCTAATTCCTAAGTATAGCCGATAGTCATAGGTCAGAACTGAAGCTTTATTTCATTGCATGATATGTTTCCTTAATTGCAAGTCTTATAATCACTAGACACATCCCAATATGGGAATGTTCTAAGGAATTACGCCTCATTCTCATTACTTAGTAAGGGTGTAAACTGGAAAAAAAAATAAATCAAGACAGAACTAGTATAGAAGTTTCAATGCTGAGTACTAAAAAGCTAAAAATTATGTACTTTACCCTTACCCTCCATCCAGGTGCTCCTTGAAGACACGGTCAAATGCACGACAGAGTTCTAAAATCATGTATAACTGGGCCTGTACATACATTTAATATAACTAAAGTGAACTAGACTGAGGAAGTATCCCATTCAAAACTAAGCAAGCCGGTTCTGAAAGATCTAAACTGTTTACCCCTCCATCAGTTGCAATAGGCCTGCCAATACGGTCCAACTCTGCATTGAGCTCATCAATGGTCTTATTTATCAAAGCAATGATGCTTGGTATGCGCTGCCTGATAACAAGCTCTAAATGCTGAAATAGAAGAGTATAAAAACAATAAAGATAAGGATTCATTTAGAGAGAAGTACAAAGTTTTTGTGATTCATTTAGAGAGATGTACAAAGCTTTTGTGAGTTATTAATATTAAAATTAATTCAAATAACTAAAATAAAAAGTTGAAAAGGACCTCAGACAATAGTTTTGCAAGATACTCTGATCCCATCCTACTTGCTAAGTGCCCATAATCAGGGCTTGTTTCAAAATATTCACGCTCTTTTCGACGAGCAAGAATCATATCAACATTCTTATTTATGTCAGCTTGAGATCGATTGACAATTCCAACCCAAGGATGTTGAAGCCTGTATGCCCTTCCTTCGAGAACCTGAAAGACTTATATCGAGTAATTATAATGTTTATGGGTTTAACATCTACATATGGGAGTTTTTCTAACTGATGTTACATCTTAATATCATGATGCACCAATGCCAAAACCATACACAAGTATATACTACATCCAAAAGAAAAATAAAATGAAAGAAATAGTTCCAAGAGGAATGTCTTAGAACATAAGAAGAGATGGCATAAACCATGGAGTTAGGTGGTAATAATGTTCCATGCCGTTGAGGATGATTTTGTCTAAACTGCTATGTAGATATAATATTTGGAGTAGATATTATGCATGCTTTCTATGATCGAGGAACTGATGCGGTATGTATGATTAAATACATACGTCCACGGCATTTGTTCCCTTATCCATAAGATCAAGTTTCGTTAGCACACCAAAAGTTCGTTCACCTGAAAATATTATGAAAAAATGTAAATCTCCTCGCTCATTGGACAATTCCTATTGAATAGCAATGCTTCGGAAGAGTATACATTCATAAAGCTAATTTGTTTAGAATACCTGACGGATCAACATCTCTTGCAAGCTTTATAGCATCTGAAGTGGCAATGTCTTGATTAGCAGGAGAAATGGCCAATATGATGCAGTTCGGCTACAAAAGTGAAAATTTCAAACAGAAACTTAGTAAGAAACATACTGAAGGTGCAAGAGATGTTATATTTGGGCCAAAAGACAATCTAAATGTTGTTTTTTGAAGACATTAGGGCCAAAACTAAGATCAGTTGTTCTCAGGTTGATGGCATAATATGTTGTCAAAGCAAAATGTTGTTTCTTGCACAATTTTTTATGTTGTTTGTCCTTTGTTGTTTATGTTCCAGCCTTTTTCTCCACGTGTAAAACCCTTTTTTTTAGCTGTCTGGGTCACGCATGTTAAAGTGGGGTTATACTTCAGCTATAAACTATCAGGTTTCTTGTGGTCTTGTATTAAACGCGACTCACTTCATATAAGTGTCAAGATCTAATTTCAGTCTCATGAACGTGACTAGTTTATACTACCTCAAGATTTAATAATGAGATTAAAGGTCAAGCAAATTAAAGTAAAATTGAATGGAACCATACAATATTTCATTACAAATGCCCTAAACGTGTATACGAGGAAAAAAGATAATTAAGATTCACTTTTTTGTTTTCAAGAAAAATTAAGGAACGAGTCTCGGTCCAATTATACAGTTTTGGGAGATTTCAAGAATTAAAAAAATCAAAATTTCAAATCTTGAAATTCTTGGCTCAGAAACCAAATCTTAAAACTGGTGTGGGATGAATTACATGTACGAGAGCCAATTTTGGGAGTAAATAGATCACAAGTCCAAGTTCTTGAAAATCAATCAGTGGGATATCCAAAAGCCACAATGAAGTTTGAAGAAAGACTTAATTGAATATCAGACCAAATTATCAAAGTGACCAATTTGTAAACATTTTAAATTTTTTTCCCATTTTAATTAATTAGTGAATCAATGTGTAAAAATTCGACCCAATGACCCATTTAGACCCTTGGACAAATTTCTCAATCAATTTCACACTTAGATTTACTTTCACATGTTAATAGTTAGTTATTTTTGATAAGTGGCCATGCTTAGTTGGCACACTTCAAATCTCCCCCCTTTATTCATTCATTAATCATCCAGTTTTGAATATTTTCAAGCTTTGAAGGGAAAATTAGAGTCGGGGATTGTGGATTTGTAACAACTCATTTTAGTGGTGTTGGAAACAGTGGTTTTGAGATCACAATTCTGACGTGTCGACTCATAAATATTAATTATTTAATATTTACGAGGTTATTAGTATAGTATTAAAATTTGATTAAGAAATTTTGATGTTTAACAAGTTAATTTAAAAAAGGGACTAAATTGTAAAGAATGTAAAGTTAATAATATTGATTATTATGAGTTAAAAGGTTTAAATAGTTAAATGGTAGATCGTAATGGAAAATATACCATAAGTGGTGATAGTGGCCGGCATTAGGTAAGTTTTGTAAGGAATTTTAATTAAAATAAAGTTAAAATAATTAAAATAATAAAAGTAAATAGAAAACAACATGTTGTCATCTCTTCCATTTTAAGTCTCTCCACCGAAACTCCACAGATTTTAAGCCTTCAAGCTTCGGTCTTGCTATTTCCTTTGCATGTAAGTATATTTAACATCTATTTTTTATAAATTTTACGTTTTTGAGATCGTTGTAATGATATCTAATTAGTTTAGGGACTAATTTATAATATTGTTAAAGTTTTAAAAATTCATCATTGTTATTTTTGAAGCTTTCTTAATGTTTATGCTTGAGCTGGAGCTTAATGATAGATTTGAACTATTTTGTAAAGTAAATTTGTATAATTTTGAGTTTAGGGATTAAATAGATAAAATGTGAAATTGGAAAGATTTTATTGAATTTTTTTCATAATTTAAGGGTTGTTTATATAGGGTTGAATGTTTGGCAAAAAGGAGTATATGAGGTAATTGTGAAAATTGGCTTCTTTTAATATTAGGAATTAAATCGAATAAAATGTAAAAATTTGGGGCAATTGTAAAAAAATGTAAATAAAAAGGAATATGTACTAAATTTAATAATATATGAAATTGAAGCTAATAAAATAAAATAAATTATTTTATAGATCAAGATTAAGTTGATAAATGAGGAAAAGAGAAAGTTGAACTTTTGCTAAATTTGCAATTTAGCTCTAGTAAGTTTATATGGTTTTATAAGATATAATTTGCAATATTATATTGAATCTTAAGTTCTGAGATGTTAAATATATCTTTATATGTTGGAATTGTTACAAACTGATAGATAATAAATTGAATAAAAAATGTCATACGATTACTTGTATTGAGTCTAGATAAACATAGGATGGGATACAATTGGTATGCCAATAGGTTATATTGCGTGCGGTACGGGGTTGACTTGCAATGAAATGATGACTTTTGATTTGTTACTTACCACTGAATATACCGATGTCCAGCTTTTGTTGTTGGCTATCATGTTATATTTATAGTGATTATGGTCTGTTTTTGGGATAGATATAAAGCCTACGAGCTTGACATTTAGTTCCCAAGTGTGTTTTTGGTTGGCTTGGCTCATTTGAACATTCTAGTGTGTTTTGGATGGTTAACCGCGTATCCAAAAATATTTATATTGTTCATCGGGCAGCTTTCTGATTGTTATATATGACATGTTATTAAATCTTAATAAGTGTCTACATGGTCTTCTGAATGTATATCGTGACTTGATATTGAATAATCTCATTTGCTTAAATATATTTTGCAACTTGTATATGTACGTGTATAAACTCACCTGTTGAGTGACAAGATTTATTATTTTTTAATCCTGTTAATGAAATAGCTACGCTTATACAGTAAGTTTTATTATTTCAACCGTTGACCTTACTAAGCTCTATTGAAGCTTACTCGTGTCATTTTTTATGTTCCTTGTAGATAATTTTTTGTGGAGTCGGGCGATCGGATCAATTTGAAGATCACACTATCTAGATATATTTTGGTAGATTTTAATACGTTTATTTTAGGTTATATGTGTAATACCCCAAAATTTTTTACAGTAAGATAGTATCTTGATATAGTAAAATAAAGAAATAAAGTGACAAAAAGGAAAATTTTGAGTTATGTCAACATTGGGAAGTATATTATGACATATTAATTCAAGAAAAGATTAAATCGTAAAAGTGAGAGAAGTTTTATTGCCCAAGAGCAAATACTCAAAAATCGGGAGGTTAAAGTGTAAATATGAAAAAGTTGAAGGACCAATAGTGAAAATATTTATGGGTAGAATGATCTAGAATCTAAGGAAAATGGATGAATTAGGACCAAATTGAATAGGTGAAGAATTATGAGTGGCTAAATCACAATTTTACCAAATTAAGTGATGACTCAAGGATGAAATTTTAAAAGATCATAAAAGGCAAAATGGTCAATTAGTAAGAGAGAGAATTCTAGAATGTAATAATTATGTTGATGATATTTTAAATTAATTAATTAGATAAATATTATTTTATTAATATTTTAATAAGATATTTATTATTATTTTATTATTATTTATTTAGTATATAAGGAAGGAAAGATGAAGAATTCTCTTCATCTTTCCATGCATGCACTCACGTTAGAAGAGAAGAAAAGAAAGAAAATTTTCTTTTCTTTACAATTTGATCCTTTCACCAAAAATTCATCATTTTCACCTAGAAATCAAAAAAGTTACCATAGCTACCAAGAGAGTAAAATAATAAGAAGACAATAGAGAGCTAGAATATCAAGTTAGATTTAAGAAATAGAAGCTGGAGGAGAGAGAAAATCAAGTTAAAGATTGAAATCAATAAGACATGATGAGAACTTTAAGAATTCAAAATATTTTAAATAGAGTTTTCTTATATAAGGTAATATCAAAAGCATGAAAATGATGTTAAAGTAGAGTTTTTTTTATATATGGTTCTATGTTCTTGATATGTTACTGAAGGGAAATAAGAGAAAGTGGGTGTTATAAACTTGGTAATTAATATCTTGCACTAAAACAGTTTTAGACAGCAGTAGTAGTCTAAATTTGAAAAATCACCAAAAATTGTGGAAATTGAATTAGAGGTTGAATAAAATATGAAATTAAATTTTATTGAGCCTAGTTTTTCATGGAAGAAACAATGCAAACAATGGAATTGTAAATTATGAGATATAGTAAAATTTTGTGAGACAAGGTCAGAATGATTTCAGGTTCCCCTATTCTGACTTTGGAAAATCATCAAAAATTAAAAAAAATAATTAGGGGATTAAATTTATATATTTAAATTCTTTATGAGTCTATTTTCAAGATAAACAAACATAAATATCATCCAAATTCCGTACTAAGAGATAATTAATTTTTAGTAAGGAAAGATCGAAACTATCAAATAGCAGAATAAGGATAAATTTGAAGATTTTACTGTACTTATTGGCTAAACTATAAATTCTAAAAATTTTATGGTAGAAATATTTTGAGTCTAGTTTCAAAAACATCAAGTAGATCTTAATTTAGAATTTTGTAACTCAAGATATAAATAATTTAGTGACAATAACTCATGTAGACAGCTTTGAATGAGCATATAAGTAAATAGTGAAACTATATATATATATATATATATATATATTAAGGATGTGGAATAGAGAGGAGAAGGAGAAATATATATATATGAATATTTAGCTAGCGTGTGTTACATTAAAAATGACTAATTTGCAAGTTTTAGGCTCATGAACTAAATTGAATAAAAGCAAAATTTTAGGGACAATTTTGTAAAAATATCAAAAATGACCAAATTACATGAAATGAATCCTTTTATTGTCTAAATTAATATATTGAAAGAGATTATTAATATCAAGTGGGTTTAGAGCTTTAATTTTGTTGTATAATTGATATTATAATGTAATATTAATGTTAGCATCAAATTGTGAAAATAGTTAAAATATTAGGGTTTGGTATTAAATTTTTATTTTATTAAGGGCTGCATGATAGCCTAGAATATTTGGATAAAGTGCTAATTGAGAAAAAAAATAGTTGATTTGATTAACTAGTTAAGAGACTAAATTGTAAAAGTTGTAAAAACTGGGGTAATTGTGAAAATTTCAAAATTTATGAATTTAAGTGAAATTAGGGTGTTAAATTTAGTTTAAAGTAAAATTTGTATGAAAATATAAGATTAATTATGAAGAAATAAAGTTAGTTTTGGTTTAGAGACTAAATTGGAAATTAGACAAAAGTTGAATAAAAATTGAAATATTCAACATGAAATTGTGTTGTATTAATGATTTTTAATTGTTTAATTTCGTAACTAACGTGGTGCCGGAGACCTCGGCTAAGAAAAGAAAAGATAAAGTTAACGAGGGGTAACTCGAAAATTACGGTTTATTTTTCTATAATCCGAATCTAATTATTAATTGTTATAATTTTTATTTATTGTATATGGTAAGTGGTTGAGGTGAGTAATTGGTATTTGATAATTGATTGAAATGGATTGAATTGGTAGATATATATATATATATATTGATTGGATATTGAAAGTGATTGTATTGAATTAAATGGGTTATTGTGATATTGAATTGAAAATATGAAAAATTTGTGATTGGTATGAATTTGATTGAAATTTAATTGAGAAAGTAAATTGGAAACCCTATTAACTAGTTGGATATAGTTGGCATGGCATAGGATTGGAAGTGTTCAGGGATACTTCGACCATGAGTTGATGAGACACTGGGTGTTATATTGTTAATTCGGATAGATTCGACAAGGTACTGGGTATCAACTTACTTCGGCTTGGCCGATGAGACATTGGGTGTCAACTATTGCTTCGAACTATCCGATGAGGCACCGGGTACCATACTAATATGTTTGGTTGGATCCGTGTATCCGTCTGAGTCCGAGTCATGTTAATAGGGGTAAATAAATGAATTGGTAAATTGAATGATATTGAATGATTGTGAATATGAAATGGAATGAGATATTGAATTGAAATATGAAAAATGAAAAGTATGAAACAATGGTTCCATGAAATAAATATTGATGTAAAGAATGAAATGATATTGATATATTGAAATGATATGTAAATCAAAATGAAGAATATGAGAAATGAAATTGATATAGTGATTTGAAAATAAAATGTAAAATGTGTTGTAAATACATGAATACATGAGTTAAATACTCATGAATTGAATATGGAATGGATAGTGTCATTATTCAACTGATTTGTGTTCATATTGTGAAAAGTTATTTGGGATAGCAAATGATAAAGATTGAATATGTTATAAATGAATGTATGTGAAATTGTGATTTATGTGATAATTGAGTATGGTATATAATGATGTATTCATGAATTGAGTATTATATGACTAATGCCATTATACGAATAAATATGGTTTGATATGTGACATTTATATGGTAATTGTGTGAATTAGGATATTGTTAAATAAATGAAAAATGATAGTTATGATACTAGACGTAAATATGTCCTTATAATTTAATTTTGCCTATTATATTATATTATATTATTTTTAAATATTTGGATTATAGAAATACCACTGAGTTTTTAATCAGCGTACAGTTTTATTTTTTGTGCGCAGATTAGGAACAGTGATTTTGAATAGCTGTCATTGAGGTTGTGGGCATCCATCTCATTACATCTCTAAGTGCCAAGAGGGTATGCTTCAAAATTTTGGAATAGAATGGCATGTACTTAGGAAGATCAAGTGTGTTTCAAGTAGTAGGGACTAAAATATAAATTATTTAAATTTATTTTTAATGTTCAAATATATTAGTGATTAGCCAAATCACTTTGGCACCAAATATAATATTCCTATATCAGATTCTTGGGTCGAACCGATATAGGAGTGTTACAATATGTCATGTAATAGGTGTATTTTGTATATATTTTGAATATTTACTACATTTGTTACATATGAGATTGATGCAAAGATGATTAAGATTAGTATTAGCTTTAATCTTGGTGATTATGTTCATATAAAGTGGTTTTGGTTATTTGATATAAACCTTATATAAGTGTTTGAATAATGGTATGAATGAATGTGAACGAATAAGAAGAATGGTAAGTTTGACATTAGTTTTATGTATGAACTTATGAACTTGAATGCAAATTAGTTTGATGTGACATGTGAATTGAGGTTGATAATTGAATTCTGGTTTCAATGATGACACATTGGTTAGGAACTTAGGTTGAATGTTTTGACATGTTTTAGGCTTGCTTAAATGTGTCTTTAAAGTATGGAAATGATTAATTTTGATTTGGTTTGGCACCTAAGTTTAAGATGAAAGTTTGCCTTGTTTTGGAAGTTTTTTAAGGTGCAAACAGCCTGGGGCACGGGTTGTCACACGATCGTGTGTCTCATTAATTTTAGGGGCAGGATTTTTTACAAGGTCACAGTTAGTTACACGGTCTGGGCAAAAAGGCGTGTGAGGTAGCCACATGGCTATGTCCCTAAGCCACACGGTTCGGCTCTGTCACATGATCGTGTGACCCTTGTTTACAAAATTTTCAAAAATTTTCATGTTTTTCTGTTTTGATTCAAATTAGTCTTTGGTTGTTTTCAAACTATTTTTAGGGTCTTGTAAGCTCGATTTTTTTTATGCTATGAATAATATTTAGTTTTGATTATGATATTTAAATTAATATATGAATGGTTTAATGATGTTAAATGTTTCAATATGTGTCGTAATACTCCGTAACCCCAATCCGACGACAGAGATGGGTTTGGGGTATTACAAGATTCATCTTGTTTCCTATGCTTATTAGGACTTCTATATGTCACTTTCATCTTTTCCGTGTCACTTTTCTTTTCTTTGTTTTTCTATTTCGTTCTTGTTTTTTTGAATCTAATATTTAATTTACTTAATTCCAAGTCATGTTTCAATCAGGAGGGCGTTCTCCTATCTTCTCTTATAGAAAATCATCCAAAAATAAGAGTTATTTAGTGAAGTGACACCTACTAGACCCGAAGATTGAATGATATAGAAGTTCCATCATTGCTCCATGGTAGAGAGACATATCACACGTTTACCATTTTAATAAGGTTAAATCACATTTTGAGGTTTGAATTTGGTAACTTTTCTCACATTGGGGCTTGAAAATTTTTTGGGTCCAAGTTAGGTCTTGAACTTGATAATTGTTCCCACATAAGGGTTTGAACTTCTTTTTGTCAAGTTAGACCTTGAATTTGGCAAATGTTCCCACATTGGGACTTGAATTTTTTTGTCCAATTTGGTCCTTCAAAATCCTAAAGTTTAGGACCCAATATGAAAACAATTGCCAAGTTCAGGGCTTAACTTGAACAAAAAAAAAAAAGGTTCAAGCCCCAGTGTGGGAAAATTTGTCAAGTTCAAGTCCCAATGTGGAAACAATTGTCAAATTCTGAACTTAGACAAAAAAAAAATTTCAGACACCAAAATAGAAAAAATTACCAAATTCAAGCCCCAAATAATAAATTAACCCTTTATTAATGAAAATTCTTGGTTAAACAATGTCTGTGAAATGTGGAAGCCTAAACCAGTCTAATAATCATCTATTGTATAGTTGTGCATCTATTCCTAATTGAAATGTACCAGTTTAATCTATCCTGAATCAAATGGTTACAAAAAGTTCTGTGTCTATCCATCTTTTCATTGTGCATATGTTCCTAATTAAACATAGCAGGTTAATCTATCCATTTTATCATTGTGAATGTACTCCTAATGAGCACATAGCAGTTTAATCCATCGTGGATTAATTGGTCAAATTCTGTGTCTATCCATCTTTTCATTGTGTGTTAAATAATCATCATTTTCTCTCAAATTGGGATAAATAATGAACTACAATGGTCACTTGTTTCCCATACTTACAGGTTCGTACTTTACATTGAGTTAATCTTTCTTGTTCATTGTAAGAATATCGTATATCCAAGCCAAATACATCTATCATTGAAAAGACTATGTCACCCTGCAAGATATCAGAAAGTCAAGTAACTCACCTTTTCAACGTACGTACGCACCATGTTTTCAATATCTTCGACTATAGTCTCCGACTGTCCTTCTGCAAAAACCATAGACACATCCTTCACGATTAATGATTCTGTGTTGCGTGCTTAGAGGGAGATCAAATCTTAGTTTGTTAAAAAATAAAAACTATTGTTATTACCTACAGCAACTTTTGTCAACCCAGGAAGATCTATAAGTGTTAAGTTGACAACTGCCAAATAAAACCAAACACATTGTAGTCATAGAAATCAAACCAGTAAACACCTTAAAAGGCTTAACCAAAGACGTAATGAACTACCAAAAGGAAATCAAGACTTTACCACGGGGGACTTAAGAAAACAAGAACGAAAAGAATAAGCATAGGAACAACATCTCATGAAAGACCAATCATAATGCAACAATACACACTGTCACACAGTTAAAACGAAACAGTGGCAAAGCCATATATAAGTTCCAGGCAAAGAGGTACTACCAAGAGGTGCAGAACACCCACCATTACCGGGTCTCCTTCAAAGAAACTCCTGATGGAAGTACTTGGTATGAGTTTTGACACAATGCACTTTTATCTGTTAACAGGTAATGATTCTCATGACTTGATCAAACTCAAAGTGTATGATGAGCTACAATCGATGAAGAGAGTCATATTTATGGAAATTACTTTTATGATTTAGACAAGCAGTTTTATTCTCTATTTCATGTATATATTTAGAGAGGAAAACATCCAGTTATATTTGGCCCTTAAAACTTGAAAACCTGGGGTAGTTGTCCACAATTTTACTTTCCTCAGAGGAACAACAAAGGAATGAGCAAACAACTGATTGAGCAATATTTAACAAGAGAGAGAGAGAGAAAGGTATCGCAATACAAATGGGATGGAGAGAGTAGAATCATAATTTCCACAAAAGTGTTCAGTTCCTGTATAATTGTAAACAAAAAAAGTTCACCCATGTTCCATTTTTCGATGACTAAATCATCAAAGTTGATAATGGAACAATCTTATAATAAGAGCACCAGTAGAATGATCCACTAGAATATATGCTCAAGTTGATAATGGAAGTAGATATGCATTATTATATCTGGTTATCTGATAAAAGAAAAGAAAAACTTCGTTCATTGTATGGTTAAGAGGGTGGTATAAGTGCAGACCATTTGGAGAATATATGCTCAAGTGAATTGGAATATTAGAGATTTGCTTTGTCTTCCCAGTTATTCGATCTGTTTCATCTGCAATCTCCTTACGAACAGCAACTGCATAAACAGTATTCTCATTACTTATTAATAATAAAATAACCAGAATTTTGATAAAACAAGAATATGAAAAGAAATGAGTAATGGAAGAGATGAAAGAAAACAGTTTCATCTTGGAGGAAATTGTTCAAGCTTATTCCTCTGCAGTCTGAATTTACCATTACACAGCTACTTGCATGGTTGTTCGAGGCTTATTAAGTGCTTTGTCGCATGGGATGACCATCAATCTCTGATCATTAACCAAAATAGGATAGAACGTAAAGGTGCTTTGCGCAATAAAGTCGGAGTTACCAACGCAACACTTGTCATGGTTTGCAACAATCAAACCTAACATTTATGAAGCCAACGCAATATGGTTTACGCTGGTAGACTTTATAGAAGATTCCGAATTAATGTCACTCCTTCAGAGCTACAACTACAGAGCCTCTTACAAGAATGCCATGATTGTTTCTTCTACTCAACTGAAAAATTCTTTTCATAAGTTATACCTCAATCATGGAATGGAAGGATTTTTTTTTTATCTTTTCTTTTTATCAAATAACTGGATATCTAGTTATCTACTTCCTGGGCAAGCACTGTTACTTCAAAAAGTGATGGAAAAAGAAGCTGTCTATAGTAACAAAATGCAATACTTGACATATACATTGCATCTGAAGATTAATCCAGAAGAACACAAACCTCAAACTCAGTCTATATCCTAATAAATCACAGGACAGAACTCTGTCCCAGCATAAAACAAATGTTGCACTTCTGTATCAAAGAAGTCCTATTATTCGGTCTCATCTGGTACCTATAAACTTATCTCATCCCCAGAACGAAGTTAATGAATTATCCACCCAAGAAAGCAACATAAACACCAAAAAGTAAGTTAATAATTTCGAGAAGACGGATAGATAACAAATTCAAAAGTTTAAATGATCGAGCACCGTGATGGAAATACCGAAATCGGTGAATCTCTTCTTTGGTGCATGAAGAAACTCTGCACATTCAGTCCCAGATTCTGTCTTATGAAGTTGCAACACCAATGGCCTCCGAGTAACAATGCCTTATAGAGCAAGAAAAAGAAGTTAGATTCTCAAAGGAGTACGTTCTTCATCATAACCAACTTTGCATAGGATATGGGTGGATGTCACTTTTAATCATAAATCACAGCATAAGCATGATTTGAAATCTAGAATAGAGATCGTGGCGGATCCTTTCCAATTTAGTCATGATCCATAACACCTTTCAAATGATATATATTTAGCTAAACTAATAAGTGATAAAACTGCATTATAATTGTTCACTTTAAAAAAAAAAAAGATCTTTTAAGTACCAAGAACCAACATTTAAGTGTTCTATTTTTCCTTTTTTAAAAAATTCTATTATTAAAATTCCAAATTCCAGGAAAAGAAAAAAAAAATACCAGATCCACGAGGCAAGAAATCTCTCCCTACAACACTCTCCAAAACCGAAGATTTCCCAGAACTCTGATTTTCCATTAAAAAAAAAAAAAGAAAATTGTGTAAAAACAAAACGTGAATAAATAAATAAATGGATTGAAAGGAATTTTGACCTGGCCACCAACAACAGCAACAGAAGGGAGAATTTCCCAGAGAGACATTCCTTCGCCACCATGATCGCCAAGGAGTGTGCAGGCTCTTTGGATCTTGTTTATCAACCCAATCAAGCTCGTCATCGTCGCCATTTTTTACCCAAAATAATAGAGGATTTGGATTGGAGAAGACAATGTGGGATCGAAATGGATGCTCCTACGTCGATTACAAATTTTGGAAATGGAAGTTTTGATTCAGAGAGAGAGAGGACGATAATAAACGGCAAAAAGATTTTTAACGAAAGTGATGTTTTGCATGGCTGACTATTTATATTCATATGTGCTTTGTTTTTTTCTCAACTTTATATGTGCTCTGGCCAAAAAAAATAAAGAAAAAACTTTAAATGTGCTATTTTTAAAACTAATCCTGTGTTTGGAATCTTTGGATATTTAACTATTAAACCCTGCTATGTATGTTAATCAATTTTAAATTTAATATTTATAAAATTATTTCTAATTTAGAAAAAAAAATTAAAATGTAACATATCTTTTTTCTTTTTTTTTTTGTAAATTACAACACTACACCATAAGCTTGTATGCCATAATTACTATATAAATAGTTACAGTAAACATGAAATTATTAATTACATATGAAAAACAATTATTAATTAAAATATAAAAAGTTATGAATAGAAAATATCTTTGCAACAAGAAACTAAAAATTTATCAATAAATTTGCTTTAAAAAATTTAATACAACTATTCATAACCCCATTTCAATACGCACACACGTTATAGTGTCCAAACCTACGAACTCCTGCATTAATAATAATATTAATACCAATCGAACTAAAATTTAATTGATTAATATTACTTTATTTTAAACCATACATAAATTTAAGTAAATTTCTCAAGTTCAATCAATAAAATTAAACTTGATTACAATTTCTAAAAGTTCAAACTCAAAGCCAAATTTAATTCATAGATGAATTTGGCTTAAGGGTGTAAAAAACCCTCAATTTTTTTTAAGAAAAGCAATTAAGCCCCTCTTTTTTTTTCACTCAATTGAGCACTCAATTGAGCACGCGAACTTTTAAAAAAAATCAAAAGGGCCCTCAAACTTCTTCAAAAAAAGCAATTAAGCCCCTATTTTTTTTTCACTCAATTGGATACTTACACTTTCAAAATGCATAAAAAAGATCCTCAAATTTTTTCAAAAGAGCAATTAAGCCCCTACTCTTATTAAAAATTAGAAAAAAATTATAATAAATAATAAATTAAAAAGTATTAAATTTTAATAAAAATATAAAAAATTAGAATTTTTTTATAAAAATCATAAAAAATTTAACAACTCCTAATTTTTTCAATTAAAGTTATCATGTGTCGCAACACAACATGACATGTGGCGAAAAATGATAAAAAATAAAAAACAATAAATATTATAGAAATATTATAAAATGCTTCTTTTGGTATGATAATTTTTATAAAAAATATTTACAAAATTTATATTTCTTTACATTTTGTATAATTTTCTTACAACTTTATAAAATTTCATAAATTTTTTATATTTCTGTATATTTTATATTTATTTTTTTAATTTTTAATAAAAGCAGGAGCTTAATTGCTTTTTTTTTTATAAGTTTGAGGGTCTTTTTGATGCATTTTAAAAGTTTAAATACCCAATTGAGTGTAAAAAAAAGTAGGGACTTAATTGCTTTTGTTGAAAAGGTTTGAGGGCCTTTTTTATACGTTTTGAAAGTTTAAGAACTCAAAGTGCAAAAAAAAAAGAAGACTTCTTACTTTTTTTGAAAAAAATTAAAGGCTTTTTGCACCATTAAACCAGTAAAATTTTAAATGAATTAAAAGCATCAATATTCATATTATACTTAGAAAAATGTATTGTTCTCTTCTTACCATTTGCTTCTTTAAAGCTAACCTCGAATAAGTGAATTGTTATATATTCGTATCTATATTTTAGAATAAACAATATAAGTCGTTTTTTAATTTTCGACCAACACAATCTTTTTCACTATTCTCAAATCCCGATTGGCTTAGAATGTGGGCACTAACTCACAAACCAATTATCACAACGAAAATTTTATTTATACTTAGTGGGAATGTCAATAACTGTCAAGGGCTAAAAACAGAAAAAAAAAACAAACTCTATCAAAAAGAGAATTTATTTGAAAAATAAATCTCATTGAATTTTGATTGAGTGTCGACACTTAGTATGGTGTTTTTCAACCTAGCCAATGATTTTTATTTATATAGAGAAATACAAGAGTCTTACTTGAATAAGGTGAAGCAAAATAATCTTTTAATAGAAAGTACACCTATCCCTTATTGGTATAGGCTATGGGTGACACCAACCCTAGTTCATGGCACCCTTATTTTGGAAACTAGGGTTGCCGATCATCATGCTACTAAATAAGCTTATAGGTCTATCTTGTGCATTTGATAAAATTATATGTGTTATCTGAGCTTTTAGCCAACTCATATAATTTAATCAATTAAACAAATAATTTTTATTTTCTAAAATATTATTTATTTAATTAAATTTATTTTAATTAATTTAACTAATTAAATTATTTTCTTAACTTAATTTTAATTTCGTTAAAGTTATAACAATTTGACTGTATTAGAATTTATGAGTTAAAAATTTTAATTATCTTGTTCAATAAAACTTTGATGACTTATTAATTTAATTTCTACTTCAAACTTCAATTATTTAATTACAATTAATTAAATAATAATTCAAAGAAATTAATTTAAACTCTAAAGCATTTCTTACTCATAGCGAGAAAACTCATTTACTACATATAGTGATACATGTGACCTATTTCTCTGATTTGTCGTTTTCATTTATTCATCTCATCAATTCAAATGCAAACCATCAAGGCTGTACCGAGCTAACAGAGGGACCGATTGGACATATATAATTAGAGCTCAAATAATTTGAAATTAAGTTTTGACTCTTTGTCTATTAATTACAATATTATTTGGCCACAGAGTTATTCCACTAAAGTAACATGATTGAGTTCTCCTTATTATATACTATTATGAAAACTACTTTTCAAGTGTTCGTCCAATGATCTTGTCATATATATGTTACCCTCGTAGGATATTCTTAATCTCTTTGAGTTAAATTTGTTCACCCAATATGATCCTATTTTATCTAGGTAATCATTACGTCTCTCTTCATGAAAAAGTCAATTACTAATAATAGTAATTAAATCCTCTGTGCTTGACAAATAAATTACTTTTTCATCTATCATGTAATGTCATTGAGAGGATATCATTTACCCTATATTGGACTATGAATTCCACTATCGTAAGTGAAACCATGCCATGTAGAAGTTGTATACCCAATGTACCAGCTTTCAGCTTTATTACCGATTGAACTCAAGTTTTCAATACATCAAAGTATATGAGTCACACACACATAATTCGTCACTTACTCAGGATTGGGATAACTCACACTATGAACGAATCTAGGATTTATTTTATTTGGATCTTATCTAATGTATTGTCACTCTAAGCAATCACATCTATGTCTCTATCTTCTAGGAGTTATTTTCTTCAATACTCAAGACAATATATCTTCCTAATTGGACTTGATAAATGATATAACGGTCTTTTAATTGATTTGCTCAATTCCAATTAGAGAATGAATCATTTAGATTACCTATTAATATAAGTTGCCTTCTCGCATTATGAGCAAACCATATAATACATCTTAATATTTGTTAAATATTAGGTAATTAGTAAGTCAATATTTACTTATATATTTTGCTTTGCATGCAAAAACTGTTGAGAATAAATGCAAATGATATTAATGTAAATGAGGAAATTTTATTAAATCAATTTGTTTGAACAATTACAAATACATATGACAAAAAACTATACTAAAGGCACTGGATTTCAACAAAACGTGTGACTATTCACGTGCTTAAATGATGTCTAAAGATCTTAAAAATTTTAGAAATGAAGTGTTATTAGTTAGTATTGTTTGGGCTAATAGTTGTAGTGCCATCCGGGTTGCAAAATTTAGCCATCCAAATGGAGGGCAAACTATTTTAATAAATGTGATTTTGTTAAAGTGACATCTGAACGACATTTAGATTATTTTAAAGTGCGTTGAAATGTTTTAGATTTTCGAAAGTTTATTTAATATATTTATCGTGTATAAACATCTATGAAAAAAATTCAATATGATTTTAAAATGTGTTGAAAGCCTTATAAAAGAAAGTTTTCATTAATTTGTTTAATGAGAATTTAGTATAAAAAAATTCTATAAGAGCAAAGAAAATATTATCGCAACATCACTTATTTGTGTCCATCGCCAAACTAGGTAAGGGCGTTACAACTTGCTTGCAAAAAAATGAAAAATTAGCAACAAAACCTTCCAATACTCCAATAGTTCCCCTTTACGAAAAAAATTATGGTGATCCATTGTCGTGAAATATTCTGGGAGATAGTTGAGAGATTAAATTATCTCACTCTTACTCGATCCGACATTGCATTTGCAGTTAGTATTGTTACCTAATTCATATTTACACCTACAATCAAACATCGATCAACTTTAGGGCAGAATCTATATGAGCTATTGGGCCTGGCATATTGTACAACAGTTATAGGCATACTTACATTGAGTGTTTTGAAGATGTTGATATAGCTACATCCAAGATTGATAGGAGGCTTACTATCGATTACTATGTTTTTGTTGGTAGAAACTTGGTATCAGCAAGAAGTAAAAACGAAATATTGTCTCTTGATCTAGTGCAAAATCTGAGTGCAAGGCTATAACACAACCTACATGTGAAATCATATGGATACATCATCTTTTAACTGGAATTAAAGTAGATATAAATTTCTAAACTCAAATACGAAAATCAAGTCACATTTCATATTGTCTTAAATCCAACTTATGATGGTTAATTACCATTTCATTAGTAAAGATCTTTGAAAGTTTAATCTTCACTAATTACGTGAAGATAAAATAACTTGTTGATTTATTTTGATAATGTGTTCTGTTGATTATAATAACTAACCGAATCACGCCTTTTCTTATGGCATGATTTTGTTCATGGGATTAGTATTAAATGGAATACCATATTTAAGCCTTTGAATAGTCATTTCACCCTTTCACAAAATAGACAAAAAAAAATTATTTTTCAAAACACGCTTCAACATATTATTAATTTTTAAATCATATCTCAGTAAAAATCTCAAAGTGCTTGAATTTAGTAACATGTAAGGTGTAGGATTTCTCATATTTGTTAAATAGATCCTCTCAATGCGATTTTAAAGGCAGGAGAGAGAGTGAGTTTTTGGTTTTGGCTAAGGTAGCAAATTAAAGATGACGAGGTGGGTGAATGTTTATTGGATTATTCTTCTGGTAGTTTAGATGTTGATTTAGAAAAAAGATTAATTCAAAAATCGAGAGAACGAAAATTGTTATAGGAACTACTTCTTGAAAAACAACGAATGTCGGTCCGCGATGACTATGGTGGCGGACAACGGCAGATATGGTGGCTGACTCTTGAATTATGGAAGGAAGTTTATAGGGTTGTTTTATATTCATTTTCTTAGGGAGAAAAGAAAAGATTTTAAAGTAATATTATATATTAAAATAAGAATGAAAATATTTTAAAAACATTAAATTAACGTTATATGAAAAATTACATATTTTTTATAAAATTTGGAAATATTTATAATTTCGTATTTAATTTATATTAATTAAATAATAATGTTATTAACAAAATATCATTTATGTAGTTTAAGGGTAATGATGCCATTTTAACTTTATTACTTACATATTCCTTGATATCATTCATTCAAACCAAACCAAACAATGTAATAATATTTTTATTACCCAAACTATGTAATCCATCCCAACTCTGGGTGTGTAACAAACTGAGCATAATTAATACGGAGCCTATAGGAGTGTGTTTGCTACATATAACTGTACATAGTTGTTAACAAAATGACAGCAAATTTTGAGGCAAAATTGTAAGAACCAATCAGGATTGATTTCTTGTAATATTATTTGTAGCTGTATAAGCTCCTTGTAAATAAAAAAGATAACACAACTTTCTCTCTAAGTCTCTTTTGTTTCTTACAACTATTATTAATGAATAATACAAGCCACACAAGATCTGATATGGTTACAATAATATTAACAAACTCAAAAGACAAATCACACTAACTGCATCTTACAAATATGAACTTCAAAAATAGAAGGAAAAATAAAAGGATGGGGGATGAGTTGAGAGCTACCTATACAACCGCACAAACACTGGCAACTCGGAAGCCTGACAAAAGGTTAGCCCACAGTCAATAGTTCCTTTTTATCTGTTTTGTTTTCGCTCATCTCTACACATAGCAATACGCGATCTATGTCAGAACTCGAAAGCATACCGATTTCTTCTCTTTGCTGATTTTGGTGAATGCAGGTTCATCAGTATGCAGGTTACAATTTTATACTCACTCACCAAAGGAGAGGTAAAAGAAATATTAAAATTATAAAAATATAATAAAACAAAGGACCCTGGAGAGTGGAGATCCTATGCAAATTTACTCCTCTGGCTTCCGGAATTAAAATTTATTGTCATTGAGTGCTGCGTGTTAACCCACTCCGAGATGCATTTCTGCATAAATTTCAGAACTTGTTAGCTGAAATCAACAAAAAGTAAACTATCGCTATAACCAATGAAAATGAATTGAACTATATTCTTAAGCTTTAATTAGAAAGTTTTCTTTAGAATGATTATGTACAATGATTGGTAAAATCTATAGAATGTCTTGCTCTACGCGTACTCCTCCACTCTAAACTGCAGTGAACAAACATAAGATAGACAAACCCAAGGACTAAATCAATTCATGCTTTCTGACTAGGAAGTTTTCTTTAAAATAATTACGTAACAATCCCCAGCAAAATCTATATAAAAATCTTGCAATGCATAGATGAGAAGGCAAATCAACAATCAACTTGAATCATACTTACTACAATAGTACAATTTTATACTTTAGATTAATTTGTTTTTTGCAAATACATACATACATGCATATATATATGTTTGTACTGGCACATACTGAAGCAAAAAAATGTCATGTATCTTATAGCTTTTCCAACTTCACTACATCTCCCCCTATCCCTTTTGCCAACGGCAGAAAAGGAAAATCGAAGGAAGGTTGATAAAGCATGTAGATATGCTCCATCAGTTTTTTTTTTAAAAGTCATTAATCTGATGTGCTAGATGACAGTTTATGCTATCACTTTTATTTGATCCCGAGCAAGTAGCAGAATGGGCATGGGCCAACAAGGTCACAAGTACACTATCTTCTACTAAGGGTTCATGGATGGGATAGTAATTTTGTCTGCTAGAAACCTATCTCATGTTATCACATGTAAATTTAGAGTTACCATAATACTACACAAATATCAAAAAAGTATGAACTTTGAAATTTGAGGCAAAAACAAAATGCAAAGATATGAAGGGTAGAACAGATCAGTGACAATAAAATCTAAACAGTATAAAACAAAAGCACCTTCCAGTAAGCAGCTGAGCAGCAGATCCCTTGGAGTTACCAAACCGCTTGGCCCTATTCTCATGTTCTTTCTCCACACGCATGGCAGAAACCTCTTTCTCCATGGCAGCCACTTCTCTTCTCATCTTTTTAGCCTCAACTTCCATTGCCTTAGTCAATGTTTCTACCTTCTTAGCAAGCATCTGAAAAATACTAGGATTACTAGAGCATTTATCCAGAACGATAAAACAAAATGACATCGACTTGAAAGTACAAAGTATCAACCTCAATTGCATCATCCTTATCCTTGAGGCTTTGATCTTTCTCGTGACCTGCTTTCCTCAAAGCTATGACCTCTTTCTGCAGCAAATCATACAATACTCCTGGAACATTATCCTCTTTGTCAACTGGCTGGAAATCATCAGGAATTGCAGTACTTGGTGCTTCACCCTCCTTGGTTCCTTCAGAAGGCTGGTTGAATGAAATATTTGAGCCTGACCCATTAAAAAGCGTTTTAGCTCTGTCTAATGATCTTGTGCCTCCATCAAATGACTTTGATGTTCCTTTAGCATGCTTCAACACTGTACTAGAAGACAAAGAGGATCTCAGTTGAAAGCTCGGAGATCTCTTGGGTAAAAACCCATTGGATGCAAGTTTTGAGAAGCTATCAGCTCCACCAAGAGACTGACGCCTAGAAGGCCCATTGCTCATGCTTCTTCCATCTGATGTACTGCGACTAACACTACTAGAAGATCCTCTCAAGCTCTCTTCTAGAACTCTAAGACGCAATTGATATTTCTCCTGGAAAATAAATAAATAAGGTTCTTATTTCAAAAGCAGCAGTATCAACATAGCGAAGAGAATACTAATTGTCACAATCAGATTATTACTTTCAACTGAGCTTCAGATTTTGCCGTACGCTCAGTTATAGCAAGCTTGTCCCGAAGTTGCTGCATTTCTCCCTGGAAGAAATAAAGTCCACAATTAGTAGAAAGTATTAATTCAAGTGACTCAAAAGGAGAAATGATTTACAAGAACCTGCAAGAATCTTCGTTCTTCCAGCCATTGTTTTACAGGCATCACTTTGTCATTAGAATCTTTCCACTCATTTGCTACAACTGTGGCAACCCTATTAGCAGTTACTTTTGCACGTGCTAGCTCTCGATCAAGAGTTTTTCTTTCCTCCTAAGGAACAGAGAAACATTCATTTCAGAAGAGCTTTAAGACTATATCACCAAAAAAAATTCAGGCAAACTTGGACACTTAAATGCTGGGCACATTACATTCATCTCCTGAACTTTCCGCTGGTAATCCCTAACAGCGTTTGCAGCAGCACCGCCAGCAAGAACAGCCTCTTCCAGCTCCCTTACTGTTTGTGTAAGCTTCTCAACCTCCGCAACCTTTTGGCGATGCATTTTGTCCAAAATTTTGTTCTCTTCCTACCATATACAAGTTATGGATATGTGACTTTCGTCATATATAGTTTACAGATTATGCAAAAAAATATTTGCCTCAACTCCTGGTGCACATTAAAAAAGGATACGCCAAGAATGATTGGAATACCTGGCAAATTTCTATCTGCTTCATCAACTCCTGATTTTTGTTTTGGAGGTCATCCACCATGGATGCTTTGGCCAACGCAACTTGTACAGTCCTTTCAGCTTCAAGTAAAGCTGCTTCTTTTGATTTAGTTAGACGATCAAGGGCCTTGTTATCATCTTGAAGCTTTGCAATCTGCAAAGAGAACCAAAAAAAAACTAATCAGTAAGAAGATATCCATCAAATATAAGGTATAAACAGTCTCTAATTCTCTTAATGTGACAGAACAAATAGTTCAAAAGCTCAAGAAATACCTCTTGCCGAGCAAGCTTCAGCTCAGCTTCCAAGGGTGCAAGAATGGCTTCAATTGGAGGCATATCATCATCCTTTTGAGCAGCATGAACCCTTCGCAAAGTGGCCTCAGCTGCAAACTGAGCAGCCATGGATGCCTTCTTCTCATCATTTATTTTCTTGATTTCAAGGTTCTGCAAAACATGTTTATTAACTAAACATAGCAACACAACAACTAAAAATCATAACAATAGAATAAACCTTCAAGGAATACCTTGCTTTCAAGAAGAGATTCTGTCAATTTAAGCTTCTCCTCCATTCTTGAGAGCTCATCAGTGAGCTATGATGCAAAAGGAAAATACAAAGTCAGAATCCATCTCAATCATAAAAAAAACTGTCACAAGAACTCCAAATCAACATAAAATCACATTTCATACAGGTTCAACACTGCAACAGTCATGAGTTAATTTTATATATTGAATGGCTACAAAAGGTTCATAAACTAAGATGCAAGAGCATTGGCAAGTTTAGAAGAGCCCATATTACATAAAAGCACAACTTTTCCTCACAAGATTAGCTAGTGATTGTATATACAGATATAGTAAGAAATAAAACAAAGAGGCAATTAACCATCAAAACAATCATGACACGGAATACTACTAGTAACCCCATTAGATAATTAAGCATATGAATATAGAAAGATAATGGAGGAAGAACATCTAATCTAATAGGAAAACCATGCTGAGAAAAGTTCTAGATTACAGGTAAAACATGAAATATTGTGACAGCTTTAACAATGACGAGCCAACAAGTTTAACGGACAGGACCCAAGCAACCGAACAAATGCAAAGCATTGAAATTAATTTGCCATAATCAACAATTTAAAATAAACACATACAGATGCTACAAGGCAACCTGAAAATGAAATTGTATAAAGCACCAAAAAAAGATTCATTCTGTTAGATGAGACAGCCCATCACTGAACTTTAAAAAGTTACCAAGCAACAAATAATGATGATGAAAATTCCACCCAACATGACTCTGACATAACAGTTACATCTATATTATATTTAACCAAATTATATCCCGAAGGTCAGGAAACCAACATTCCAACCATCAGAGGGAACATAGTTTCACTATCAGCAATGATGATGCAGGCAGAAATAGCAATTTACAGGATCTACTCTTCGGATACAAACAACTCCATCTTCCATCAGTTTATTTTTCTTTTAACAGTACTATCTCTAAACTTCAAACAAAACGTACTTCTTCACCAAAAATCAAACATTATTAATGCGGAGGAAAAAGAAACAGTGAAGTTCAACTAAGGTCAGACATAAATCAACAAAATATTAGCAAATTACAGAACTCTCAAAATAAATTACTACTTTAACAACCGGTTTTGCTAGAGTGTATTAACCATCAGTTAAATTAATTTCTAAAATAAATTAAAACCCAATTTTTTCAAAATAAAATAATAGTTTTAATCAACCTCTTCAACAGCCTTTTCTCTTTGTCTTTCAGACATCCTCAATGCCTTAATTTCTGCTTGTGCTTCTCCCAGTTCTCTATCCTTATCTGTAACCCAATCCAACAAAATAAATAAATAAAATACAGTTAACTTTAATCTAAAAAGTAGCTACATTGGACCAATCGAGGCAGAAAAACAACTGGATCGAGCCACATTCCTAACCTCTAACTTCATTCTCCAGCCGATTAAGCTCAACTTTCACCGGATCCGACCCGTGAAGCAACGTAATGAACTCGTTATCCGCATCGAAGCTAGGTCTAACAACTTTCCTCCTCGACGAACCTTTCCCTCCACTCTCCTTGAACGAAGCCGACACCGCCAACGGCGGAGCTACTACCGCCGTGGTCAACGACATCCTCACCGGCGAATCACTCCTCCCATTGCTCCCTATCTCGGCTGCGTCGCCGGAAATCTCCGCCATCTCCGATCCAAATCCTTCCTCTCACCACTTCTTCAAGCACAAAATGCAAACGAAGAAAAAAAAACAACTCTATCCAAAGAGAGAGATTTGCTTCACATCTAAAACTTGAAGTGGATCCAAATGCTAATGTTTCAAAATCATTTGAAATACAGCTGTTGAACAGATTTTCGGATATAGAAAAAAATCAAGCTAGAGAGAGAGAGAGAACAATGATACTTTATTATTATTATCTTTCTCGCACTAGAATGTGGATTTAAATCTGGTTACGGTGACAGAGTGAGGAGAGAGAAAGCAAGAGTGATCAGCCCCGGACAATCTAATCTAATCACTTTAATTAATTGATTAATCATTGATCATTTAAAGGCGCTGTAGAAATTACAGATTAGTGGGGAAAAGAAAATGGAAAACAGGCTTTGGTTTGGTTTACCGGTCAACTAAGTCAGTGATGTAAGTAAAAAATTAACACTTAATCCAAATCTAAAAGGTCTAATTTAAAATTTCATCATTCTATTTCTTGAAAACTAAAATTTTAGTCCTTCTATCTTAATTTATTAGAACTTATAATTTACAAAAACAAAAGGGTTAATCCAACTGCTAATGAACATTTGAACAACTACTGTATTTTGTTAATTGGTAGCTTATTTTTTTGATTTTTTGCTAATGCTTTACATATAAATTATCAAACTACTAATTTTTAAGTTGGTGATTTAATAACAAAATGTAATGGTGTTACAAAATTAGATTAATTTTTCCTTTTTTTCTTCGTCTTGAAATTTTGATAAATTAAAGTAAAGAAATTAATTTCTTTATTTTTTTATAAAATGAAATTGATAATTAGAACAATATTAAGACTTCACTGACTTAATAAAGACGTTTTAGTTAGGCTAAGCAAAGTGCAATTCTCGTAGGGTTGCTAAAAGGGCCAAGGCCCAAGGGTAGACCCGTTGCCTGGATAGGTAGCCCTGGTTTTGGATAAAAATTTCATCAATTTTGATTAATGAGTATTTAAATTTAATTATTAAGATGGATACAATTACTATACAATATTTCATTTTTAACATTATTAGAATAAATCCTCACTTGAAAAGGTAAATTAAAATTTTGATACGAAATCTTTAATTTTGTTAAAAGAAATTTTGTAAAGTTAGAATATTGTGTTAGTATTAAATTATTTGTCCATGCCAATTACCAATGCGGGTGAGGAGTGTTATAGGATTGATGCAACTCCTTTCAACATCCTACTTGTCCAACTTAAACTTTATACATTTATACATTCAGTTTTCTTCTTGTTTATATTACTTTTATAATTATCTTATATCATGCACATTTAAATAAATTCATTATTAACATCTAAAGTATTATTATGAATTACTATAAGATTCCTTTAAGAATATGTTTTGTTACCTGTAGAATATTTTACAATTTCCTTGAATATAGTCTTTCCAATTTATTATCTATTATCAATCCTTCTTTTTTTGTCTATTACTCTTAGAAATTTTTACCATTTAAAACATGCTAGCTTGTGTGAGGCACTAATTGCCGATATAACCAACCAACTCTCTAAGGAGCAAAGTGCAACCCGTACAAATATAATAATGCAGCATTGCTAATTAATTGTATCCTATGCCATCCAACTATCTAGGGCTTTAACAGAAGTTATAACAATATATCCAAATCTATATTAATGTTGAACTATTTCTATTTGTATAAAAAATTAAACTTAAATTTTGCTATTAGTTTCTGTATTTTGTGAAAGTTATGGATTTAGTCTATGTACTTTAATTTAATTAATTTCGTCCCCGTAACTCTCGAATTTTGAAATTTTAGTTTGAACCCAAATAATGGCAGTTAAATTTATTTAGTTAAATTCGATTACTAGTCTTGTACTATTTGTACAGTTGTAGATTTAATCCATATTCTCCAATTGAATCATTATAAGTTCACATACTTTTTGAATTTTGAAACTTCAATATTGACACAAATGATAGACATTAATTCATTAGCATGCTTTTTAGTGAGTAGTATATATGTGGAAATAATAAGTTGACATGACATTACACATATGATAACATGTTTGACACATCAGATATGGGAAATAACAAAACTTAATAAATTTAATAGTTATCATTTGGTTATGAACGAAATTCTAAAATTTGAAAAGTATAGAAACTAAAAATGACCAAATTAAAGTACAAGGATTAAATGATAAATCTAAAACTTTTGTAAAATACATGGGTTAATAGTAAAATTTAACCTTCATAGTATAAATAACACAATTTTATAGTATAATTCACATAATTATGTTTTTGGCTAAAAAAGAAATTACCTCATTCTATAGTATTTATAATTATTTTAAGTGTTTTTATGAGTTAATCATAGGTCAATCAAGTACCAATTCATTTATGAAATTATTAAAATACTGTTACACCTCAAAATTGGGCATAGAAGTTTCGAGGGTAAAATGGGAATTTTAACTCTAGTGAGTTCTGGAATTTCGTTAGCATGGTATTTGAAAATGTTTTTGTCTATGGAATTTTGGAAATTAAAACAATTTTTGAAAATAATGTTCAAAAAACTTTTAATTTTGAATAAGGATTGATTTGTAAAAGGGTCTAAATTATGAGTTTTTAAAATAGAATTAAACCAAATTTTAATTTTCACCCAAATTTTCCCTTCATCTTTATAAAACCCACGGTAGTCTCTTCTCTATATTTTTATTTTGCTGTCCATTGCATTGCAAAGTTCCTCTCATTTTATATCATTTCTCAAGCAATAAATCTTCATAGTATTTCAAGAAAAACATCCAAGAACACCATAGATTTCTCCATTGTTAAATTTTTGGGTTTTTCATATTTTTAATCAAACGTTTGATTTTTCATCAACTACGGTGACAATTTGATTCCTTATTAATTTTTTTATATTATTTGATCCTTCAAATTAAATTTTAGCTGTTAAATCGTATGTTTTAAATAAAAGCCGAAAATTAAGTCGTTAGCAGTGGATTTCAGGATTTTGGATAAAAACATGGTTTCAAAGTGTTTTTCAATTATTTTTGACATGATTAGAAGGTTTTGTAAACTAACTTTAAAGTTTCGTTGAAGATTTTCAACATTTTAACGAATTTTCATGAAAATTGCCATAAACATGTCAAAAATTTTGATACCATGAATTGAGTAGTTTTGAGTAGTTTAAAGGTTAAGAATAAGTCGTAGGTGAACAATTAGATGAAAGAAATCAATTTTAGGCAAAAAGATTAAGTATAGACTAAGATAATAGAAATTCAAGTTTGTTATGTCGAGGGTTTCGATTACATGAGAATTAGCTTTGGCATGTGTTTTGATTGTTTGAAATGAGTCTTTGGTTGATTGTTGATTGTGTTGTTCTGTGATTTACCTAGTTGAAGCTTTAGAATCCTTAGGATCTTCAACGAGTAAAGATAAAGGTAAGGAAAAGCTAGTTGAAGCTTTCAGCAATTAGACGAAAGAATGATCAGTGAGTGTTTGGAATTGCTACTTGTAGACATGATTCATAGTGTTAATTGGGAGCTTAAGAATAGCCTAAACCCTTATCCTAAGTTTCGAGTGTAAGCTTTCTATTTCTCTTGCTTTATTTTGACAATTATGTGAATAATTGTGGATTAATTATTATGATACGGTATTGTGATATGAGACGTGTGATGACTATTGCGTAACACCCCAAACCCGGCCTAAATGTTATGGCCGAATCTTGCGATGTCATATGAAATGGGTTTTTTTTACTACAACCAACATGACAAAACTAACTTGGATTTACTAAATCTTATTGCGTAGGATTATTTTCAAAGTGTTCATTCCATATTGCTTTAAAAGTGTTTAAAAGCGGAAGCTTTTGGAAAACCGTATTGTTTAAGTAAAACCGTTTGTTTTTAGGAAAACTTTTGTTTATAGTAAAACCGTATTTTTGTTGAGTTTTGCAACTATAAATTCATAAAAGCAGTAAATCCAAAATTAACGCAAAAATAGTTCATAAGTCCAAATTACAAAAAAAAAAACCCCAACAAATAAAATTAACCAAAAATTAAAAGAAAACAATCTAATATACGTGTGGTCACCGTTTAGTCCTCCGCTGCACCAAACCGTCTAACTCTAAGGATTACCTGTATAGATTAAACAGAAATGGGTGAGTTTTCGTAAACTCAGTGTGTAATCCTCACAGAAGTAACATTCACACAAACAGATTTTCAGAATCTATCAGATACAGTCTTGGGCCTAAGCCTATTTCAGAATCAAATGTAGTTTTAGGCCTTAGCCCATTTCAGTTTTAGATACAGATATATATTCGGGCCTTAGCCCATATCAAAACAGATGCAGATATACAGTCAGAACAGAAATCAGAATCCTAACCCCCAGCCTCTACACACTATCTCCGACCATCCCTACACACCTGTTTAAAATACCCATCCAGCCTTACACATCATGATGTACCGAATGCGACACATAGCAGATATAATGCAGCTGAGTTGCTAGATAATAGGCATAAACGCCTTTCAGAACACTTCCTCTAATATACATCATCCTAACCCCAAAATCAGAAATAGAATATGCAAATGTAGATAATCAGAATAACATGCTCACATGCTTACGTATGGTATACATAAATATCAGATGCAATTACATGAATCAGATCAGTCAGATATGCGTGGTAATAACATGCTCAGATCACAGTATCAGTCATACGGATCATACAAATTAATGTCTAATTACCCTTTATCGATTCTACAGTAAGCTCACAGTCGTTTGGGACAACCCGTGCAATCCCTAGAAACATTTTAGATAAATGAGCCTACACGCCCAGATTGGCCTTGGCCCGTGTGGATCACACGACCTGGCCTAGAAACCCACACGCCCATGTGGAATACTCGTGTGGACTCACATGCCCGTGTGGCCTATACGGCCCAATTTGGTCTAGCCCGTGTGTCGCACACGACCACACTCGGCCACCACACGACCGAGTGTAGCACACGACCTACTACACGAGCAACCACACGCCCATGTGGTGTCGACAGAAAGGTTTTCGACTTTTACCAGAATCTCGTTTTCTGCATTTCAGGTACACACATGGTATCGATTCGTCGTAGAAACACACCCAAGCCTTCTAGAACCTGAAAATCGACATATAAAACCCAAAAATCAGTCTTAACACCAAGGTTAATCCAGAAACACCACACCAACAACAATCCAAAACATCTACTTAGTACTTACCTCGAAACCCGGGATACTTTTAATTATAAATCAGTACTAGGACAGCCCTTTACACCTGATTCTCCGCTGTCAAAACATATTACACAAACCTCCAATCAGAAACCTAAAAATCGAAATTACAGTACACATAAATTGCTTACCAACTAACGACAGATAGCAAAAAATGGATTCTAGAATAGCAAAATGAACGAACAGCAAGGGAAAGAGTAACGATTGAGATTAAAAAGCAACAAGGGAAAGGGAGAGGAAAATTGTCGTCAGAAATTTTGGGGAAA
Organism: Gossypium stocksii; assembly: GCA_020496765.1. Classification (NCBI taxonomy): domain Eukaryota; kingdom Viridiplantae; phylum Streptophyta; class Magnoliopsida; order Malvales; family Malvaceae; genus Gossypium; species Gossypium stocksii. The sequence continues at coordinate 96,517,323 of CM035627.1, read as the reverse complement.
GAGAGAGGGAACCAAAAATTTGAAAAAAACAAAAATCAGGATAGAAAAATATTCTAATAACTTCCCCTATTATCTCCTCAAATCTCTCACCATTCTCCCACCAACAACCCACTATTCATAATCCCCTTTTAGCACAACTCTAGCTAAACTTGGAGCAAAAATACTACATTTTGTCATCACAGAGAATCGAACACAAGACCTCTAGCCAACTAACACTCAACTTAACCACCAAACCAGCAGGCTCATTTTGATATCATTTTACTAACAATTGAATAAAAGCCTACTAACTAGAGATAATCTTGATTTAGAAAAAAATACCAAAATTTTGCCAAAGGCATGGCTTGAACTTGGGACCTCTCTAACACACCCAGAACACTTAACCACTGAAGTAGACAGATATTTGTGTCAAATTTACAAAAGTCGAAATTAAAATTTTGGGGCATTACATATTGTGAATTGTGTTGTGTTGTGAGCATGATATGCATGCCAAATGACAGTGATAATGATATGCTAATAATGCAAATATGTAGCGAAAGTGAGCGAAATTTCAATAAGTATATATGTGTTGAATTGTGGAATGTGATATTATTATGATAGGTAATATGTGAGAATACTCGTATGTAATATATGATGTACTGATTTTAATGCACACATGTGGTCGGATATGTGATGGCTCAATGAGCATTATTGTGGCACTTAAAGTGCAATTAAATGTGAATCCGATGAGCATGCATTGTGTAAAAGTTGTGATGTAAATTGATGAATATGAATAGAGATAATGTGTATTAAATCAATAATTAGAAATCTGTAAATTGATGAATATGAACATATAGTTAGTATGCCATAGGATTGTGAATACTCACCTATATGTATTGTGTTTTTGGGCATTGAGGCACTAGGACAGGTTGGAGAGATAATAGAATGTGAGCTAAGCTTCATTCGATGGAACATGTTTTATGTGTTAGAGAGTATTAGCCTTATGCTTCACTTTTTAAGATATGTTCGACTCCATGAGTCATTTAGTGTGTTGGAGATCTGTGTATCTAATGTGTGGTGATAGAACCCACTTTTATGTTTTATAGCCTTAAGTGTCAAATTATCATTTAAATGTAATCTTATATATTGTGATAATACGATGCGAGACGGATGCATAAGCATGTGAATAATAAGCTAAATGAGTTGATTTAAGTTTTATGAAAATGCTAGTATGTTCTCATGATAAATTATGTATGTAATTGTAGTTTGGGTCGTTATCATTTAACTTGTGAATGCATATGAATATATAAGCTAGACTTGTGAGTTACTAAAGCATGTACACATTGTTTAGTCTTGATGAGTGTAGTCGTACATGAGAGTATATGCTAGTTTTATGGTTTAATGAAGCGTGAATATGTTATTGTGGCATGGTTAGAATATGGTTGTGAACGTGTTGTAGTATGCTCTTGTTTAAATTTTGATGTTGTGTATACTTTCTGGTTACTTTGATATTTACTGAGCTTGTTTAAGCTCCCCACTCTCTCTAACCATTGCAGATATTTAAGTTTATGATGTGAGCGGTGTGAAGATACTAAGGAAGTGATCCAAGTTAGGCTTTAGTATTTGTGTAGGTGGTATTAATATTATTTTTTGAACTATGGGGATAAGGAAATGTGGTTAGAATTTAATTGATTATTATTGTAGTCCTCATGATATTTTTTAGGTTTAGTTTTCTAGCTCTTTTGATGGATGTCATAATTGAACACCCCTAACCCGTATCCATCGTTGAAACCGGGTTACGAAGCATTACCGGAGTTTACAGATCAAATAGACAAAAATTTCAATATTTCATATAACATAACATTCATGTCAGAAACCAATCAAACTCATGCATATTGTCCCTTATTCGAGCCTTCGAAGCCCAAAATACGCTTTAGAAACAAGTTGGGACTAATTCGGAAACTCAGGAAATTTTTCAGAATACATTAAAAATTTTCAAAGTTGCAGGGGTCACATGGTCGTGTGGCCAGGCTCTGTGACTCACACAGTCAATAGAAACACCTGTGTCTCAGGCCGAGTGGATATTTGAATTAGGGACACACGGCTGTGTCCCAGCCTGTGTCCTTACCCGTGTAACTCTCTGACTTGGTCACATGACCAAGTCACATGCCCGTGTACTAGGCCATGTGAGCATACTGACTTACATTCTTAAAAGATACAGGGGACACACGGCCGTGTGTCACATACAGTTGAGACACATACCCGTGTCTCTGCTCGTGTGGACGAAAATAAGCCATTTTACAAGTCATATTTCTCACCCAATTTGGTATTAACCTATAATCAATATTATGCATATAAACAAGCCATATTATGGCATCCAAAACAAGCAAAATCAAGTCTTAAACATATAGTATATTCACATACAACCAATATGCCCTTAGGCACCTCAAATGACAATTATAAACATGTTTAATCATGTAAGCCATGTAATTGCATTAACACACAACATGTAAATCATTTACCAAAACTTAACATTTGGTGCCAATTGTATCATTTATTCAATAGCACCAAATACATATACACTTACTATATCATAGTATCAAATCACACCAAGTTATAAAACATACCTCATATGCATATTCAACTACTATTTTACCTTTCATCATTCAACCACAAATCATTCCACACATCAACATTATAAGGCAAATTATGCACATACCAAAATACCAAAACACAAGTCAAATAAGTGGCTTATATAAACAAAACACATATAGGTCAACATTTATCCAAAATAACATATACATGCCATTATAAACAAAATCAAAACATCCGAAAGTATCGATAAAACTGATGGATAGTGTGATATAACTTTAACAAGCTTCCAACCTAATCGAGCTTCTGATAATCTGTGAAATAAAGGATAAACAACTATGTAAGTAATGAATGCTTAGTAAGCTCGTACAAACTTTAAACAAATATTCCAATTCAATAATAAAATTTATATATTAAATATAAAGCTATACCAATGCCTCAAGATTTATCAACTATAAAACCACCAACTCATAAATGAGTAAGTCTATCAACATCATATATATATATATATTCATTTCTAACTTAATAGGATTTTATAAACATTATACACCATCATTAACCTTTTTATAAAACTATGGATAACTTCCTTTACTTATTTTCTGTTCTATTTACTAAACATAAACTTAAATAACAACATCAATTAACTAATTAATATATTTATTCATAACATAGGTAAGTTCAACCACAACATATGTAATTTCTCATATATAAGTACATTATTCAACTCATCAATCCCTTTTTTATCATATCATATTTCAATTATGAACTTACTGTTTCATTTGTATAATACCAGACATAAGCATATACATCAATCATAATCTCAAGCTTGACATAAGCCTAATCACCATCATCAATACACAAGTTAGTACATGTATGTATATATCTCATTTTCATGTTTCAAATCACTATCCCATTTTCAATTCTCATACAATATCATCCAATATCAATCATAGTACTGTTTTATTTAATTACCCCTATTAACACGACTCGAACTTGGACGGATACACAGATCCAACCAACACAGCAGTTTGGCACTCAGTGCCTCATCGGATAAATCCGAAGTAATAATTATGTCCAGCGCTATATAAATTTGACACTCAGTGTCTCATCGGTTAAACTGAAGTAAATTGACACCCAGTGCCTCATCGACTTGAAGTCGAAGAAATCCCTAAACTCTTCCTATCCTATGGCATGCCATCTATATCTGACTTAACCCGATACTGTTAATAGGGTTTAATTTCACTTCCAAATACAACCAATATCCAACTGTCATATTTGCACATATATATTCCTTTCAATTCAAATAATCAACACATTCATAATTTATATACCAATTCAATCCATTTCAATTAACTATCAAATGTCAACCTTTTTTAATTCATATATATTAGCACATTATTTCAACAACATTTTGTAGTATACTCAAATTGCACATGCTAACATCTTGTGTTTAATTAACAATGTCCCAATTCACACAATTACTATATAAATAACTATTCACATATCAAACCACAATTATTTATACATTGGCATTAGCCGTTCAATAATTAACAAATCTTTCAATTTCATTAAACAATTTACCTTATCGAGATTTTTCATACGAAGAACGACTTACGGATAAGAGTACATCATCAATAGAAGCTCATAGAGCTGGTCTACCAAAACACGCCAACAGAAGCTCATAAGAGCTGAACAAAAGCTTATAAGAGCTGATCAACCCAATCACTCCAAACAGAAAGTAAAACATGAGAGTTCGCAAAAAATATTGAACCCCGATTTACTTGGTTAATATGCCGATATCTCCCTCCAATACCATTATACACCAATTTACGAATGTACTCAAATCCCGTGTTCCATTCAAACCGAAATCCAATTCAATATTATAATTCCAACAATAATTCATTTTCAACAATAGAATAAATAAATAATAACATTCATCAATTTATACAAAATATTAAATTTTAACCTATGAACTTACCTGGCTAAATTGTAAAAATACCAAGATTCAATGACATTTTGATAATTTTCTATTTTCCTCGATTTTCCACCCGATCTTGATCTAAATTAATAATTTCATTCAATTTATTAATTTAGACAGTATAAAAATTAATTTCATGTAATTTGGTCATTTTTAAAATTTTTACAAAATTACCCTTAAAATTTTACTTTTATTCAATTTAGTCCCTAAGCCCAAATCATGCAAATTAACTATTTTTAATGCAAACCCATGCTATCTGAATATTCATGCCATTCAATACAGCCCATTTTTGCAATAATTTCACAACAAACCCTTGTATTGTTACCATTTCAACAATTTAATCCTTAATTGAGAAATTCATCAAAAATCACTTAATAAAATACTTTTAAATAAAAATTAATAACTCAAATTCATCATTTAATAACTAAAAAAATATATATATTCATCAATGAAAACTTCTAAAATTTTTAATAAAATCAAAAACTAAGGTAAGGTTTAGTTGGACCTAATTACAACAATCTCAAAAACATAAAAATTACAAGAAACGGGTAATAATTGAACTCACATGAAGCAAAATATGAAGAACCAGATTAAAAATTTCTCTCCTATGACAATTTAGACCGAAACAAGAAGAAATGTCTAGAAAATTTTCAATTTCCAATTTGTTTCATTTTAATTTCAATTAAATTACAATTTCGCCATTGAATGGCTTTATTTTATTATTTTCCTTCCTTATGCCGCCTCACCCTTTTAATTTTGGTATATTTTCTTCTTAAGTACTTCCTATTTTTATTAATCAAGTCATTTAATCTCTTAAATATTATAATTAGCAAGTTTTACACCTTTTCAATTTAGTCCTTTTTAATTAATTAACTATCGACATGTTAAAAATTTTCAATGAAACTTTAATACTACCATAATGACACTCTGTAAATATTTATAAAAATATTTACGGCTCAGTTTATAGAAACAAGGTCACGATACCTCACTTTCTAAAACCACTTGACCTAATAAATCATTATAAAACACAAATTACTAATTCAAAAACCTTTTTAAAACCGTATTTGACTCATAAATATTAAATAATAATATTTAAGAACTTACTTGCCGGATTTGGTGGCCTCGAACCACTATTTTCGATACTATTAAAAATCAGGCTATTACTATAATTATTTCATTGGTATTTTTTGGGTTTGAATATTTACTATGTTGAAGTGCCATGAACCATATGTATGGCCAATGGACGTTGAAAAATGTGGTATAACTGTTGCATGATATTTCCATGATGTTTTGGATATTTTGTAGCTTAATTATTCTTAGGAACTATAGGCTTGGACCTTGGTATGTTGATTCTTGCTCGGACATGTTTTTTTTTTTTTTTTTATGTTTTGAACCGTTATTTTGGTCGTTTTGACATTGGTTTAAAGAGGTAAATGATGCACGTTGATTAGATATTTGTTGGGATGAATTAAATGCTTAGATTTGTTGTATTTTTGTTGTTTGGATTCGGGTTATAAAAATGATACCTCTATGCTATTTTAATGTGCAGGAAGTCAGTATGACAATTTGGTATCGATACCTTACCACGAGTATCAATACTCGGGATAAAATAACTGATACTTTAATTAAGGTATCGATAAATTCTGGGGTTTAATTTTTAGATGAGAAATAGAATGCTGTTTTGGTATTGATTTTCCAATGGTATCAATACTATATAAGAGAAATATCGATACCTTTGTTTTAGTATCGGTACCTACGTAACTTGTTTTCGAATTTTTCTAAGTGGCTCTAATACATGTTTAATTGATACTATAAGTTTGTTTGAAGTATGTTTAGCATGTTTTAATGATGATTAATGTAATGGCCTAAATTCAAGGTTACCGGAACAGTGGTTTCGTAACCACAAATCCGATTTAAAGGAAAATTTATTTTAATATTTTTGCATAAATATTGATATGATAGGAAAATCGTATGAAAATATCGATAGAAAAATTTTACCGATTTAGTAGTTAGTTAAAAAAAGAAGAAGAAGAAGTTATTGAAGAAATTAGGTAAAAACAAGTTATTGAGACCTCGATCTCATAAAACCAAGTCGAAAATATTTTTATAAATATTTATGAAATGTTAGTAATATGGTATTAAAATTTCGTTAGAAAATTTTAACGTTTGGGCAGTCAATTAAATGAAAAGGACTAAATTGGAAAAGGTGTAAAAGTGGTTAGGATGATTAAATAGCTTAAGTGTTTAATGAGAAAGGATTTAAAAGGCAAATAGACCCAAAATTTATTTGGGTTGGATGGCAAGGGCTTAAAATCAGCAAGAAAATGGGTGATTTAAGGGCAAAATTGAATATTGCATTATTAACTAAATAAAACTAGGACTAATATGGAAATATCTCGATTTCTTGAGATTTCTCTTCATTCTCATCAGCCAAAATGCCATAGGAGGGGTTCTTTAAGTTGGTATTTCATAATTTTTGCACCAAGTGAGTTAATCCTTACCTTTTTCTTGTAATTTTTGTGTTTTTAAGACTTTTACAACTAGGTCCTACTATTAAATTCATTAGTTTTTGACTTCAGGGATGAAATTGAAAGTCACCATGGTTGAGCGCTGTAAGTATATGATGATTTAGAATGAAACTTAAGCTTTAATCTTATTAGATGATGGTTTTATTGAATGAAATGAATAGAAAATGGATATTTAGGACCTATTTATAAAAGAGTGTGAAATTGAAGTCTAGTGCTGAAATTCTTATCTCCAAAGGCTATAAAGTAGTTTAAAATGATAGAATAAAGTGTTAATTGAGAAAAATCAGCTCAATTGAGAGGTTAATTGAGTAGGGACGAAATTATCACTTATTAAAAGCTTAGGGGAAAAATGGTAATAAACCTCTTGCACTAAAACAGTTTTGGACAGCAGCAGTAATGAAACTTTGTAAATCATGAGATATAATGCATTTTGTGAGACAAGATCAGAATAATTTTGGGTTCCCCTATTTTGACTTTGAAAAATCACAAAAAATTGTATAAAAAGAATTAGGGACTTAAATTTATATGTTTGAAATCCTTAATAAGTTTATTTCCAAGAGAAACAAGCAGGAACATCATCTGAGTCCCGTATGAGGTGATAATTAATTTTTAGTGAAGAAAGGTCGAAACTGTCATACAGCAAAATAGGGTAACTTTAAAGAATAAACTGTACTTATTGGATAAACCAAAAATTCTAAAAATTTTATGGTAAGAAGATATGTGAGTCTAGTTTCAGGGAAAATTAGCGGATCTTAATTTGGAGTTCTGTAGCTCAAGATAAAAATAATTTAGTGACTATGACTCAAGTAGATAGCTTTGAATGAACTATAAATAATAGTGGAATTGTAGAGAATGATACATATGAACATGAAATACTAAATTGATGATTAAATTTATTTATTTAGATCCCGAAGACTCAAATACGAAGCTAGATCGAGGAAAAGAAAAAGTTAGGGAATAGTAGATTTTTGTATAAGAACAAGTATCGAGGTAAGTTCGTGTAACTTGAATTATATTTTTAAATGCTTGAAATGTATGTTATTGATGTGAATATAAATTGAATGTTTATTATATGAAAATTGATGCAACATTGATATATTTGATAAAAAGGGGAAGAAATCCCGGTTGAATGAAAGGAAACTTCGATAGATCTTTGAAAAGGAATTGACTGTAAAAAGGATCTAGCCCGGACAGGTGATCCTATTCTGATATAGCCCTCCCGAAGAATATGTGTAAAATAGATTTAGCCTGGACGGGTAATCCGAATTAGGGTCTGAATTTAGCCTGGACTGGTAATCCCGACAATACTCTATGAGTTTATATTACAGGAGATTTAGCCTGGACTGGTAATCCCGCTGTAAGGATGAGGTTCGTGGGAGTGTGCTCTCTGAAATGAAAATGTGCGCACATGAATATGAATTGACGGACTCGGATTTGTACACTTAAGTGTACCTCTAAAAATCCATCAAAATTCCAAGAAATTCAACGGGATAAATATGGGAAAATAATGATGGAATGGAAATCATGGTATTGATGAGCTCATCAATCACGGTATATATTATTGATACATTGAAATTATTGGACTAACTTGAATGTTGAGTTTGTGCATGTTAGGGTAACAATGCATTGAATGGATGTATGAATGTTTATTGTATTGTATTGAAAATATTAGGTAAGTATAATTCTTGTTACATGAGCTTACTAAGCACAATGTGCTTACCCTGTTTTCTTTTTCCCTGTTTTGTAGTATTAAGAGCTCGGAGGTCAGATTCGGTCGGAGACACATCACACTATCAACCTCAACATTTTGGTATATCCATAAACTTTCTTTTGGAAATCAGTGGCATGTATAAGTTAATAAAGTAAATGTTAATGTGAAATGAATGTAAAGTTAGCCATTGGTGTGGCTAACAAATCTTGGTTTGGTATGTGATGAGATTATCTTATGGATATGCATGAATCTATCTTGAAAATAGGTTGAATTGGATTGCTTAATTTGGATTGATCTCAGTTTAAAATTGCAGGGAAGGTTAGATATCTATAAAGGGGATATATTGAGTTCAAATAAAAAAAATTATTCGGTAAACTCTGGTAATGCCTCGTACCCTATTCCGGCAACGAATACGGGTAGGGGGTGTTACAATTAATATATGCTCGATGACTAGATCGAGTATAGGGTGTTACAAATACCCCCTCATATACAAATTAAGTTATATTTTTATGAATGTGTTTTGTCTTAATTGATTATAATGAGATTAGAACTAGCTTTTTACAATTGAACCGATGATTGAACCAATCAGGCCATTGGTTCATTGGTCTAGTCAATTCAACCAGATGGTTCGATTCAATTAAATAAATCATAAAAATAAAAAAAATATTGGTTCAACCAATTTTTTGTCCAGTTCAACCTGTCCATACCAGTTCTTAAGTCAACTGATCTAATGCCTTTCTTTGAACCATACCTCGACTAGCTCTTATTCAAATTGGTCCAATCGATTGGGCCAATTCGATTCAAAAACCATGATTTGAACCTAAAACACCATGTATGATAAACAATTAATTTTAGCATCATAATCAAAGCATCAATTGAACTTGATGTGGATTTTAACAAATATATTTGCTATATGATTTTTTTTCCATCCATATCCATGATGTGCCATAAATCTATTGTAATTTCAAAACTTAAACCACAAAATGGGACATAAACTATACCATTTTTCCCAAGTTGGTATCCAAGTTTTTTCTATTACAAATGGTATCTAAAATATACTTTATTATCCAAATTACCCTAAAAAGTTAACATCATTAAAAAAAACTCTTAACCAATCATTTTTGTGACAAGTGGTACTTTTTAACCAAAAAATTCAAAAAATTAAATAATATTTCTTTAAGTTTTTTTTAAAAACCCTTAAAAACATATTAATCTATTTTGTTTTTTTAAACAATCTAACCATATATTTTGATTCCACATCGAATAAAGCGACTCAATAAAATTATTTCCAAAGTCGTAACATTTTTTTCTGATTCAAATGTAGTTCGATCGAGCTTTTGTTGGGCTAACGAAGGGACAGTCGGACATATACAATTAGGCTCTAGTAATTGCAATTATGTGCAGAAGCATCATTCTGATAATTCACAATTACTTAATCATAGAGTCAATCCACAAGAAGTACCATGATTGAAAACTCCTTATTGTATACTTTTTACGAAAGCAATTCATCCAACTATTTTGTCTAATGACCTCGTCATGTGTGTGTTACCCTCATATAATATCCTTGATTCCTTTGAGTTAAATCCGTTCACTCAATACAATCTTATTTTATCTTATTGTCATCATTTTATCTTCTTAATGATTAATATGATCAATTCATCTTGGGTCCAGTCAAATGTATTATTCTTCCAATGGATACATCTATCTCTCTACCTATGGAGCCAACTGCTCCGATAGCCAAGACTAGCCATCTCCCTAATTGGAATTGTAGACAACATAATAATCCTTCTAAGTATTTGAATCAAATGCTTACTTTAATTCTTTTACGAGACTACAGACTCATTTAGATTATCTACTGAAGTAAGTTGTCTTTCTAACAACGTAAACGTTTTTACAGTGCCACTTATCATCAGTTTGAACTTAGACAATCAATGAGCTAATATTTGTTTATCACAATTTCCTTATGCATGCAAAATATGAAAGCAAAAAACACAAAAGATATAATAGTGAAATGTGAAATTAAATTTATTTATTCATCGTTCAAATACATAAAAAAACAATTACATGTTTACTACAATATGAAAGCATTTCCTAACAATCTCCCACTTGCATGTTCACTACAACAACAAAAACATCTTTGGAGGAAAACTACATTCCAACCTATAAATTGCTAATATTTAACGAAAAACTTACATGGCCCTTCTTTTAGAAACTGTACTTGAGTGAAAAAAATCTAGTATTGCGTAGCCTTACATGTCCCTTTACTTCAGGCCTTCAGTTGCTAAAAACTCTCCTATTGGTTCATGACTTCCTCTAATTCCAATCTGAATTCTTTTTCTAAATTAAAAAGAAATTTTGAGGGATATCTATCAAGCCTTTCCTCAATCCCCTTTAGTCTTGCCATAAGCAGCCTTTTCCTATTCCCAATATGCACCAAGGACTGATAATTTCACTCTTTGACTTTAGTGCAGAATTTTTCAATGTTTGTCATCACACCATTACCTAACGTCCAAGAATCTTTTAAAACCTCATCAAACTTATCATTTCGAGCCAAGTTGCAACAAAGCAAAAATGTCTTTGTGTGTTGGAGAGTCTCTGAGGTACTAAAGAAAGACACAGAGGTCAATAATCTGAACCTATGCATTGAAGATGTGCCACAAAGAATAAAGAAAATACTCCATTTAGTCTGCGTTACAAATAAACTGGTCCAATCACTAGAATAACAATCCCCGAATCCATGTAAAATATGACAATTTATACCCCAAATCTATCATCCCATGTTCAAACATGAAGTCTCGGAATAAGAGATCAATACCTAGCCTCGTCCTTACACCTCCAGTCTTCTCCTCACTGGATACAATCGCATTAAAATCACCCCAAGTAGCCACAGATCATTTTTTTAGTACTTCAATGAGGTAAGGTGGTTTCAGAACAACGTACGTTTTGCTATGTTAGGACTAGCGTAAACAGCCATAAACAAAATATTTTGTTTCATACCTTGCTTAGAGCAGCAAAAATGGATAATTTGGCTTGAAACTTCAATAACATCAATCCTCATTTTGTCTTTCCATAGAAACCAAATATCACCTAAAAAGTCATTTGCTTCCTGTTGAAGTTTGGTCAGCTTGTAGCATCAAGAGTAGCTAAGGAGCTGGCCATACAGCCCGAGCCATGCAGAAGCTACTGAAGCAAGTACAGCTATTGATCTTTAGTTCATTTTGTTACTTTAGATTGTTGTAATGTAATTTAATTCATTTTGAACTATGTTAGTTTGATGTTTGATGTAATTTGATAATGATTGAGTTGTTAACCAGCTTTGTTCATGTGTACAAACTTGGTTTACCAAGTTTCAATGTTTTAGTGGTAGTAGGTATTGATTAGGTGACCTTATACTGATTTTGACAAGCTGAATGCTTGTTTTATGTATTGGCATTATGCCTTTATTCAAAGTTAATAAAATTTATTAATTTTTCATTCATATACTCTCTACTTTCTTTGCTTTACTTTTTCAATTTCTGTTCTTGAATTCTGTTTGTTTCTTCTGCAAGTCTCGAGCCTTGCTACTCAAGTTTCAGCTAAATTTGCTTGTTTTGTTCCAAAACACCAACAATTGGTATCTAGAGCTATAATTTTAGTGGACTTGTTATATTTCAACATTTAAATGATGGCTTCATCAGGCTTCTCACCAGCTGTACCACCAGTTTTCAATAGAGAAGGGTATCGCATTTGGGTGGTCAAGATGAAGACCTATCTGCAGGCATTCGATTTGTGGGAGGTGGTCAACTCAGATGCTGAACCAGCACCTTTAAGAGCCAATCCAATAGTAGCTCAGATCAGTCAACATGCTGATAAAAGGACCAAAAGGCATAAAGCCATGTATTGTATTCAAAACTATGTGTCAGATGTGATCTTCATAAGAATTATAGCTTGTGAGACACCAAAATAGGCTTGGGACATATTGAAGGAGGAGTTTTAAGGGACAGAGAGAACAAGGCAGCAACAGCTGCTAAATTTGAGAAGGGGTTTCAAAAACTTGAAGATAAAAGAGGAAGAAACTGTCAAGCAGTATTCAGATAGGGTTATGGCTATGGTAAATAGCATAAGGCTACTTGGAGAGCAGTTTAGTGAAGCAAGAATAGTGGAGAAAGTAATCTCAACCTTACATGAGAGGTATGAGGCAAAAATATTTTCCCTCGAATATTTAAGGGACCTGACCAGCATCTCCCTAACTGAGCTAATCAATGTTTTTTATGCTCAAGAGCAAAGGAGAGCCAGTAGACTAGAGGAGCACCAAGAATGTGCTTTCCAAGCCAAAACTAAGCCTCCCTCTAGCACAAATGCCTACAAAGGCAAAAGGACCTAAAGAGACAAGCCTAAGACAGATGTTGCAAGAAGAAGAGACCAACTCTGCAGGTATTACAAAAGGCCTGATCATCCATAGGCAAATTGTTGGTTCAGGCCAGATGTGTAGTGTCAATACTGTAAGAATATGGGCCGTGTTGAACAAGTTTGCAAAAGCAATGGTAAATTGATAAACAGTAATTTATACATATTTTTACCTTGTGCTTAGCATAATTTTTGATGAATTATCCCTTGAATTGTGGAATTTGATGCTCCTAATCCTTTAATTTCATGTTTTATACTTAGGTGAGCATAGAAGAGTGAAAAGAACGAGAAACGGGCCAAAAACGAAGAAAATAGTCCAAAGTAAGAAATTAACATGGCCTGGAGTTCCTCACACGGGTGCACCATACGCCCGTGCCACATTAGCAAACTTGAACACGGCCTGGGCTCGATTCATACGGGCGTGCCACACGGGTATGTCCTTGTCGTGACGAGTTTCAATTTCACGCGAAAAAAGCTACTTAAGGGCTAAGAAGGGTGTTTCAAAGTCTATATAAACACCCTAGGAGAGGACTAAAAGGGCCCCGACACACAGGGTAGAGGGTAGGGAATTACTCAAGGAAAGCCGATTGATCCATCTCAGAAGAAAGAATCTACATCAAGACTGAAGATCTCCCTTCAATCCTTTCAGGAGTTTTAGGTTTTCTTTATGTTTTGTTGTTTTCTTTATTTTGAGATGTATTCTTTTATAAACATGAACTAAATCCCCAAATACCTGAGGGAGATGAAACCTAAGACGAATATTGTTATTGTTATCTGAATTATATGATAAATATTCGATTTGTTCTTAATTGTATTTTTTAATTCTTGAGTTAATATTTTAGGATATTAATTCAAGTAGAATATGTTTATTCGGATGAGTAAAAGTCCATATTTAAGAGTAGATCCAACACAATTAAGCGAAGTTGATCGCAATCCTAGATATAAGACGACGAAAATCTGCCGGATCAGAGTCTCCATAGATCGAGTTAATGCAAAACTAGGGGTTTTAATTAGAAAGAGATTTCAATTAATCAACCTAGGGTTAGTTGTTCTTATTCTTAATAGATATATTAACATAAATTAGGGATCTCTACGGATCAAGTCGAATGAAGAAATCGTCTAATTCAGAGTTAAATAACAAGTGAAGTCTGGGTGGATTCTTCTTTGGGTGTTGCTTTATCAATTAAGTTTTCCCGAAGTAATTTTCCAATTTATTCTTTGTCGCGTTTTTAGGTAGTTAGAATTTTAGTTTACAAACAACCTCCCTTTATTTCTAGGCTAGATAATAGGAAGAAAGTTATTACTAGTACTTTTAGTTCCTTGGATTTGACATTCTGGTCTTGCCACTAACTATACTACTATTCGATAGGTGTGCTTGCCTTTTATCGTGATAATAGTCAGTTTCTAGGTGCGATCATAAAAATATTATTGCTTCATCAAAATCACGACCATAGACCAAGGCAGAATCAACCACAACAGCCAAAGGCTGAAGCTCGAGTAGCAGAAGAATGTAGTGACCATGAGGAGCAAGTTTTTATAGTTTCATGCTCAGCTGCTAAAGAAAATGCTGCAAAAGGATAGTTTATAGACAGTGGTTGCACCAACCATATGACACCAGATGCTACCATCTTCAAGTCAATTGATAGAACCTTCAAAACTAAGGTGAAAGTAGGAAATGGCCACTTTATCAAGGCAGAAGGCAAGGGAGATGTACTGATAAGCATTCCCACAGGTAACAAGCTAGTTTCAAATGTTCTTTTGGTGCCTAACATTAATAGAAACCTGCTCAGCATAGCTCAGTTGCTTGAGAAGGGCTATATTGTAGTGTTCAAGGGCAAGGAGTGCCAAATTAGTAATCCAAATAGATCTAGGCTCATGTCAGTAGCTATGACTGACCAAAGCTTTGTTGTGGACTAGAACAAAGGCCTTAATAGTGCTTATACAACCTCATCGGATGAATCCAAGCTATGGCACCAAAGGTTTGGCCTTACTAATTACAAATTGATGACTCAGCTGGCTAGGGAGGATTTGGTTGAAAACTTTCCTAACTTTGTTGAAAATTAGGTGGTTTGTGAAGTATGCCAATTAGGAAAGCAAGCCAGACTGCCATTTCCTTCAAACAGGGCCTGAAGAGCATCAGAAAGGCTGCAACTGGTCTACATAGATGTGTGAGGCCCCATGAAAACTCAGTCACTAAATGGAAGCAGATATTTCATTCTATTCATTGATAACCATTCGAGGTATTGCTGGATTTTCTTCTTGAAGCACAAGTCTAAAATAGCTTCTGTGTTTTAGAAGTTCAAAGTTGTTGCAAAAATTAAAATTGGTTGCAAACTCAAGACTCTAAGGTCTGACAATGGAACTGAGTATATCTCAACTCAATTTCAAGCCTTTTATGATGAAGTAGGTATCAAGCACTAGCTTACCAAAACTTATACACCTCAACAGAATGGTGTAAGTGAAAAAAAGAATAGAAGCTTGATGGATATGGCCAGGTGTCTATTGTTTGAGAATAATTTACCTAAAACCTTGTGGGTTGAGGCAGTCAATATTGTCGTGTACATCTAAAACAGGCTCTCACCCAAGGTTTTAGCTAAGAAGACTCCATTTGAGGCCTGGTTTGGGTTTAAGCCATCACTGGCTCACCTAAGAGTCTTTGGTTGTATATGTTATACACATATCTCAGCTATGAAAAGGGACAAGTTAGCCAAGAATGCTCAGCCTAACATTTTAGTGGGCTACAGTACAGTCAAGAAGGGCTATAGAATCTTGGATCCTTCAGCAAATAAAGTGCTTATGAGTAGAGATGTGGTGTTTGATGAGAAATCAAGCTGGAATTGGGAAAAGAATGAACCAGAAGTAGTTTTTAAAGACCTTATGGTAGATCAGATTGAGCCTAATCAGAATGGTCCTGAAATGGATAATAATGATGAACCAATCAGAGGCACTAGACCATTGGCTGAGATTTATGAAATGGCTCATGTGGCTGAGACAGAACCAAGTTGTTTTGAGGAGGCTGAAGCTCAGCAAGCTTGAAAGTAAGCCATGGTAGATGAAATCAACATGATTGAGAAGAATTAGACATGGGAATTGGTTAAAAGACCAGCCAACAAGAAGATCATAGGGGTAAAATGGGTCTATCGAGCCAAGTATAATACTGATGGAAGCTTGAATAAACTTAAAGCAAGGTTAGTTGTGAAAGGGTTCAGCCAGATGTATGGCTTAGACTATCTAGAGACCTTTGCACCAATGGCCAGACTTGACACCATTAGGCAGCTGGTTGCCTTAGCAACTCAAATGAAGTGGAAAATCCACCAGCTTGATGTGAAATCAGCTTTTCTCAATGGATTCCTTGAAGAAGAGATATATGTTGAGCAACCTCAAGGTTTCAAAGTAACTGGTAAAGAAGAAATCATGTACAGACTAAAAAATGCCTTGTGTAGCCTGAAACAGGCACCAAGGGCTTGGTATAGCAAGATTGATGGCTACCTTGCTAGCCTAGGATTTGAAAGAAGCAACAGTGAACCTATTCTGTATGTTAAGAAGAAAGGTGCTGAAATACAACTAATAGTATCTGAGTTATGGAATGAGATTTACAAGTGCTGAAAGCATAAAGCTAGTTGGCTATACTGACAGTGATTGGGCTGGCTTGATGGATGACATGAAGAGCACATCAGGGTATGTTTTCACCCTTGGTTTAGGTATCTTTTGCTGGAGTTTGAAGAAGAAAAATGTTGTAGCTCAGTCAACTACTAAGGGAGAATATGTGGCAGCTGCAGGAGCTGTTAAACAAGCCATTTGGCTAAGAAATATCTTGGCTGATCTGAATCTTCACTAAAGAGAACAACAGAGATAATGTGTGACAATCAATCTACTGTTGCAATTGCAAAGAATCTGGTTTTCCATGGAAGGACAAAGTACTTCAACATTAAACTTCATGTTGTTAGGGAAATGGAGTAAGCACAGAAAGTGAAACTGGTTCATTGCAGTTCTGGAGAGCAACTAGCTGACATTTTGACAAAAGCCCTTCTTGTGTCAAGATTCTTACACTTGAGAGTTGAAATGGGAGTTTGCAACATGCTAACTAAGGAGGAGTGTTGAAGTTTGGTCAGCATGTTGCATCAGGAGCAGCCAAGGAGCTGACATGCAGCCCGAGCCATACAGAAGCTGCTGAAGCAAGTACAGCTGTTGATTTTTAGTTTATTTTTTTACTTTAGATTATTGTAATGTAATTTAGTTCATTTTGAACTATGTTAGTTTGATGTTTGATGTAATTTGATAATGATTGAGTTGTTAACCAACTTTGTTCATGTGTACAAGCTCGGTTTACCAAGTTTCAATGTTTTAGTGGTAGTAGGTATTGATTAGGTGAACTTATACTGATTTTGACAAGCTGAATGCTTGGTTTATGCATTGACATTATGCCTTTATTCAAGGTTAATAAAATTTATCAGTTTTTCATTCATATACTCTCTACTTTTTTTTCTTTGCTTTTTCAATTTCTGTTCTTGAATTCTATTTGTTCCTTCTACAAGTCTCGAGCCTTGCTGCTCAAGACTCAACTGAATTTGCTTGTTTTGTTCCAAAACACCAACACTTCCACTCTAAACGAAAAATCAAAACTTGTTCTCTGAATAACCTTATCAGTTTTTTTTCCCCATTTGTACTTGTTTCCACTAACACTAAGATATCTGACTTTTGAGTCTCCTCAATGTATTTTTCAACACAGCACCAATTTTGGGACTTGCAACCCATTGACAGTTGCATCATAATAGCTTAAAGTCCATATTAAAAATGTAAAAATATTGTACTTACTGCCCCAATAAAGAGTCACCCACCACCAGAGCTTCTTCTATATTATTATCGGCGTCTATACCATAATGGTTCAGTTTCCTCCCATTCGGTACCTCACCCATAAATAATACTTCCATAGGAACATCTACATTGCTAGTTTTGCTCGAACTATATAATTTTTTTGAAAACATCTCCACCCATTCTGCTAGAACCGGTTTAGTAGGATGTTTTTGTTCAACCCTTTTACGAACTTTATGCCCCTTCTTAATGATCTCCTTCATGGTTAAGGCTTTATTTTTTTTATGCTTGAACCCCTTTAACTTTACATGGTTCATACATAATAACTGCATTTTCAGAATACCCAGCACTGTCTTTAACCAAGATAGCTCTATGGTTCGTGATGGGGAGACTTGTGGGCCTCTCAACAACTTTAGGGCCATTTTGTTCCAAATCCACCGCTAACACCACACTAACCCCCTTGTTTCAATTCTAACATTTCCATTAGGCCCACCTACCCAAACGCTCAATTTTTCCTTTAATCCCACTGATCCACCAAAGACATGGGGCCCATTAAGGGTTTGATCCACCCTTACATCATCATTAAACCTTTGAACACCAGCACTCCCTTATCCTTAGTCGTTCCTTTTTTTTTTAACACCGTCTGCTCCTCTATTTTTTGTTTCCCATTTCCTTTCTTCCTTTTCTTTCCATTTCCACTTCCCTTATCACCCGAAAAATTTGAGTTCCCAAAATCCCGCTATTCCTCAATTATCGTGTCATCCAAATCTACAAGAATATCAAAATGAGTATTTTTTGAGGCTAATTTAACACAATTTTGTTTCTTCCCATAATTGTTTGCTGCCAATTGTTTTATCGGTCGTTGTTTCCAGCCAGGAGCTTGCATCCACAGACCAAAGCAGTTCTGGCCAGCCATTATCCTCTCTATCGACGGCGATAACGGTCTGGATTCACTGTCCGCAGATCAGGCCTCCTCCAGTTCCTTTCTATCCGATGGACAACGCTCTTGAAGGTGTCCATAACAACCGCACTTATAACATATTAAAGGAAGCCCCTCATACTTAACGCAAAAAAGAGACGTTGTTGATTGCAACAAAAGCCTTTAGCGGTTTCATCAGATCTACCTCAACCGAAACCGCGCAAACATCCCTCTCCTTGATTTTGTTGTGTTCTAGTTCACCTTCACCACCTTCCCCAATGTCCTTGCTATTATTCTCAACAGTTTCTTGTTATAATACCTATAGGGGAGCCCTGACATCTCATCCACACCACTATCTTTGAGGGATGTTGCTTGTCCGTAGAGAAGTCTAGACTCCAATGTTGAACAGTGAGGTAATTCCCATAAACCATTCATGGTCCCTCTGTGAGTGCTTTGGTATAGTTTTGACTCAAAGCAAACTTTACCAAGTAATAATCATTGTCTATGTCGATCACCGAAAACGATCTAACAAGTTTCCAAAGAGTATGTATTCTGTTAAGGAGGGCTTTGTACCCAATTGTTCGTCCCAAAAGCCTAACAACTACTGTTAAATCCATGCTTTTATCTAGTATTTCTTGCACCCGTTCTGAGAAGAAAATCTCTGGATACGGACATTCCAATGAAATTCTGATATCATCTTCCATTATTTCTAAATCATCATTCACCATCACCACCTATGTATCGCCAGTCTTGTTACCTACATTCGACATCAATTTCGAATTAAACGATTCTTTCACCGCACCGGATTCCTCCATAGTTAAGTCTCCTAGAGACGTCACATTACACTCCTTATTTCAGACTTTTTTAGTGACTGGTTCAATCTCTGAAGGTATCGGCGAGCCAGGCTATTCAAAACCCGACAAGGTTGCAGTAGCGAATCCATTTTTCTTCCCCCCTACATGCTTTAGTTGTTTGTTTTAAAGTTTTTTAATTAGTTACTATACAACTCATAAGCATCGCCTTTGGTCGATACATATTATAAATGTTTATGGTCTAAGGTAAACTAAATTGGATGTATTCATGTTATATATATTTGATACAAAATGAAAAATTCCTTCATTCCAAACAAATATTCAAGAAGGAAGGGCTATTTTCGATCCAGACAGCATCATTCATAATATTCAACGTAAACTTCGCAAGCTTATGGGTAGCAAAGTTCCCATCTATTTTAACGAAGAATCAAAAAATTTTCTCTAAAATTACAAGAGCTAGTATTTCCCCAAGAATATTTCTGATAGTTAAAATGAACCATCTCACCTAGTTAAATCTAAAAAAGACTTGAAGGCAATCTATTTCCACAATAAGCTGAGAAATGCCAATATCCAAAGCAAAACAAATACTCTCCCTAACTGCAATCATCTACATGTCGAAACAAATAGTGAAATGTGAGCTCAAATTAAATGTGATCAAAGTTTATTGTACTTTAGTTATTATATAAAGTATGAATCAAATATGTATAGATACTCTAGTAACTAATTTCTAATTGATAATGAGCTGATTAGAAATTATTAAGTTTAATATATAAAATTAAGTTATATATTAAGGGTATGCTCCTAAATTATACATACATAACGACATCTCTTCTTCAGAAAAGAGTGTCACATTTTTTAAAATACTTATATGTTAATTTGGAAGATCAAAGCTATAAGATTTTAAGATCTCAAGATTTCAAGAGATTTAGATATGTTTTTGCATCTATTATTGTTTTTAATTTATTCTTGATGATTTGATATGACATATCCTAATTTATTAAGTTTTATGTTAAATTTTTTATTCTAACACAGAATGCAAAGGTAAAGCTTTCTTGGCAAATCTCCAATCACAGTTCCCTCAAAGTACCCCCTACATCACATTTATCATCAGTTAAGGCAACATCAACATTTAACTTAAGAAGGATGTCTCCCAGCGGCAGCTTCCATTTTCTATGATAATGGATTGGTATCGTTCGATTGGCCAAACAGGAAGCATCAAGCTCCCTCATGTATGGTTGGGCAAAATTCATCACTATGCTAGTGTCATCACCCATCCCCTCAAATTTCAATTATTTCCAGTTATTTCATTTTGCCAAATTGTAAAACATCACCTTCGAAACTTCTCTATACCAAGCTTTCGAAAGCAATTGATCATCCATTCAAAAAACGAGTTACCTTCAGCATCTTGGACTTTATAAGAGAAAGATGGGAGGTTCCGAACTTTAGTCGATTCAGCACAAGAGCAGAACACGTGCAAGATAGATTCATTGCTGTCTCGACAAATACAACACAAGAAGGGTGCTGAAATTCTCCTTTGAACCAAAGTTTTACTCACTGGAAGGATGTTGTTACCCGCTCTCCAAAGCAACAATTTGATCCTTAGTAGTAACAAAGAAAAGAAAAATCTAAAAAAAAATAAAAATTACAAGAGTTAAATTTTTTAGAATCAAAATTAAATTAGCATAATATATAAAAGTTAAGGTTAAAATTACTATTATATCAATTTTAAAAGCTGTCAGCGGTAGTTAACTAGTGACAAAAAAATATAATTAAATAGTTGAGTGACCATTTTATAATTTTTTATAATTAGAAGATCGAAAAAAATTACTAATAATTAGATGACTAACAATGTAATTTACCAAAAAATATTGATAGTTGGGCTGGAAATTGATTTTGTTATTACACAGATTTAATTTACAGATAATTAATCGCTGGTAGATGAGTAACGTCTTTTTCTCTAGCACCATGAAATTTCACTTATACCCTTGACTTAGAGTCTTAAGACTTGCCTTGCTGCAGAGACTGCACACGAATAATTTGGTCATTTGACTTTAGCCCAACGCTCTTTATCGTTTTCTCCATACATTTTTATTACACTCACAACACAAAAACATCACTACCCAAATCCCGGAGAAATTTCTTTTCTTTTCTTCCAAATTTTCACTTTAATAGTACAGAAGAAAGAAAATAAAAAATCCTATCTCCTTTTCTTTTGTATGAATATTAAAGAAATTTTAATTCGTTTCTACTCAGTTTTTACAAGATCTAACTTGAAAAGATGATGAAACAAATTTGATTTAATCGAGTAAATATCTTTAGTTTGTGCTTTTCTTCTTCTTTCCTTTTTTTTTCTTAACTTTAAAAGAATAATCTAGTATGGCCGACGCGCTCGCAGTGATTCCCGCCTCCGTTCTGCGTAATCTATCCGACAAGCTGTATGAGAAGCGGAAGAATGCGGCCCTTGAGGTTCTTCTTTTGCTTTTTTATTATTTTCCATGTAATTCAGTTTCTATCTTGCTTTTTGAATGACTGAATTGCTCAACTGTTTGATATCATAATTTTGTGTAGTTTGAAGGAATTGTGAAACAGCTAGCGTCGTCCGGAGATCACGAGAAGATATCGCTCGTGATCAACTTGTTGACCACGGAATTTGTTTACTCACCACAAGCCAATCACCGTAAGGTTGGTTGACTATGAATATTTTCCAGAATTTTGAAATTTTTTATGAGATTTTGTACCTAT
This sequence comes from Gossypium stocksii, assembly GCA_020496765.1. Taxonomy (NCBI): domain Eukaryota; kingdom Viridiplantae; phylum Streptophyta; class Magnoliopsida; order Malvales; family Malvaceae; genus Gossypium; species Gossypium stocksii. Next base: position 96,494,867 of record CM035627.1, on the reverse strand, counting down.
TTATTTTAAAATTCGGGTTGGCTTTGTTCAATTTTGGTGTTGTGTTTATGTAGGGAGGATTGATAGGTTTAGCTGCTGCCACCGTGGGGTTGACTTCCGAAGCTGCCCAACATCTTGAGGCAAGGATAAATTTGCCTTTAATTAGCTTTCTATTAGCACATTTTATTCTTATTAGAAAACCGTTGAATAATGTTTTCCATGGCACTGTTATTTGAGAACAAAGAATTTGCTATTTCGGGTTTAACGATTTTGCTCTATGATTGTAATTATTTTTGGGGGGTTGTTACGTGGGTATAGTGTTTGTTTATTATTAAGAAGGCAACTGTTGTTGATTTTCCTTGTTGGTTATTACTTTACATAAGCTATGGGATTTTCATTCTAGATTTAGTAAACTTCAGTTTTTTACCTTTAGTCTTTTGTGCTATGTTACTTGGACTGGAGTGTAAGTGTCGGATACAGGTATGTATCCGACATGGATAAGGTTAGACTTTTCTAGGTTTTTCCATAAGGATCCTTAGAGGTTATATCTCCATATTCATGTGCTGGACATGAGTGCCGGACATGGGTTCTTAAAGAAAAATGAAGTCCAAACAAAATAGCTTTTGTGATCTCTAGTAGGCGGTTATAGATACATCTACATGACATGGGAAATCAGGATTTTTTTAATTTATTATTTTTTATGAAATTTTAATAGGATATATATAATCGTATTCTCACTAACTTGGTTAAACCGTTTCTAGTATTCCCCAGGGCCGCTTTGTCGTACAAATATTATATGGAATACTTACATGATGTTATTATAAGCTTAGCCTCGTCCTATTTTGTCATATAAATTGTAGAAATCAGCTTACATAGTACTTTGATCACTTTAGTTCTTCTCTAACCCCTTGCTTTTGTTCCACATTTGTGAATGCGGGAGGCACTATATCCCTCCTTATAACATATGTTAGAACAATGGAAGATCAATGACCAACTGATCAAATCTGTAAGCCTATAAATGCTTCATACATTTCAGAGATGGGTATACGAACCCTACTACTTTTCTAGTGCTAATAACTTCAAGCTTTCCTTTCCATGTCTGATTATTGAAAATAATTAGTGTTATGTACCACACCTATTAAAACGGGAAGTTATATAATGAGCTGGTGAGATCAAGGACAGTTTGGTCAATCCCTATTGTTCATTTGCAATGTTGTGGAGATCATTGCTTGTCGAATCCTAGAAATTGGATGCCACAATAGCTCTTCTTGCACCTGATATATCATCCAGAGAGGTGGAAATTGTCAAGAAAAGTGGTCCTATCATGTTCATGCATTAAAGATAAGTTTCTATCTATCTATATGAAATTTAATTATTTTAATTAGTTTTATATATAATTAGAACCTTACCCTCCAACAGTATGTTCCTTTGGCTGAATTTTATGAAGCTTTTACAGGCTTACGAATCTGATTTGTTGGTTAGTCTTCTACTTCAAACATAGGTCTATTTAGGTTTCATGAAGTAAGGAAACAAGTTATAGCCAGGCAGCATTTTGATCTTGGTGTCCTGTATCCATTCCACTACTTGACATATAGCTTAATAGAATTTATTATGAACTATTTCCATTCTGGTAATTGGTAATGCATTAGATGTATATATTATTTGTTTAATGTGCTTTCAGTTCTTTCTTCATTTCTTATTAAACTTTCATAACTTCTAAAAGAATTGGAAACACTTAAAGATCAAAGTAAACATCGATGCGCATTTAATTGCGTAATCAGGGAAGTTCTTAAATCATTGTTGCTTCTGGTTTGACCTCTTACTCCTGAGGAAAGGTTAGATACAAATATTGTTGGTTGTTTGTTGCTGTCCTAAACTCTGTTTCACTACTTACAGAGAAAGAGTAATTATAAAATATTGATTTGAAAGTGTAGAGAATGTTACTGTAGGAATATTCTGTAAATATTTTAGGAATATTTTGTAGATATTCTTTTTATTACAATCCCTTACTTTAAGGGATCATATCTCCTTTTTAGTATCTTTCCTAACTTAGAGTTTCCTAAAGTAGTGACATAGGTTGTATATAAAAAGTTGTAATATGTTCTATTCAATTAAGAAGTAAATTCAGAGAATTACTCTGATTTCTACATGGTATCAGCTTAGGTTACGATTTCTTTTTCAACCTAGACCATGTCCGAAACTCCTTCTCCTACTTCGGAGATTACTTCCAATCCAGAAAATTTTTCTGGTTCCGATGCTCCATCAGATTCGTCTGGTCTGACTATCACCTGCCATCGATTGACTGGCAACAATTTTCTTGCATGGTCCCAATCGGTTAAGATTTTTCTCTTGGGCAGAGAAAGATTGGGCTACGCTACTGGTGAAATCAAGAAGCCTGCTGTGACTGATGCTGGTTTTGCTAAGTGGATGCGTGACAATGGTCAGGTTATGACTTGGCTCCTTAATTCCATGACCCCGAGTATAAGCAGAAACTTTCTTCTTTACACCACAGCCGTTGAAATTTGGAGTGCAGTCCGCGAAACCTACTCTAGCACGGATAACATTGCCGAATTGTATCATGTTGAAGATCAAGCAGCCACCCTTAAGCAAGGCACCATGCCTGTTACTCTCTACTACAATACCCTTACTGCTCTTTGGCAGCAATTAGATTTGTATGCACATTATGATTGGGTAGATCCAAGAGATGCTGCTCTTTATCAGCAAATTGTCACTCAACGACGACTTTTTCAATTTCTCCAAGGCTTAAATAAGGACTTGGACGAGGTTCGCGGCAGGGTCTTGGCTATTTCTCCTCTTCCCTCCCTTCGAGAGGCTTTCTCTATGGTCAAGAAGGAAGAAAGCCGAAGGTGTGTGATGCTGTCTGATGAACCATATTCCACTCCTGAAAGATCTGCCTTACTGACCCATCAATCATCTCCCACTTCCAAACGGGGGAGACCTTGGTGTGATCATTGTAAAAAGCCCGGCCACTCTAAGGAGAAGTGTTGGAAGCTTCATGGTAAGCCACAGGACTGGAAGTCCAAGCACTCTCGAGATAATAAATCAAGCCTTGTCGCTGCCACCTCTGTCACTAGCTTCACTCAAGAACAGATTGCTGAACTTCAAAAACTATTTGGAAAGTTTCAAGGGTCTTGTAAGGGTAATCTGGTCATAAAAGATCCAGAAGGTAACCTTTCTTCTACTGCATGTTTCTCCTCCCAGCTGACTCCTAATTGGATCCTCGATTCTGGTGCTACGGATCATATGACTGGTAACAAGGCATTGTTTCACAATTTTTTCCATACCTTTGGTAAAGCTGTCAAAACGGCTGATGGTACCTTGTGCAAAATAGAGGGACATGGCTCTGTTATTCTCAATGAACAGATTGCACTTAAAAATGTTCTCTTTGTACCAAATCTGGCGTGCAATCTCATCTCTGTTAGTAAACTGTCCATAGACTTGCATTGCTCTGTAATTTTTAATGATCTTGATTGTACTTTGCAGGCACTGAACTCGAAGAAGATGATTGGTAAGGCCAGCTTGCATAATGGTCTCTACATCCTTCCTACCTCTCCTAAAATCGAGATCTCCAAGTCATTTACCGCTTTAGGAAAAGTTGATACTGTTATGTTATGGCACTTTCGCTTAGGCCATCCTAGTTTCCAATACCTTGCAAAATTGTTTCCTGCTCTATTCATTAATAAAAGGCCTAATTCTTTTTCTTGCACAGTTTGCTCTCTTGCCAAACATACTAAATCATCTTATTTTCCTTCTACATACAAGCCTTCTTACCCTTTTGCTTTGATCCATAGTGATATTTGGGGCCCTTCTCGGGTGAAGAATGCTGATAATTGTAAGTGGTTTATCACTTTTATTGATGATCACAGTAGGATAACTTGGACTTATTTGCTGAAAGATAAATCTGAAACTGCTGGTGTTTTTGTGCAATTTTATAACATGGTTCTCACTCAATTTGGGTCTAAAATCCAGCTCTTTAAATCTGATAATGGCAGTGAATTTTTTGCTAGGTCTTTAGGTGATTTTTTTAAGGAAAAGGGCATAGTTCAGATTAGTTCTTGTGTTGGAACCCCACAGCAAAACGGCATTGCCGAAAGAAAAAATAGGCACCTTCTTGAAGTTACTCGTTCTCTTCTATTTACCACTAATGTTCCCAAATATTTGTGGGGGGAAGCCTTATTAACTGCCACATATTTAATCAACCGGATGCCTAGTAAGGTTTTAAAATTTCAAACGCCTCAATCTATATTTTTGCAACACTTTCCTCATTTCAAGCCTATCTCCTCCATTCTGCCACTTAAAATTTTTGGCTGCACTGTTTTTATCCAAAATATTGCTCCTAATAAGTCCAAGTTAGATCCTAAGTCTTTAAAATGTGTATTGGTTGGGTATTCTTCACTTAAGAAGGGTTATAAATGCTATCATCCTCCTTCTAAACGATTTTTCACCACTATGGATATAACATTTTATGAGCAGGATCCCTATTTCACTCAGGCTGAAATTCAGGGGGAGACATGGAGTGATTTTCAGCCACATCAGGTATCTCCTCCTAATCTTCATTCTCAACCTTCAGAATTGCCATCTTTTTCGCCATTACCTGCAGATCTGTCACCTGTGACTGCTCCCATTGATTCTCCTGTAGTACCTATGACTAATTCGCCTACACCCACTTTAAACACTCTTCCTGAAAATACACCTACTCAAATTGACAGTCTTTCAAAAACACCACCACCCAAACAGCTTCGTGTCTACACAAGAAAAAGAAGACATATCCCTGAGACTGTTTTGCAATCTGATTCTTGCCGAGAATTGGATTTGGGTCCAGCTGCCGAAATGGAAGAAGAAATCAGTAAGTCCACTACTCTAGATGACTTTCCTATTGCTATTAGAAAAGGGGTTAGACAGTGCACCAAGCATCCTATTGAAAAATTTACTGGTTATAATTCATTGATGCCGTCTTTTCAAGCATTTACAGCAACCTTGGATAAAGAACAGGTTCCCACAAGCATAGCTGAAGCTCTAAAGGATCCAAAATGGAGAAGGGCAGTTGAAGAGGAAATTTGTGCACTAGAGAAAAATGCTACTTGGACCGTTACAGATCTTCCTCAAGGAAAAAAGGCTGTCGGCTGTAAATGGATTTTTGCTGTAAAGTATAACTCCAATGGCAGTATTCAACGATACAAAGCTAGACTAGTGGCCAGAGGTTTCACGCAAACATATGGGATAGACTTCACAGAAACTTTTGCACCTGTGGCAAAGCTTAACACTATTCGAGTACTCCTAAGTTTGGCTGTAAATTGCGATTGGAAATTACACCAACTGGATGTAAAAAACGCATTTCTTAATGGCAAGCTAGAGGAAGAAGTCTATATGAAATTGCCACCTGGCTTAAAGTCTACTGAAGGTAGCAACAAGGTTTGCAAGCTCAACAAGTCTCTATACGGGTTAAAACAATCACCCAGAGCTTGGTTCGAGAGGTTCACTAAAGTCATTCTTCAAAATGGCTACAAGCAGTCCCTTGCCGATCATACGCTTTTCATCAAGGTAACTTCTACAAATAAGAAAGCTATCCTAATTGTATATGTGGATGACATCATTCTTACTGGAGATGATGAGGAAGAGATTAGCAATTTGAAGAAGTTGTTAAACAGGGAATTCGAAACCAAGGACTTGGGAAAGCTAAGGTATTTTCTAGGAATGGAGGTGGCAAGATCAAAAGAAGGACTTGTGATCAATCAGAGAAAGTATGTACTTGATTTACTCAAAGAAACTGGTTTTCTTGGTTGTAAGCCGGCTGATACACCAATGGAGGCAAACTTGAGATTCAACAAAGAAGATGGGTCCTTAGTAGACAGAGAGAAATTTCAAAGGTTAGTTGGGAAACTAATCTACTTATCCTTGACAAGGCCAGATATAGCTTTTCCCGTAAATGTGATAAGTCAACACATGACTAATCCTACTGAAGAGCATATGGCAGCAGCAAATAGAATTCTCAAGTACTTGAAGAAAACTCCAGGACACGGCTTAATGTTTAAGAAGACACAAGACAGAACTGTTAAGATTTTTACAGACTCTAGTTGGGCTGGAGATCTCACTGAAAGAAGATCCACTAGTGGGTACTGCACGTTTGTTTGGGGTAACCTTACAACTTGGAGAAGTAAGAAACAATCTGTTGTTTCAAGAAGTAGTGCTGAAGCTGAATTTAGAGCACTAGCTTTGGGGATATGCGAAGGAATTTGGCTACTTAAACTACTAAAAGAACTTGGCGCAAATCAGGAGGATCACTTTGAAGTTTTGTGTGATAATCAATCTGCCATTCAGATTGCCAAGAACCCAGTTCAACATGACCGAACAAAGCATGTTGAGATTGATAGGCATTTTATTGCTGATCAAGTCAACAAAAAGACAGCCACTCTTTCTTACATTCCTTCAGAAGGACAGATTGCAGACATTCTTACCAAGGCTTTGCCAAAGCCTGTGTTCAATAAATTCCTATTCAAGCTGGGATTATACAATGTGTATTCTCCAGCTTGAGGGGGAGTGTAGGAATATTCTGTAAATATTTTAGGAATATTTTGTAGATATTCTTTTTATTACAATCCCTTACTTTAAGGGATCATATCTCCTTTTTAGTATCTCTCCTAACTTAGAGTTTCCTAAAGTAGTGACATAGGTTGTATATAAAAAGTTGTAATATGTTCTATTCAATTAAGAAGTAAATTCAGAGAATTACTCTGATTTCTACAGTTACTTAATGGAATTTTATTCTATCTTAATAGTACAACTTTTACAGTCTCCATATATGCACAATTTCAATCTTTTTTTTGGGTTACAAAAAGAGGGCCAAGGCCCTAAGACGCTTCAAGAGGAACAAGACGTGGAAATGCAAGTATGCAACTCCTTCCATGTCTGCCTTCAAGAGGTTCCAGATATCCTGCAGGTGGATGCTCAAAGAAAACAAATCAAGCAAACAGCATTTAAACTCTCCCTTGCCATCCAATGAGCAACATTTTAACTAAGGAAACTTATCAATAACTAGTTATCTAAAATATTAAAAAACCAATCTCATATACGCACTATTATCTGATATACAGCCCACAAAAAACTAAACACTCATACACAGCAGTTCACTAGAACTCAAAACAGTCACACGTTCACACCATCTGACAGAAGGCTTCCAAGCCATTTAGTAGCCTGGTATTGGGACTGCATCTGCTGCTTGATTTTTGTTATGTGCCCACCTTTGTATCTTGGCTTGGGTGGTAGGTGATTTGTTTTGTGTCCTTAGTTTTAGTCTTGCGGGGGTAGAGAAGGTTAGTGCTAGGATGGGGCAGGCTATCAGGGTTGAGACTTTATGTTCTTTCATGTAGTCAGAGGGGATGACCCTTGTTTCAAATATTATTCTTTCACGAGTAGAATATAATGTAAAATCGGAAAACTGTTACCTGCTGTTATGTTGGACATAGAGATTACTTTTTTCCTGTGTTGTAAAAAGTGTTTTTTTCCTCCAGTTGTTTATTTTGTTAAAATCTATTTCTTTCATATATAATTGAGTAATTAATTTGCTTTTGATGCAATATGCCAGCAAATTGTGCCACCAGTACTTAATTCTTTCTCTGACCAAGATAGCAGAGTTCGTTATTATGCATGTGAAGCTCTATATAACATTGCAAAGGTGAAAGGAGATTGGTTTGCTTATGACCCTTTTTCTTTGTCGCTTCTTTTTTTCATGACTAATAGTGGACACGGTATGTTGTTTCTACCATACAGATTGTTCGAGGAGATTTTATCATATTCTTTAATCAGATATTTGATGCTTTATGCAAGCTTTCAGCTGATTCAGATGGCAACGTACAGAGTGCTGCTCACCTTTTAGATAGGCTTGTGAAGGTTAATAGCTGCTCCCTCAACTAATTGTTGGCATCTTGGTAATCATGTGAAATATGGAATTTATTGCTTTTCTTTTTTACCATGTGAAACAGGATATTGTTACTGAAAGTGACCAGTTCAGGTGTGCTTTATTTCTTTCCAATATCAGCCTATGAATCTTGTTATTTAGAGGCATTGTTTAGAATTTTCTGGGAACCATCTTTATAATGTTATTATATGGTTGCTTTATCTTCAGTATTGAAGAATTTATCCCATTGTTGAGAGAGCGCATGAATGTCCTGAATCCTTATGTTCGTCAGTTTTTGGTTGGATGGATAACTGTACTGGATAGTGTTCCAGATATTGACATGTTGGGTTTCCTCCCTGATTTTCTTGATGGTAATAAAGTTTTGGTCTTTTTTAAGCGAATGTTCTACTTCTCTACAGTAAGTGATTTTTAATTAATTAGTTCTTGATAACTTTCAGGTTTATTTAATATGTTAAGTGATTCTAGTCATGAAATACGGCAACAAGCTGATTCAGCACTTTCAGAGTTTCTTCAAGAGATTAAAAACTCCCCAGTAAGACTCTACTGTCTGTCTTTGATTGATGGATTGGCTCCTTGGCCACTTATCTTAAAGCTTGTCAGCATCTTTATGGGAATCACATGATTGATACCTCAGACTTTAAGTAAAAAAGTTGTGGCTTTATTAATGTGCAAACTTACCAACAGTATTTCTCATAAAAAGAAAATCTTTTGTTCATTTGTAATTTTCTGACTCGAGCAGTGCTACTCTTGAAGTCTGTAGATTATAGTCGCATGGCTGAAATACTGGTGCAACGGGCAGCTTCTCCTGATGAATTCACTCGGTTAACAGCTATAACTTGGGTAAGATGAATATGAATTTTTGTAGCCACAGAAAGGGAACATTTTAAAGTAGAAATCGGGAAAAGAATCTTGGTCATGGATTCTTCCCCTTGTCAATGTGTTTGTCTATCCTATGATATTCTTAAATTTTCATTCTGTTCATATATTGATTATTTCATCTGGTATTTTTACTTTATAGAAATTTGAAAATTTCCCCATTGTACAGATAAATGAGTTTGTAAAGCTTGGTAGAGACCAGCTTGTTCCTTACTATGCTGACATACTGGGAGCCATTCTCCCCTGCATATCTGATAAAGAAGAGAAAATTAGAGTAGTAAGTTTAGTTTATCTCTTCTGCTGTCTCCTTAATCTACTTTAAAAAACTATCTGCAATGTCTTTCAAAATTTGTGTGGAGTTCTTTCCTTTGTATTCATTTTGTGCGTTTGATTTCATTTTCTTGTATTAGGTCGCTCGTGAAACCAATGAGGAGCTTCGTGCAATCAAGGCTGATCCAGTAGAAACTTTTGATGTGGGTGCCATTCTCTCCATCACAAGGAGGTGTAGTTTTGTTCCCTGGGAAAAGTTCTAGGTTTGAAATGTTACTAGCAGTTTGCACTTTTATGGGGGATATATAGCTCTTCTATATCTTGAAGGTTGAAGAGCTATACAAAAGTGTTTAAAATGGTGACTTATTTGACCCCTGAAATGATCACTTAAAATGAATTTGTACTAATTACTATTTTTTTTTTTTTTTACTGGCCAGGCAACTTGATGGTGAGTGGGAGGCCACTAGAATTGAAGCATTGCACTGGATATCAACCCTTTTAAATAGACATCGTGCTGAGGTGAGAGGGCAATTATCTGTGAACTTAATGCCGGTTGTGTACGTATTTTCTCATATTTTAATGTTTAGAATCATCATAATGATTTTACTTGCATAACAACTTCATTGAAGTCCCATTTTTGTGTTAGTGTTGAAGTATCTAAACACTCCATAAATCTTATCTTTTAAAATTATACCTGACAGGGTTTCTGACTTTAATGTTTATGTTCCTTTCCACCATTATTATAATTTTGAAGTTTCAAGGAGTGTCTATCTCTAACATATGCTTTGGCAGTTGAAGATTTGTTAAGTACTAGTAATAATTCTCATTACTAAAGATGATGGTTATTAAGTTACTGCTAGATGCAAAGTACAAAAGGTCTCGATCTAGATTCCACCTAACCTTTTTATTCTGAAATAAAATGGTCAACAATGTCATCTTGATGGTTGCCAAAATCAATCGTTCTTGACTTATTATTTGGATACATGGATATTCTTAGTATTTATCTCACTAAATGTCCTCGTTGACATCTCTTTGAAATATTTTAGCACTTTTGGTGGAAGCACATCTGATGCTGCATGCTTGAAATCTTTTCATGTTTGTAGAAAGACCACCTTTCCTGTTTAAGGGCATAATAGTTTCAACAAAAACCGAGACAAAAAGTGTATAGCCTCATGTAAAATTTGTTATTTCAATGGTAGATTCATCAATTGAACTGTTGCTCCAATATAGGCAATGTTTAATGTTTCACCTGAAACAGGTCTTATGTTTTCTAAATGACATATTTGACACCCTTTTGAAAGCTCTATCAGACTCTTCTGATGAGGTAAATTTCTGCTTCTTCTTGTGTATTTTCTAATTAATTGTTCCATTAAGGTTTTTCTTTTCTTTTTTTTTACTTTTTAATTACTAATTATTTTTTCTTATATTATCTATCACTGTAATTACAATAGGGTGTGCCTATATTTATTATTTTTGTTTTTGGATGGAACTGTTATTGAAACTCAGCTGACAGTATACTTATAGACATCTTCTCAAGAACCTAGAAAAAGTCTTGCTATTTTAGGAGTTTTTTCTCCTCCTCCGTTCTCTCTTTCTCCCTTTTCTTTTGGAAGGGTTTGGGGATTAAAGATGACTAGAAGTATATGTATTATTTTGCTTTTGGATGGAACTGTTATTGAAACTCAGCTGATGATATACTTATAGTCATGTTCTCAAGAACCTAGAAAGAGTCTTGCTATTTTAAGAGTTTTTTCTCCTCACCATTCTCCCTTTCTTCTTTTTCTTTTGGAAGGGATTGGGGGTTAAGGATGGGTGTAGAATAAGTCTGATTTTGTCAAAAATTGGACCTATAAAACTTTTCCATTTTAATCCCCTCTTGACGGTATTCCAAAATTTGTACCAGTTACTACTGACTGAGTCCATATTTTCTTTTCTTTTCTGTAATCTTCCATCATTTGTAACTGCACTTTTATGTCAACAATTGCTTCCCTTCTCTCGTAGCTTGTCACTGGTTCTTTTGCCCTTTTATTAGACTGTATATATGATAGTTAAACAATCTTAGGACGTTTTTTTCTTTGTAATGTATTGGTACATCTTAGACATTACTAGTCCATGTTCCTTTTGTCATGCATGTTGTGTTGGAATGTATCTAATATAGCCTCTGATCTTCCTCTAAAATACATTTTATTTGTCATAAAATTGAAATCTAATCTGTTCATATTTTTTTATGATTTTTTGAGCCTGAACTATATAACATGTTTTGTCTCTTTATTAATGTGTGTTAACCTAGGTGCACTGGCTTCTATATACTAATTTATCTTGCAATTTGGATTTTTCTGCTAGGTGGTGCTCCTGGTTCTGGACATCCACGCATGCATAGCACAAGATCCCCTAAACTTCCGCCAGCTTGTTGTTTTTCTGGTGCATAATTTCCGGGTTGATCATTCTCTTCTAGAGAGGTGATTCTAGGCCCCTCAAGCCCCAGTATTTTTATTTGAAATTTGTTATTATTATGAATTGTTTTGTTCAGTTGAACACTCATGTAGGCTACTTGGCCAACTTGCTATGTTTGTTGTATCTATATACATGCCTCTTATTTATGATTCTCCTGCTTTTTAGGCGTGGTGCTTTGATAATCCGTAGACTTTGTGTTCTCTTGGATGCTGAAAGAGTCTACCGCGAGCTATCCACCATACTAGAGGGAGAAGCAGACCTGGATTTTGCCTGCATTATGGTTCAGGTTCTGTTATGTACCTAAGAATTCAACTAAAGTAATAATGCTCTTTGGTTAAAGTAATAAGATGGAGCAACTCCGTAACTTCAAATATTTGATAGGCATGATGTTATTGTTGAACTTAAAGTAGTATTTTCTTATCTTTTAGTGTAATGGTATTTCCATCGAGTCTCAAATTAGATTTTTTTCTTGTGTTTCAGGCTTTGAATTTAATTCTACTCACTTCTTCTGAGCTGTCTGAGCTTCGTGGACTTTTGAAACAGTCGCTGGTTAATGCTGCTGGAAAAGATTTGTTTGTTTCTTTGTATGCTTCATGGTGCCATTCACCCATGGCAATCATAAGTCTTTGTTTATTAGCTCAGGTACGAATCTATAAATCCTTTAAATGGCTAGCCAGTCTCTCTCTTTTGGGCTAGGGAAGAGATTTGGAATTGCAGTGTAGTTTCATGGTTGTTAACTTGGTGTTTAATTGCTTGATAGATGTACCAGCATGCAAGTGCTGTGACTCAATCCCTGGTCGAGGAAGATATTAATGCCAAATTCTTGGTCCAGCTTGATAAATTGATTCGCTTACTTGAAACTCCAATCTTTGCTTATATCAGATTGCAGGTGCTTATATAGATGCAATCTATTTTCCTTGCAATCTTGTAATTTTCATAGTTTTAACATGCTTGATCTTTAAGCTCTCTCTGTTTAGTTTTGGGTTACTTATGATATATTCTTATACTTCAGCAAGTCTTGAGGCAATATTCTTTTAATTATGACTTTTTTGTATACATATAATCTCTCTCTGATGACAAGCATTAGTTGTAGCTTCGACATTGATAGGGTCATGCATTCAGCATATTAGTGACTGGTCACCATAGTTGTCACTATAGTTGCATTTTTCTTATAAGTAATTGGTTTATTTCTATTTTCCTTGTTTTCTTTTGAATTTAGAAGATCTTTCGTGTATCTGATCCTCGTTTTTTTCTCCTCTTCTGATTTCCAGCTTCTTGAACCAGGAAGATATATATGGTTGCTGAAAGCATTGTATGGTCTTCTAATGCTACTTCCACAGGTACGTCAGTGCTAGTTTCACTTCAAGTCACCCCTCAACCAAACCAATGACAAAAAAAATGTAATGTCAGGTGCAAACTTGATCTCATCAAAACGGCTCAAAAATTTCTTTTACTCCAGTGTTGGGTATGGGTATGGGTGATCGGTTTCAAGGTTACTTATGTGTGTTTCATTCTGTCACTGATTGGCACCTAATCATTGTGCATTAGTTTTTCCTTGTTAAATTATACTGACCTTTTAATTTAACTGCAGAAAAGTTCTGCCTTCAAGAGATTGCGAACACGTTTAAAAACTGTGCCACTGTGCTCATTCAATGGCGACCAACTCAAACGAGCATCATCAGGCAATCCACACTCCCAAATTTTATGTCACAGTGGATCACAAATCAGCGAGGATGGTGACATAACCCAAGATAATGGGAATTTACAGAATGGAATTAATTTTGCTTCAAGGCTACAACAGTTCGAGCAAATGCAGCGACAGCACCGTATGCTTGCAAAATCACAAGCGCAATCACGAATCAGTTCTGCTTCATTATCAAAGGTGTGTGTGCTACTTGTTGTGTTTCCATTTTTCAGGCATCGGTATTTTAATAACTGTGTTAGACATGTGGCACTATGTCTCAATTGGGTTAAGAGTGGAATACCTGCAAAATTAGAACATATGATTGTATGTTAGGGGGAGTTTGAAAATAAGACCTCTCCTATTAGAAGAGTTTGGTTCAAACACTAATTATGCTTTATATTGCCATTTTTAACCTTCGTTTATCTTTCCTGTCTCATATGTTGCTCTGGCTCTTCATTTTTCTTTGGAATATCTATGTTTGACACCTATTCAGACAACGGTCCTCCAAATACAATGGAATACTTGGAAAAAAGTGATCATGCCCGACTAGAATACATGCCTGTATTGTATACTGATACCTGAGTCCAAATAACATAACCACTATATGAGAATCAACTTGCCATATCTCTACTGTGTGCAGGAGGAACCAAAAGCAGAACCCTGGCAAATTCCAACATCAGAGGGAAGCAGGCCTCTTTCAAGATCATCTAGGAGAGGTGTGGGGCAGTTTCAAATTTAGTTGTTGTCGTCATGTGCCGCCTGTTGATAGTTCAAGGTCAATTATACCCGGATCTCAAGATGCATGAGCTGCAGGTGAGATCCGGATCCCGTACACTGTAAAATTGTAAATGATAGTAGTTAGTTTGTTTCTATTAAACTCTTAGAGGTCGGGATGGTGAAAGTTGGGGAGGGGGTCAATATAAGCTTGGGTTTTTTTCTAAGCTAATTCTTTTTGCCCCCTTTGTTGACAGGATTTGACCATGTGGTTCTGTTCTCATATTTTTATTGAAAACCACATGGATTAGAGGGATATAATGAATGTAGAAAATGAAGGTTTTTGGTTTTTTTTAGAATGTGTTTATCTTGTAAGGATCTTATAGAGTTAAGGGATTAGGCTAAATCATGTACAAATTTATCTTTGGTGAAGGTATTGCATGCATTTAGTACCTATTGATCCATTTTAATTCAAATTTAATTTACTTCCAGACCCACTCCTCTTTTTTTGGTGTATGGTCTAACGGTTATGGTGATAGAACTTTTATATGCATATGGTAAAAGTAGCATACCAATTCTTAAACTAAACTTAAGATTGCGTTGATCTTTATACCTTAGATAAGAAGTAAAATAGTCTGCGCGCTAAATTTATGCCCATTTTATATACAAAGGTATAGTAACAAATTTAGTATTTTTACATTTTTTTTTGGTGTAAATTAACTCTCGACCTTTGATGTGAGATTTTTATCTGTTAGAGCATTAAATAAGTTACCAACATGTGTTGAGTGCAATGATAACTTATATTATTATATGAAGGGAAGATGCAGGTTTGAATTTTAGAAATGACATTGCTTAGAGGGCAACCACAAACCTCGATCATAAATGGTGAAAAGAAATATTATTTTTAAAAAAAATTCAAATTAAAAAAAAAACTTAAAACTTTTTAAAATTATTTTCGAAGTGCAAAATAAATTTTATTTAGTAACATTTCTAGAACTTCTAATAAAAGTAGCATAATATTTTATCATAAATAAGCACCCAAATAAAACTTTTTTGAATTTTTCTAGTGATAATTAACTGGGCTTATTGATAACTTCGTAATCAAGGTAGATCCAACCCAAAATTGGATTGTTTCATGAAAAGTTTAAAATTTTCATAGTTTCTTTCAAACGTGTACTTTAAATTTTGATACAATTTAATTGAATCCTTAAACTATTAATATTGTATTAATTAATTTTTTTTTTCCATCAATCTAATACTAGTTCAAATATAAAAAAATTTCTAATATCAATTTGGGTGTTAAATGGAAGTTCGGAACTAACGTGGAATATGTTTAAACATGTTTATACTTATTACATTGATAGTCTGAATATAATGGGAAAAAAATAGTGGTTTTTGTATACATGAGGGGTAATTTGCAAGATAAATTGTATAAAATAGTGCTTAGAATTGTAGCCACAATTTCAACTACGAAATCAAAAGTGCATAAGCGTAAAGATGAACACTGAGATTATTTATGCAATTTGACTGCAGTCTACATTTGCGGGGCCTTGCCCAAAGCAATGATCCATTGTTTGCAATTTAAGTCCTAACATTGGACTAACTCTCACCATTATACAAAGGTGATCATTCTACCATTAAGCTTTTCCCTCGAAAGTTTAGTTTTGTAATTTAAGAGACTCTCTTGATTACTTAAAAAAAATAATGCACACATAAAACGATCCTAACTTGAACAAATTTTTGCTCTCTATCCCTTCGTTTTCACTTAGATAAAATTTTAGTTTATATACTACTTAAGTTTTGTTTATATAAGAGTCATAGTCTAATCACTTTTCTATAAAATAAAGCTAAAAATTAGCATAGGATAATCTTGACATAATTTGGTAAAAGTCTTGGTGTAAATCAATGTCTTCAAATATAGAAAGTGACTTCACTTGATTCGTAAGTAACCCAACTTGATCCATAAGTAACCAAAGTTGACCCACAAGTAACCAATCTTCAAGTCTTCAATTTTGACTCAATTGGTCTTCATGGTTTAGGCTCTAACTTGTCTAAATATCTTCAAAGCATATAGTCTAATGTTTTTGTTCTAAAATTTGTCAACTCTGAAAATAGACAAGTACAACAATGAAACAGTGCCTCAAGTTGGGGCCACTATTTTAGCCATAGAAACAACCATAGAATTTTCCTTGCCTTTAAATGTGACATTTTTTTAAAGCCAAATATAATGTTATTTTTTAAAGAAAAAACCAAAGATAGTGTTGTTGACATTTAAAGAGATTCTTTTTAACAAGTTATATCCAAGTTATTCATACAAAAAGTATAAAGAAGCTTAAAATTTAATCTATATATTTTAAATATGCTCTATGGCTTATCCAAATTACCATTTAACATCTAAATTGATTAGCAAACTGGCTTAAGAACTTGATTAATATGATGCTTGATACGTGTCAAAATTAACATATTTTAATTTCGTTCTTAATGCATTTTTGAATAGTTAACCAATGCAAAATGGTGAATTTTATGCTCCTAATCCTTTGAGTTCATGTTTCTATACTTAGAAGAGTATTTGGGAGTAAAACGAGCGAAAACGGAGTAAAAATCAGACAATTGGAGTATATTTCAGGAGCCACATGGGCTGACACACGGCCTGTCACACGGGCATGTGCCAGACTGTGTGGATTTCGTGATTCGCACTCCAAATACTAAAAAAAAATGCAATTTTTAGGTTTTTCGAGCATTCTAAGACCTATATACACCAAATATAAGAAGAGTGGAAAAAGTTGTCAGAGAATATTGAAGAAAACAACTCGAAAAATACTATTGAAGCAGACTCTGAAGCAGATTTTCACCAAGATTGAAGATCTCCTTTTGATTTCTTTGACGTTTATTATGAGTTTCTCTATTTCTTATGGTTATACTGTCTTTGAGGTGTTTTTATTCGCAATTATGAACTACTTTTCTAAATACTTAAGGGAGATGAACCCTATGATGAATTCTGTCTTTTGATTTCTGTTTTACACAATAAATACTTGAATCTTGTTTTCAGTTATGTGTGTTTAATTCTTGATTTAATATTTCTGGATTATTAATTCATGTTTGATGTGATTAATTCAAAGGATGAATAGACCTTGTTTAAGAGTAGATATAGCATAATTGAACGGAGTTGCATGCAATCTTAGAAATAGGACGACATAAATCTACTAGATTAGAGTCAAATTTAATAAGGGAATTCATAGATTGAGTGAATGCGATAATAGGGGTAATTAGAAAGAAATTTCAATTAATCAACTTAGAGTCAGTTGCTCTTAGTCTTGAAGAGAGATACTAGCATAATTTATAGATTTCTACGGATCAAGAAATTAACTGAATAATTGTTTAATTCAGATTAATAATGACAAATGCAGTCTAGGTGGATTCTTTTTTGGGTATTGTTTTGCTTCTTGGTTATTATTCGATTATTTTCCTATTTTTTCTTTGTCGAGTTCTTTAGTTAATTAATTTAGTCAATTTTAGTTTAAATCAATCACTCTAATTTTCCGGTTAAATAATAAAAAGATGGTAATTTCTATTATTTTTAGTCTTCGTGGTAATGATATCTTGCTCACCATAACTATACTATTTATCAATAGATGTACTTGCCTTTGTCGAATTTTTAGTTGGTTTTGTGGACATCAATACTTAGATAACACAACTCAAACATTTTGAAGTTTGATAATAAATTTAAAATTTGGACTATAATTTAAGGATATTTTATGTAACTAACTATTATTTTCAATAGTTTTAAATATTTACCTCATATTGATGTTGATGTTTTTCATTCTTCAAAGAACCATGATCTCTTAAATAAAAATAAATGTTAAAATATGTTGTTAGTCCCTATATTTTGATAAAATTTGAAATTTAGTTCTTGTACTTAAAAAAGTTAAAAAATTAAGTTTTACTTTTTCTACTTGAAAATTTCAGCACAGTTATTAAAATCACAACTATTTTCTATCGAAATTTATCAACTTGGATTTTTATTAGACTATCCTTATATAACGTGAGGTATGATTGACATAAAATATACATGTTAAATTGATAAAATTTGACAAAAAAAAACTATTGACGACAATAATGATTGGACTCAATCTTTTAAATTGAAAAAGTAAGAGGATTGAAATTTTTAACTTTTAAAATACAACAACTGGTCTCAAATTTTATAAAAGTACAGGAACTAACAGCATATTTTAACTAAATAAAATAATAAACAACTAATGCCTCATTTGGTAGGAGTATTACAATTTTAATACACCTCTTAATACATCAACTTAAAATAACCAATTGTTCGGTCGGGTTTTTTTAGATTTTTTGAACCATCCATCATTATTTAGTTCGTCTCAATGCGGTTATCAGTTTTCCATATTAATTTTTTTGTTTTGATTTTTTAGACTAATTTTGATAAAATGAGCTTTGTTTTATGGCTTTTGAATATTATTTGACAAAATTTTAAAATTTTTTTCATAAATATTTCTAAAAAAAGAACTTTTAAATTATTTTTACTATTTTAAATATAAAATATTTATTTTTATATAAAAATTAAAATTAATTATATATTAAATAAAAAATTTGATTCAGTTTCGGTAACTGTGATTTTTGAAATTGCATTCTATAAACCGTCCAAATACCACGGTTCGAGTTGGTTTTCGATTTGGTCTTCTTCTTTTTTTGCTAACCCTTACCCCTTTACAGTCATTAACCTTAACTCAAGCCAATCATTGAAGTTCTTAAAGTTGAGACACCAATTTTTTATTAAGCAATTTGTGTAGCAAATGATTCGCTGGATAGAAATGTCATCTTCAACTTTTGTATCCACATTCTTTGTTGTTGTTACAGAACTCTTAGGATACAATAATGGAGAGAGAATGGATGGTTGCACTTTTCGTATTCAAATTTCAACTTTTTTTTTGTTGTTTTAAAAAGTCTTCATTTATCATAAAAGAGTTACAAGAGACACCCCAATTTTCGGGGAATACATTGTTTCCAAAAAGGTGGGTAAGAGCCTTTCAAAGTGTTCTTTGCAATCCAATCAGCAACTAGATTACCAATTCTAACAACATGCGAAAAACAAATATTTCCAATATTGGACGTACATGATAAATTATCTTCAATAATTGTAGACACATCCTAAGTCTTCCTAAGCTTACCATGGATCCTATTAATAGCTTTTGAGCAGTCAGACTCTAGGATCACATTTTTCAAGCCACTGTGATTGATAAGGACGAAACCTAACCTAATCGCTAAGGTTTCAACCATGAACGCGCTTATTGAGCATGTTTGTGTGTTGATTCCGTCAAGAACATAGCCATTGCTATTCTTTGCAATAGTTGCAGACAAGCAAATTTAGAGTTGACCAAAAATGAAGCATCATAGTTAATCTTAACTGTCTTGGGAGGAGGAGGAGTCCAATTTGAACTTAGCTCAGATGTTGTTATCGGATTTCTTCTCAATGACTTTCAAATAGTCTCATTGAATTCGAAAACACTTGCCACCCTGTCATTTCATACCCAAATGGCATTGCCGCATCTACCTCGGAAAACCCAATTATTCCTAGCTTTCCAAATGTTCTAGCATGACTATGCGATGCAACAAATTCTCGAGAGGTCACCAGAGTCGGGAAATTCATAGTAAACATCGATCCTCCATAAACAAAAAAGAACAAAACCAAAAGGAGAAGGGATATAATTGAAGGTCAAAGCTCTCCAAAAAACTTGGGCAAAAGGGCAAAAGAAAATGACGTGTTCCAATGACTCACACGTTGTTCCACATCTCGAATAACCTTCCTCCCACATCTCGAATAACCTTCCTCCCTTGCAAGATGTCTCTTCACTAGATATTAATTAGAAACAAGAGAGTTATGGCAAGCTCTCCATATGAAATTCTTGATTTTCGGGGGCATGTTGGGCTTCCGAATTGTATCGAATCCATGGACTACCATGGCCAACTTGAGAGGGTTGATTGAAGTTTTGACTACGCAAATGATTTCTTTACACTATGGATCACATTATCATTAAAGTGCCAAATTAATTTATCTTTGATCTTAAATCCAATCAGAATAAGGGAGATGGCAACCTTGTTCTCATTATTAAACATCTGAGATAAAAAGGTTTCGGTTTTACATGCATCTATTATTAGTTAAAAGATGTTTAACCAACATTGGACATTCATTAATTGGAGGAGATGAAGAAACTTTATAGTTCGAAGGGATCTTAAAACATAAATAGGCATAGCCGACACAATGTATTTGATTATGATTGCTTTTCCCGCTTGAGAGATAAGTTTACTGTAACACCCTAAAATATATAAGATCGGATAAAATAAATAACCAAGAAATGACTTAGACCTAATAGTTAAGTAGTTAGCACACTCCTTGAAGTTCCTAAGTTCTTTCCATTCTTCTCCCATTTCTTTTCATTTTATTTTCAACAAAGTAGGATGAAAGTCAATCTAAAATAAATATTAAATGGTGTAAAAACATAACAAGATTGGGTAGCAGCCCAAATGGTTAGGCATAATTATCTTCCCCCTATGATTCCAAGTCCAAATCACATCACATTCACCCCTATTTTATTTTTTATTTTTGACAAGATGGGTTAATTATTTAAACAGTCCCTAAAGTTTGAAAACCCTAAGTATTTAATCTCTTTTCCTAATCACAATAGAACTATGGTTTTCTTTTCCAATTAGCCAAAAATTTTGCTTTCCTTTTCCCTATTTCTTTCTCCTTTTATTTTTTATATTTTCTTTGCAAATATTTTTCTCTCTAATTGCTGAAATTACTTTCATTTCCCGAATCAAAATCAATTTCGAGCGTAAATTATTTTCTACCAATTGTTGAATTTATCATCAATAATCTCTAAATTCTCACCAAAAGTTTGGTAAATATTCTAGTTTCAATTAGTAGAACCCGTAAATTCTAAAATAACATTGTTTCTCGCTAATTTTTCAATTCAATTATGAATCTTTTATAAATTTTGCCGAAAGTATTGATAAATCTTGGTTAATCTTGAAATCCGTTATTGACTCATGTGTAAATCTTGTTTGAATGACCCATTCTAGGTACCTCGAAACAGATTTAAGAGCAAGGAATGACATTTGGGATCTCAGAGTTAGGTGTGTGTTCTTTTATAAGTGAATCGAGGCAAAATCGTGCCTAGGATAGGACCACATGACCAGCCACATTGGCATGTCGGCCACCCGTGTAAGCCATATGACCTTCTCATATAGTAATGTTTCCTTTGAAACCCTAGGATATTTGATTCTCACACGGCCTCCCACACAGTCATGTCACCCTTGAAGCTTAATTTTGCATATTTAACACAACAACAGTAGGTCACACGATCTAGCCATACAGTCGTGTACCCCTTCAATAAGGTCCTAGGCTTCCCACACAATCCTGTCACACGGCCGTGTGTTCCATGTAACTCAAATTGTATAGTTCTGATCTAAAATTTTATGTTTTGTTCAATTTAGTCCCTGAATGATTTTCGAGCTATTTTTAGTACTTTAACTTATTCAATTGAGCCCCTAATGATATGAAATAAGTTAGAAATCATGAATTGATGGGTATGATATCTATATATATATTTGCATTAATTGAGATCAACATATTTATATGTCTATTGTTCTAGAGTTGTAATCGTATGTATGGTATGTCTTATGTTATCATTAAACCGAACACTCAAAAAGCGTGATTTTAGTTACTGAATCTATCTGTCACAAGCATATTAATTGCTACTGAATTGAGCTATTATGAACATATCATCTGCTACTATATTGTTTTGTTAAAAGCATGTTATATGCTACTGTATTTATCTATGGAGCATGCTATATTGCATTGCATTGGGTGGGACATTATGAATGGAGGAACTTTTTGTAGTTTATTTGTATTTATTTATTTTGTTGTGCATCCACATCCAGATGCAGATTCCATTTGTGGGTTATTTGTTGTGTAATCCACTGCTAAAAATAGGTTTCATTTGTAGGACTTTTTGTTGTGCACCTATAACCAGAGGTAGATTCCATCTGTGTGGACTTGCTGTGTGTCCACAGCCAATGACAGTTATTACTTACGAACCAATAGTGGTTTATCCATATCCCGATGTGTTGGAGGATGGAGTTCAAGGTAACTCTCATTGTGGTGAGTAGCGATGGGGTAGGATCTGTTCTGTTAAAACCAAAATTGTATGGTATCTATAAAGTCATGTGCATACAAATCTAAAATTTTTGTTATGACATACATGTATATGTATATCTGTACATTGTGGGCAACTAAAAAATTTGATATTATGAAATTACTATTGTGAATATGTGATATTAATGATGGTTAAATGGTAAAAACCGATACTCTGAACTGTTGTTTTATTGCAAATATTTTATGCGATATTATCTAATGTGTCTTACAGACTGTTTGCACTGATTTTCTTATGAATGAACTCACACTGAGTGTCATAGCTCACTTCCCTTTAAAATTACATCCTTATAGATAACCCACTAGGTTAGGGTGCGGACGCGACATCCGGAGGGTCTCAGCTTGGAATGTTTTATTTTCATTAAAGTATTTTAAGATTACTATTTGATATTTTTATTCAGAGACTGTATTGTTTCATTTTGAATTGTGGCATGTAACACCCTGAATTTTGGGCCTAGAAGTATTGGGCCTTGAGTTTTAGATCCTAGCTTAGTATTTTTAGGAGTTTAATTTTGGCCTTCTAGAAGGTTGGAAGTGGCGTAAAGATGGACTCTAAGGGGAGTGTTCAGGAGAGAAAATTTAGGAAATAGATTGAGGAGTTATTAGGGAGAAAAATGAGGAGATGAGAATGGGGAAATGACGGAGCTGAATTGGGAATTGAGGGTCAAGCAATTCAGCCAGAGGCTATAAATATGTGCTGAGTTTGGGATCCTAGGCTAATGCCAAATTTTTTATTTTTTTAAAGTATCGATTGACTTTTCTATCTTTGCTAGCTGATTTTTTTCCATTCTTTCTCTCCTCAATTCTCTTTTGATTTACCCTTTGGGTTAGCCGATTCCTTCTTCTACTCTTCTTCTTTAATTTGTGCCTTATTTACTATATTAGTTTAAAAGCCGAAAATTCGAATAATTCCACCCTCCCTTTGCCGAAATTCTTTTTGTGCCGTCACTGTTTCTTCAACCTAGCCGATTCTTGTAGGATTGATATTGAATCTCTATTCTTCAGATCTGTGCTGAATCACTTTTTATGCGTTTCAGGATTTTGGTAAGTAGTCTTCACTTTTGGTTTTGAGGGTTGGTCGAATGGGTGTAAGTCACATATGTGTTTAGTCTTTAATGATTAATTAATGTAGATCTTAGAGTCCATCGTTGCTAGCAATCAGTAAAGGGTTAGTAGAGTTTAATCGTTCAAGGTAAGTAAAAGTAAAGTGATTTTGGTTTTGGTAAAGGAAGTAGACATATTTCTTAAACGTATGATTAACTGCTAGGTTTTGAATGATTGTTGGTTCGTGACTAAAGGGATCGTAGCACATTTAGCTACTAGGTGTGTACATACACTGCACACACACATAGATCGGCAAATCTCGAAATACTGAAATGCCGAAATGCCGAAAAGCTAAAAGTTTGGCTACGATAGTCTCGTGAGTGCGTGAACACTCGTATGAGGGAAACCGATACAAAGCAGAGGCCCCATGAGCGATCTCATAGACTTGGGTCACGTTTTGGCCAACTGGGCCAGAATGGGCCC
The DNA here is from genome assembly GCA_020496765.1 of Gossypium stocksii. Taxonomy (NCBI): domain Eukaryota; kingdom Viridiplantae; phylum Streptophyta; class Magnoliopsida; order Malvales; family Malvaceae; genus Gossypium; species Gossypium stocksii. Next base: position 96,471,197 of record CM035627.1, on the reverse strand, counting down.
AATGGCTGACGGGCCTGTGGGCCCAAGTTAGTAAAAATTGATGTGTTGATAATAAGTGATGAGTTGATAAAGTTTGTTGAATTGTTTAAAATAGATTGGGCCTGATAAGTCGTATGATTGTGATTGGGCCTAAAGGGCCATATAAATGCGATTGGGCCCGATGAGCTATATGAATGAATGAAAGCATGCAGACATACTAGGGTTTTATAATGGACTTTTAGGCCTAGTTTTTAATGAATTCTCAAGCGCATAAAACTTAATTAATTTATCAAGTACGTCTGTGGACAAGTCATAAGGTTAGAGTGTGGCAATGGGCATATGCATGTCTAGGGTTGGATCTAGAGAGAGCTTGGTATTTAAACGGTCTCAATGACCCACCTCCTCTTCTCTGGAATCCTACCTGATGCATAGTATCTGTTCACTTTAGCCAACGAGGGCTTGTTGACGGGCCAAAGTTCGTAATTAAGACCCATACTTTAGCAAATTACTTAAATACCCCTGTAGGGTAGAATTAATGAAATACCCCTGTAGGGTAGAATTTCTGAGATACTCTTGATTACAAAATTACAAAAAGACCTTTAGTTTACAAAATTACTGAAATACCCCTACAGGGTAAATTTACGATTAAACCCTCGGGGGTAAATATATTTTTATGCTATGATCTGATTGTCGTTTTAAAGCATGCCTTGGGATTTATATATTTATGTGCGTTGCATACATGTCATATTGCATATGGGTTGGGAATTGTATTGGAGGAAGTGTTATATGAGGATCGCATAGTCGCTTGACGACCGTGGATCCATCGATGGATTTTTAAGCCCAATATATGAATGGCAGCTCTGTCGCAACTTTCGGTAGTACCGCAACCGGCGCTACCCTTGATGTGTATCGGATGGGTGGGTCGATGTAGTCATCCCCACATAATGTGATTCAGTTGGATGGAGATGTTGTGTATCTGTTGGATGAGGTGGGAATTATATTATGCATACATTTGGTGATTATGATAATATGGGCTGAGGCCCAAATGATTCTGTTATGGGTTGTATGATTCTGTAAGGGCTTAGGCCCACCGAATTTGTACTGTTCCTATATTAGGGCATAGGCCCAAACTGATTTGTTTAATGCATGCTTTTGTTTGACGAGGGTTGTACACACTGAGTTTCGAAACTCACTCCCTCTTTTATTTTTCAGGTGATCCCCAGTAGGCAGTTCGACGGATGGAGGGACTTGAAGGTGGCCAACTAGCGAGATGCTTTAGATATAGTGTTATCAAAATTTTTAGCATTTTAATTTATTTTAGTTTTGGGACGTAATAAGGCCTTCCCTCTGATTATTATTATTCCATTATTATTACTATGCTTTATATTTTAAAAACGGAACTTGGGTTTATTCCTTGTTAAATACATTTCAAGTTTCTCTGAAACTACGTGTTGTCTTTAAAATAAGCTTCTGCAGTTAAGGGAATTTCTTTTTAGCTTTGAATACACCTCGTTTTAAAATCAAATACAAATTGGGATTTTACTTGAAATTTTTCTTAGAAGGGTTTTCAATGAAAACAAGGTTTTCGCTTAAACACTTCAATGTGACATGCCGGACTCGGGCCTAACTTTTAGGCCGGGTTTGGGGTGTTACATAGCATGAGACTTAGGATTTGAGTTTTATATTGCTTGACATTTAAATTTTAGGATAACAAGTTATGATTGTTAATGAGTTATACATGAATCCCCGATTTTATTTAAAAATAAATATCACTTTTCCGCTGCTAAATTATAATTAAAAAGTTGAGGAATTCTAAATTGGTAATTAACTAATTTTTCTACTAAATTAATCAACTGTTTTAAAATAATTGTTTTCAAAACTCTGATTGTAACAGCCTATTTTTAGTGAAATCAAAACAGTGGTTTTGAGACCACAAATTTGAGGTTAAAATATTTATTTTATTATTTTAATGTCTATAGCATGATAGTAGAGTCATATAAAAAAATTTTTAAGCAATTTTACTGTTTGCATGCTTAATTCGATAAAAAGGACTAAATCGCGTGAAATACAAAACTTGTGTTCTATTAGCCAAAGGTGTTTAATAGCTATATAAATTAAACATGGAAGCCCTTATGTAGTAATTAGACCATTAATATGTTATTGGATGATAATGGGTTGGCGTTTGTGTAAATTTTAATGTTTTTAAAGGGTATAAGGTAAAATAGTAATTAAAGTTAAAATAAGCAAAGCAAATTCTTTTAATTTGGTGTCATCTTCTTCCTCCACAGATTTTGAAGAAGGATAACACCATTTAGGGCTTTGGAAGTTTCGGTCACTTCTCTAGCTAGCATGTAAGTGATTTTTGTCCCATTTTTAATGATTTTTATATTTTTGGAGTCGTGGTCACTTAATCTAACTAGCCCAGGGACTAATTTGTAAAACTGCTAAAGTATTTGAGCTTATCCATTGATGAATGTATGAGTATTTTAATGTTTGATGATAGAAAATACATCATTGTTGATAATTAAACAACATTTGTAAAGTGATTTTAGTTGAAAATGTCAATTAGGGGTTAAATTGACAAAAGTGAAACTTATGTGGTGAAATGTGTGAAATAATGAAATTTATGGGCTGCTATGAATATATATATAATTCGGCTAGCATGGGTGTGGACTTAATTGCATGAATTTGCATTTCTATGAGCTAGGGACTAAATTGTAAAAAAGTCAAAAGTATAAGGGTAAAATAATAATTTTGCCATAATATGAAATTTGGGTTAAATTGAATAGAATGATGTTTAAAATAGTTAAATTTGATTATATAGATTAAGACAAATGAAGTACGGAAGTAGATCGAGGAAATGACAAAGTTATCGAGTAAACGGTCGTTTGTTGTCATTTGAATTTGACGTAAGTTCATATGTTTAATAAGTATTAAATTATCTGTGTTTAAATGCTTAATTGATGTAATTGTGATAATACGATACTGTGAAAATTCTCAATGAGGCATCGACAAAGTATAGATCCCAGTTGAACCTTAGGAATAGATAGGATAGAAATGACATGTCATTAGGGGTTATCATGTTTATGTGATTTGGCTGCTGGTCCTGTACATCCTACCAATGGCTGAGTTTTCCTGCATGTGTTGCGGTTACTGGACAGCTTGTGTAAGCAGCACCGTGTAGCTACGTCTTGACCGTCAGCTTGTGTGAGCAGACCCAATGATGGTTCGAGAGTGAGTATCTATATGAGATATGAGATAGAGGTGGTTTAACCATGTATATGGCACTTAGTGTGTGAGATACCCAGTATTCGATAATATTCCAAATGGTTCAATGGGTAAAAATAATGGTACGAGGATATATGAGATGGTGTGGATCAGTTCAGGTATTTACGAGAAGTATGACAAGTAAGTGATAGTTAATGAATTCATACATGACTCATATGGTTATGACAATGTGCTAATTGTTGGAATGAATGAAGCTTATCTATATTTACTTATGCTTCTTTAAATTGTGAATGAATGATAAGTTGTACTTATTAGCCATACGAGCTTACTAAGCTTCATAGCTTACTTTGTTTTCTTTTTCATGTTTTATAGTTATTAGGAAGCTCGCTCAGATTAGAAGTCATTGGAGATCTCATCACACTATCTAGCAGTTGTTTGGTACTTTTGGACTTAATATATTTTGGTTATAGGACATGTATAGGTTATTTTGGCTAATGAAAGCCTATATGTTTTGATATGTAAATAGCTATGTGATTTGGCTTAGTTTGGTATATATGTTGGTATGTATATATATGAATAGTTGGCTTGTCTTATATGATTTATAATTGCTTTGGAAATGCTTGATAATGCATTGGTAGTTTGGTACCTATTTGATGAATTAGTGAAGTGGTATGTATATTACGTTTTAAGCATTAAGGTGCATATATGCATATGATCATTTAGGTAACTTTTGAAGTTGATAATTGCATGTTTTATAATGGTCAATTGTGAGGCTTGATAGCAATTGGTTTAATGGTATTGAAATTGCATGTTGTAATTTGATTTTGGGTTGGTTGAATGCTTATTTTTAGTTGTGGTTATATGCTATTGAAATGTGTAGGTTGGCACCAAAATTGGGTAAGAAATATGGCTATGAAAATAGCCTATTCTCGTCCACACGGGCAGAGACACGGGCGTCTATGACATATGGTCAGGTGACACAACCATGTGTCCCTTGTAGTTTTTAATGAAAGCAAGTCAGTGAGTTACACGAGCTAGTCACATAGGCGTGTAGTTGGCTGTGTGACACAAGTCAGAGAGTTACACAGGGTCTGATATGGTCTAGGATACGGCTATGTGATCCCATTTCGAATGTCCACACGGCTTATGAGACGGGAGTGTCTTTTAGCTGTGTGAGACACACAGCCTAGTTACATGGTCATGTAATCCCATTTTGAATGTCCACACGGCCTGTGACACGTGCGTGTCTTTTAGTTGTGTGAGACACACAGCCTGACCACATGGGCATGTGTCCATTGTATTTGAATAATTTCAATATTTTTCCCAAAATTACTATAAGTTCTCGTTCAAGTCTCGAATTGTTTTTAATGTTTCTTTTGGGCATCAAGGGCTCGTGTTAAGGACTATATGAATCTATGTGAATGATTTATACTTGGATATGAATTATGGACATGAAATGTATGGTTGTTTATGTGATAAGTTTGGCAATACTCCGTAGTCCTATTTGATGACGGATAGAGGCTAGGGGTGTTACATTTTATTGGTATCAAAGCTACGATTTAGTCGATTCTAGGACTAACGTAGCATATGTAAGTCTAGCTATACATGCCATATTTAACCTGTGATAGTGTAATATCTCCTAACAATTTTTAAATCATGTTTTCATGTAGTAATGGATTCCAATCGAGCCGACTCCGATAATGTTGAAAGTAATATGCCAGCCGCCATTCACGGAGCAGCGTCGTCTGGATCGAGACCCGTATTTGAAGGTCATGAAGGAAAGGCCAAAGAAGCGTTCTTCCAGATGATGAATGAGTGGTTTTCTAAGTATGTCTGAATGAATACGGTTGCTCAACGACCACCACCTCCACCTATTCCCCAACTGGTTCCCATAGCTCCTCAAGGTTTAGAACCTTTATCGAATGAATAAGCCACCTATTGATAAAATTCGAAAGTATGGGGCTGAAGAGTTTAGAGCTATAGTTAATGATGATCCTAAGAGAGCCGAGTTTTGGCTTGAGAATATAATTTGAGTTTTTGATGAATTGTCTTATACTCCAGCAGAATGTGTTAAATATGCCTATGTCTTCTAAAAGATGCAGCATATCAGTGGTGGAGCACTTTGATATCTGTAGTGCCGAAAGATCGGGTTACATGGGAATTCTTTCAGACCGAATTCAGAAGAAATATATAAATCAATAGTTTCTTAATCAAAAGCGCAAGGAATTCTTGGAGCTGAAATAGGGTCATATGACCGTAGCTAAATATGAAAGAGAATTTGTGAGACTGAGCAAGTATGCCCGAGAATGCATCCCAATTGAAGAGATTATTTGTAAACAACTCGAAGGCGGCTTGAATGAAGACATTAAACTTTTAGTCAGTATTCTTGAACTAAAAGAGTTTGTTGTGTTAGTTGATAGAGCACACAAAGCCGAAGAGCTTAGCCAAGAAAAGAGAAAAGCTAATTCTAAGGCTAGAGATTCGAGAAAGAGGTTAACGGGTAAATCATATTATTCATCGTCAAAGAAATCAAGGGATTCTTATAACCGTTGAACTGCTTCGAGGTGGTATTTAGATAGAGATCATGGGAAGCAACACACAAGTCTGAAAATTCAGGCCACTTCAGTAGTGAGTGTTGGTAGTGTTAAAGACAACAAACCAGGGTGTAAATAGTGTGGTAGAAGACATTTTTGAGAATGTAGAATAAATGATAGAGCATGTTTCAAATGTGGTTCGCAAGAGCATTTCATTCGAGATTGTCCTGAGTTACTTGGGAATGACAAACTTCAGACCGCTCGACTGAGTAATACAGCTATGAGATGGAGACCACCCCAAAATACTAGAAATGTGAGTGGTAGTAGAGGTGCAATAAAAGATTCTACTCTAAGATCTGGGGCTCGAGCACTAGCCAGAGCTTATGCAATTCGAGCTCGTGAGGATGCATGGGCACCAGATATTATTACCTGTACTTTTTCTCTTTGTGACACTAATGTAACTGCTTTGATTGATCCTGGATTGACTCATTCTTATGTCTGTATGAATTTAGTGTTTAGTAAGAGTTTACCTATTGAGTCGACTAAATTTGTGGTTAAAGTATCGAACCCTTTAGGTCAATATGTCCTAGTTGATAAAGTTTGCAAGAATTGTCCTTTGATGACACGGGGTTATTATTTTCTGGCTGATTTGATGCTCTTACTGTTTGATGAATTTGATGTGATTTTGGGTATGGACTGGTTGACTCTACATGATGCTGTTGTGAATTGTAAACAAAAGACTATTGAGTTGAAATGTTAGAATGATGGAATTTTTCATATTGAATCTGATGATTCTGGTGGGTTGCCTATTGTGATATCGTCTATGCTAACTTAGAAATATGTGAGAAAGGGTTGTGATGCTTATCTTGCTTATGTACTAGATACAAAAGTGTCTGAATCGAAGATTGAATCAATACCAGTTGTTTATGAATATCCAGATGTATTCCTAGAAGAGTTACCTGGGGTGCCACCAATCAGGGAAATTGAGTTTTCCATTAAATTAGTACCAGGGATATCACCAATATCGATAGCTCCATATAGAATGGCTCCCAAAGAATTGAAAGAGTTGAAAGTTCAACTACAAGAGTTAACAAATAGAGGTTTTGCAAGACCGAGTTGTTCACCTTGGGGTGCGCTAGTTCTATTCGTAAAGAAGAAAGATGGATTAATTAGATTGTATATCGACTATCAACAGCTCCAAAAGGTTATAATTAAGAACAAATATCCATTGCCGAGAATTGATGATTTATTTGATCAGCTGAAAGGAGCAACAGTGTTTTCTAAGATTGATTTGAGATCTGGTTATTATCAGTTGAGAGTTAAAGATTCAGATGTACCGAAACTTGCATTCAAAACTAAGTACGAACACTATGAATTTCTTGTTATCCCATTTGGGTTAACAAACGCTCCTGCAGTTTTTATGGACTTAACGAATAGAATCTTCAGACCGTATTTAGATGGATTTGTTGTTATATTCATTGATGACATTCTGATCTATTCCTGAGATAAGTCAGAACATGTTGAGCATTTGAGGATTGTGTTGCAAACATTGAGAGATAAGCAATTGTTTGCTAAATTCAGTAAATGTGAGTTTTGGCTTTGAGAAGTTAGATTTTTGGGACATATTGTATCGGCAGAAGGCATCAGACTTGATCCAAGTAAAATTTTAGCAATTATTGATTGGAAACCACCGAGGAACATATCCGAAGGCAGAAGTTTTCTAGGATTAGTTAGCTATTATTGAATATTTGTTAAAGGGTTTTCAATGATAGCTACACCAATAACTCGTTACTGCAGAAAGATGTGAAATTTGAATGGTCTGAGAAACATCAACAGAGTTTTGATCAGTTGAAAGAACTATTAACTGAAGCACCAGTTTTAGTTCAGCGTGAATCGAGTAAAGAATTTATAATTTTAGTGATGCATTATTAAACGGTTTGGGATGTGCTTTAATGCAAGAAGGCAAAGTGATAGCTTATGTTTCCAGACAGTTGAAGTCGCATCAAAGAAATTATCCAACGCACGATTTAGAATTGGCTGCTATTGTGTTTCCGTTGAAAATTTGGCGACACTATTTGTTCGGTGAAAAATGCCACATATTTACTGATCACAATAGTTTGAATTATTTAATGTCGCAGAAATATTTGAATTTCAGATAGCGAAGATGGCGTAAATTGTTGAAAGATTATGAGCTAGTAATTGACTATCATCCGGGAAAAGCAAATATTGTTGCAGATGCTTTGAGTAGAAAATCTTTGTTTACTTTAAGGGCGATGAATACCCGATTGACTTTGTCTAATGATGGTTTGAGTTTAGCTGAGTTAAAAGCTAAACCAGTGTTTATTCAGCAAATTTGCAAAGCTCAGAAATGTGACAATGAATTGAAAGCAAAACGAGTATAGTGTGAGTCGACTCCTGATTTAGAGTTTTAGATTGGAACCAATGATTGTTTGATATTCCGAGGTAGAGTTTGTGCACAAAAAAATCCAAAGCTTATACAAAAAACTTTGCATAAAGCACACAGTGGTAGCTTGTCTGTTCATCCAGGGAGTAACAAAATGTACCATGATTTGAAACAATTGTATTGGTGGTCAGGTATGACAAGATATTTTTGAATTTGTACCAGATGCTTGATTTGTCAGCAAGTTAAAGCTGAACATCAAGTACCTTCGGGACTATTACAGCCAGTGATGATACCTAAGTGGGAATGGGATAGAATTACAATGCATTTCGTATCAGTATTGCCCCTATCTTCGAAAAAGAAAGATGCTATCTGGGTTATTGTTGATCATTTGATGAAGTCTGCACATTTCATTCCAGTACGTACAAACTTTTCACTTGACAAATTCGCTGAGTTATACATATCAGAGATTATCAGATTGCACGGAATTCCAGTCTCTATTATTTCAGATAGGGATCTAAGATTTATATCACGAGTTTGGAAGAAATTACAAGAACCTTTGGGCATGCAGTTGTGTTTTAGTACCGCATTTCATCCTCAAACTAATGGTTAGTCTGAGAGAGTGATCCAGATTCTCAAATATATGCTTCGTTGTTGTGTTTTAGAGTTTGAAGGCAATTAGGAAAAATATTTACCGTTGGTTGAGTTTACGTATAATAATAGCTATTACTCAAGTATAAAGATATATGAAGCTTTATATTGTTGTAAATGCCGAACTCCATTATACTGGACCGAGCTTAGTGAGAAAAAGATTCACGGGGTTGATTTAATCTGAAAGACTGAAGAGAAAGTGAAAGTGATACGTGACAGTTTGAAAGCAGCTTCAGATCGATAGAAACCATATACAGATTTGAAACGTAAATATATTGAGTTTCAAATAGGTGATAGAGTGTTTCTAAAAGTATCACCGTGGAAGAAGATTCTTCGATTAGGACGCAAAGGGAAATTGAGTCCACGATTCATTGGGTTGTATGAGATTATCGAAAAGATAGGGCTAGTGGCATATTGGCTAGCTTTACCATTAAAACTTAAAAATATTCATAATGTGTTTCATGTATCTATGCTTCGACAGTACCGATTAGACCCTTTGCATATAGTTTCTTCGACAGAGGTTGAGATCCAACCAAACATATTGTATAATGAAGAACCAATCAGAATTTTAGCTCAAGAGATCAAAGAATTGAGAAACAAAAGAATAGCTTTAATGAAGGTTCTTTGGCAATGTCACGGCATTAAAGAGGCTACGTGGGAACCCGATGAAGCTATGAGAAAATAGTACCCTAACCTATTCTCTAGTAAGATTTTTGGGAATGAAAATTCCTAAGGGAGGAGAGTTGTAACAGCCCGCTTTCAGTGAAATGGAACAATGGTTTTGGGACCAAAAATTTGAGGTCAAAATATTTATTTTATTATTGTTTTAATGTCTATAGTATGATAGTAGAGTCATATAAGAATTTCGTTAAGAAATTTTACTATTTGCATACTTAATTCAATAAAAAGGACTAAATTGTGTAAAATGCAAAAGTTGTGTTCTATTAGCTAAAGGTGTTTAATAGCTATAGAACTTAAAAATGGAAGCCCTTATGTAGTAATTAGACCATTAATGTGTTAGTGGTGATAATGGCTTGGCATTTGTGTAAATTTTAATGTTTTTAAAGGGTATAAAGGTAAAATAGTAATTAAAGTTGAAATAAACAAAGCAAATTCTTTTAATTTGGTATCATCTTCTTCCTCCACCGATTTTGAAGAAGGAAGAACACCATTTAGGGCTTTGGAAGTTTCGGTCACTTCTCTAGCTAGCATGTAAGTGATTTTTGTCCCATTTTTAATGATTTTTATGTTTTTGGAGTCGTAAATTAATCTAACTAGCCCAGGGACTAATTTGCAAAAATAATAAAGTATTTGAGTTTTTCCATTGATTAATGTGTGAGTATTTTGATGTTTGATGATAGAAAATGCATCCTTGTTGATAGTTAAACAACATTTGTAAAGTGATTTTAGTTGGAAATGTCAATTAGGGGTTAAATTGACAAAAGTGAAAATTATGTGGTGAAATGTGTGAAATAATGAAATTTTTGGGCTGCTATGAATATATATAGAATTCGACTAGCATGGGTGTGGACTTAATTACATGAATTTGCATTTTTATGAGCTAGGGACTAAATTGTAAAGAAGTCAAAAGTATAGGGGCAAAATAGTAATTTTTTCATAATATGAAATTTGGTTTAAATTGAATAGAATGATGTTTAAAATATTTAAATTTGATTATATAGATCAAGAAAAATGAAGTATAGAACTAGATTGAGGAAATGACAAAGTTATCGAGTAAACTGTCATTTTTCGTCATCTGAATTCTAGGTAAGTTTGTTTGTTTAATAAGCATTAAATTATGTGTGTTTAAATGCTTAATTGATGTAATTGTGATAATACGACACTGCAAAAATTCTCGACGAGGCATTGATAAAGTATAGATCACGGTTGAACCTTAGGAATAGATAGGATACAAATGACATATCATTAGAGGTTACCGTGTTTATGTGATTTGGGTGCTGGTCCTATACGTCCTACCAATGGCTGAGTTTTCTTGCATGTGTTGCGGTTACTCAATAGCTTATGTGAGCAGTACCGTGTAGCTACGTCTTGACCGTTAGCTTATGTGAGCAGACCCAGTGATGGTTCGAGAGTGAGTATCTATATGAGATATGAAATAGGGGTGGTTTAACCACATATATGGCACTTAGTGTGTGAGATACCCAGTATTCGATAATATTCCAAATGGTTCAATGGGTAAAAATAATGGTACGAGGATATATGAGATGGTGTGGATCAGTTCAGGTATTTACGAGAAGTATGACAAGTAAGTGATAGTTAATGAATTCATACATAACTCACATGGTTATGACAATGTGCTAATTGTTGGAATGAATGAAGCTTATCTATATTTACTTATGCTTCTTTAAATTGTGAATGAATGATAAGTTGTACTTATTAGACATATGAGCTTACTAAGTTTCATAGCTTACTTTGTTTTCTTTTTTGTGTTTTATAGTGATTCGGAAGCTCGCTTGAATTAAAAGTCATCAGAGATCTCATCACACTATCCAGCAGTTGTTTGGTACTTTTGAACTTAATGTATTTTGGTTATATGGCATGTATAGGTTATTTTGGGTAATGAAAGCCTATATGTTTTGATATGTAAGTAGCCATGTGATTTGGCTTAGTTTGGTATATGTGTTGGTATGTATATATATGAGCAGTTGGTTTGTCTTATATGATTTATAATTACCTTGGAAATGCTTGATAGTGCATTGGTAGTTTGGTACCTATTTGATGAATTAGTGAAGTGGTATACATATTATGTTTTAATCATTAGGGTGCATATATACATATCATTTAGGTAGCTTTTGAAGTTGATAATTGCATGCTTTATAATGGTCAACTATGAGGCTTGATAGCAATTGGTTTAATGGTATTGAAATTGCATGTTGTAAGTATGATTTTGGGTTCGTTGAATGCCTATTTTTGGTAGTGGTTATATGCTATTGAAATGTGTAGGTTGGCACCAAAATTGGGTGAGAAATGTGGCTTAGAAAAGAGCCTATTTTCATCCACATGAGCAGAGACACAAGCATTTGTCCCAGCTGTGTGTGACACACAGTCAAATAACATGGCCATGTATCCCCTATAGTTTTTACTGAAAGTAAGTCAATGAGTTACATGGGCTAGTCACACGGGCGTATAGTTGGCCGTGACACACAAGTTAGAGAGTTACACGAGGCCGGACATGGTCTAGGACATGGCCATGTGATCCCATTTCGAATGTCCACACGGCCTGTGACAAGGGCGTGTCTTTTGGCTGTGTGAGACACATGACCTGGCCACACAGGTGTGTGTCCCCTATATTTGAAAATTTTCAATATTTTTCCCAAAATTTCTATAAGTTCTTATTCAAGTCTCAAGTTGTTTTTAATGTTTGTTTTGGGCCTCGAGGGCTCGTGTTAGGGACTATGTGAATGTATGTGAATGATTTATGCTTGGATATGAATTATGGACATGAAATGTATAGTTGTTTATATGATAAGTCCAGTAATGCTCCGTAACCCTATTCCAACGACGGATACGTGTTAGAAGTGTTACACCAATAGCTTACTGGGTCATTTTAGTAGCTAATGTAATCTTTCAAATTCGAGTCTAACGTTTAGGTTAGGTTGGGGAGGTTACATTTACCTTTCTAACTAGAGATTCTTATGGTAATTTTGTTTTTGAAAAATGTCAAAGCTTCTCTTTTTCCCTCTTTCCCATATCAAAAGAAGACCAAGATAGTAGGAATTTTCTACCATAGTGTCCATATAAAGAATGTTTTTAATTAACTCTATTTGAGTTCAATGTGTGTTAGGAAAAAAAATTAAAGATTTCCCCATATTAACTATTTGCCCTATAGCTTCTTGAAAAAAAGAGATACAATTTAGGATAGTCGTTGCATGAGCTTAGTCAGCTTTGTAGGACAAAAGACAGTTATCAACAAACAAGAGATGAGAGATTAAAGGACATCTTGGGGTTATAATGAACCCTTCAATCAAATCCTTCTCTTCAGCCTTGTCAACAATAGAATAAAGATAATTTGCATCCAAGTTGAAAAGTCCTAAAACAAAGGATCGCTCTGTCTAAGCCCCCGTGTAACAGCCCAATTTCAGTGTAATCGGAACAGTAGTTTCAGGACCACAAATTCAAGTCATAAAGAAAATTTATTTTAATATTATTGCATGATTTATATTATGATAGGAATGCAATATGAAAATACTGATAAGAAAATTTTACCAATTAAGTGATTAATTATGGAAAGGACCAAATTGCATAAAATAAAAAAGTTGAATTCTAGAAGCTATAAGTATCAAATAGCTATGGAATTTAAAACTTGAGGTCCTTATATGGTAATTAGACCATTAAATAAAATTTAGTATATATTTTTGGTGATTCATCCATCGAAAAATTAGAAAAGGCTAAGGACTAAATTGGAAATCAAAATAATTAAAAGATGATAAATTAGTAAATAAGAAATATCATGATATTATTGTCATCTTCATCCCCAAATTCCATGGAAACCCTAAGAGAGAGAGAAGAAACTAATCAAGCTTAATTGGGTAAGTATTCAAGTCTCGTTTTTAGTAATTTTTATATTTTTGAAATCGGGATAGCTTAATCTATCTATTTTGGGGATTAATTTGAAAAGTTATCAAAGTATAGAAGTTTTGCCATGGATGAATATGCTGAAAATTTGAAATTTATGGTAGAAAATGAAAGGTTGTTGATAGATAAACAACCTTTACAAAGTAAATTTTGATGAAATTGTGATCTAGGACCAAATTGTAAAGTTGCAAAATCTATGAAAAATTCCTATTTTTGTGAAATTATGGACTGTTATTGTTATATATGAAAATTGGCTAGGCTTGGAATAAGTGATAACTTGCATGAATTTCATTTTCTGAGCTTAGGGATGAAATTAGAATTTATGAAAAATTTAGGGGAAAATGGTAATTTTGCCTAGAGTGTAAATTGAATCTAATTGAATATGAAATGCGATAAATTGATGATTAAATTCATTTATATAAATCCAGATAATTCAAATTCGAAGCTAGATCGAGAAAAAGAAAAAGTTTCGGATTAGTAGACTTTCTTATACGGATGAATATTAAGGTAAGTTTGTGTAACTTAATGACACATGTTACCATGCTTTAATTGAATATTGCATGTGAATTGAATGTGGTATGTGTTTATGTGGATTATATGAATGTTATAAATGCATGAAATAATTATAAGTTTGAAACAAGTTCAGAAAGGTTGAATACCATTTAAATATTGAATTTCAATGGATAGGTGATTGCCTACATTAAAAGTGATTTTGCATATGTTGCAGATAGGATTTAGCTCAGACGAGTAATCCTGATATAGCCCTCTCGAGCATCCTGTTAAATAGTTCTTTCGAGCATCCTGATCGATAGTGATTTAGCATGTGTTGCACACTACTGTAGCTCTGTGTGAGCATCATGTTACATGTTTCGATCGGTTGTGATCCTGCATATAATGCGGACACAAACGCAGCTCTACATGAATGTCTTGATATAAGCTCTTATGGGCTTCCTGACATGGTTCGCTTGAACTCCCTGTTACCTTATCCGGTGCTCCGTGATATTAACTTTTCGGAGTTATCTGTTAAGCTCTATGAACTCCCTAATTTAAACTCTTAGGAGTTTCCTAATTAGCTTGGATAGGTGTCATATCACATGGTTTATCTAAGCATCCTGATATGTGACTCGAGAGTGTGCTCCCTGATTAAGTGCCCTGATGCGTACCCCTGATTATGAGTTGACGAACTATAGTTTTGTACACCTTGTGTGTACTACCTGAGCATCCATCGAAGTTTCAATGATTCAATGGATAAATCCCTAAAATGAGAAATTATGAGATTAAATGAATTATACATTGAGTGCACTTGAAATACTTGAAAGTGTATCATGATGAGATCATCCATGTTTATTTGGTATACATGTGAAATATGTGACTAACTTGTTTAATTGAGTGTATGTGATTAGACAAACTTGCCAACTTCTTCGGAAGCATGTTATTATTATGCTTCTTTAAGTAAATATGATTGGTAAGTTTAATTCCTATTATACGAACTCACTACGCATTAAATGCTTACTAGTTTTTTTTGTAACACCCCAAACTCGGCCTAGAAGTTAGGCCCGAGTTCGGCGTGTCACATTGAAGTGTTTTAGTGAAAACCTTGTTTTTATTGAAAACCCTTCTAAGAAAAATTTCAAGTAAAATCCCAATTTGTATTTGCTTTTAAAACGAGGTGTATTCAAAGCTAAAAAAAATTTCCTTTAACTGCGGAAGCTTATTTTAAAGATAACACGTAGTTTTAGAAAAACTTGAAATGTGTTTAACAAAGAATAAACCCAAGTTCCGTTTCTAAAATACAAAGCACGGCAATAATAATGGAATAATAATAATAATCAGAGGGAAGGCCTTATTACAATCTGAATAAAAATCATTTAAAATACTAGAAATTAAATAAAAGACTAAGTCAAAAACTTCTTGCTAAGTGGCCACCTCCGAGTCCCTCCATCCGTCGAACCGCCTACTGAGGATCACCTAAAAAAAATGTAAAAGGAGGGGGTGAGTTTACGAAAACTCAGTGTGTACGACCCTCATCAAACGAATAGCATACAAACATAATAATATCATGCATACAATGCTGTGAAAAACACCCTCCCCAAATAATCCATCTGCTACACAACATCTCCGTCCAACCGAAACACATCTGTGGGGATATCTAAATTGAACCACCCATCCGCTACACAACAATGGTAGGCTGGTTGCGGTACTACCTAACGTTGCAGTAAAGCTGCTAATTAAATATTGGGCTTAAAAAGTTATCGGTGGATCCACGGTCGTCAAGCAACCATGCGATCCTCATATACTTCCTCCGTTCCATAATTCCCAACCCATATGCAACCTAAACAAAATATCATATGAATGCAGCAATCATACATGTAACATACATAAATTTTACATTTAACACATAGAGGTATTTTAGTAATTTCACAAATCAGGGGTAATTTGGTAATTTTGCTAATCGAGGATATTTTGGTAATTTTACACTACAGGGGCATTTCAGTGATTCTACCCGACAGGAGTATTTCCGTAATTCTACCCTATAGGGGTATTTCAGTAATTTACTAACATATGGGTCTTAATTACGAACTTTGGCCCGTCAACAAGTCCTCGTTGGCTAAAGTGAACAGACACTATGCACCAGGTAGGATTCTAGAGAAAAGGAGGTGGGTCATTAAGACCGCTTAAGTACCAAGCTCTCTCTAGATCCAATCCTAGACATACATATGCCCATTGACACACTCTAACCTTATGGCTTGTCCACAGACGAATTTGATAAATTAATTAAATTTTATGCTTAAGGATTTATTAGAAACTAGGCCTAAAAGTCCATTATAAAACCCTAGCAAGTCTACAGGCTTCATACATTCATATGGCCCATCAGGCCCAATTACATTTACACGACCCATTAGGCTCAATCACAATTATATGGTCCATCAGGCCCGAATCCGTTCCAAGCCATTCAACAAACTTAATCAGCTCATCACATATTACCATATTATTAACTTTTACTTATTTGGGCCCACGAGCCCGTCGGGCCTATTTGCCCCAGTTGGCCAAAACGTAACCCAAGTCCATGAGATTGCTCATAGGGTCTCTGTTATCATATCGGTTATCCTCGTACGAGTGTTCGTGCATTCAGACGACTACCGTAGCCAAATTTCAGCTTCTCGGCATTTCGACTTTTTGGGATTTGCCGATCTATGTGTGTGTACACACCTTCAGCTTTATCAAACTATCGAATCATAGGGTAGAATTACACACCTGATATCAAAATGTGTTATGATCTCCTTAGCCCCGAACCTACAATCAATATCACCCTTCAATTAATCGCATGCTTAACCACAATCTTTACCAAAAACTAAAGTCTTACCATAACCTTACCGTGTACACAAGTCCTAATAGCTTTTCCTTTAATCACTAACTGCAATTTGTCCTAGATCTGCACCAACGTAACCATTAAAGCCTGAGTAATAGGTGACTTGCATCCAACACAAGTCACCCTCACATCAACTAAGATCATTCGACAAATAACTAATCCCAAATAGAGATGAGATACTTACCCAAAACCCGAAACGCATAAGGTGTAATTCGGCGGAGATCTAGAGAATAAAGATTCGATATCAATACCCTACAAAATCGATTATGAGAGCGGGGGAGAGAAGAAATCGGTACTAGGAAGACCAATTGAAAGAGTAAAGTACTTATACAAGAATCGGCTAGGTTGAAGGAATAGTGACGGCACAAAAAGAATTTCGGTAAAGAGAGGGTGGAATTATTCGGCTTTAAAGGGTTTGGAAAAGGTAACAAGAAGAAAAGAAAAAGATCAAATGTGCTTGTATGAGGGTAACTACAGGATATTCGGTAAAGAAAAGAAGGACTGACCTATTTGCAAAACTCTCCAAATGCCAAAAACCACAGTGAAAATTCGTAATACACCCTAAAAGGCCCAAAAATGGCACTCATTTACCCTCCTAAGCCGAATTTATACGCTTCCCACTTCCCAAAACGGCACCAACTCTTCACACTTCTCAGCTCCTAACTTTTCTCCCAGATAACTCCCCAATCTCATCCTAAATTTTCTCTAAGATAAGCTCATTTATCCCTTCCTTAATTTTCTCTTATGAACATTTCCTTTAGAGTTCACATCCAATGCCACTACTAACTATCTAGAAGACAAAAATAAAATTCCTAAAAATACCAAGCCAGCACTCGAACCTGGGATCCTCTTGCTTGCCACTAACGCCACCTCGCTGCACCCTAAGTGGCGTCACTTATCCACTACACCACAGCCTTACTTATGTCCTATTTTATCTCCATTTATTTAAAAGCCTAGCTACTTGCCATCAAGGTTCCTTTAATTATTAAATTAAAATTCCTTCACCTCAAAGTTTGAACCTAGAACTTCTCCAACACCCCTAGATACTCCAAATTTATTAAACCCTTAAAGCCAACATGTCATTTGTCATTTTCTTGCTTATTAAAAAAATTTTATAAGACCCAAAGCCCAATTCATCTAGGCCCAAAATTTGGGGCGTTACATTTTTTCTCTGTTTTATAGTGCTCGGAAGCTCGTAAAGTTTAGACATGGTCGGAGCAACATCACACTATCTTTCAGCTCATTTTGGTATAAATAGTAAACTTGTTTTAGAACAATGGCATGTATAGACTAATGGTAACAAGTAAGAGTATATAAATGTTTTGGTTATAATCTAACCATCGAAATGGCTAGTAATGGTATGGCTAATGTTGCATTAGTATATATTTTTAAGGTTAAATTATGATAAATACATATGTGTTTAGCATGGATTAATTGAGTTAGATTAAATATGCATGATTATAAAAGGTAAGATTATAAACTTGAATGCATGAGGTGAAACACCATGTTAGATGATAATATTGGCTTGGTTATAATGCTTGAATTGGTTGGTATATGATTTCAAGTATTGCTGTAGGTTTTTGGCAAATTTGAGTGAGAAATAAGGCTAGGAAATGGCTTTATTTTATCCATACGGGTAAACACACAAGTGTGTGTCTTGACCATGTGTGACACATGGCCTAGCACATGGGCATGTGGTTTGGCCGTGTGTCCCCTATATCTTAAAAATTGAGAAACAAAATGCTTAAAATTGAGCACACGGGCAGAGACATGGGCGTGTGTCTCAACAGTATGAAAGGCATGGCCACGTGTGTCTTGGCCGTGTGAAACCTGCACCTAAGTTTTGAAAATTAAATTGACTACACGGCTTAGCACACGGGCGTGTGACTTGGCAGTGTGACCCATGCACTTAATTAAATTGCAAGTCAGAAAGTTACACAGGTTAGGGACACGGGCATGTGCCTTACCTTATATACCACACGGCTTGAGACATGGGCATGTCACCTGGACGTATGAGCCACACGGCTTGACCACATGGGCATGTGGCCTTTTAACTTAAGAAAAATTTTGAAATTTCGTGAAAAATTCTCTGAGTTTCTGATTTAGTCCCGACTTATTTCTAATGCTTAAATTGGGCCTCGAGGGTCCAATCAATGGACGATAAGATTAGTTTCAAATATGAATAGTGAATAACATGAATTTTCTGTATTTATTCTGTAAACTCTAGTAATGCTTCATAACCCTGTTCTGGTGATGGATACGGGTTAAGAGTGTTACACCCCGTTTGAGGAAGGTGGTTCCTTTCGATTTTCCATTAATATAGACATTCAAGGATGTAGATTACACACATTTCATGATCCGTCGAACTCAAAATTCACCAAAACCCATCAACTTTTCTAAGAAACTTTGTCATACGCCTTGGCAAGGTCAAGCTTAATAGCCATGATTCCCTTATTACACCATTTTCTCCTTTTAATAGCATGGAAGGCTTAATGTGCTTAAAGATGAAAAATTAATCAATCAAACCCTTCCATTAACATTGACCAAGTTTAATTGATAAGTTATGCTGATTTGGGGCTCAATTGATGAATTTTTCATTTTTAAGGGCTTAATTGGGTACAAAATTTTTATGAGGACTTAATTGATTTTTTTTTTTTTTTTGCATAGGGCCTTTTTTACTATTAAGCTATAATTTTTTGTATCATTAATGTCTATTTTATAATCTATATTTAGAGTTTGTGATTGTCACTTTCAATAATATTATCTCCCAAATTCCAACATTAATTTTTTTTCTTTTACATGTAATATGCCTTACCACTATTTTTAATGTTACCTGCTATATTCAATAATTTTGTTGATAACAATAATTATTATATTTATCAACTTATCATGAGAACTGGTCGGTGATTGATTCCACGCGGCGGACTCTGGCGTTTTCCCGTGAATCTTGTTTGATATTGCTATTGCTTTCCAGATTTAAGTTTGACATTCAATCAAAGATTCGTATATTCCCACTATGTTTTAATGATTTTTTTTATACCCGTTAAGTTGTGATTTCAAAAAAGATAAATGTCATTTTTTATGCCCCTATTTTTATAAAATATTTATTGTGATAATGTTGATGGTAGTAATTTAACTATTGAATTTTGGTTTAATTAATATGAGTATTGTTGTTAATACAGAAAAATATAAATTTTAGTACACTGAAAAATATTATCCTCTTATTTATGAGTTAAGGGCTATGGGTAGTTCTAAATATTATGTAAAAAAGAACCAAATATAATCAAAACCTATAATGAGATTATTAAAAAAATTATCATTATATGCCTTGTATGTATTTTTCTAAAATGTTTAGTTTAATATTTATACTTTAAAAATTAGGGGTGTTCAAATGTTTAATCGAACCGAATTAATATTAACCGAATTTTTTAATCCTTTAACTATTAATCGAACCGAACTAAATTTTTTTCAAAAAAAAGTTAACTGAATCGAAATATTTCAGTTAATTCGGTTGGTTAACCGAAATTTATATTTTTTTATTAAAACAATTATAAAATATATCAAAATAACAATAAAGTGATAATGTTTATTTGACTGAATTAACTGAATTAAAACTACATATAATTTGTATTATTAATTATTAAGTTCGATTAATTACCCGATTTCAAACCAAATTAACTGATAACCGAACTTTCAAAAAATCATTAATCGACCTCCAACCAGATTAGGGATAGTTTGGCAATGCTTTTGAAAAGTGCTTTTGAAAAGTGATTTTGAGAAGTGCTTTTGAAAAGTTTGGTTTAAAATTTGAGTGTGTGGTATTGCTGTCAAAAAATACTTTTGAGAAATAAAACGTCCAGTTTAGACATGATATTATAAAGTAACAAATATGCATTTAAATAATGTTCAAATTATTTAATATTATGATATTTTAGTAATAATATAAAAAATAATTTATTATAACTTATTGTTAATATTTTAATATATAATATTAATTTTAAATAATTCTAAGTAATTAATATGAAAATTAAACAAAAGAGAAATGAAAAAAAAAAGGGGTCTATCGTCTATTTGGAAAAAAGAAAAAAGAAGGTTAAAAAAATAATATAATGCCAAAAGCACTTTTGGCTGAGAAAAAGTGACAAAATTACTGCTTTTTCATCTGTGAAAAATTGCTTATTTTAAGTTAAAAAAGTGGCAAAAATGAGAACTGTTCTTTAATGCTTTTAACAAAAAGTTTTTTTTTTTTTGGCAAAAGCCCATCGGACAAGCAGAGCCAAACAGGGCCTTAGATCAGTTCGATCGGTTAATTTAATTTTAACCGATATTTGAACAGCCCTATTAAAAATATCTAATATGATACCTAAATTATTAATATATATCTTATTATGGTACGGGTTAACACCGGTGAATTACTAAATCAATCAATAAAAATTTGATGTCTAAATTTTTTTTTTTAAATCATTAAGTCCACATGGATAATACAACATTATATGAAAAATAATTTAAAACAATTAAATTAAAAAAACTAATAACTAAACATATAGTTAAACATATAGTTAATAAAAAAGAAGTATTTACTAAACTTTCGTGAAAGTACCTTACTTTCATGAATAATACAAAAATATTATCTAAAAATTAATTAAAAATATTATTTCAAATGGAAAATTTTTTAAAGAATATGGCCATTTATTTAAATGGAGAAGATTATGTTTTTGTATGTTTATTATTTACTTTTTATTAACAATATGAGTTTTTTTAATTTAATTTAATTTTTATTTAGGTTTTCAAATAATGTTAAATTATTCATGTGGACTTCAAAAATAAATTTATATGTCAAATTTTTATTGTCTAATTTAACAATTTACTGCCTGTGTTAACACTAAGTACCATTCATGTACTGCATTAGATATTTTGGTGAAGTACATCTAGCATAATAGATCATATATTGGTAGTTCAAATGCCACATGAACATTTTCAAATTACAAATAACACATTAGATATTTTATAAAAGTACATGTACCAAATGTAATATTATCCTTTTCAACAATTAAAAAGATGTTAGTTTGAATATATTTGATCATATATATATTATTCTTTGATTTAAGTATTTCAAGATTTTAAATAATTTAAATATTATATGAATTTGTTTTTATGTTGTAACGCTACAAAGAATAAAAGAATTATTATAGTTCAACCTGTCAATAATCTTTTAATCTAATGATAAAAACATTACGCTTTAGGCATAAAAAATTAAGGTTGATTTCAAATAATCTTATTCTCATTTTCACATTAATTGGAAAATACTGATAAATCTTATGATATATGTTTGGAAAATACTGATAAATCTTATGATATATGTAGGTAAACTGGAACTTATTTCATGAATCTTATCTCTAATATGCGGAATGATCCATCCCTATTTCCAACAAGATCGAAGGAATGCCTGTTTTATTAATTTATTAACATTTTCTTTTTAATATCTCTTAATTTGTTTGGATATTAGAGAATAATTAAATGGAACTCTAATTATTAAATTGGGGAGTATCCAATATATTGATAATTTTTTTTCACAAGTAATTTTAAAATTTGATATATCATTTTTTTATATTTAATTATATTTTTGTAAGATAATTGTTAACCTTCTGACTTTGTTTGTGAAGTCTAAAAATTCCACTGACAATATACCAAATAATTTCTCTTATATATTAGTAATTATAATGAATTTTAATTCTTTAAACACGTTTGGCTAACAAAATATAATTATATCATAATTCTTAATATCATATCCGATATATAAATTGTAATTACATACCTATATAATTTTCAATTTTAAAAAATAATACTAATCAATATAAAAATTATCAATAATATTTGAGAGAAAAATCCTCATAATAAGTACCAAAAAATAAAAGCAAATCAAAATACATAATATATATTAGTTTAAGAAAGTATTGACAATAAGGTTATTAATAAAATTAATAAGAAAAATAAATATCTTATACAATTTTATCTAAATACTCTAGCATTCTATATTTGTTGGGCTATTCTCTCTTAAATATTAAATATCTACTCATTGTCATCATTAATCAGTCTTTAGCTAAGTATAAATAATAAATAATAAATATTATGTAACATAGTTGAAATTAGTATACATGATTTATAATACATATAATGTAATTTAGTTAAATATTTAGTAGGTCAAAAGGTATGTAAAATTATCTGTTCTTTATAAAAATTTTAGATTAAATGAAATTAGTAAAATAACATACATAATCATTAAAAATAAAATATATGTCGAATATAAAAATATTATTATTGTACAAAAATAACTTCTTAAACTTAAGTGTGTATTTTGTTATTAATTATTACAGAGTAATTAAATAAAAGTGTAACTATTAGTAATTACTAGAGTAGTAATTATACTCTCTTGTAATTACCTCGTAATTTCTTATGTCATGTCTGACAGTATAAATTGTAATTAAATAACTACATATTTTCAAATTTTAAAAAAACTCTCTAAACAAGCAACAAGACCTAAAATCAAATAATCATATATAATACGTTAGTCCAAGAAAGTACTTGGTATTACAGTAACTAATAAAATTAACAAGAAAAAAAAATATTTTATGCAATTTTATCTTAGGTACTTTAGTATTTCATATTTGTTGGGTTATCACTTATCACACACATATATATATATACACACATATATACTGTAGCAATATGAAGTTACATGTTAAGAAACAATCGAATGTGACACGATTATATATAGCCATTTGACACTGTAATAACTTGTCGTGTGTATTTATATTCCAATTCTAAAGACTTAATATTAGATAATTTTTTAATTATTTTTATAATACATATTTGCTAAAGGTTAGAAACTCTAAACATGTAATTTAAGTAATTTACACTTGCATAAGAAAATAGGTTAAGACAACTGATTAAGAAAATTTTACCATAAACAATTATTTTTAGAATACATGATAAAAAATAAATCTTTAATATTTGACTAATAATTTATTATATAAAAATGTTAAACTAATAAAATAACATAAATTTTTAATTTTTAACAATAATACTTTTAAAAAAAATTATATAAGTTAAAATTAATAAATATTATTCATATTTATAACTTCACTTTTCATTTTAGGTATCATAATTATCTAGAAAACTATGTAAATTATTGTTAGAATTAAATGACCCAAATTCTTATTTAAATAAAATAAGATGGAAAATAAAATAAAAGTAATATCCAAATAGAACTAGACTTCTTTTATTTTATTTTAGAATAAGGTTTTTTAAACCTTATTAAACTCCATCTATTTTTTATTGATTAGGATAAAGTGTTTCAATCCTAATAGAATATGGCTTTACAAGCCTATAAATAGACATAGTCTATTCATCTTGTATTGATTCGAATTTTCGACATAGTGAATTTTCTTCTCCTCTACCCGTAGTTTTTTCCCGAAAGGATTTCCACGTAAAATCTGTGTGTTCTTTATTTTTATTATTTTTATTTGTTTGCGATATTTTGTCATTACCGACATTATATTTTTTACAAATTGATATTAGAGCTTCCGGTTTTTTTTTTATCTCGATCACGTTAATGGCGTCTTTGAAGTATGAAATTCCACTGTTGGATCGCAACACCAGATTTGCGTTGTGGCAGATTAAGATGTAAGCAGTTCTTGCGCAAATGGATCTAGAGGACGCCCTGCTAGGGATAGATAAGATGCCTTCAACATTAACAGATGAAGAGAAGAAGCTTAAGGATCGAAAGGCATTAACATAGTTACATCTGCATTTGTCTAACGAAATTTTGCAAGATGTGATGAAGGAGAAGACCGCTGCTGGATTATGGAAAAAGCTGGAACAAATATGCATGTCGAAAACTCTAACCAGCAAGCTGCATATGAAGCAACGTCTTTATGCTCATCGTTTGGAGGAAGGTGCATCTGTGCACGAACACTTAACAGTGTTTAAAGAAATTCTCTCAAACTTGGAGGCCATGGAGGTTCAGTATGATAAGGAAGATCTAGGGTTGATTCTACTTTGTTCATTGCCCTCGTCTTATTCAACCTTTAGAGATACAATTTTATATAGCCGTGAGTCTCTCACAGTCGATGAGGTTTATAATTCTTTAACCTCGTATGATAAGATGAAGCATCTTGTGGCTAAAATAGACTCTCAGGGGGAGGGTCTCATTGTTCGTAGAAGACAAGATCGGAATGTTGATGATGATCGTAGAAGGACACAAGAACGAAATCCTCGCGGTAAATCTAAGGGTAGATCAAAGTCTTCAAACAGAGGTAAAACTTGTAACTTCTGTAAGAAGAAAGGGCACATTAAATCTGAGTGCTATAAGCTACAGAATAAGGTCAAAAGGGAGGTTGCGAATCAAAAGCGAAAACAACCAGAAAATTCCGGTGAAGCTGATATTGTAGAAGACTACAGTGATGGTGAACTTTTAGTCGCTTCAGTAATCAATTCTAAAGTGAGCGATGAGTGGATCCTTGATTCGGGCTGCACCTTCCACATGAGTCCCAATAGAGATTGGTTTACAAATTACGAGACAGTGTCTGAAGGTGTTGTTTTAATGGGAAATAATGCTTCGTGTAAAATCACAGGTGTTGGAACGATTAAAGTTAAGATGTTTGATGGAGTGGTCAGAACACTTAGTGACGTACGACATGTTCCAGAATTGAAGAGAAATTTAATTTCATTAAGTACTCTTGATTCAAAAGGGTACAAATACACAGCTGAAAGTGGGGTTTTGAAGATTTCTAAAGGTTCCCTTGTTGTGATGAAAAGGCAAAGAAAGACTGCCAAGTTATATGTTCTGCAAGGTTCTACTGTTACTGGTGATGCAGCTGTCACCTCCTCTTCCCTATCAGATGATGATATTACTAAACTTTGGCATATGCGCCTAGGGCATATGAGTGAGAATGGTATGGCAGAGTTAAGCAAAAGAGGACTTCTTGATGGGCAAGGAATTTGTAAACTGGAGTTCTGTGAGCATTGCATTTTTAGGAAGTAAAAAAGAGTTCGATTCACCAGAGGAATCCATAACACGAAGGGAACTTTGGAGTATATTCATTCTGATCTGTGGGGGCCATCCAGAGTGCCATCGAGAGGTAGAGCTAATTATATGCTAACTTTTATTGATGATTTTTTCCAGAAAAGTTTGGGTGTTCTTCTTGAAGCAGAAAAGCGATGTGTTTTCCGCATTTAAGTCTTGAAAAACTATGATTGAAAAACAGAAGGGAAAACAAATAAAACACCTTCGCATAGACAATGGCTTAGAGTTCTGTTCTGATGAGTTTAATAAACTGTGCAAATCAGAAAGAATCATGAGACACTTAACAGTTCGTCATACTCCACAGCAAAATGGTGTTGCAGAACGAATGAATA
Source organism: Gossypium stocksii (assembly GCA_020496765.1). Lineage (NCBI taxonomy): Eukaryota > Viridiplantae > Streptophyta > Magnoliopsida > Malvales > Malvaceae > Gossypium > Gossypium stocksii. Next base: position 96,445,021 of record CM035627.1, on the reverse strand, counting down.
GAACGATCATAGAGAAGGTTCGATATATGTTATCAAATGCCAACTTACCAAAGTCATTTTGGGCCGAAGCAGCCTCTACTGCATGTTTTTTGATCAACCGATCTCCATCCATTGCCATTGAGAAAAAGACTCCACAAGAGGTAAGGTCTGGTAACCCTGCTGATTATTCTGATTAAAGATTTTTGGGTGTCCTGCGTATGCTTATGTTGATAATGGAAAATTGGAACCAAGATCTATTAAATGTGTTTTTCTTGGTTATAAAACTGGTATTAAAGGGTATAAGTTATGGTGTCCTGAAGATAGAAAAGTTGTGATTAGCAGAGATGTTATTTTTGATGAAACTGCTATGCTACCTAACTTATCTCTTAAAGATCCTTCCAATAAAGAAAATCAAAAGCAGGTGGAGCATTAGATTAATACAGAATCAACTCCTCAAGCCAGTACAAAAATTGAGAATAAAGTTACTTTTTCACCACAATACTCTATCGCCAAAAACAGAACTAAAAGAGAAATTAAACCTCCAAAGAAGTATGTTGAGGCTGATCTAGTTACTTATGCTTTAAATGTGGCTGAAGATATAGATGCAAATTAAGAGCCATCTAATTATTCTGAGGCGGTTAGTTGTGAAGACTTAGAAAAGTGGATGTTTGCTATGCAAGAGGAGATGGAATCACTCCACAAAAACAAAACATGGGATCTTGTAAAACTTTCAAAAGGTAAAAAAGTTGTTCGTTGTAAATGGGTGTATAAAAAAAAGAAGGGACTCCAGGAGTTGAAGAACCCAGATATAAACCAAGGCTTGTTGCAAAGGGTTACAGTCAAATTCCAGGAGTAGACTTCACAGATGTGTTCTCCCCAGTTGTGAAGCATAGTTCGATTCGAGCTTTGCTTGGTATTGTGGCCATGCATGATTTGGAGCTTGAGCAGTTAGATGTTAAAACTACATTTTTGCATGGAGAACTTGAGGAGGATATTTACATACAACAACCAGAGGGTTTTACAGTCTCAGAAAAGGAGGACTATGTTTGCTTGCTGAAAAAGTCTCTTTACGGTTTGAAACAGTCACCAAAATAGTGGTACAAGAGGTTTGATTCCTTTATGACTTCTCATTATTTCAAAAGAAGTAGCTTTGACAGTTGTGTTTACTATAAGAAAAACAATGATGGTTCTTTTATATATCTACTCCTTTATGTTGATGACATATTGATAGCAGCAAAAGATAAAGGAGAGATAAGAAAAGTCAAAGCCCAACTAAGTGAAGAATTTGAGATAAAAGATTTGGGACCAGCAAAGAAGATACTTGGTATTGAAATTCTTAGAGATAGAAAAGCAAGTAAATTGTACCTAAGTCAGAAAGGGTACATTGAGAAAGTTCTTTGCAAGTTCAATATGCAGAGTGCTAAGCCTGTTAGTACTCTTTTAGCAGCTCATTTTAGATTTTTATCAGCTTTGTCTCCACAAACAGATGATGAGGTTGAGTACATGTCACATGTTCCATACTCTAGTGCAGTGGGATCTCTCATGTATGCTACGGTTTGTTCACGTCCAGATTTATCATATGCAGTCAGTGCAGTTAGCAGATACATGGCGAATCCTGGTAAAGAACACTGGAAAGCAGTTCAGTGGATTTTAAGATACTTACGAGGTACTACTGATGTTTGCTTACAGTTTGGAAGAACTAGAGATGGAGTCATTGGGTATGTTGATGCTGATTTTGCTGGAGACCTTGATAGAAGAAGATCTCTCACAGGTTATGTCTTTACAATTGGAGGTTGTCCAATCAGTTGGAAAGCCACTTTGCAAACTACAGTCGCTTTGTCTACCACTGAAGCTGAGTACATGGCGATTACTGAGGCTTGTAAAGAAGCTCTTTCGTTGAAGGGACTATTTAGTGAACTCAATGAAGACCTTCAAATCAGTACAGTATTTTGTGACAGTCAGAGTGCCATCTTCCTTACAAAAGATCAAATGTTTCATGAGAGAACAAAACACATTGATGTTCGGTATCATTTTGTTCGTGATATTATTGCTCGTGGTGATATTGTTGTGAGCAAAATTAGTACTCATGAAAATCCTGCAGATTTGATGACTAAGTCACTTCCTATAACCAAGTTTGGGCATTGCTTAGACTTGGTTGGTGTTCACCGTTGAAGTTAAACCCTTAAGGGGTTTTATGGAAGAGGTGGAGAACTTGTTCGTTGAAAGTTCGCGATGAAGAACTTGTTCATTGAGAATTCGTGTCAAGGTGGAGATTGTTAGAATTAAGTGACCCAAATTCTTATTTAAATAAAATAAGATGGAAAATAAAATAAAAGTAATATCCAAATAGAACTAGACTTATTTTATTTTATTTTAGAATAATGTTTTTTAAACCTTATTAAACTCTATCTATTTTATATTGATTAGGATAAAGTGTTTCAATCCTAATAGAATATGGCTTTACAAGCCTATAAATAGACATAGTCTATTCATCTTGTATTGATTCAAATTTTCGACATAGTGAATTTTCTTCTCCTTTGCCCGTGATTTTTTCCCGAAAGGGTTTCCACGTAAAATCTGTGTGTTCTTTATTTTTATTTTATTTTTATTATTTTTATTTGTTTGCGATATTTTGTCATTACCGACATTATATTTTTTACATTTATATATTTACAAATTGTAATTTATGTTTGCATAAGAAAAAAGATACGACAAAATGATGGAATCGAAAACATGTAATAATTTTTTACAAAATTAAACTTAATTTTAAGAAAGAATTTATTATGGCAGTTGCTATTATTAACCCGCTATCCAGTTACTTGATTGGTTCTGACCTATATTCTATGTGGTTCACACTTTGAGTTTGCACGTCAGGTGTTCGCATACTTTATGAGACCGCATGATGTGGGTTCGCACCACTATATAGGCGAACTCACGTCTAAAAAACACGTGTTAACTTTAGAGTAGGATACGCGTTGACATGCATAAAGATTTACCTATAACATCACATCTATAAATAATAACTATATTATATAAATACACAATTTAACTATTTTAAAGGAAATACAAATTCTAAAAACACTCAACATAATTCATTAAAAAAAAACTTATCATAAACAATTTTTTTAGAATACATAATATTAAATAAATATGTAATAAGCATTCTTTGAAATTAAGAAATATAATTATGGATTACATATTAAATCATTAATGCGTAAATTATATTGTCTAATTTTTTTTTAAGTCCAAGATTACAATAATTTTCACAAAAGATTACAAATTAGTATAAATTGAAGGTAGATAGTAGTGTTGATATACAATGGAAAGAAATAGGAAAACTTTTATTACTTTCTTTCGGCTTCATTGATGGATTTGGGATCATTCTCCAGGCAGAAATATGCAACTAGAAAGTAGAAGCTGTAATTCCTTTTAAAAATTAATTTGATTCTTTGTTCACAATTTTTATTTTATTGAATTTAGTTTTATTCTAAATATAATTTATTAATTTTATTGAATTTAATTAATATTTTTATAACTCTAATTATTAATATTTTTGCATGCATAGGGTACTGTATAATTTAATTAATTTAGACTTTGTTTGATAAAGTCAAATAAAAATTAACATTTCCAGCAATTTAAGTTTTTAAACACAATTGATAACAGACAATGAATTTTATTAGAAAAAAAATTTTCCACAAAAATATGGGAAAGGAGAAGTAAATAAGGACGTAGTTATAACTTAATAGAAAATAAATTTATTTATTTTTTTATTTTATTTCATTTAAAATTATATTATTATCTGTTGAACAATCTAATTATAATTAATATTTAATTTTAATTAAGTAATACAACAAACAAAATTTAAAAAATAAAATTTTTTGTTGATAATGCTTATATTAGTTTTATGAAGCAAAGATATATAAAATTTTTGGGTTGATGATGTGTCCAGTCGGATCTCAGAAACAAATGCAAAAGAAAAGACAGGGTTCCATGTTGGTTTTTTGGTTCACACAAAATTTATGAAGCAATCACGCCTTAACCCCCTCTTCCACCAACACAACACACCCATCTTCCGTTGTTCTTTCAAACACAGAAAAAAGAAATCCAAAATTTTAATTACAAAACAATTAATTCCACAATCATAATATTTATATAATATTCCTACATTTAAGAAAAAAAAGAAGAATAAATTAAGCTTTCCCTTTCTTCAAATATATAATTTAACCACCCACCCCGCATTTTAATATATCTAAAAACCATATTTTTGCATTTTAAATCTTTCAGTGCTTTTCTTCCATCTTTCCTTTTCTGAACGCTGCTTTGCTTCAATCTCTTTTGATTCCAAGATATAGCAATCCAATGGGATTTGGGTCGATTTTCAGTCGGAAAAAGAAGCACCATTCCCCGAATTCAACAGCTTCTCCAGCTGTTCCTCCGAATGGATTGGCGTTCCTTCAATCTCCGATGCCAACCCCATCGCGAAACTTCGCTCAAATCCAACCCCAAGAACTCGAACACATCTTCAAGATGTTCGACGCTAATGGCGACGGCAAGATCTCATCGTCTGAACTCGCTTCCATCATGGGTTCTCTCGGCCAACAACCCTCCGATGAAGAAGTCCAAAAGATGATCAAAGAATTCGATGCAGACGGTGATGGGTTCATAAATTTCGAGGAATTCGTGGAGCTCAACACTAAAGGAGTCGATTCCAAGGAGGTTCTGGAGAATCTGAAGGACGCGTTCTCGGTGTATGATCTAGATGGGAACGGTTCGATTTCAGCCGAAGAACTTCACAAGGTTCTTAAAAGCCTGGGAGACAATTGCTCCATTACTGAATGCAGGAAGATGATAAGAGGAGTCGATAATGATGGGAACGGGATGATTGACTTCGAAGAATTTAAGGTTATGATGTTGGCTGGCCCAAGGTATGATTCCATGGATTCTTAGATAGCTTCCCCCCGAAACCCATTCTTCTGGTTTTTCAGTTGTTGGTTTATCTGGATCTCTTCTTCTTCTTCTTCTTCTTCTTCTTCTTCTTCTATTTTATGGAAAATTGTGTATATTTCTTTTAGATTTATATTTTTTAAACAATACTTACTAATTTCTATTGAATTGAAGGATTATTATTATTATTATTATTATTATTATTATTATTTGAGGAGAAATTGAACCGATTATTTTTAGTATTATGGGTTTGCTTCTTTTACATAATCACTAAAATTGAAAATTAGGTATAATCTGAAAATACATTAAATTTTATTAAAAAGAAAATTTTGACATCTAAAATTAATAGGTTACGTATTTTGCATTATAAGTAGGTTACATGAATATGATGCAAGAATTAAAATATGCTTGAACACGAGCTCATAAATATTACATTTTTATTTGCCACTTAATAATAATTCTTATTATCGTGTCAAGTTAGAAACTTAAATTCGAAGCGCAAATTAAAATATCCAAAATTTCAATTTAGCTTATTAAGTATTAGTTAGGGTACAAAAGGTTAATTTTCTCCTTTTCTTTTCTCAATTTAAACAAATTAACTCACTATTACTTAATCCACTCTCATATCCAATGCATCCATTTACACACACTTTCGTAATTATTTATATTATTAATATTTTAAAGATTTAACTGTTTAATTTATCAATATAATTATTTTTGTCATGCATATAAATTTTCTAATTGATTCGATATTTCTATCGTATCAATCTAAAATATTATACATATTAATATATATTCAACAATTAATTTTTTTTAAAAAATAAATAATTAAAAATTTTAATTTTACATCAAATTTGGTATGCATAGTCTACCTAAATAGACCTCCTATTTAAAATAATGAATATATTAATGTGTTTAACCAATGTAACCAACTTATATAATACAAAATATAAATATATTTGAAATAATTTAAAAATATTAAATAATATGTCAATTGGTTCGGTTATGAAATTTAATAACTAATAATTGATCGATATAACCAATAAATCAACCATGCAATCGATTTCACCACCAAAAACAATTTAATTGAATTGATCGATAAAGTTTATTAGATTTATGCTTTCCCTTAATTAAATTGTACTTGAATTTACAGTAAATTATTCAAATGGTCACCCAACTATGTCCATATTCCTGTTTTGATTATTCAACTTTAAAAATTTTCAATTTAGGCACTAATGTTTGAATTAGTTCCTGTTTTGGTCACCCGCCGTTAAACAGATAACGGAAAACATTTTTCTAACTGGTATAATAACACATTTAATCATCAATACTTACATATTTTATCAATTTGATCCTAACTCTAAATAATTCAATAAATTTAGCCCTTCACATTTACAAATTCTATCAATTTGATCCTTAAACTTCCTAACCAAAGCTTTCAATTTTTAAAACAAAAGCATCCCACATCTTTTAGTTGTTTTATTTATGGTTGAAATTATCCAATTCGATACATAACACTTTGTGTTTATATTTTTAAGAAGTTAGTATTAGAAATTAACTAAACACCAAAATTTAAAAATACAATATATAATAAAATTATATAAATAATTTAATATTTTTTAAAAATAATTTTTCACTCCGACTAGCATAATTTTAGTTTTTAATTAATTTAGTAAATGGTTTGACACTAAATCAGACTATTAGTGATACATATTGATTATTATGGATTTAAAAATTAAAAACATAATTAAAAAATAAATAGAACACATAATAATCTATTTGTAATACCCATAATTTGCCCGGGTATTAAAACCAATAACCAACCCAAACCCCATTTTCTAAAACCCAAAGCCCACTTAACATTGACCCACAAGCCCAAATCAAAAAACACAAAGCAGGAAAACCTAAACCCTAGCCGCCTCTGCTATCTGACCACTGGCCACCTGCTCCACCGCCTCTGTCACCGGCCATCGTCAGAGCCACTTGCCCCACTTGCACCTGCGAAAAGAGAGAAAAGACAACAAGTAATTAAAAAAATCATGTACCACGGCTATAAAAGCCAGATTAAACAGCAATGTAAAAGGGGGAGGACCCCGCATTTTTGAATCCAAAAAAAACAGAAGCAATATATCAAAAATTTCATTCTCAAAATTCAAAGATCTTCAAACACAACCAAAGTGAGAGTAATAGGCATATAAAACCATTAGAAACAACCCAAAAAAAAGGGACAGATCGGAAACAAAGAGGTGATTTCTTTTACTTTTTTCGAATCTATTCTTCCCCCTTGTTTCTTTTCTTTTTTCTCTTTCATAGCCATATATACGAATACAAAATAATAAAAATAAAAAGGGTATAAAAAATCTCACCTTTTTTAATTTCCGGCCACCGTCCACGGTGGCCGGAGACGGTGGCGCACGACGGAGGTACGGTGCCGTAGTCTCGCCGGAAATCGCAGGCGAGGGGAGAGGGAGAGAATGCTCTCAGTTTTTTTTTTTTTAAACACAAGATTAAAATGAATTTTTTGAATATTTTCGGGTATTTATACAATACAAAAACGGTGTCGTTTTAGTCTTAGAACCCAGGGCATAAAACGACGTCGTTTTGCCCTGGGTCAACCCGAGATCCGACCCGAACCGGTTAAGGTCCGCGTGTTTTTCAGCCGGAGGGGCTATTTGCGCACTTAGCCCCTCCGCTTTTCTAGTGATCTGCAATCAAGTTTCTAAATCTCTTAAATTGACCCCGATAATTTATTACGTATTTCAATTTGGTCCCCTTTGCAACGCTGCGTTTTAAAAGCTCGGGGAAATTGCTGCTTCGGTCCCCTTAAGTTTAACCCGCGTTCAAACCAACCCTTTTTGTCTTACTTTGTTTTGAAATGTGGCCCAGAAATGCTGTCCCGTTTTCAATTCGATCCTGTTTTGCTATTTAGGTATTTTACGCTATTATTATTATTATTATTATTATTTTATTTTCTTGTCATATTTTATCACCATTATTTTATTAACATAATATCTATTTTAATTGTTATTTTCATTATTATCATCATGTTATTATTTACCATTATAAATATTTTATGCACTTATTATGTATATATTCTCAATGTTTTCATATATATTATGTATAGTATATATTATATACATGTATATATATATATATATATATATATGTTTGTTACATAAATCCTTTTTTATGCATTATACATAGATTTTAATCTATACGTTATATACCTTCATTCCTTTAATATATTCTTTATATATATATATTAATATTAATATTAATATTACATATGTATATTATTTAAAGCTTTATTTTTATTTTATGCACATATTTCAATAGCATTGTATATGTACATATATTACGTATATGTGTATTTTTATGCATCCTTCTTTTAATACGTATATTTCACATACATATACTTTATTCATATTTTTATCATTTCTAATATCATATATATTTCGAACCTACGTATTTTGTAAAGATTATTATGTACTTTCATACTATCTTATGTTTATATCTACATATTTTTTTTAATCTTGTTAATTATATACTTTATACCATCTTAGACATGTATATTCCTAACATTATATTAGATATATTATGCACATGTATATTATGAATACATATTTCAACATTATATTTTAATGTGTATTAAGTATGTTTTTATCCATATATTTTATTATCCCATGTACATATATTTCTTAACTAAATTATGCATTTTAATTGTCATACCCTTTTCTCATTTTCAATATATATATCGCATGCATTTTTATTGTTTCATTTTGTGTTTAATACTATTATTATCACATTAAATATCACATGCATTGTTTTATCATATGAATTGCTTATCTTAGCATTAAAATCTTGTAATCTACTAATGTTATGCTCTTGCATCCTGGTTTTAAAAAATATGTTATCCAAAAATATTTTTAAAATGAGGCAATATCTTTGTGTTTAGAGATTCGGGGAATAGTACCCTAACGTGCTGGGTTGCGATTTCTCGTTCGTCTAAATACCTAAGGCACCCTCTTAAATTTTGCCACTCGTGAGGTAACTTTAGCCTCGAGGAATATAAGAACTTCGTGTCCAATCGAGCTGGATGTGATGTTCGTGTTCCTCCGAAGCGAAGGAATCTCAAGTTTTCAACCTAAGTCATCTCAATTCAATTCAAAAGCATTTTAAAACGAGACAATGTCTTTGTATTTAGAGATTCGGGGAATAGTGCCCTAACGTGCTGGGTTGCGATTTCTCATTCGCCTAATTACTAAAATACCCTTCTAAACAAAATTTTGCAACTCGCGAGATATCCCTAGTTTCGAAGAATCCACGAATCCCGTGTCCAATCGTGCTGGATGTGTTGTTCATATTCTACCGAAGCAAAGGAATCTCGATTTTTCAAACTCAAATCACCCTAGTTTCAAAAAAGAATCATATTTTTAAATCTTTCTAAATTTCGACTTAAGACAGAAAATTGCTCAATTTGGTACCAATTTTGGGCGTCGCGGGGGTGCTAATCCTTCCCCGCGCGTAACCGACTCCCGAGCCCGTTTTCTCTAAATTTTTGTAGACCAAAACATTTATAAGGTGACCCAATCACACCTAAAAAGGTTGGTGGCGACTCCCATTTTCATTTTTTAAGTCGACATCTGTTTTTTTCAAAAAATGGTTATTACACTATTAATCAATTTATAGATGCAGAAAACAAAGTTGAAAGCTTTAATTAGGAAGTTTGAAGATCAAATTGATAGAATTTGTAAATGTGTAGGGTTAAATTTATTGAATTACTTAGAATTAGGATCAAATTGATAGAATGTGTAAATATTGATGACTAAATATGTTACTATACCAGTTAGAAAAATACTTTTCATTATCAATTTAACGGTAAGTGACCAACCAAGAATGAATTCAGACATTAGTACCTAAATTGAAAATTTTTAAAATTAAATTACCAAAACAAAAATATAAAATATAATTAGGTGACCATTTATATAGTTTACCCTTGAATTTAAATAGCTTGAAAACTCAAGTTACTCCAATTGGACTTGAGAAAAACAAAAAATCAATCATTTATCTCAAATCAAGGTCGAGCTTTATCCTATTAAAATTATGTTTAAAAATTATAGAACAAATTAAAGAAAGCTTGCAATTGACTTTTTTTTTTTCTTAATTTGGTAAAATAAATATTATTATAAAAAGGTAAAATTTTATAATAAAAAGCAAGTACAGTTTGTAGAGGAATCAAGTATTTAATTTACACGATCCACACTATATGGAAGGAGATTGAGTTGTGAGTGAAATAACTTTGGTTTGTTGGACATTATTTTGGAGTCAACTGAAGGTCAAGGAGGAAGAGAAGAGAACGATGTTTGTGATGGTGATTGGTGATACCTTAAAACTAAAACTGAAGCTGGAAGAAAACTATTACGCCTGGGTTGTAGGAAAATCAATTAATTAATTTTAAATTTCATTTTAAACTTCAATTATTTAATTATAAATAATAATTTTAAAAAATCATTTAATTTTTAAGTTATCTTTTATATTTAGTAAAAAAAACGTATTTATCACGAATAGTGATACATATAATATTTTTCTCTTAATTATCTTTTTTTTTTTTCAATTCTATATTATCGATTATATCGAGGTAGAAAAGAGATCGATTGGACATATATAATTAAAACTCAAATAAATTGTAATTAAGTTTCTACTCTTCATCTATTAATTATAACATTATTTAATCATTGAGTCATTCCACTAAAGTACCATGATTGAACTCTCTTTATTATATACCATTACGAAAGCAGCTTAACAAGTGTTTGTCCAAGTGTGTTACCCTTATAGAATATCATTAATCTCTTTGGGTTAAATCTATTCACCTAATATGATCATGTTTATCTCATGATAATCATTACATATTCTTTCATGAAAAAATCAATTACTAACAAATAACAATTAAATCATTTGTCCTAGACAAATGAATCGTGGTCACACTACTTTTTTATCTATCATGTAATGCTAATGAGAGGATATCATTTATCCTTTATTAGGTTATGAATTACACTATTGTAAATGAAATTATGTCATGCAGAAGTCGCATATCCAACGTACCAGCTTTTGGCTCGTTAGTTATTTGAACTCAAGCTTTCAATATGTAACTACCTAAATTTTTATACCGTCAAAAATTTTGATTTTAGGATTGAGTTCATTAAATTGAGTTAATCAAAAATTTGAATCGAATGACTATATATTGAGTATAGAAGTATAAAGTCAAATTAATAAATGAAATGAAATGAAATTAGATTAATTGTTAATTATAATAAAGAGACTAAATTGTAGAGTGAAAAGAATAGGAAATTTTGATTAAACGAATTTAAAAAGGGCTTAAGGTGTAAGTTTCACTAAGGACCTTAGGATAAATATTTACGGGTGTCAATAAGGTAGTATTAAAATTTTGTTAGAAAATTTTAACGTTTCGGTAGTCAATTAATTAAAAAGGACTAAATTGAAAAAGGTGCAAAACTTGCTAAAGTGATTAAATAGCTTAATAATTAAATAAGGGAGGATTTGAGAAGCAATTATGCCTAAAGAAATAGGCTAAGACCGCATAGCATGAAAAAAATCTGGAAATTTGGTGAAATAAGGGCAAAATTGTAAATTTTGCCAAATTTAAGTGAAATAAAAGAGAAATTGAAATTCTAGATAAATTCATCACCATTTTCAGCTCAAAAATAGCCATTGAAGAGGGGTTAAGGTGGTATTTCATATTTCATCCTCATGTAAGTTTAATTCTTGTTTTTTCCTTGAAATTTTTATGTTTTGGGACTTTTACAATTAGGTCCAACTACCTATTTCATTAGTTTTTGATTTTTTTGAAAGCTTTGGAAGATACCATTAATAATTTCATATGATTTTAGTTATTATATGATGAAGTTTAGATGTTGATGGGTATTTAAAGGTATTTTATTAAGGAATTTTAGATGAAATAATGTTTTAGGGATTAAATTGAAAAGTGTTGAATTTATGAAAAATTATGAAATTTCATGAAATTCATGAGCTGTTATTGATATGTATGAAAATAATTAGGCTTGGAATAAGGATTAAATTGCATGAATTTCATTTTCTGAGCCTAGGGATGAAATCGTCATTTAGTAAAAGTATAGGGGCAAAATGGTAATTTTTCCTAAGATGTGATTTGGATAGAATTGAATGTAAATTGTATTAGATTGATGTTAAATTCACTTGTATAGATCCGGATAGACTGAAGACGGAGCTAGGTCGTGGTAAAGAAAAAGTATCAGATTAGTAGATTTTAAGTCGCGAACAATTGTCGAGGTAAATTCGTGTAACTAAATTGTATATATTTATATGCTTAAAATTGAATGATTGACTATGTAAATTATATAAATGCCTTGTATGTGTATGTAATTTATATTATATTTGATATTCCCTGATAAATAAATAAGTCCTGTATGGATAAGGAGACTCGATTGGATACAGGATTCTGTTTCCCGAAATGGAAGTGGTCCTGCATTTGTTGCTGACGTACCATAGCTCGAAAGAGTGTCCCATTACAAGCCCTCTTAAGCTTCTCATTATAGTGTTCTTGTAAGCTTCCTGTTAAATGCTCTTTGGAGCATCCCGAATAGTCATGATCTGCTTATGTTGTAGACACACCCACTCTCTAATGAGCGTTCTGTTTATAGGTTCTTTGTGAACCTCCCATTAAAGGCTCTCTAGAGCTTCCTATTAATGCTCGCTTGAACTTCCCGTTATATGGCTATCTAGTGCTTTCTGTTTAATTGCTCTTCTGAGCTACCCGATATAGGTTCTTTGTGAGCTTATCGTTATTAAGCCCGGATAAGCTTCCCGTTACATGGCTCAATTGGCTTCCCGTTATAGTGCTTGAGAGAGAGCTTTCTGTTTAAGTACTCTAATGAATACTCTCAGACATGAATTGACGGATTATTGATTGTACACTTTATGTGTATTACCCTCATATCCATCGAGATTTCAAATGATTCAACGGGTGAGATTCTGACATAAAGATAAGTGAAAATCAGAATGAAATTAATATTTGAAAATACATGAAATGCATGGAAATTGGTATTTGATGAGCTCATCCCTGTTATTGATATTTACATGAGATATATGTGACTAATATGTCGGTTGAAGTGTTGTGTGCTTAGGCTATGGCCAAGTTTTTTGGAATGTATGTGTATGTTTATTTAATATACAAATGAATTGTAAGTTTATTTCTCATTATACGAACTTACTAAGCACTAAGTGTTTACTCTATTTCATTTTCTCTATTTTATAGTACTCGGAGGCTCGTTGGTTGGAAGCTCGGCTGAGATATCATCACACTATCCATGGGACTAACTTAGTATATTTAGTAAATTAACTTTGGATATAATGACATGTATAGGCTAATCTAGCCAATGTTTGCACATAAATGTTTTGGTTGTAAATAGCCATTGGAATGGCTAGTGATGTATGTGATTAATATATATCTGTGTGTGTTTGATTTATCATTAAATTAGGCGTATAGATGAATGAATAAAAATGAGATGGGATATGAATACGTATATGAGTTTTAAGTAGACATGAAAATATATTGTCACTTGAGATGTTTAATGTCACATTAGTTAATTGAGGTAATATGTTATATATAAGACATGATTTTCGTATGTTTAAGTGCTTGAAATGGTTGGAAATTGTGTTTAAATGTTCATGTAGGTGAAAAGTGGAAATTAGGTAAGAAATAAGGCTTGGAAATGGTATTATTTTGTCCACACAGTTAGAGACACAGGTGTGTATCTCAGCCGTGTGTGACACACACACACCCTGGCACATGGGTATGTATTCTAGCTCTATGTCCCCTGCACCTTGGAAAATTTTAAAATTTTGTAAAAATTTCTCTCAGTTCCCGATTAAGTCCTGACTCGTTTCTAATGCACGTTTTGGGCCTCGATGGCTCATATAAAGGGACTTTATAAATATTCTTCTGACATGAATGAGAAAATAATAAGAAATGTCTGTATTTGATTTGTATAAGCTGGTAATGCTCTGTAACCCTATCTCGACGACGAATACGGGTTAGGGATGTTAAAGTAAGGCATATAAATTTTAAGGCTAGATAATAGATATGGTAGTAGAGGATCCCTGTACTATATTTATGAAGTTCATTTTAAATTTGATCGGGTAAATCGTGAAGTACAAATGTTTCAAACATTAAGAGTTCGAAGGACTAAATTGTAACAAATGCATTCATGTTTAAATTATCGTAAATTATGTTCGAAAGGTGTGATTAATGAGTTTCTATATTCGGGTTTAATTCTATAGCTTAAGACGACGTAGGAACATTTCGGCATAAAGGAAAAGCTAAAGCTGTTAACGAATAGTCGTTTCTGGTTTATGCTTCTATGATTCAATTTCAATTTGCTTTTATAGATTAATTAGTCATTATAGTCGATATAACTATGAATCGAGATAATGATATCTTTCCCTATAAACTTGAATAATGAATTTGATTGGTGATATTTGAAATATGTGATTAATATTTGAAATTGTGTTTGATATGTATATAAATGTTGAGACATTGGTTTTATGATGACGTGTTACAATGGTGATGTTGATGTTAATACTTTGTTAAACGATGTTAGATGTAGTTCGGGTATAGTTGGCATGCTATAGGGTCATCGATATAGTGATTTACTAGCTATCGTTGTCGACAATTCGAGATGGCAGAATAAACAATACAAATAAATATTAAAAGTCATTGTTGTTGAGCAACCCGAGATGTTAGAATACAAATATTCAAAGCTATCGTTATCGGGTAATCTAGGATGGCAAAATAAATCGTTCCACTTTTCATATGATTATGGACTTACTCGTTATATAGATTCGAGTATCCATTCTAATGCTTATCATTAGATAATAGTGGCCAAAATAATAAGCATTAAAATTGATATTGAAATGTGAAATGAATAAGAAAGTTTCGAAAATGATATGATGAGTTTAAATAGTAAATATTAATGTATTGGTACTTGTTATATATACTTACTTTAGTTTATTCTTAATGCAATGTATTTTAATTATATTAGCACCATTGAGTATTCAATACTTAGCGTACAGTCATGCTTGTTTCCATGTGTAGGTATCGGACGCGAGTAGACATAGATTTTAATTGGTCAAGCATCCAACTTAACAACTCAACTCGGAACACGTCTTATTACCTCTTTTGCATGTAGTAGATAATTATGCTAGTTTATATAAATTTGATAATGTAAATTAGTTGGTTAAATGATAATATACTGATGGTTATAATTTGATGATGTTTGGTTGTATTTGTATATGTTAAATTGATGGTCTCACTTTGATGTAAGATTTAGGTATATTTAAGGTACCATTTGTATGATTTGGTCATTTAAAAATGTGCATTTAGGGTTATTTTACCATTGAGTCTTAAGATAACATAAACATGTATTTTGACCTGCATACTTAGTGTCTCGAGACTTGGCAAACTAGTCTTGAGACAATCTTATTTAAACCTCAAGACAAGTAAACTCTAAAGTTAAATTATTTTTGCCCTGCTCCAAGTCTCGAGACAAGAACTCCTTATCTCGAGACATTCAAACATCGAGGCTAAAGAAAAATAGAAGTTGGTCTCGAGTCCTGGTATCAAGACATAAGAGACCTTACATTGAGATACAATTTTTATGTCTCGAGACAGTTTATTTTCGAAGTAAAAATACCTAAAGTAAATAGAAGCCTGTCTTGAGACAAGAAAATTCCTCTCTCGAAACACAATATTGAAACTTGATAATTGAGTTTGGATTCAAGTCCCAACACCTAGATTACCTTAGTATCACCTTGCAACTCGATGAACTGAAAGTAAGATTGTGATTGTAAATGGATTGTTATATGAATGATAATTATGCTTTTAATGATATCACAAAAGAAACAAGTTAGCTTGAGTTACTTCAGCAACGTAATGTGACATCACACATTCAGATTCGACAATCGGGTTGGGTGTGGGGTGTTACATAATACATTAAACTATATGAGTCATGCACACATAATTAGTCACTTACTCAGAATTAAGGTAAGTCACACTATGAACATCACTAGTGAATTAATCCATAAACGAATCTAGGATTAATTCGACTTGGGTTGTGTACAATGTATTATCAATCTAGACAATCATATCTATGCTTTTGTTTTCTAGGAGTGAACCACTCCAGCAATCAAGACAAAATATCTCTCCATTTGGACTTAATAGATGACATAATAGTTCTTTAACCGATTTGCTCAACTTCGATTCATCAGACTATAAACCTTTTAGATTACTTGCTAATGCTAGTTGTATTTTTGCATTACGATCTAACCATGTAATTCAACTCAACATTAGTTAAATATTAGATAATTAATGAGCCAATATTTGTTTCTATTTTGTTTTGCACTCAAAAACTGGTGAAGCCAAATACAAATAATATTAATGTGAATAATGAAATTTTATTTAAATTAATCTGTTTAAAAATTACAAGTATAAATGACGAATAAACTACATTTTGAACACTAGATCCTAACATATTACACGCACTTTAGGCATCATTCTACAAATCCAAATTTTAGGTAGGTGGCTATCAATGAGAACTTATACTCTAAAATGGTGTTAAGCCGATAATGGATCGAGGTTATTGGTTTTGAAATTTTGCTTAGATATTTGTGGATTTTTTATAATAAAAAAATCTAAACTGATGAATGTACATTGGAAGGAGGAGAGATTCATTTTGGAGGTGGTTTTGGTTGGAGAAGACACTGATGTGGTAGCTCTTAGCGGTATATTGAGGTGATTGAGTTTTAGGGTTTTTTGTTTTTAGAAATCTAGGCCAACATGTTTAGAGAGAAAAGAACGAGTTTTGTTCCAATGTTGCTGACAACTTCAATAAAGATTGTTGATGGGGACTCAGGGCGTGAGGCTAGCAGCGACTTAAGAGGAAGGAGATTATTCATGGTTTTTTTAGAATTTTATGAATTCTTTTGCATAATTATGATTATAATTTTTTATAATTTTAAAAATAAATAATGAATTTTTAGAATTTTTATTTTTTTTACTTTTGAAAAGTTGTAAAATATTAAATTAATTATTTTAATTATAATTCAAAAATCAAATTAACATATCATGGCCTCTCAAACCTTACTATATATTTTTTCTTTAAAATTATAATAATAATTAATAGAGGAGTGATGAAAATATTATAAGGGTAAAATACATAAACAGTCACTCAACTTTGGGATAGCTAACAAAACAGTCACCTAGGTTTCATTTCAGTCACTCAAATTTGAAAAAATAACAAAGCAGTCCTTTTAACCATTTTCTGTTGTAGACGTAACAGAAAAATGACATGGCATTAACGGTGGGTTAGCTATCATTTTAACAGTCCTTTTTAACCCTAAACAGTCTTGGCAGTAGAAGAAGAAGAGAAAAAAAAGAATAAGAGAAGAAACAGAGAAAGAAGAAGAAGAGGATGAGGAGAAGGAGAAGAAGAATAAGAGAAAATGGAAGGAGATGAGACTAGTGCTCAATTGGTTGAGTCTGTTGCACCAAGGGTTCAAAGAAGTTTTGTTGATTTTAGAGGCTCTCATACTGATTCATCCTATGCACCAATGTGATCCTCACGAATCAGCAAGAGTTTGGCTAGGCACCTTTGATACTGCAGAAGCCGCTGCAAGAGCCTATGATGAAGCTGTTTTGAAATTCAGGGGAAGCAGGGCCAAGTTAAATTTTCTCGAACTTGTAAGGCTTGTTCCTCAACCAATGCAGAACTTTCCCACTACCCAAACATCAGTTTCTAGTTCTCTAACAACCCAGTTTCGGCCACCTTATTCAACGCCATTGCCATCGCTTTACCAGTCCCAACATCTTCGCAGTCCTACAGCTGATATGCTGAAAGATTACTGGCAGTACTCTCAGTTGCTACAGAGTTCTACTAATTTCCATGGACAAGAAGCTACGAGCTTGATGGAACAAATGATGCAATCGTCTCAGTTACCTAACTTTCAACACCCATTCCTATATTCTTCTTTGTCACCTTTTGTAACACCCCCAACCCGTATCCATCGTCGGAATAGGGTCACGAGGTATTACCGGAGTTTATAGAATTTTTTTTTTAATTAATCACATAATAACTCATTTTATAAGAAATTGTATAACTTAAATTTTACCACTCTTCCATAAGCACAAGTATATTTTCATTTGATCATTTACCCTTTCGACGTATCATATAATAAACGTATTATCATTTAACCAATAAATGGGCACTTGTCTAAGCTTCAACAATAACAGTTGTTAGCATACTTGAACATATTTCATATAATTTTAGAATCGATAAACTCATTTTATCAATATACCATACTCGAGATTATCACTCATCATGGCCTACCTAGTTTCCATGTATCAGCATATTAAAGATAGTCACATATTCATGTATCATTGTTTTTATGAATTTTGCATATATTTATTTCAGGACAATTCTTAATATTGAATATGCATAATTATCAAGTAAGTTTCATATACATGTATTTTCTATGTCATATTTTAAAATATCGAATAAATATTATTTTCGTGTATTTCAAGTTCAATTTCATGGTTATTGTTTCGTGCTCGAATTATTCCATGTCGGGACTTTATTCATCAAGTCATTCGAAATATCATCGTCATACAATTAATGTTTTTAAGGTATACGAATCTATAATCATGGATCCATATATTCATCAATAAATTCCATGTACAAATATCATCATTTTATATTTCCATATTTCCAGTATCACTATCATTTTTCATGTACTTCAGGAATATATATGTACGAATCTTTTTATATACATATTCCCTTTTCTGGTTAGGACTTTTACCTACTGAATTTATCAAAATATCAATAGTTAAGATCATATAGTATACTTAAAATATGCAAATCCATAATCCATTAATTCACATTTACCCTTTTTAGCTATGTGTTTACCATCTTCTATATTTATCCCGTTGAATTTCTCGGAATTTCGATGGATTCCCAATAGTACACTCTTGGTGTACAATCTCATTAACCGTCAATTCATACAGGGGTACACTTTTAGTGTACAATTCCGGGTCCGTCAATTCATATACATGTGTTGCCATGGTATCTTTCAACCATGGTCTTATTCATTTTCTCAGTATGTTGCCATGATATCTTTCAACCATGGTCTTACACATTTCATTTCAGTAAGCACACTCCCGCGAACCTCACTCTCCCGCGAACCTCAATTCTTGGCACACTTCCGCAAACCTTAGCTCCCATGTATTCTTCGGAAGGGCCTATACACATGTATTCTTCGGGAGAGCCACCAGCACACTTTCGCGAACCTCATTTACCATATATTCTTCGGGAGGGCTGATATTAGGATTACCCTTTCGGGCTTAATCCTTTTTTCCTGTATTCTTCGGGAGAGCTATATCAGGATAGGATCACCCGTCCGGGCTAGATCCCCTTGTACCGTCAATTCCTTTTCAGAGATCCATCGAATTTTCCTTTCATTCAACCGGGATTTCTTCCCCTTTTTATCAAATATATCAATGTTTCATCAATTTTCATATAATGAACATTCAATTGATATTCACATCAATAACATACATTTCAAGCATTTAAGAATATAATTCAAGTTACACGAACTTACCTCGTTGCTTGTTCGTGTTTATAAATTCATTAATCCAATACATTTTCTTTTCCACGTTCGAGTCTCACATTTGAGTCGTTTGGGTCTTTATAAATAAATTTGATTATTGTTTTCATTTATTCCATATTTTAATACATTCAATTAGTGCTCTAGGCAGAATTACCATTTTGCCCCTAAACTTTTAATTAATGACGATTTCACCCTTAGGCTCAGAAAAATAAATTTTTGCAATTTAATCCTTATTTCCAGCCGTTATCATCATACATATTGATAACATTCCATAAATTCTATAAAATATCAAAATTTTCCATAATTTCAACACTTTTCAATTTAATCCTTAAAACATGTTTTCCCTCGATCTCGAACTAAATTAACAGTTTTCATTTAAAATTTTCAATTTAAATAATATAATAATCCATTTCATGTAATTTGATCATTTCTAACATTTTTACAAAATTACCCATAAATTTTTACTTTTATTCAATTTAGTCCCTGAGCCTAAAACATACAAATTAGCCATGCTAACTGAATATTCATACATATTTTCATCCTCCTCCACTCCATTCCACATCCTTAATTTATATAACATGCTTATAAGTAACATTATCAAAACTTTCACTATTTACTTATATGTATTTTCAAAACTGTCCATTTGAGTCATAGTCACTAAATTATTTATATCTTGAGCTACAGAACTCCAAATTAAGATCCACTAATTTTCCCCGAAACTAGATTCACATATCTTCTTACCATAAAATTTTCAGAATTTTTCGTTTAGCCAATTAGTACAGTTTATTTATTAAATTCTCCCCTATTTTACTGTTTGACAGTTCTGACCTCTCTTTGGTAAAATTTAGTTATCTCTTTGTACAGGATTCAAATGATGTTATCATTTATTTCTTATAAAAATAGACTCATTAAGAAATCTAACCATATAAATTATGTCCCATAATTATTTTTATAAAATTTTTAATGATTTTTACAAGTCAAAACAGAGGATCCCGAAATCACTCTGCATTAGTCTCACAAAAATATGAATATCTCAGAATACAGAATTCATTTATTTGTTCTGTTTCTTTTATATGAAAATAGACTCAACAAGCTTTAATTCCATATCTTACTTAACTTCTAATTCAGTTTCTACCATTTTTGGTGATTTTTCAAAGTTAGCTTACTGCTGCTGTCCAAAACTGTTTTAGTGCAAGATATTAATTACTAAGTTTATAACACCCTTATTTCCTTTCTCTAAAATATTTCCCATCACTTTCTCTTATTTCTCTTCATTCATATATCAAAAACATAGAACCATAAATAAGAAAACTCTACTTTAACATCATTTCCATGCTTTTTCAATAATATCAAACTTAAAAATACATTGAAATCTTGATATACTTACCTTGTCTCTCATTGATTTCAATCTTTAACTTGATTTCTCTCTCTCCTCCAGCTTCTATTTCTTGAATCCAACTTGATATTCTAACTCTCCATAGTCTCCTTAACATTTTTCTTCTTTGGTAGTTGTGGAAATTCTTTTGATTTCTAGGTAAAAATGGTAAATTTTTGGTGGAAGGACCAAATTGTAAAGAAATGAAAGTTTCTTTCTTCCTTTTTTTCTCCATACGTTGAGTGCATGGAATGGATAGTATGTTCTCTCTCCTTTTTTTTTCCACACACATACATATATATAGACTAAATAAAATAATAAAATAATAAAATATCTTATTAAAATATCATATAAATAATAATTATCTAATTAAATAATTATAAAATATCACCAATATCATCATTACTTTCTAGATTTCTCTCTCCTCCAATTGACCATTTTGCCCTTTGTGATCTTTCAAAATTCCATTCTTGAGTCATCACTTAATTTGGTAAAATTTCAATTTAGTCCCTCATAATTCTTCACCTATTCAATTTGGTCCTAATTCATCCATTTTTCCTAGTTTCTAGATTATTCCATCCTTAAAATATTTGCACTATTGGTCCTTCAACTTTTTCATTTTACACTTTAACCCCTTAAATTTTAAGTATTTACTCTTGGGCCACAAGACTTTTCTCACTTTTACGATTTAATCCTTTCTTGGATTAATACATCATAATATACTTCCTACATAGATTTTGTTGACATAGTTCAAAATTTCTCTTTTTATTTCTTTATATCTTTCTTTTACTATATCAAAAATAGAAATTTTCGGGGTATTACACCTTTTCCCTCTTTATTTGTAGCTCCTCCGTCACTGCTTCATCATCTTCTTCTTCCTCTGCTTCTTTTCTTCTGGCTTTTGGTGAGCATCAACAATTGGACGTTTTCAGGCAGCCGTCTAATCAAAGTCAGGCAAGTGGGTCAGATTTTCAAGTGCTTCTTTTCCTTTGGTTGTGGCTCCTGATTTGTGGCTCCTGATTTGTAGCCACTGTTCTGTTTTGGGAGAAAGAAGATGAAGAGAAAGGAGAGAAGAACCAGAAAAAAAATAAAAGAAGCATAAAGAGAAAGAGGTTAAGGGAGAAGAAGATGAAGAGAAAGATGAAAAGAAAAAGAAGAAAAATCATTCTGATCCTTTGACCATCTAACTACTCATCCAACGTGGCAAGTTAACTGGCCACATCACCTAGTTAACTGACCACATTAGCTATCTCGTTAAACCTATGAAAGAAACTGTTAATGAGTGACTGATTTGTCACTTTTCAAAAACGTCAGTTACTATTTTGTTATTTTCTCTTTAAAATTAAGTGACTAAAATAAAACTTAAGTGACTGTTTTATCAATTACATTAAAATTGAGTGATTGTATTATAACCATACAACTGAAGAAAAGAAAAGTTAACCGAAGCTAAACAATTTAGCCTAAAATAAAATCACAAAACAAATTTGTTACCGGAGCGTAGTGGGGGATTTAGTAATAGTTTACATAAAAAATATATGTACATATCCGTATTATCTAACGTTCGGAAGTTGGAACACATGGCTGCTGCTAAGCTGCTTATCCCCACTCTCTCCCACTTCCGGCCGCTAACATGCGCTGCCGCCGTCCCCGCCTCAAACCCAGCGCGGCTGGTCCCTCACCCACCTTGCCTCCTCAAGTGGATCAAGAGGGAAGGTGGGTTCGTGCACGAGGCTGTAACAGTTACCCAGGATACCACCTACGGGCTAGGTCTTGTCGCCTCTGGAGGAATCCCCAAGGGTTCTGATCTTATCGTCCTCCCTGAACACGTTCCCTTGAAGTTTCAATCAGACAAGGACGATGAGGCTGACTCTGTCTTGCTCCCTTTGTCTAACCGAGTTCCAGGTATGTGTTTTTTAGCATTTCTACTTCAATTTTCTTTGGTATCTTTTTTATGTTTTAAGTGTTTGATACTAGTCCATAATGAAGAATTTTGGTGATTTTTTTTTTTGCGCACTTCCCAGCATTGGAACTGCCCATTGATTCCTTTATGCTCCATAAAGATTTGAATTTAATTGTTTTTGGTGTGGGTTTTCTTAATTGGATGACTCCGTAGAAAAGAGCCCAGCTATTACGTTTAATTTCTTACAGGTTGAATAACTTCATTTAGCTTAAATGTGGTTCATTGTGATTGATCTATTTTTATCAGGCAGTTTGGTTTGTAGCTCTGAAATGCTTAGCTGCTAGTGGCTACACGATGCCATTTGTCAAACTGCTTGGGACGAATGAATTAATTTAAAATGTAGGAGATTTCAATTCTTCATATGTACTTTTATTGTTTAATTCTAAATGTCTGTTATGTAAACCTTGTAAGCCTCAAATTATAGCTAAATGTACATATTATTGAGTCAGCAATTAAGCTTAGTATTACAAGGGTAATGGCAGTCCATAGCTTCATGCTCCGGACTAGGAGTAATGTGAATATATGATCATTTTCCTGTACAATTATTCCATCGCATGGATGAAGTACCATCTAGCTAATAATTGTGATTGACCAAGTGTTAACTAATGGAAGCCTTGTCTCTTTTCAGGAACTTGATGCTCTTCCCTAGGAAGCAAATTTCAACGTGTTTCTCTTAGCATTTTATACTTGCTTAATGCTTATTGTGGTTATGCGTGCATTATTTTGCTCCTATGCTTGATTCAACCCCAAGATTCTCCCAGAGCCCACTTATAGTTAACTAGAATGGTTTGTTTACCAGTGGTTGTTAGTTTTTATTGTGTAGAGCTGTTTTGGACTTAACTAGAAAAAATGAGCTAAAAATTTAATTGAATTGGCTACTTGCTTGTTTACTTGGTTTAGAACTTTGTTTTATCTACCAGGGTTGTAATGCATTAATTAGGACCATCTATTTAATGAGTGAAAATGCTCTGCAAGGATGTTTATTCCTGCTTTTTAAAGTCTCTGATAGTTTCTATGAAAAATTTAAATATTCATAAGACATCTAGTCTGAAACTAGGTAGAGATTAGTGACAGAAAAAATAATACAACGAATGTGTCTGTTTCTATACATTTCCCTGTTTAATTTAAGGTCAAATTCTCATTCTGCAATCTGTTAAACCACATTTGTCAAGGTGTATTTGTAAACATGTTTATATAATTTGTCCTTAAGTGCTATCCCACCTTCTCTCTAACAGACTTTACTATTCTTATCTTTTGTATGCCCATGCATGTAGTGCACATTCTCATGTCAGTTACATTAACCTTTTAAAACGGATTGGAAAAATAATGCCATGTGAACATAGAGAAGGCCAGACGGGAATAAATAGAATTAGTGCAAAATAAACCCTTCAAGATTATAACAAATGTAATAGATTTTTATGGGGTTGTGCTTCAACTTTAATTGATCAGTGACTACTATGGTTTAGGGGGTTTAAAGAATTTGGCACATAACGCATGCAATAGATTTCTTCATATAGGTTAATAAATACCAAATTTTGTAAATTGGGCTGTTTAGAGTTTTAAATTGGACTATCTGGGAGCATTTGACAGAGGAACTATGGGCAATGAAGCTGGGTCTGAAGCTTCTACAAGAAAGAGCAAAGGTTGGATCCTTCTGGTGGCCATACATTAGCAATCTTCCAGAAACTTACACTGTACCAATCTTCTTTTCCGGTGAAGATATAAAGAACTTGCAATATGCTCCTTTGCTTTACCAGGTATTTATTTTCATCATTTAGCTTACTGGGTAGGAAATGTCTTATTTCCTTGTGTGAATGAACTTTCTTTGATCCAATCTAGTGGAAAATACTAGGAAGAAATTTGAAAAAGATTTGATGAAAGCCAGTATCTTTTCTACACTAATGGTTGGAGAGATCAAATTTTGGTCAGTGTTGAAATTGAGATTTGAGAACGAGGTCACTGTTCGCATTAATTTGCACCATTTTGGGTGTACATTCCCTTATTTTTGTTTGGAAATTTCGTTGATTCCTGCATTTGGCTTCAAATTTGATTGTGATTTCCCCCCCAACCAGGTGAATAAAAGGTGTCGTTTTCTTCTGGAGTTTGAGCAAGAGGTCAAAAATGTTCTGAAAAATCTTAAACCATGTGAACACCCTTTCGGTGGCCAAGATGTAGATGCATCTTCCCTTGGATGGGCTATGTCTGCAGTCTCATCCAGGGCATTTCGTTTGTACGGGAAAAAGCTTCCAAATGGAACCCACAGTGATATTCCAATGATGCTCCCTCTGATTGATATGTGCAACCATAGCTTCAATCCAAATGCCCGAATTTTGCAAGAACAAGATGCTGGGAATCCAAAAATGCTGATAAAGGCAGGTTCATGTCAATAAATTATCTTTGTAATTTCAATCAGTTTTGATTTGATGAAAAACTGAAATAGATCTTAGATTTTCTCATGCTTCTCCCTCTCATATCAGGTTGTAGCTGAAAGGGAAATCAAACAAAGTGATCCTTTACTTCTGAATTACGGTTGTCTAAGCAATGACTTTTTTCTACTGGATTATGGATTTGTTATACCATCAAATCCGTATGACCATATCGAGCTCAAATATGATAGTGCTCTTATGGACGCTGCCAGTATGGCTGCTGGTGTTTCTTCACCCAATTTCTCATCACCAGCTCCATGGCAACAAGAAATTCTCTTTCAGCTTAATTTAGATGGAGAAGTTCCAAATCTCAAGGTTATTTCTTCCCTTAGTGTTACTTTACATAATTGTTGTCTTTTGGATTGTTTCCAATAAACCTAACTGTAAGTGAAGTCATGGCTGCTGCCTGCTGGGACAAAACAGTTTGACTCTTGGTTACACTTTGATCATTTATTGTGCCTTCTGTTTATTCCTAATAGGTAACCATTGGAGGTCCCGAATTGGTAGAGGGACGTTTATTAGCTGCTTTACGAGTTCTATTATTGAATGACAGAGAAATGGTGCAGAGGTATGATTTGAGTGTCCTAAAATCCTTATCAGCCGAAGGTCCCCTTGGAGTTGCAAATGAAGTAGCTGCCTTCCGTACCATTATTGCACTCTGTGTCATTGCACTGGGACACTTCCCAACAAAGATAATGGATGATGAATCTCTCGTAAAACAAGGTGTCTCGGTTTCAACTGAGTTAGCAATACAGTTCCGGATGCAGAAGAAATCCGTAATTATAGATGTTATGAGAGATCTCACCAAAAGGGTAAAGCTTCTTTTATCAAAGGAGACCACTACTGCTTGAGGCTAGATTTCTTGTGGTATGTAAGCATTCAACTCCCATTTGCTCGTTCTTTGACACCTTGTTGAGGTTAAAAGATTTGCCCTTTGGTTTTTGCGATTTAACTTTCTTTTTTATCCATGGAAAATTTTGACTGGGAGTTAAAAACAGATGGGTAGTTTGATGATCTATATATTTAGGTTCAATTCCCAAAATTTGGTTCCATTTTTGCCAAATCCAGTTATTGAGCGTGTAGAGTTCAAGTTATCTAATACTTGCGAGACTGATCTTTTTTCTTCTTAAGATTTATTTTCTATTTTTTTATTTGATATTAAAAATCTCATTTCGAGCTCGAATATAAATAATCCATGTTCGAAATTAAGCATGAAAGGTAAATTAATTGTTTGCTAGATAAATGAGTTCAATCAAACATAACTCTGCAGTGATCCATCTTGATTTTGATTAAAGTACATAAATACAATATATATATATATATATATATATATATATGTTTTTAATATGTATCTAATAAATTGTGTCATGTGATGACCTCATCTTTCTCTCTTAATCATGTAACTGTGATTTTGATTTCAGTACATACATACATTATATTTTAAATAAATTATGTATTTAAAAAATTTCAAATTACCATATATAACTTTTATCTAAAATTATCTAAAATAATATAAAATATTATACTAATAAAATTAAGAAATAAATAAAATTTAAAAAAAAAAAGTAATATTTACTTTTATCAAACAACATATTTAATGCTTAATTTTTACAAATTTAACAAACAATTTTTAATATAAATTTAATACTAAAAATTCATCACTTAACTTTTCATTTTATAAAACATCATATCCCATTAATAACAAATATTAAGAAGTCATTTAATTGTTTCTTTCGTATAAAGAAGCAGTGAAAAAGATAAGTAGATTAGAGGTTATTTCTTCCTTGATCTAAAATACATTCAACCGATGAATAAATTAATTTTTATTTTAATATTGTATTCTCTTTTAAATAAACATCAAATTATAATAATTTAAATTAATTAATTTTATTATTAAAAGTATATATATATATATATTTTAAATTCAAAATTTATCTTTTATCAATCAATATATTTATGTTCATCATTTGATATTTAATTAACCCAAGAGAATTAATTCAATGGAACTTATTAAAGTTTTGGGCCAACTTTAGCTGTTAAGTGCTAGGTTGGAGGTTTAAATCCTACTTGAAGGGTTTTATTGTTTAGATCATTCCAAGTCATTGCTCATGAGTCAAGTCCGTCTCAAATAAAAATTTAGGTATATTTGTTAGGTTTGGTTCAAAAAATGAGTCTAAAATTTTATCTAAGCTCAGTTTAGATAAAAATATTAAAACATGAGCCTGACCCACCTGTATTATTATATTATTTTTTTTAAAAATATCATACATCAAAAATACTACAAACATTAAAATAAATATTTCCCAACAAATTGAAAATAAATTAAAAAATATATATGTATATTTAAATAACACTAAGATAATTGTAACTTAATAAGCAAATGCCTCTAAAATAGTAACAAAATTAATAATAAAACAAGAGTTATACAGTAACAACAAAATAATAGCAACATAATTGTGAATGATAGCAAAATAGTGAAAAAAAAAAAGAAAATAGCAACAAAACAGTAAAAAAAAATTTGCATATTTGGGTCGGGCTCAAACCAAAAAGCCTCATCCGAGGCCTGACTCGTTTTCTAAATGAGTCTTATTTTTCTTACCAAATCTATTTTTTGAACTTATATTTTTACCTAAACTCTTCACTTTTTAAGCGGGCTTGAATCTAATTCCAAGTTTTCAGGCTTTAAGTTTCTTTTTTAACTAACATATTTTATTTTCTTTTTTAAGAAATAAAACATGTGATTTTATATAATAAGGGGTATCTAAGTTTTAACTAACATATAATATAAAATATTATATTAAAATAAAAATAAATAATATTTTAAAAATTAATATATATTTTTATCAAACAATATAATTATATTTAATACTTATATTTATTAATTTATCAAATAATTTTTTAATATAAATTTTTTAATTTATTAAACACACCTTAAATAATAGTTTTTTTATTCAAAATGATTGAATTTCGGAATTTTCAATAATTAAATTGTTAAATATATGAAGATAGTATTGAGTAGCCAAATTGCACGAAAAGTGGGATTGACATTTAGGAGGAAGTGGATGTAGAATATAAAGCTGCCCAAATCAACCGGTATTTTGATGTGCTGCTTTCAACTAACATTTATATAAATGAAGAAAAAAAAGGCCATTTTCCTTCTTTAAATTAAAAAACTCCCTACCTTTCACTTTTTCTTCTGGAATACCTGTGTGTGAAACCCAGACTTCCATTTCCTCCCACAACACTTTTTTGTGGGATTTTAATTAAATAAATCATTTCTTAAATCTTTATTCAATCTGTTTCTTCTATTTAATTACTCAAAACTCTTTTTATTAAATCAGGTTAGGAATATTAAAAGACTTCATTCACTTATATTTTTACCAAAAGTTATCATATGTTCAAGGAGATAAATTAAAAGTTTGATTTATCCAGTTATGCTCGAAATAATGGTATTTAATTATCTATGTTGATTTTTTTTAAATTTATCGATATATACTATTTTTGAAGAGAGAAAAAAAAACATGTTCTACGTGACGTGCTTTCAATCACGTCAGATAATACATGTTTTCACTAAAATTGACAGCATAGCACTTTTGCTCCACCTATATAGTGGATATGATATTTCTAATATGGATTGAAAAATAAATATTACACATATAAAAATTATATTTACTAAAAATAATGAATAATTATTTGGTTTTATAAAGAAAAAAATTATTAATTAAAAAGATGAATTAAAAAAATTGAAAACAATATATTTATTAATTATAAGCATTAAATAAAAAAAGATTAAAACAACATAAAGTGAAAAATACATATAAAAATGTCCCAAAAATGAAATTACAATTATTTAATCATCTAACCAAAAGAGTTACATATTAAAAATATTAATTAAAAATACAAAAAAAAGAGCTTGAAACAACATGAAATAAAAAACACAAATGTAAAAGAGAGGAATCGAACTCGAGATTTAAGACAAAAATACTAAAATTTAACCATCTGAACAAGCAAGCTAAGCTATTAATATTAGTGAAAACACGGCGCATTTGCAACTAATGTGGTTGAAATTGCGCTTTGTTTTTTTTTTTTTCTTTTAAAAACAACATAAAAATCACCATTGATAATCAAATATCAAATTTTTTTTATGAGAAAATATCATTTTTTTTTTCAACATATATGAATAAATCAGCCGGAAATTAAATCAGGAAAAAGATATAGAATATGGAAAATTAAAATTAAAATTAAAATAGGATGTGGTAAAAAATAAAATTAGAAGATTCTTAGAGACACAATGAATTCAATGAACAACAAACTCTAAATTGAAAACAACAAACTCTAAATTGAAACACCCAAGTTTTCGGCTTTCTTTAAAATTCAAACATTATATACCAACGTTTGAAATGGTGATTTGATATTTTAATCCAAAATTTGACGTGTCTTTTTGTCGTATTTTTAATAAAGTGAAAACTTGTATAAATTAAAATATGATTTTGGAGGAAGTTTCTCCTCTTTATCTGGTGAAATTATTTAATAAAATCACGTTAGGTATCATTTGATTGTTCTTTTTTAAATTAATAATAATTGAAAATAAAAACTTTATCATATAAAGCAAATCTCGACCAAATTCAATTAAAGGTGCTCATGAGTTAGGTTAAGTCGGGTTCAGTTTAGGTCCATATAAAGTTCTTAGATTAATTTTTCAAGTTCGAGTTTGCCTCGACCTGAAAATTGATTTATTTTTTTGTTCAAGCTCAACTTAATTTAAAAAGGTAAACTCAGATCCGGCTCAACCAACCCATATTAATTTTTTAGATTAATTTTTATTTAAAAATAAATTTTTAAAAAGTATAATACACAAAATACATTAAAAAAGGCTAAAATAAAAGTCTTCTAACACATTAAAAGTAAGTTAAAAAATATTTATATTAAATGTAATATAATAAAGATTTTATTATATAAAAAATAAAAAAAATATAATAAATGTTTTATTGTATTAAATATAATTTTTATAATTTTATATTTTGGGTTACATTATTTAGTTAGATAAATTTTTTTTGAGGTTTTGAATAATATATTCAATTGTTATTAGATTAATAATTTAATATATATTATTATTTTTATAATAATATATTTGGGTCAAATTAAATTAAATTCGAGTCAACAAATTTTTGTCCAATACCCAATATATATAAAACAGACATTAATTAATTCTACCTAAATTTATTTTTTTTAAATTTTTATTTTTATTTAAACCTTCTCAATCTTCAAACAGATGATATAAAGTAGAGGGATAGGAATATGTCTAAATTCAACTGATGTAATTATTTATTTAATTTAAAGTCATTGTATATTTCGTGAAATAGTCAAAAATACCCAACAATATCATCAAGGATTTTTTAAAAAGGAAAGAAAGAAAAGGGAGAGGAGAGGACATGTAGTATTATATGATTAGTTGATGAATCAAATCAGAATGAAGATCCCATGTGACCCACATTGACTCTGCACGCCAACCAGTTTTAATATTCTATCTTCTTTCATATTTAATTTCCTACTTCAAATTTGACATGCCTAAGTCTTTCCCGCAACCAAACCGCGTCGTTTTCACAAGTATGAATTTAAATAGACTTGATCATGGGTTGGGTTATTCAGTTCGGTTCGATAGCCTACTTGAAATGTGAGAGATTTGGGTAAAAATATAGATCCGAAAAATAGATTTGTACAAAAAAATAAGACCCGTTTAAAAAATGGACTGAGCCTCTAGTAAAGTATTTTTGGCCGGGGCCCGGCCCGAATTCAGTAAAGGACAAAAAAATTATTTTTTAATGTTATTTTCTTGTTGTTTTCTTCCTCTTTTATTATCATTTTACTATTGTGTTGCTACTATTTTGTTCTTACTGTGGATATTGTATAAAACTTGTTTTATTATTAATTTTGTTATTATTTTAAAGGAATTTGTTAATTTTATTATTATTTTAGAGGCATTTGTTTGTTAAGTTGTATTTATGTTACTGTTATTTAATTCTATATATTTTTTAAAATTTATTTTCAATTTGTTGGGAAATATTTATTTTGATTTTTTAGTATTTTTGATGTATTATATACATATATTTAAAAATTATATAAAAATAATATAAAAAAGTAATACGGGCGGGCTGGGTTGGACCCGTGTTTTAGCATTTTTATTCGGGTTGAGTTTAGGCAAAATTTTAGGCTCATTTTTCAGGCCGGGCTCAGGCCTAGTAAATGAGACTAAATTTTTAATTGAACCCGACCCAAATTCGGTTCGGCCTGACCGGGCCCATGAACACTTCTAGATCCAAACAATATCTTAACTGTGCATTTTAATACTATTTGATCCATTTTTTTTTATATTTAATATATTCAAAAGTTTTATTTTAAACTCAAATATAAATAATCAAGTTCATTTGTACAAGATAAAAACTTAACCTAAAAAATTCAAGTATTTTTCAAATCAAGTCTAACCTGTAAATACTAAAATAGTCACTTTAGTTTTAGTCACTTACATTAACATGTTGTAATATTTTAGTCACTGAGCCGTTATTTGTAGTTAACAGTGTAATAGTAAGCTGACATGGCACGTTAAATCATCATTTCAAACAAAAATTTTAGATTAAATTGTACAATTGATCCCCATATTTTTTTCATTTTGAGTCATTTATTTTTTTCTTTTTATATTCTTTTAACTTTCCATTTTTTTCTTTAATTTTCCATTACTTTGTGCTTCTCTCTCTATTTTCCTTCATTCTCCATCTCTTTTAACGTAAAAGAAAAAAAATTGCCAAAACGAAAAATATTTATGGACCAAATGTAAAATTTAACCTAAATTTTTTGTTCGAAATGATGATTTAACGTGCCATGTCAGTTTACTATTACACTGTTAACAGCAATTAACACTTAGTGACTACAATGTTACAATACAATAACATAAATAATTAAAATTTAATTCGAGGGAAAGTGATTATTTGGGTAGTTTACTCAAAATAAGACTTAATGGAGGTTAAAAGTTTTGAATTTTAAGGAAATTAGAGCTTGATTTAATTAACTTGGGACATTAAAAAAGGTTAGAATTATTTTTTATTTGTGCTTATTTCTATTTTTAACGATTGGATGTATTTATTTAAAAAAAAAAATTAAAGTGATTGCAAGTAGTCGTGAAATCAATAATTTCCAACTCCCAACCGTTTCAACATTGTTTGAATGTTTAAAAAAGGTAGTTGGGGCAACATAGCTATCAATGAATTTAATGAATAAAAAAATTGGGTTTGGAAGATTCCTCCATTGTCTTTCTAAATTTGAAGGGAAAAACCAGGAAATTAGACCCCAATATTTGCAGTGCATGCTTTTCCGTCCCATGTGTGGGTTTCTTTGCATTCCTTTAAAAACTTTTAAATAATTACTCATACAATATAATTTGAATCATGTCCATTATTTTTCATATTTTATTGAATTTCGGTTTAAGATGCATGAATTGTATTAAACTTTAAATATAATAATTGATTTTGTTATATTTTCACACTACTTGTAAATTTTAAGTAACACAATGCTTGAATGTAGTCATTATTATATATGAATTTTCTTTAGATTTATGTTTAAATATATTTTAATTTTTAATTTTCTGTTTTTTATATTGAATTAAATTAATCCAATATATTATTTATGACTATTTGTAAAAATTCCTCAAAAATGTAAGGGTAAACTATAAAAATAGTCACTTTTGTTTGTCTCAGGTTACATTTTAGTCACTTATGTTTGAAATGTTACATTTTAGTCACTTATGTTATTATTTTGTTACGAAGTGATTACTCTTCCGTTATGTTTCGTTATCTCCCTAATGGTAATCCTACGTGGCAGTCCAACTAGATTTTAAGTGCCTACTTGGATTTCCTAATGGGATGAGAATAGATTTTTTATTAAATAAATTTAATTAATTAAAAATTTTAAACCCTAAATCTTAGTTAAAAGACCGTTCATCTCTCCCTTTTTTTAGTTTTCTTTTTCAATTGACTAAAAAAGTTATTATCATCAACAATTTTTATTCACGTACAAAAACAACAGATGATTCAATGGAGGGTCCAGGTATGTCTTCTTCACCGACAAATTTACGTTCTAAAACTTAAAATGAAGTGGTTGTCGACAAATAAGAAGATGATAATCGTTTTTGTTCCTAATCATTGTATTTTCCAATTCTTCACGTTCTTGAATAATTGGTTTCTCAATCAGATTTTTTTCTGATCTGAATCGGCTTATTTGTTCACAATCCCTTTGTGGGTATCCCTTTTTTCTGATCTGAAATTCTTTTAGTTGTTAATATTTATATCAAAAATTTCATTAAACAATAAAAAATCCAAAGAAATAGAGGACTGCAAAGAAGACATACCTGAACCTTCCATTGAATCCATCTTTATGAAGCAATCAATTTGATTTCAACTATTTTTATCTTAATAATAGTTTTTCCAGTCAAATGAAAAAAAAAACATTGAAAAAAAACTGAAGAAAAATTAAAAAGAGGAGATGAATAGTTTTTTTAGTTAAGGTTTAGGTTTAAAAATTTTAATTAATTAAATTTTTTAATTAAAAATCTATTTTCATCCCATTTAGAAATCCAAGTTGACATCTAAAATCTAGTTGGACTGCCACGTAAGATTACCGTTAGAGAGATAACGGAACTTAACGGTAAAGTGATCACTTCGTAACAAAATAGTAACATAAGTGACTAAAACGTAACATTTCAAACATAAGTGACTAAAATGTAACATGAGGCAAACAAAAGTGACTATTTTTATAAATTATCCAAAATGTAATAATATGTTTTTTTATTAATTTAAAAAGAAATGATTTTATAAAACGTACTTAGTAACTACTCTTTGGAAAAAATTGAAAAAGGAAGTTTTTTGTTTTATCTTTAATTTTTTTTAATGGGGATTTGTTGACACGAAACAAAATCAATAAATTCCAATCTCAAGAATTATGACATATTGTTACAGTTTTTTTCTTTTTGGTAATTTCGTGGCCTGCCACTGCTGAAGCTAAGTTGATGGGAAGGTAAAAATATTATGAAAGTTTTTGTATTAAGAGTTAGATTATATTATATTATATTTTTTATTTTAAAATAGATAAATTAATTTTTGTACATTAGATTAAAAACTAAACTGGTCATTTTGTTAAAAATTTCATCTATTTTTATAGTTAAAAATTGGTCCATGTATGTCGACATGAAATTTACGTGGCACACCACGTATAATTATTTGGTTATTTTGTTCGTCATGTCAGTTTTTAATAAAAAAAAGTTGATGAAATTTTCAACAAAAAGGACCATTTTACTCTTTGATCTAACGTATAGGGACTAACTTACCTATTTTGTAGTAGAGAGAGCAAAATACTATCTAACCCTTTGTACAGAAGCCTTCATGATACTTTTATCATTAGGGAAGCTTTCATTATATTCATATTTTCGACTTTATTGACTCCCATGATGTCCTTTGATTTTTTTTTTCTTTTTCTTTTTTGATATTAAAATAAATAATGTAACAATAACCTTACGTCTTATTTAATTACTAGTGTAATAAAAAAACTTATTAATACATATGTTTTAACATGAAAAAAAATTAGTATACTAACATAATGAATGAATAGCCCATCGTTTGATAGTAGATTGTTAATCATGTAAATGATTAAAGAAGCATATTGACTATTAGAAACATATAGTTTTCTTTAGTTATCTTATAGAATAAAGAAGTGCCAGCAATAGTAGTTTTTAATCGAAGAGAATCCACCAAATACTTCTTAAGCTTCTCAAACCAAGCTCGAGGGGCTTCTTTAAATCCATAGAGAGCTTTTTTCAATTTACATACCAAGAGCTTGCTTGCTTCATCATACTGTTCAAAGCTAGGGGATTGTTAGCATAAAAAATTCCTTAAGTCTCCATTGAAGAAAGCATTATTGACATCTATTTGCCTTATAACACCCAAGATCTGACAGGTTCAAAGTTTTAGAGTATAACAGTATATAGTTTGTCTAGCATAGTGTTATTCGCCAAAAGATTGCTTTGGTGTTAGACTTGATCATGGCCTCGCCCGAATGCCCGTCGGAAATGTGGGAGGGTTTGGGTAAAAATATAGGTTTGAAAAATGTGCTTGGACAAAAAAAATAAGACCCGTTTAAAAAATGGGTCGGGCTTTAGGTAAGACATTTTTTGCTTGGGCCCGGCCCGACCTGAATTCAATAAAGGACAAAAAAAATATGTTCTTTATTATTATTATTTTTTAATGTTATTTTCTTGTTGTTTTCTTCCTATTTTGCTACCATTTTACTATTATGTTGCTACTATTTTGTGGTTATTGTTTGAATATTGTATAAAACTTATTTTGTTGTTAATTTTGTTATTATTTTAAAGGCATTTGTTAATTTTGTTATATTTTAAAGGCATTTGCTTGTTAAATTGCATTTATCTTAGTGTTATTTAAGTCTACATATTTTTTAGAATTTATTTTCAATTTGTTGAGAAATATTTATTTTGATGTTTTTAGTATTTTTGATGTATTATATATATTTAAAAATGATATAAAATAATATAAAAAATTAATACGGATGGGCCGGGTCGGGTCCGGGTTTTAGCATTTTATCCGGGTCGGGCTTGGGAAAAATTTTAGGCTCATTTTTTGGGCCAGGTCGGGCCCAAGCCTAGTAAATGGGCCTGGCTTTCTAGTTGAGCCCGGCCCGACCCATGAGCAACTCTATTTGGCATATACATGTAACACCTCTAACCCATAATCCATCGACTGATTAGGGTTATGAGGTATTACAAATAACTGGAATAATTCACATCATTTACACAATTATAAATCATACATCATCATTCCATTATCAATCCCATATAATATGTCCCTTTAAAAGGTCTACGAGACCTAAATCATGCTTTAAAAAGAGGTCGGGACCAAATTGAAAACATTTGAAAACTTTAGCAAACATATAAAAATTTTTCTTTAGAAATAGGGCACACGCCCATATGGCTAGGCCATGTACCTTGCACAGCCGTGCCATGCACCTTACCTCAGTCCATGTGCAACACTGACTAGGGTCACACGGTCTCTGGACACGCCCGTGTGTCCGACCCGTATGTCAAACTGAGTTAGCCACACAGTCACCAGACACACCCGTGTGCTATACTGACCTATATAACTATAAAATAGGGTTCACACAGTCACTAGACACGGCAGTGTGTCTAACCCGTGTACAAAACTGATCAAAATACCCAGAAAACAAGGGTCACACGGTCGAGTCACACGCCCGTGTGCTCTGGCAGTGTGGCACGAAATAGGCTTGTTTAAGCCACTTTCACACCCTAAAATGCTTAGTACCTACAAGCACAATTTATACAACAATTACAACCCAATTTCAGCCAATTTTATGCCAACACAAACATCATTTTACCAATTCATTACCAACCAAATTCATTCATAAAATTTAAGCTAAAACATATCATATCACAAACTATATCCATAGAAAAACACTTACATCATAACTCATTCATTTACCATCTCAATCATAATTAAAACTTATCAACTTACCATTTGGTTTATACTCAAAATGAGCATTTTCAATTTGGCCATATATGCACATTATAACATATCAAATTTGCATCATAAACATAAGCCAAAACCAAGCACATTCACAAACTATTAGTTGAACAAATCACTTGGCATAACATATATATATACAACCCAAATATATTCAAAATACCCCTAGCCTATACATGCTATACTTAGCTATTTACAACCACAAAAGTTACCAAATGAGCTTGGATAGTGCAATGAAGATCCTCGACGATTCCCGAGCCTTCAGTAGCTACGATAATCTACAAAATAAGAATAAACACACCAAGTAAACTTTAAAAGCTTAGTAAGTTATAAGCAAGTAATACAATAAACCAATTCCATAGTAAAACATTCATTCATCCAAATTAAATCATTCACAAACCTTTATCCATGCCTTACCATATGGTTTATTCAAAATCATGAACTTCCTCCCATAGATTCACAAGATCTCATCATATACTCATTCATAACAATTATGTACATCTTACGTACCTGTTCATTCCGTACAAACTCTGTAACATCCCAAATTTTGGGCCTAGAAGTATTGGGCCTTGGTTAAGTTTTGGATCCTAGCTTAGTATTTTTAGGAGTTTAATTTTGGCCTTCTAGAAGGTTGGTAGTAGCGTTGGTATGGACTCTGATAGGAAGTGATCAGGAGAGAATTTTAAGGTATAGATAAAGGAGAAAAAGTAGGAGATTGGGAGAGAGGGAGTTGGTGCCGAATGGGACTATAAGGGAGGCTTGAATCGGCTTGTGCCTATTTAAAGGAATACCGAATATGCATGAGGGTTTTGGTTTATTTTTTCGAATTTATTCTATTGCCAACCTCTCTTCTCCCTTTTTATTCTTTTACCAAATTCCATTAAGTTTTTCTGTTTCTCAAAAAGCCGAATATCATCATTGATTTCTTGAAAACCGAATACTCATATCTCCCTTGCCAATTTCTTTCCCTTCATCACTAGTCGTCTTTGATTACCATCCTTAAGTTAGTGTTGAAAAGTCAATTGCTTAAACAGCAGATATTTAGGCCGTTAGTTTGAAGGCGAGTTTCGGTAAGTGTCTCATTCTCAATTTCGATTTCTTAGGGGGGTGGCCGAATATATGTGTAGCCATAAGGGTGACTCGTGTGGAAGACGAGTCACCTGATGTTGATAAAATATGTGTGTTGATATAGATCTAGGAATATTCGAGACTATTCGCTAAGGAAAGGCTAGAAAAGCTGAAAGTTTACGGTAAGGCTACGGTAAGGCTTCGGGATTTGATAAAGTTTTAGTAAGGTTTGAAGTTGATTTGGAAGTGGTTTTGATTGTAGGTCAAGACTAAGGATAGTGTAGGAGCGAGTCGTCAATCAGGTGTGTACATACACTACACACATAACAAATCGATAAAAGTCAAAATCCCAAAATCCTGAATGGGCCTGCTGAATTTGTAGGCCCAAATTGGAAAAGTTGTGATATGAAATTTTGTGATGGATTGATATGTATGATTGTATGATTGAATTATGATCGGGCCCAATGGGCTACACAAGCATGTTTGGGGCTTAATGGGTTTTATGGGTATGATTGGGCCTAGTGGGCCTTATGGGACTGTAGAAATACATGCTAGGGTTTAATGGACTTTAGACCTAGTTAAATAGACTCTCAAATTTTCATAAAACTTAACTAAGTAATAAACATGTTTGTGGACAAGTCAATAGACTAAGGTGTGGCAACCGACATATGCATGTCTAGGATTGGATCATGGAAGAGCCTAGTACTTAAGCGGTCCAAGTGACCCACCTCCTCTTCTCTTGAATCCTACCTGGTGCATAGTGCCCGTTCATTTTAGCCGCGAGGACTTGTTGATGGGCCAAAATCCATAATTAAAATCTGTATCATTAGGAAATTATGAAAATACCCTTCTAAGGTAGAATTACGAAAATGCCCTGTAAGGTAGAGTTACTAAAACACCCTCTTAGGGTGGGAATACCGAAAAACCCTTGTAGGGTAGGTTTACGAAAATACCCCTGGGTAGTGAAATGACCAAAATATCCCTAAGTGCTTAATATGTGAAAATGTGTGAAAATGTGTATATTGCATTCATGAATTGTATGTTGCACTTGGGTGGGTTTGATGATACGGAGGAAGTGTTCTGAGGATCGCATAGTCGCTTGACGATTGTAGATCCACCGTAGGCTTTCAAGCCATCGAGTAGCTTTGCTACACCGCACATATACAGTAGCCTTGCTGCAACGTGAGTAATGCCGCAATCGGTGCTACCTTTGGAGTGTAGAGGATTGGTGGGTTGATGTAGACATCCACACAGGTGTGTTGGGCTGGTACGGGTGGTGTGTAGCAGTTGGATTTGGGATGGGAACATTTGAATTCATGAAATTCTAATATGATATGAGGTCAATGTGGGCTAAGGCCCTGACCACCGATATTGATTAGGGCTTATGCCCAATGTGATATGTGCATATTGAATTGATTTGATTGCCAAGGGTCGTACAAACTGAGTTTCGAAACTCACACCCTTATTATTAATATTTCAGGTGATCCACAGTAAATGGCTCGACACGGGAGAGGACTCGGAGATAGCCACACTACGAGTTACTTAGGAATTTTCAATATAGATTTAAATAAATTGTTTCCTTTTAATTACTTAGTTTTATTACTTTATTTTTAATTGATGTAATAAGGCCTTGTGTCTCTGATACGACTGTATTTGGGTTTATTAATGTTTCGACTGCGTAGCTTTATTTTTACTTGGATAAATTTCTCAAATTAAACGTTGTTTTGAAATAACATTATTATGTGGGCGTTTTTGTTTAAATATGGGCTTTTATTTTGGACTTAACATGAACTTGAATTTCTAAATCTCAAACTTAAGTTTTTAACCAAGTAAAATTTTCTACCGAACATGTTTTTAAATGAATAAAGTCGTTTTGGAAAATAGTCCCTTCAATGTTACATCACCGGATTCGGCCATAACGTCTGGGCCAGGTTTGGGGTGTTACAAACTCACTCACTTCTATAATCTAAACTCATTCATTAAACCATTCGAATTACGAGTCGAATACATGAATATTTCATTCGATAAGTACTCATACCATGGCCCGAAGCCAAATCAGAGTAGCTTATCCTGGAGCACTTATACCATGGCCCGTAGCCAAATCAAGGTCACTCCCTCTCGATACCTATACCATGGCCCGTAGCCAAATGAAGGTATCTCTCGCACCTGTAGTGCTGATATCATGGCCCGAAGCCAAGTTGAATCCTAGTGACATGTCACTAGATTCCAAAACAAATCCTACAGTTCAACCGAGCTTTCTCTATATCGATTTCTTTAATAAAGCATCCGTAACATCAATTTCACTATCTCCACCTACTCGGAGGTTTCATTCATTACAATTCATATCGAATTTATGCAATTAACAACATTTATAACTAAATTACTACTTATGAACTTACCTTGAGTGTGATTTGTCGAAATAAGTCAATTACTTATCGACATTCGTTTTCCTGTGATTCAAGTCTGGATTTCGCTTTTCTTGATCTATATGTATTAAAAGATAACTCATTCAATCACACACTCAATCAATTCAATCCAAGGACACACAATTAGGACATTTTACAAAATAGCCCTCACTTTTTCACATTTTGACATTTAAGTCCCTATTTCATAAAATCATCAAATACACTAAATTCCATTTTAATCAAGCATAGCCGAATTCTCCCTTAGTCTATTCAAGCCCACATATTTCATCAATTTCACATTTTAGTCCAATTTAGCTAAATTCATTAAAAATCCAAAGACAAAACATATCAATCAAACACATATCTTTCATTTTTCATGAACTAACATCACAAAACCCACCATTTCATCAATGGCACATTTTATAAACATCAACAATTTCTCAAATTACAACATGGGTTTGTTAATAAACTAAGCAACAATCTCAAAAACATAAAAATCATCAAAAATCAAAGCCAAAACATACCTTAATTTTGCTTGACTAAGGCCGAATGAACAAAGAGCTAAAACCTAGCTTTTCTTTCTCTCAATTTCGGCAAACATAAGCAAAATAATGGCCATTTTCTATTTTATTCTATTATAACATATGATAAAAACCATTTTACAAATTTGTCCTTCATTAATAACATTATAAAATCACATGTATTAAGGTCATTTATGACCACTTAACCAATCAATGGTATAATTACTCATCAAGGCCATTTCATTACTCTTAATTCGACACTAATTCATATAATTAGCCATATTTGTATTTTCTGCAACTTAATCCATTTCCATAATTAAACACTCATATGGCCAAATTTTCATACAAGATTTTCACACATGCAAATTCACATACTAAAAACACAGAAAATAATAATAAAATATTTTTTGACTCGGATATGTGGTCCCGAAACCACTATTCTGACTAGGGTTCAAACCGGGCTATTACAATATGTATGGGCATATAGTAACTATTACAATATTAAGTATGAATTTGATTTTCTTCTATTTTGCCATGTATTAAGGAGAAATTCGTGTTAAGTAAACACCGCAATTTAGTCGGTTCTCGAACAGATAATGTGGAAAGGAGCCCTGTATGCATAATGCACCAAGCTTGGATTAGTCTCTCAGGTGTGTAAAATTTATCATTTTGGGAAAAACAATCACTAAAATGATTCTGATGTATACAAAATAGTTAGAGATAAAATGAGTAGATTCATTGATAAAATTGATTTACAATATTGAAATAATAAAAAGAAAAAGCACAAGAATTGGCAATGTATATCTCTATTTTCTCCCTTAGTAGGTTGATCAATGGGGGCCTCTTTGATTGGAGAAAGATCTTTAGGATTTTGACCCTCATTTGTTGAACTTTCATCGTTGTTAGCAGTATTGGGCGTAGAGAGAATGATAAAGTCCTCTGATTGTTTCCACCCCCTTTGAAATGCATCTCATTCATCACCCTTAGGATGGTAAACGTTAAAGTTAAGTGACTTAGTAGAAATGTCTTTCA
Source organism: Gossypium stocksii (assembly GCA_020496765.1). Taxonomy (NCBI): domain Eukaryota; kingdom Viridiplantae; phylum Streptophyta; class Magnoliopsida; order Malvales; family Malvaceae; genus Gossypium; species Gossypium stocksii. Next base: position 96,402,999 of record CM035627.1, on the reverse strand, counting down.
AATAGTTGAAGTCTATCCTATTAAGATCAAGCGGACCTACAGCCACTTAGGCGTGTAGAATCAAATTAGACCTACACTTTGGTAGAGTCTCATTGAGATTTTTCTAGGTATCCTCTTGAAAATTTTTGAAAGTTTCATCATGGGATTGGCATAGACTTTCTAACTCTGCCTTGTGACTTTCCTCCTAAGTCTTGAGCTTCACCTCTAAGATAGACTTTTCATTCTTCAAATGATTGACCTCCTCCATATAATGCTCACACTCAGTCTGTGCATCATTATATTTACCTTTCAACGTTGTGACTCGGGTATCAAGCCTCCCAACCAAATCAGTACTCTTAGATATTTTTGGCGTAATTGGGCTAAAGAGTCCTTGCCAATTTTTACGGTCTTTTCTAATTCTATGATTTTGTCATTTTGATGCTTACTGGCATCTTCAAGAAATTGCATTATAACATAGTTCTCTATTCTTCAAGAAAATGTTTTGAATGGGTGAAATAAGATTAGGTAAGATTGGCTTGAGCCTATTAGCAAGCAATTTTGAGATCACTTTATAGATGGAATTGCATATGCTGATAAGCCTGAAGTCATCAACAGATTTTGGAGAAACTTTCTTAGGTATAAGAGTTTTATTGGGTTCCTTAAGCATGACTCCTTTGGATAGGATGTCCCTAACAAGCTTTAAGATATATTAACATGTGAAGTCTTAATTGCTTTGAAAAAAGATTGTTGGTTTACCATTGAAAAGAGCCATTTTGAGTTTTTTATACAAGGCGGGTAACTTATTAGGTTTATCATCTATCAGTGAATTTGAGGTGTTGATGATTTAATCCTGTTATGAATGCTATTTATAGATGTAAACTTAAATTTTAATTTATATATAACTCTAACACTAATTAAGTGATTATTAAAAGATAAAATCAATCTATGTTTATATACTCAAACTTCAATTCAAGTTATAATTTTATTTTATTATTGTGAAAATATAAAAAAATTTATTTATAAAAAATAAAAATAATTCAAAATTTTTTAAATAATATTTTAATCTTAATTATTAATTTACGGAGTGAGTATGCTTAAACATTTATTTTAGAATTAATAAAATTACCACAATTTATTTTTAAATGGGATATAATTAATAATTCCAAATTAAAATCTAAATATTTTAAACTATAGCATGATTATAGATAAAAGTAGAAGGCGAATAATATATAAGAAAACTGTGTAGATTGACACAGTTGCATGATCCTTATCAAAGAAAGAGAGCTTTTAGAGGTAATCTCTGAGTCTCATTTTTGAGAGGAATATTTTGATTGACAAAAAACTCAAATTAAAAAAAAAAAAAGGAATCCATCTTAACCCTTCAAATATTGAAGAAACCTGGGTATTTTACATAAATAATACAAAAAAATAAAAAAATACTAAAATAGTATTACATATTTATTATGTACCAAAATGGTACAAATAGTTAAAAGAAAATCTGAAAATGAAAAAAAAAATCTAACACGAAATAACAACACCTTGGTTATGGGGCTGCCACAGGCGGCACCAAAGGTGCCAGTGGCAGAGGCAGCACCAAAGGTGCCACTGCCATAGGCGGCACCTAGATGGGACTACTCAGTTCGTATTTTTTTTCTTTGTTCGTATTTGGGACCATTATAATGGTCCCAAGGTAGCTGAAAATGAAGCTGCGGGAAAGAAGAAGAAGGGGAAGGAGGCGCACCAGAGGGAAGAAAAAAGAAGAAGAAGAAGAAAAAGAGAAGGAGAAGAAGAAGAAGAGGGAGGGTGGTGCCGGAAAAAGAAAAGAAAAAGAGAGAAAGAGAATAAAGAAAGGAGAAAGAAATAGAAGAAAAAAATATAAAAAATAAATGTATTTTTTTAAAAATAATGGATTATCTTGTTATTATTTTTTTTGTATTTTTTTATTGTTTTTTGTTGTTAATTTAGTTATTATTGTTAGTTATTAGGATTAATAAAAACTCTAATTATTATTTTAGTTAGTATTATTATTGTTAGTTTTTAGAGTTTAGTTATTAATAATTATTGTTACTTAGTATTATTGTTAGTAAAAAAATAATATTATTATTGTTAGTTATTAGAATTAGTAAAAATTCTAATTATTATTTTAGTTAGTATGATTGTTAGTTTTTACACTATATTATTGTTAGTTATTATTTTTAGTAAAACCCTAATTATTGTTGTTAGTATTATTTTTAATAAAAAACTATTATTATTATTATTATTATTATTATTATTATTATTATTATTATTATTATTATTATATTAGTGGTTAAATGTTGTTCATGTACAAAATGATAACTGAAATAGTATGAGCTTATGAATGAAAAAATTTGCATATTGAAACATTAATTTTTTATTTAAGTAATTTATTTACTGTTCGAAATTATTTTTTGAAATTTTGTTTATTTTTTAACAGATTGAATATTGAAGATGGATGATAAGTTTTTCGTATGTGTTTATTTCGATGGAATCATCTTGACAATAACTGTCGGAAGCATATTTGAATGTTGGCAACAAATAGCAATGAGATTTAATAGAAATGTCTCGTTGGATGATATGAAGGGAAGGATTAATGCAAAAATTGTTAGATGATGTGGGAGAAGGATATCAAAAATTTTCTACAAGTTTTCAATTTCGACAGATCCGATCAAATTCACCGAAATGGAACTTGTAGACAACGAAGACATGGAGACAATGATCGCTCTTTACTGTGGGAATGGGAGTGATAAAAATGCACCGATTCACTTATTTGCCGAGTTAGCTGGTATGAAGCAAAATGAATATGTCAATGCATATGGTGAAGAACATGGAGCTCAAGAACCGTGCATGGTGGCTCCAATATCGTACGTTGATAGTGAATCGACTATAGGTGGGATCGATATCGATCTCAATATTACACCCGAAATTGATGTGGTTGGTGATGATAGATACGACAATGGCGATCATTGTGATCAAGAGATCGATAGTGAGAGTGATCCCGGTGTGGACGATGTACCTAATGATATTGACGATGAAAGTGTGGATGACGATGGAAACATTAACGCTTGGGAACCAGATGTGGCGTATTGTGATACATAATAATCCTGGGCCATACATGTCGCTCATAGACCCCGACGTAGCGCGTGTAGCTGAGTTCCCGGAGTACCCTGAAATACTTCCTGCTCACCGGCTGGCTGTAAATTCTGATCATGCGGAGTTATTCGTAGGCCAGAGATTCGAAAGTAAAGAAGAGTGCGTATTTGCTATTAAACGGTATAGCGTGAATATATCAGTGGATTATAAAGTTGCAGTGTCTAAACCGATAGTATATATTGGGGAGTGTTGGAAGGTAGCGGAAGGCTGCAATTGGCGGGTACGAGCTGCATTCATTCAAAATTCGCAGATGTGGGAGATACGAAAATTTGTTGGGCCTCATACATGCACATCAACACGTATGACAGAAGATCATCGAAAACTTGATTGTAAAACTATATGTATGTGTATCATGCCAATGGTGAAGAACATGTCGACCATTAAAGTTTCGGTACTGATTGCCGAAATGCAAGCACGATTTCAGTATCGAGTATCATATCGAAAGGCGTAGATAGCTAAACAGATGGCAATAGAGCAATTGTATGGGGATTACGATTCGTTGTATAACGAGCTACAAGGATGGATAACTGCAATGCAAGAGTACGTACCGGGGTGTAACGACCTCAAAAGTACGAGTATCAAAAAATAAGTTATCGGATCTCCGTTTTCAGTAAACGGACTCGTAAATATTTATTAAAAATATTTATGAAATTAGTTATGTGTTTAATTAGGCTTTGATTAGATGAATTTAGCCTAATTTAAGATAATTAGTAAAAAGGACTAAATTGAAATAAGAGATAAAAATTAAATTATAGATTAGTAGAATAAAAGAGGGACCAAAGTGGCAAATATGCCATTCTTCAAAGTTGAGGCGGCATAATGTATAAAAATCTAATATTTTTATACTTAATTAGTAAATTAAATTATTATTATGGTTGTTTATTAAATATTATTATAAATTAAAATAAGACAATTGTAAGTTGATGATTGGTACATGTGTAATAATGTGTATGGATACAAGTGTAATATATATATTTGTTATTAAATAGATATTTATATTTATTAAGTAAAATATGACTATTAGATAATTAATTTAATTATGAGATTTTTTTAGTAAACAAATTAAAAAGAGACAAGTGTAATTAAAGCATTTGTTATTAAATAGATTTTTATAACAACAATAATTATAAACTAATATATATATGTGTTATAAAAGAAAAGAAAAGAAACACGAACATGAGAAGAGTAACAGAGAGTAGACGTGAAAGAAAGAAAGAAATGGAGAAGGAAAAAAAAAAAGGAGAAATTGAGAATTTAAGGTTTAAAGCTTTAATAGGTAAGTCAATTAGGCCATTTCTTTTTTAATTTTGATATTTTGTAAGCTTAGAATAAAGTTTTGATATATTTAAGTTGAAGTCTTTGAAGTTTTAAGGTTTTGAATATGGTTTATGTTGAATTAGAAAATGAATTAGGGATTTAATTGAAAGAATTTTAAGTTAGAATTGGATAAATGATTTAATAAGATATAAGAAAATAGTTTTGGGCAGCAACATAAGCTTAATTTTGAAAAATTATTAAAAATTGTAGGAATCGAATTAAAGGGTGAATAAGGTATGAAATTAAAGCTTGTTGAGTCTAATTTTAGATAAAAGAAACAGAACAAGCAAAGGAAGTCTGTAGATTGAGATATTTAAATTTTTGTAAGACTAGTTTAGAATGACTCCGAAATTCCCTGTTCTGTTTTGGTAAAATCATTAAAAATTGTACAAAAATAGTTATGAGTTGTAATTTATACGTTTAGAATCCTCAATGAGTCTAGTTTCAAGAGAAATAGATGAGAACATTATTCGAGTCCTGAGCTATGAGATAATTGAACCTTAGTACAGGAGGGTCGGAACTGTCAGACAGTGAATCAGGGGTAAATTTGAGGAATAAAATGTATTAATTGGAAAAACTAAAAATTCTGGAAATTTTATGGTAGAAAGGTACATGAGTCTAGTTTTAGGGAAAATTAACGGAACTTGATTTGGAGTTTCGTAGCTCCAGATATAAACAATTTAGTGACTGTTGCGCAGGAAGACAGTTTTAAAAAGAATATATGAGTAAATGATAGAATTGGGTATAAAGAATGTAGAATGAAGAGGAAGAGTAGGAATTGGATAAAAATTCAATTATTTAAATTTTAATGCTGTAATTAATAATGTAAATTATTATTTTCGTAGCAAGTAAAGAACTCGAGACATCGAGCGAGGAAGGAAAAAGAGAAAATAAATGAGGAGTAAAAACAGGAAATCCAGGTTAGTATTACTATAATTCGAATTTTATTAATTGTTAAATTTTAAATTAATATACATGACAAGAAAATTAAGGTAAGTATCAAGATTGAATTGAATTTATTATTAGTAAATATTGAATTTTGAATAATATGTTTAGTAAACAAAATAAAGGTTGATATCGAGATTGAATTAAATAAAATTGAATTATATGTCAAATGAACGGAAATTTTTGGTAATATGATCTGAATTAAAAGAATTAATGTGGTATTGAAATACATATTGAATTGGGAAACCGATTTGAATTATGAATACGAGGAATTATGAATTGAATGATATTGAAATGAAGTGTATATGTATGAGTATTTGATGGAATATATGAAGAATTATGATTGGAATTGAATGTGATTATTTTGAAATGTATATGGAATGAAAGTATGAGAAGTTGATTGAGTTGAAAATTGAATTGAAGTGAAAATATCTGATTTTGTGAAATTGAAACAAATTGTGCTTAAATTGAAAAATATGTGAGAAAATGTGGCCAAAGAGCAAATGATGTGAATTTGATTGAAAATACTAGAAAGTGATTGAAATTACTATGTGATTCCGATACCCTATTAACTTGTCGGGCTTAGTGGATATAGTTGGCATGCCATAGGATTGGAAGAGTTCAGGGTTACTTCGACCTCGAGTCGATGAGACACTTGGAGTGTCATATTGCTTCGGATAGATTCGATGAGGTGCTGGGTACCACTTTACTTCGGCTAGGCCGATGAGACACTGGGTATCAACTTTGCTTCGAACTATCCGATGAGGCACTGGATGCCAATATGGTGTGTTTGGTTGGATCTGTGTATCTGCCAGGGTCCAAGTCAAGTTAATAGCGGTAAATAAGTGAAATGATAAACTCCGAATGATTGTGATTGAGCTATGGAAAGAAATAGTAAAGTGAATTTATGAAATGAAATATGAAATGAGATTTGTGCTATGAGATTGAATGCTTGAATTAAAGATTCATGAAGTGTTCAAAGTTGGATTATACATTGGAAATATTATATAAGATTGAGAAATGAAACTAAAGTTTATAATTTGTGTGAAATTTATATAAATAAATAAAAATGAGAATTTAATTGAAAAAGAATAGTATAATTGAATTATATAATTTGAATGTGAATTTGATATGTGAAAATGAAATTAAGATATGATATCTTAAAATATGAGCTAAAGTTGTAAGAATTGATTAAAGTAAGAGATGATATATGAAATTAATTAGTTGGAATTGTTATTGAAATATGACTTTAGTAAGAACAAATTGCAATAGAATTAATATTGAATAAAGTGATAAAATTGAGTGAATTGCATGTGATACGAAAGGAGCTAATGAAATGAGATATGAAAGATTCAATGAAAATTTGATAATGAAATAATGTATATATTGGATTAAATACAAGCCTTGAAATAGGGCTTATTATTATTAAATAATTTGATTTAAAGAATGAAATAGTTATTAAGTAATTGTAACACAAATTGAATGAATATAAGTTATTGTATAATTTGAATTATGGTAATACTACTGAGTATTCCCATACTCAGCGTATGGTTGTTTCCGTACGTAGGTTAATTAAAGACAGTATCCGGTCCAGCATCCAGATCAACCCCGACGTCAGAGAAATTTTAATTATGTACCTTACCTTAGATAGTTGTGGCATGTACCTAGGTAATGAATATGTTAAGTATAAGAGTCTTATGATGACGGTTGTGAAATAATGATCTAAATTGGTTTAAGTATAAAAAGGGGACTAATATGACATATTAAATATAAGTATGAAATGGAATTAACTAAAGTTTATTTTTATGAATTTAATTAGTGTATGTATGATTAATGAACAAATAGATAAATAAATTAAAGATGGTTAGATATGTTAATATATGTAAATATGTTGGTTGCTACATAAATTGTACATTGACTTTTTTTGGTTGAAATGTCCAGGAAGGTTAGTTTAGTGTCTAAGACTCATAATTGAGTCCACACGGGCGTGTGGTTTGGCCGTGTGAGGAAAATCAGAATGCCCCACGGTTAAAGGACACGGGCGTGTCCCAAACCACCGCGGCCGTGTTGAACTATACATTTCATCAACACGGGCATGTCATGGAGTCACACGGGCATGTCTCCAATCCATCCGGGCGTGTGAGCCTAGTATTTGAGAAAAATTTTAAAATGTTCGAAAAATTTTCTGAGTATTCGAATTAGTCCCGAACTACTTTTAACTCGTATTTTGGATCTCGAAGATCCATATATGGGACTATAAGGTTATTTTATATTATGTTAATAATTATGTATATTAATTGTAAATTGTTCGGTAGTTCCGGTAATGCTCCGTAACCTTGTTCCGGCGACGGTTCAGGGTTAAGGGGTGTTACACTGGGGACTATGATTGAGTTACGAACAAGACCTTATTACGGCCCGGACGACCAATTACAGCCAGAGAAAAGAATTTTACATCGGATGTTCTGGACGTTTGATCCATGTGTGCGGGCATTTATCTACTGCAAGTCGTTTGTGTAAGTGGATGGGACCTGGCTATATAGAAAATATACACAGATCCTACTTCTTGCGGTTGCTCAAGACGGCAATAGAAACGTGCTTCTGATAGCATTTGCCATTGTAGATAAGGAGAACTTGGAATCTTGGCAATTCTTTCTTACCAACCTGGAGAGGTATGTTATTAGCAACGATAATATTTGCATCATCTCCGATAGAGGAAAAAGTTTAATTGCCGCAATTAGACGTTCTGGTGTGCCATGGAGATTCGTTTATTGCATCTGTCACATTGCGGCTAACTTTCATCGAGATTATAAGAATGCAGACTGGAAGAGACAAGTAATGGCAATGGGTAAATGATAACCTTATCTTTTCAATATAAGTTATAATATTTTATGTTATCGAGTTACTGGAACTTATCTTTTCTTAATACGAATACAACATACGAGTTAGAGCCACATGTTTTCCACCAAAGAATGATTCAACTTGAGAGTGACATAGAGGGTCAAACGAACACATCTTTTCGATAGTGGTTGGGTACAATGGAACCGTGGCAATGGGCTCAAAGTTTTGACGAGGGCTTTCGTTATGGTCAAATGACCACAAACTTAGTGGAGGGGGTCAACGCTGTGTTTTTAAAAACACGACATCTTCTGATTGTATCTGTTTTCTCGGCTATATTCTACATGTTGGCTACTTTGATGCCAAGAACGGGTCAGCAACAAGTCGACCAGATAGAGGCGGGACACGTGTTTGTCGAAGATGTCAGAGATGTAATGGTTGCAAATCGTCGGATAGCGAGGTCGATGAATGTAGAAATATATTCACCACGCTTGAAAACGTTTCGAGTTACGGAGACCATCGGTCGTCGACCCGGTATACCACCTAGGTCATATAGAATTGATCTTCGGAACAGACAGTGCGAATGTAGGAGGTTCGAAACACTTCATTACCCATGTGCGCATGTCGTGGCAGCGTGTGCTAAAGTGAACCTTAATGTTGAACAATTTATCGATGATGTGTACACGCCCGAGCGCACGTTGCGTGTCTAGGAAAATGAGTTCCCCGTCCTGCTTGACCTGTCTACGTGGGAGGTGCTTCCGACGACTTTCGAGCTTCTCCCAGACAAAGGGCTTCGCAGGAATCCAAGAGGTCATCCGCAATCATCCAGACTCCGTAATGAAATGGACATTACGGAGAAATCTGACAGTAAGCGTTGTGGATTATGCAGGTTAGTTGGTCATAATTGGAATAAATGCCCGCAGTGAAACTATCATGTTAGACAATCGTCACGATCGGGTCCGAATTGAGCTTATGTGTAAAGTTGTTATTTGTAATGTTGTAATGCTGTAATGTTGTAACGTTATAATATTGTAATGTGTTTTAATGTTATAATCTCCAAATTAATCTACTTCAGGATGTCCAATTCATATATTTATGGATATTTAATTTTTTCTTGTTAACTTAGCTATGGTTTAATCCTTGTTTTTGTAAAAAAAATTACTTTTTTAATTTAAACAAATTTATTAAGAAGTTAAAATTTTATTCTATATTATTATTTTTATGGTTTCCAAATTAAGTTATAAAAAATATAATTGATTTGAAATAATTAAAATTATATCCAAAATAGAGCCATTTAACCTTAAATTCAGCTTTAATATAATGTAAAAATGGAAGAAAACTTATGCACTAAGCATACCTAAATTTGATCTAATTAAATTTATACAAAAAAGTACAAACTTTGTAATATAAAAAAATACAAACTAGAGTAATATCAAAACCGCAAGAAACCCCTAAAATTGATGGTTCGATGGTGTGGTCCTAGGGGTATACCTCTGCAGAGGTCGACGCTGACGTTGTAGGTGATCGCGACGACCAACATCCTCTTCAGGCGCAGGTGGGGGTGTGTTAAACATGGAAGAAAGATCATGTGGCTCGAATGACATCGATGAACTTGAATCGGAAGGAGTGTCATCCTACTGTGATACGACCTAGGGGCACTGATGTACTACAGTGGATACGGGCCGGGAGTGTTGTACTGCAGTGGGTACGATCCAAAGATATCAAAATCAAACCCGTAATCATATCCGCCCCCTGACAAGCTCGGGAAATAGTCATTACCCACAAAATCTGGATGATAAGAATGTAAATCCAAATGTGAATGTGATTGCTCGGGCTCTGGGTCGGGATCCAGTATAGGATCAGGCTCGGGATCAAGATCTGTCGCTGGCTCCGCCTCCATATTAGCCACTGGCTCGTATTCCCTAGGTCGCTGCATGTGCGGGTGGACTACAGTCGACTGCCCTCTAAGTATATATGACTTTCCAAAACTAGAGTACCATTGTCTGTACTCTACTGATGGTTGCAAATCGGAAGCCATAACCATCTGAGGTATTCGAGCCATCCGATTATTCCACAGCGCAACCAATATCCGGTGCTTAACCTCGCAATTCAACTGCGATTTCCCTCTCCTGTTCATGCCGTGAACCACCCCCACCTCACATGGCATAGCCGGGATATGTTGGATGCAACCAAACTGTCGTAGCACTCGATCCCCATGGTACCACTCGACTACATTGAAACTTATAATTGGCGCGTTAGTGCACCACATATAAGAATGAATGTAGACAATCGATGGTATAATAGCTGCAATTTCCGGTCTACGATATGGCATCCATATAAACTGCATGATTAATAACATAGTTATAATTTAACACGGTGTGAGTAAGATATAGAAACTAAACATGGTTAGAATAGCTTACCCCTTCCCCGGCATGTTGTTTGATCATCAGACGGGTATTAGGACAGTGTACGACTTCCCGATACCCTGATAAATACTTCATCTACGAAAACAAATTTCAAGTCAATACTGTATCGTTACAATTGTATCGTAAAGAAATAGTCAATTAATGAGTAGTTATATTTTATCACCTGTTAACTAGTAGATATACATATGGTTGGTGACTAACTGATGCCAAGAATGGCATCCGATAAAGTGCCCAGGACTGCAACAATGTAAGACATCCGCCCATGTCTACGACAACAGGCTTTGTCGTCCGACAAAGCTCCTGATACAACACTGCCAGAACTGCCGAGCCCCAGCTATATGAGCGAACATTACTTAAATCAGCTAATAGAGGTAAGTACATGATATGAACCTTGTTGTTGTTTGAATCGGGCATCAGTACTTCCTCTATAATATGCATGATGTACGCTCGAGCAGCGCACATCAACTCCCCTTTAATGGCGTTAGTTGATAAGTGTCCAAATTTGCCCCTCAGCCACGTAAATTTCAAACCCGAAAAATTTGACTCCTCATCGTCGGGCTTGGGCAAGTCTCCTAGTAGGCTATAACATAGTGCAGCTGGCTCAGCAAATGCACTTACTCCCGTTACGGGACTCCCGTCAATTGGGAGCCCAAGCTGCAGTGCAACATCCTCTAAAGTCACTGTGCACTCCCCACACGGAAAATGAAAAGTGTGGGTCTCTGGGCGCCACCGCTCTACTAGTGCAGATAATAAATCGTACCGCAAGTCGAACGTCCGGATCAATGCCGTTGACCCGAATCCAGCTTGCTCCAAGTAGGGCATCAATAGTTCATCTGGGGGATATCCTATACCATTCACCCGACCCCTTATTACGTGGTACGAGCCCTGATAGTGTTAAATTACAGAAAATAAATATTAGGATAACATGATTTATTTTTGTATATTACGTATATATTTTTTAATTGAACCCGTGATTAACAAATAATAATATATTACCATATTATTAGCCGTATCAGATATGTGAGGATCGTCTTTAGTCAATCAAGCCATTGCGAAACCTGCAACTTCAAAAAAAAATTTTGTTTTTAATTCCTTTCTTCGTATTTTTCTTATTTTCAGAATTTATTACTTTCAAAAAATATAATATTTTCGTATTTTATTATTTTATATTATTTTTGTACATAATATTTGAAATGTATTATTTTAGTGTGTTTTTTTATATAAATTTAGTAAAAAACCGTTACTTTGGTACTTTGTTCGTATTTCTCTTATTTTCGAAATTTATTACTTTCAAAAAATATACTATTTTTGTATTTTATTATTTTATATTATTTTAGTACATAATGTTTGAAATGTATTGTTTTAGTAAAAAACCGTTACTTTGGCCCTTTGTTCGTATTTTTCTTATTTTCAGATTTTATTATTTTTTAAAAATATACTATTTTCGTATTTTATTATTTTATATTATTTTAGTACATAATATTTGAAATGTATTATTTTAGTGTTTTTTTATATAAATTTAGTAAAAAACCGTTACTTTGGCCCTTTGTTCGTATTTTTCTTATTTTCAAATTTTATTATTTTTTAAAAATATACTATTTTCGTATTTTATTATTTTATATTATTTAAGTACATAATGTTTGAAATGTATTATTTTAGTGTTTTTTATATAAATTTAGAAAAAAAACTGTTACTTTGGCCCTTTATTCGTATTTTTCTTATTTTTTGATTTTATTATTTTTTAAAAATATACTATTTTTGTATTTTATTATTTTATATTATTTTAGTACATAATGTTTGAAATGTATTATTTTAGTGTTTTTTATATAAATTAAAAAAAACCGTTACTTTGGCCCTTTATTCGTATTTTTCTTATTTTTAGAATTTATTACTTTCAGAAAATATACTATTTTCTTTTTTTATTTCTTTTCGTATTTTATTTTTTCATAAAAAATTTTTCGGTATTTTATTTTTAATAATATTTTCGTAAAAAAATCTCATTACAACATGCTAAATAAATTTTATAAAAAATATATCTAATCAATATAAAATACACTTAACAAAAAATTTACATAAAATAATAAAACATATAATGTACATAACATAAATAATAACATAAATAATAAAATAATAAGAACATACTAACATAAATAATAAAACATAGAATGAACATAACATAAAAATTAAAATTAAATTATGAATGAATGAAAACATATATAAATATAAACATACCTTAATATCTCTTTCTAATCAAATAATAATACATTGCAAAAAATAAATTTAAAATTAAATCTAAATTAAATCAAAACCAATCACATTATAATAATAACAACAAAAATAAAAAAAATATCCTTTATACCATTACTTACTCTATTAAAAAAAATATCTTTCTTTATTTTTTTCTTTCTTTTTCCTTCCCTCTCTCTTCTTTTTCTTCTCCTCTTCTTCTTCTTCTTTTTTCTTCCCTCTGGTGTGCCTCCTTCCCCTTCTTTTTCTTTTCTTCTTCTCTTCTTCTTCTTTCCCGCAGCTTCATTTTCAGCTACCTTGTATAATGGTCCCAAATACGAACAAAAAAAAAACACAGCATGAGTAGTCTCATCTAGGTGTCACCTGTGGCAGCCTCACCACCAGGGTGCTGTCACTTCGTGTCAGATTTTTTTTTTTTTTCATTTTCAAAATTTTTTTAACTATTTATATCATTTTGATACATAATAAATATGTAATACTATTTTAATATTTTTTAATTTTTTTGTATTATTTATGTAAAATACCCAAGAAACCCACTCATCAGCCCACAGGAACTATAAAAGGAATCCCAAGGAGGGGTGTCGGAATCCTATTTATATGTGCCTCGAAAAGCAAAGGTCCACTGTTCCTTGGAGATTTCGACTTGGATAAGCATTGGATGTATTGTGGCCGCTAATTTGTCGTTATTTTTTATTTATACAAAAGCGAGAGGGTGGGTAAATAGCGACGCTGGCTCACGTGACCGAGTTTCTTAGAAGTCAACGGTTTTTAATTAGATTCCATCCCATTCCCATTCATATTTTCCCCTCTCAACAGAACAAACAAACGTTCAATAGCAAAATAAAACTACCTTTTTAATTTATTAATTAATATGATGACGACCTTAATAATATTTTGAAACATTAATTAATACAAGTTTTATAAAATTTTAAACATACTTTTCTCTGACAAAATCCTTATTATTATCATGACTCATTGATGTTGATTCATATGTTTACTTTTTTCTTTTTTTCTATAAATATCAGTTTTGTTGTTCCAATGTCTTCCACTCATCTCTCAGCTGCCAATGCCTTTCATTTGTTGGTTGCTTTTTAACTGAATCTATTTGGCTTTATCTAACCAATAATCATTCCAACTCTAAAATCAGGTTTTTTTCCTTTTTACTCCAAAGGAGCAACTTTCCTTTGTTGGATAATCGCTATAAATTTAAGATTCTTGTTCATTTTCTTTGCGGCTAACCTTGTTTGCTCCTCAAATCTATTGTTTTCAAATATATTTGGGGTTTTCAACCCTTCTGTGTTCAATTGTTTCTTCCATTTTGTTTGACGATGGTTTGCTTGGTTTCTCGTACGGGAAGGCACTTGCAGCGATACGATGACCTCGGCCGCCGCCAAGTTGTCGGGTGAGTCCTCTTTTCCTTTTTTGGGATTTTGCACTATTTGGCAAGGAAGATTTCACTGGAAAACAAATTTATTTTTTTTGGGGGGGGGGGTTATTTGTTATCAGGACTGTTTCCTTGGATAAATCCATACTTGCCATGAATCAAAGCTCATTATTTTCTTCCATAATTTTCAGATGCATTCCGTACAGATACAAACGTAATAGTGATGGAACTCTGAGCACTGACTTGGAGGTTCTTGTCATCTCCTCACAAAAATGTCAAAAAAAGATGTTCCCTAAGGTATGCTCAATATCTTTAATAAAAAAAATGCATTTGTTTCACTAAGGTATACCCATATTTTATAAGGAAAAAGAAAAAGGAGAATAAACCATATATAATCTCTCGTCTTCAATTATCAGGGCGGTTGGGAACTTGATGAATCTAAAGAACAAGCTGCTTTAAGAGAGTCAGTTGAAGAAGCTGGAGTTATAGGCAAAGTTGAGGTTGGTTTTATTTTATTTAACTGTTAAATCCTGTTGTGAAATCGCTTATATTAATTTAAAAAAAGAAAAAAAATCCCAAAGTGTAATCTTGAACTAATTATTTATATTTATTTGTACTTGAAAACTCAGTGCGAATTGGGCAAATGGGACTTTATGAGCAAACGCTATGGCACGTTTTATGAAGGTTACATGTTCCCTTTGCTTGTGAAGGAGGAACTTGCCCTCTGGCCTGAGCAAAATGTGCGCCAACGGACATGGGTAAGCTAATTTTCTCTGTACTACTCGGGTTTGGGTGAGAAGGGTTGATATGGGTATGATTTGAAATTTTCCAAGTATTTTTATGTATTTGGATCAACATATATCCCTGGCCTCTTATCCAAATATGTATGGGATATTAGATTCAAGTACTTAGACAAAAAACGAAGAGTCTAACCTACATAGAGCACTCCTCTTCTCTGAATCAATACTTTTAATTACTTATAATTCGTAATCTACGTACCTGATTTGTTGGGTCTAATTTTGCCATTGTTGTCTTAAATTTTGTTTAGATGAGTGTGAAGGAAGCCAGGGATGTGTGCCAGCATTGGTGGATGAAGGAAGCCTTAGACATACTGGTTGAACGGCTAACCTCCTTGCAGCAACACAAGGAACAAAATATCTCAACTTGTTTGTAAATAGGACATTGTCAGGCACTTAGTTGGCGTCAGGTATCGAACACAGGTATTTTGTTAAAGTGCTGCATATATTTGCAGTGTCAAATTTTTGTACTTGTGTTCGAATACATAGAGGTTGAATATGAATATTTTAATTTTTAAGAGGAGAGTTATTAAACATATTCAGGGTCTGTGGGGGTTGGATCTTGGTCAGATATGTTGGGAAATAAATTGTAAATTGATGGTTGCAAGTGCTGCTACTTTCGACTTCTTAGCGAGCCAATCGTATGAAAAGATCTCTGGGAGTCTTCTTTCTTAAGCTTCTCCTTCCTTCCACTTCCGCCCATCTTTCTCATCCCACCTCCCTTTCTCGCCATTTCCCAAGGCTTAGCTTTCTCTTCAACCATGGTGCGAGATTCCTTTTTCGAAATAATACAACTTTTCCAGTCGGTGATGGCTTGGTTTTCTCGAGTCTGTTGCGGCTCGTGTTTGTTTAGGCTTGGTCTGACGGGTTTTTCCGATATATGAGGCTCCGTTGGTTCCACTGGGTGGAACAAGACTACCGTTGACGGATCCAATACGCCATATGGCTTGTGCTTGCGACATTCGTGTTTTGATTGACAGTTTTTTTTTTTTTTTTGATTGACAGTTTTTTTTTGGGGGGGGGGGGGGGACAATTGACATTTCTCCATTTGAATGATAAGTTCGAATGTGGCACATTTATTGTTATGGTTTTCCTTTTCTATGATATGTATTGGTTTGGGCTTATGTTCCATTGTATTTAAGGCTTTTACACATTAATGAAATCTTAGTGATTATTCACCAAAAAAGATAATGTTTCACTTGTGGGAGTGTTTTCAGATGTGCATGTTTAATTTTTTTTTTGGTGAAAAGAAATACAACTCAAAAGAATTATACAACACTAAAAGCTTTATCCTGTCGGATAATCATATCCAACTCATTAGGAGGACCTTCAAAAATCTGGAGGGAGGTCTGCTAAGAAAGACTAATTTTTGCCAAATGATTCGCAATTAAATTGCACTCTCTAGGGACATACATTATCTCCCACTGATCTTTAGAGAGAAGAAAACGTTTGACTCTTCTAAGCAAAGTAGTGCCAGAATCTACATTACCATCCATATTTAAGGTTTTAACCACTTCAAGATTGTCAGTCTGAATCTTGACTTTCTTATACCCTTTATTAAGAAGAATAAGAAGGCCATCAAGAATACCCTATAGTTTAGCTTCCATAGGAGAACATCTGCCCAGATAGTGAGTGAATCCCAGAATCCATTTACCATTCCGGTCACGAACCACTCCACCTGCAGAGGCGTTCCCGGAAGCTCTAACCACTGCTCCATTAGTGAATAAAAAAACCCAATCCTCTGAACGATGATGGTAAATCTCTAGAGGCCTCGAAATGGCCTTGGTCCCAAGCAAGAAAGGCTCAAAAAGTCAGGCCAAACTAAGAGAAAATTTAAGAACATCAACCGCCGTCCAATTAATATTTTGGAAGATGAACAAATTCTTGTTCTTCCAAATTCTCCAGGCGATTAATCCAAAAAGACTAGACCAAGTAGTTTCTTTTCCCTGCAACTTAAGATGGCAACAAAGGTTAGTAGAAAACCAAATTTGAAAAGGATCTGAAAAAAAACCTGGCTTGTTTCTCTGTAGGAACAATAAGCTTTCAAACTTCCTTAGCCTTCAAACAATCCCGGAGCACGTGCATGATGTCCTCAGTATCATGACCACATTGTGGACACGCACTACTCTGCCAAATACCTCTCCTCATCCTTTCAGATTTAGTAAAAAGTTTCTGTTTAACCGCTGTCCAAATGAAAAGACGAACTCTCTGGAGACCTTGATATTTCCAAATGAGCTTTCAAATATCTTCTTTGGCGCTCCAAGAATTTCCTTTCAAAACCCAGTAAGCACTCCGAACAGAAAAAGAACCCGAACCAGAATGAGCCTAAATAATTCTATCCTCTCCACCAGCCAGATGAAGAGGAGGGATGCTGACAACTCTTCTTATTATGTCTTCAGATAACCAAATGCGAAGCATGCCAAGATTCCAAGAGCCATCCGTGAGCACCCAATCCTTCAGTGTGCTATCCAAATTAAGTCTGTCATGACCAGAAATATAGGTGAAAAGAGGCCCAACCTCAGGTATCCAAATATCTTTCCATCCCCGAATTGTGGAGCCATCCCCGACTGACAACATAAGCTTCTCATAGAAAAAGGGCCACAATTTAGAGAGAGATCGCCAAAGATGAGAACAGTTACTTCTATGAATAGAACCAGGAAGCTGACTTTTCTAACCATATTTTGAGCGAAGAAATCGAACCCAAAGAGCATCCTTACAAGTGACAAGGTTAAACCCAATTTTCATAAGAAAATATTTATTTTGATCATGAAAATGTCTAAGGCCCAACCCTCTACTAGCTCTGGGCTGACAAATAAAGTCCCATCTAACCAATGTGGTTTTAGGATGACCAACTGAGCCTCCCCAAATAAACTGCCTTGCAATCCTTTCGATCTCATCACAAACTCCTTTAGGAACCAATAAAGACTGCATGAAATAATTAGAGATAGCTAAAAGAACTGATTGAGTGAGAGTGACCTGACCCGAAAAGGAGAGTTTTCTAGCTTCGCAAGTTTGTAACTTGCTCCTCACTTTGTCGACCACAAAATTCAGAGTACTTTTAGTGACCCGGTCATGAACAAGAGGTATCCCCAAGTATTTCCCAAGATTAGAGACTTTCTAAAACCCAAAAAGCTGACTGATTTGATCACAAACACTAGAGTCCACTCCTTTAGCGAAAAACATGTTTCTCTTTCTTGTACTAATCTTATGACCAGAGTAATCACAAAAACGTTGAAGAATATCCTTTAAAACAATAGCTTGATCCATCTCCGCCTTACCAAAGATAACAAGATCATCAGCAAAAAATAAGTGTGATAAAGATGGTCCTGATCTAGATAACTGAATAAGATGCCATCTGCCAGCTGAGATCTCCGATCTAATCAAATGTCCTAGCCATTCCATACAAAGCACAAACAGATAGGGCGAAAGAGGACATCATTTTCTAATTTCTCTTAAAGGTTTAAAGGACCTTGAAGGAACACCATTCCAAAGAACTTGCATAGAAGAGGACGAAATAGCATCCATAATTACCTTTATTAGAAAATCAGGAATCCCAGCAGCAACTAGGGAAGCATCAATGAACTCCCAACTAATTCTGTCATAAGCTTTCTCCAAGTCCAACTTAATGGCCATCTAGTTTCTACCAACTTTCCTACTACGCATGGAGTGAATAACTTCCTGTGCAATGATGACATTATCAGAAATGCTTCGACCGACAATAAAACTTGCTTGCTCAGGAGATATGAACCTCGGAAACACAACTTTGAATCTATTAGCAATCACCTTCATCACTAACTTATACATAACTGAACAAAGGCTAATAGGCTGAAAGTGGTTAAAATTTTCAAGACGATCCTTATTCGGAATGAGCGTGATAAGGGTGTTGTTAATATCCTCTTCAATTTTATTACCAGAAAAAATTCTCTCAACCCACTCACAAACATCTCCACCTACTAAATCCCACTGACTTTGAAAAAAATGAGCATGGAAGCCATCACTTCCCGGGGCTTTCATGGGGCCATATCAAACAGTGCTTTCTTAATCTCAAAATTCAGCATAGACTTATTGAGGAAGTTAATATCCTGCTCTTTAAGATGAGGGAAAATATTCAAAGGGAGATCAAGCACGGGATTAGGTATCTCACTATACAAATTTTTAAAAAACCTAGCAACTTCGTCACTAAGAACAGACTGATCTGAGCACCATTCCCCATTGCTAGCGCGTAAGGCCAAAATACGATTGGATTTCCTCCTTTGTAAAGTGCGACTGTGAAAGAAGCTAGTGTTTCGATCCCCCAGCTGGAGCCAATCACATCTCGCCTTCTGCCTCCATAACAGCTCCTCATGGTTAAGCACACTCTTCAATTCATCACGGACCTCCATCTCTAAGTTGATAAACTCCTAGAAGTCTACTGATCCATAGCCTTTTGGATATGACCAAGCGATCTCATAAGCTGTCTTTTCCTTGTCCCAATAAAGCCATAGACCGACCTGTTCCAATCTTTAAGGTGAGAGGTAAATGAAGAAAGAGAGGTAGCCATATTACCTAAAAAACTCCACTTTTTAACCATCAGATCCCTGAAATTAGCGTGCTTAGTCCATCTTGCAAGGAACCGAAAAGGTCTCCCTTTTGGAATTCTAATATCAGGATTAGTTTTCAAAAGTAAAGGTCTATGATCCGATTTAATGCGAGGAAGATGAAGGACAAAAGCATGCAGAAAAGTTGAAATCCAAGCATCATTAGCAAGAGCTCGATCCAATCGCTCTTGCGTATTACCTCTCTGCCAGGTAAAGGATGGTCCTGTAAAACTGAGGTCTTACAGATTGCACGAGTCAACAAAATTACCAAATAATTTACGTCTCTTATCGATGGAACGATCACTCTTTTTATCGTTAATAGAGAGAATGGCATTAAAATATCCCAAGATCAACCATGGCAAAGGGTCCTGAGGCAAAACATCCATAATATCAGCCCATAACTTTTCCTCTTACTTCTATTAGGATTACCATACACTACAAAAATAAAGAAAGAATTAAAGAAATTATTCCCCTGGATACGTAAAAGTATAAATTGAGGGTGATTATGAATAATATTGATAGAGATATTATCCTTCCAGCCTACCCAAATGCCACCTGAAAAACCAGCAGACTCAATGCGATAAGAGAAGTCGAAACCCAATTTACCAATAATAGAATTAGCTTTTTTACCACTAACTCTCGATTCCAACAGACACACAATATCTGGATTATGCTCTAATTTATACTCACAAAAAGCACGAATAAATTTACTGCTAACATAACCTTGACAATTCCAAGAAAAAATACAAAGATTAGAAACCATAGAAAAATATACAATAGAAAGAAGAAGAAAAACCATAAACAAACTGACAAACCCGGAAAAAAAACGAGGTGAAATTAGAATCTTTTACCATCCTTAGTATCACCTGTAACAGGGTTATCGTTCTGATCAATGGAGACAGCTTGTGCTAGCTTGGCCATAGAATCTTTTAGAGGAATTTTAGAAGTATTTTTAATCTTGAGAAAATTTCCTTTTCCATGAGAGCTTTTATTTATTTTCCTGGTGGCCTTAAAACCCCTATCAATGCCCCCCATGAATTTCCCCATATTCCGATTCTTTCTAGCACCTGAAGTCTCCAAGGAAGCCTTTTTCAAATTACCAGCACCAGTCACTCTAGGCTCTTTAAAGGAGACTGCAGGATGCTTAGTAGAATTTAATCCATCAAAAGAAACATCAACCTGGACTTCAATCGGTTCTGACACCGAAGGACCAGGTTTAGAATTTAAAATGGATTCCGCATTAGCAGTCGTCCCCTGGTCAACATACATAGGATTAATATATGAGAGATTCTCGGGAGCTGAATTAATAATATTAGAAAGAGCTTTGGGAGAATTGACGCTATGCGAAGAACTAAAATTAGAAATCAAAGCAGGATTAGAAAAACTCCTTGATCTGGTATGGCTAAAGTCCGATTCATTACAAATTGGGCTTGCCACATTAGTGTCCTGGAGCAAAACGGGCTTGGACAGGCTAATTTCATTCTTGTCTAAAGCAGAATTTTTGGTGTCGATATCTGCTTCCTCCTTTTCAAGAGGCTGAACCAAAGACATATTAACTTTGGGTTTAGTCAAATTAGAGATGAAAGGCCCAGCGACCCAATTAATATCGCCTAACCGCATATCCTTATTAGGGTTAGGGCTATATTGATATTTATTGTTGAGATTTCCCTTAACACTTCCAGCCACCGATTCCCCTTGACCATCAGCCCTTGTTCTCTCATCTTCCTTATTCTGCTTCTTTCCCAAATTTACCTCACCTTCCATGTTGGCCAAAGCACCAAATCGGGACCCCGATTTGTCTTTCCCTTTAGGAGCTGTTTTGATTGGACATTTTTCCTAGAATTACGCCGATTTTTCCTTTTGACCACCATCCATGGCCCGTAAACTGCAGATTCTCCTCCAGCCTTCGTCACCGCCTGAGTATCGTTCGCATGCTGCTTCTCCAGCCCAGAAACCAATCGTGTCAAGCTACATAGCTCTTTATTATGACCATATTTCCCGCAAGAGAAGCAGATGGTCGGCAGTGCTTCGTACTCAACTCTCTGGTGTTTACCATTCACGAGAACTTGGGCTATCAGGGGTTCATCCAGATTAATATAAATAGCCAACCTAGCTAACTGTCCTCTAGTCCTGTTATCCGTATTGAGATCCAACCGAACCACTTTCCCAATGGTACCTCCAATCTCCTAAATAATTTTCTTTTTGTATAAGTAACCTGGTAGACCATCAGCCCTTGTTCCCTCATCTTCCTTATTCTGTTTCTTTCCCAAATTTACCTCACCTTCCATGTTGGCCAAGGCACCAAATCGGGACCCCGATTTGTCTTTCCCTTTAGGAGCCGTTTTGATTGGGACATTATTCCTAGAATTACGCTGATTTTTCCTTTCGACCACCATCCATGGCTTGTAAACTGTAGATTCTCCTCTAGCCTTGGTCACCGCCTGAGTGTCGTTTGCATGCTGCTTCTCTGGCCCAGAAACCAATCGTGTCGAGCCACATAGCTCTTTAGTATGGCCATATTTCCTGCAAGAGAAGCAGATGGTCGGCAGTGCTTCGTACTCAACTCTCTGGTGTTTACCATTCACGAGAACTTAGGCTATCAGGGGTTCATCCAGATTAATGTAAATAGCCAATCTAGCTAACTGTCCTCTAGTCCTGCTATCCGTATTAAGATCCAGCTGAACCACTTTCCCAATGGTACCTCCAATCTTCTAAATAATTTTCTTTTTGTATAAGTAACCTGGTAGACCTGGAAATTGTATCCAAGCCAAAACCAAAATAGGTAAAATTGAGAAGGATTAAAGTTCTTTGACCAAGGTTGGACTGTCAGATATTGGCCATAAATCAGCCACGGCCCTTGCGACAGCACTTTAGAATAGTTATCGCTAAATTGAAATTTAGCCAAATAATAACCATTCTCAATATCCATGAGATGGAAAGGCTTAATAGGATTCCAAAGACTACTAATTCGACTGTTGAGAGCCCCATACCCAATGTTTCTTCCAAGAAGCTTTAAAACAACTGTGAGTTCTATTTCTTTAAACAGAATTTTTTGAATCCTTTCTGAAAAATCAATGGAGGGAAAACCATCTATGAAAGATCTATGAATATCTCCATCTAGAAACTCAAGATCAGCTTTGTTAATCGATACAGAATTGACCCCTAAGAGTTTATCCTTCCAAGTCAATTTTGGACTGGAACTAGAGTCAGTTACCATAACAGACTCTTCCGTTTCAGTCCCAAGTTTGAAACGAACTTTCTTAGTCGTGCGATTAGCCTCTGACCGAGCCCCCTCGCCGTCCTCTATTTCGAGATGAGAAGACACGGTCTCAGGGTTCAGAAAGAAATCTTCCATTGTTTAAAATAAAATTTTAAACATGCATGTTTAATTTTTAAAAGCTAAATGAAGCTTACCCACTTGAGGGTTGTTGTCAATTACGTTTATCCTTTATAGTTTTAGAACACACTTATCCCTTAATTTGAGTATAATATTTGAATAATCATTATAACTAGTGAATTTATATAATTAGAGTATTGAGAACAATTACGAAACTTACATAGAGTAATTACTCTTGATAACATTCACAAAATTTAAAATTTTTAATTATGTAATTATGGAGTAATTATATCGTAAACTTTTTTTTGTCATTTTGATAGAATAAATTGTAATTATAAAATTATATAATTTTAAATTCTAAAAATTATTGATTATTATAAAAATTATCAATAACATTTAAAAAAAAATTCTTTATACAACTTGAAACCAGTTTGTTTTATATATGTTAGTCCCATAAAAAATTTGACAAAAAACTAAATGTTCCATTATTAAAAAAAAAAAATTATTGAACCCTTAAAAAAATTATACACCCTGTGAAGTCCATAATGACTAAAAAGCAATTAACTAGGCCTTTCCATTAATGAAACCATTAGTTTTTTTATTATTAAAGATGTTGAAGTGGTTGACGGTAGGCATTATGAGATGACATATGGTTTGCTACATAGAAGGGTCTTGACATGACATTCACTTAACAAAAAATTTTAATTTTTTAAAATGATTAACAAATATTTTTTAAAAAAATTAAAAATTATAAAGTAATTAATAAAAATTACATTTGGAATGAATCTGGAAAATCTTTCATCTAGATTCATTCTAAATGAGTTCAAAAATATAAAGAATTTAGAAATTATAAAAAATATTAATAATTATTAAAAGAATTATAAAAAATTGAAAAACAGAGAGATAAATTTTAATATTTTTAATTTTTATATACATTCGAATTTTGAAAAGTTGAATTTTTGGATTTGAAAATTTTGATTTGAAATTTAGCCATCGTTGTTATATTGCGTTAAATTTTCTTTAGTAATTCATGCATGAAAATGTAGAAGGCCATGAAAAATAAAATATCAGCGCATTTCACCATGCACCGCAACAAAAAACACATGACAGCACATCACTTGTTCAAGGACATGCACCAAGAGCAACTTAAATCAGCACAAGAATGGGTGAAGAACACCTCACATTCATGCTCCATTATTGTCGTACTCGTGGCTACCGTTGTCTTCACTGTCGCATACACCACCCCAGGAGGTGTCCATGAGAGTAAGCACTTTTAAAAAAAATCTCGTCACTTCTCGATAAAAATAAACACTAGAAAGAAACAAAGGTTTTTTATCATCGATGACATTGGAATGTGATAGAATTCCTACTAAGACTTAAAATATTCTCTTGAAATTGAATTGATTACCATCGCCTTATAATCTATATAATCAGTAGTATTTATAATTGTTGTTTATGAGTAGTTACTGCTAACAACTAGAGTAACTGCATAACAGCTTGTAGACTAGACTAACAGTCTAACAGAGTATTTCCTTAATCTCCTAACATTCTTCCATCTTCTCCATAGGTAAAATTTGAAGAAAATTGAAAACGTACAAATGATGAAACAGATAGAGGTTTTCTAAGGATGTTAGTGACCTGATCACAAGCCAGAACCTCACCAACAAGAAGTGAACCATTAGCAACTTTTTCGCTGACAAAGAAGAGATCGAGCTCAACATGTTTAAACTTAGAGTGGAAAATAGGATTAGCTGCAACAACAACGACACTAGAATTGTCATACCAGACATCAGGTAGATCGGCAAAACACAGGTGTAGTTCTTGTCGTAACAAGAGGAGCCAAGTAACATCACTAGTAGCAGCAACAATACTTCGATATTCAACATCGGCTGTAGAACGAGACACTACTTGTTGTTTCTTTGAAGACCATGAGACTAGCGTATGTTCAAAATACACACAATACCCTGTCGTTGACCGACGATCATCAAAAGCTAACCCCAGTTGGCACCAGCATAACCTACTAAGGATAATCTGTCAGACGAACGAAAGACAAGTCCATACTCAAGTGTGCCATGTAAATAACGCATAATTTGTTTTAACGAAACCAGATGCATAGTAGTTGGAGCATACATAAATTGAAAAACACGATTCACAGTATAGGCAATATCAGGTCGAGTCAATACTATATATTGTAAAACAGCGGCAAGACTCTTATATTCAGTGGGATCACGTAGGCGATCTACTTCATCCTTTGATAAAATAGAAGAACTGAGCATTGGTGTGTGTACACTCTTTGCATTAGCCAAGCCACTCCTATCAATAAGCTCATGGATGTACTTACGCTGACATAGATGTAGACATCTAAATGAGGATCGTATAACTTCAACACTGAGAAAGTAATAGAGGTCACCAACGTTTTTAAGTGAAAACTCATTATGTAATTGTTGAAAAAAATCATTAATGTTGTCTGGTAGACTTTCGATAATAATAATATCATTCACATAAACCAAAACATACAAAGTGAAGGCTGATGAAACACGAAAAAATAAAAAAACATCAAACTTGGACAAGACAAAACCAGCAGAGATAAGAAAACATTTAATTTTATCAAACCAAGCATGTGGTGCTTGACGTAGTCCATATAAAGCTTTGTTCAAACAACATACCAAGTGCTCACCATGTGGTCCAGTTTGAACATACCCTGGAGGCTGTTGCATAAACACTTCATCAGTGAGATCGCCATTTAAGAAAGCATTATTTACATCAACTTGATGAAGTTGCCAACCTTTAGAGACCGCAACAGATAATATGGCATGAATAGTAGCAAGCTTAACCATCGGACTAAATGTCTCTATAAAATCACATCCAGGTATTTAAGAACAACCTTTTGCCACCAATCGGGCCTTACGACTAGATATAGTCCCATCAGGATTTTTTTTAACCTTAAATAACCACTTACACCTAATAACCTTTTGACCAGAAGGCAAGGGAACAAGATCTTAGGTAGAGTTGTGAATGAGAGCATCATACTCTGCTTGAGCAGCCAGAGACCATTCTTTACTAGCAAATGCCTCATCAATTGTTCGTGATTCACAGTCAAGAGTTTCAACAGATAGAGCCTTAAGCTTAAAGATCCCGACCTTAGATCTCGTAACCATAGAATGTGTATTTCCCATGTGCAAAGGAACAGGCAGAGGATTTGAGGAAATAGAAGGTAACCAGAGAGTAGCGGAGTCCGTGGGCAAAGGGTCAAAGATATATTGAGAGTGGACTGACATAGTCTAAGTAAGAGACGAACTAGGAGCTAGAGGTGAAGGCACAATCGATTATGTAATTGAAGACTCAGTGGACCTACTAGCCACAATAGGAATATAAGTGGAAACACTCTGTCCGGATGAAGAAGTTTTGGCAACAGTTTAGGGAAACAGAAACTGACTTTCATCAAACTTGACATGTTAGGATAAAATAATCTTACCATCCGAAGTAAGGCATTAATAACTTTTATGTTGGGAACTATACCTTAAAAATATACATGGTTGAGAATAAAAATCCAATTTATGAGATAGAAATGGCTGGAGATATGGAAAACGACAACACTCAGACACACGCAAATGATCACAGGTGGGATCCTGACCATGAAGAACTTTAAAAGGAGACTGTCCATTCAACATGGTCGTGGGAAGATAATTGATAATGTGAATAGCACAACAAACAGCGTAGCCCCAAAAACCACGAAGAAGATTTGCCTAAGCTAACAAGGTAAGGCCTATATCAATAACATGTCGATGTTTACGTTTAGCCACCCCATTCTGTTCGGATGTATGCGGACAGGATAACCGATGAATTATTCCATGTTTAGCTAATATAGGCTTGAATGCATGAAACTCACTGCCCCAATCACTCTGAAACTGTTTGATATCTCTCCCAAACTGAGTTTTGACCATCCGATGGAACTGAATGAAGCAATCCACAGCCTGAGACTTACACTGAATAATGTATAACCAAGTATAACGAGAACACATGTCAATAAAAGTCATATAATACTAATGATTGCCACAAGCAAAAGGCACAAGTCCCCATAAATCGGAGACAAGCAAAGCAAATGGTTCATTATATTCAATGGTTGAGTGAGGGAAAGGTAATTTGTGAAATTTCCCTTTTTTGCAAGTAAAACAAACATTAGTAAGATAAGAATAATTTGATACAATTTGACACTTATCTAAAACCGCATTAACCACAAGAGAAGAGGGGTGACCAAGTCTTTTATGCCACAAAGTAAAAATATCACAATTGTCATTAGTAGACTGAGAGCCAAATTCTGAAGCCGAAGGAACAACAGTAAATTGAATAGAAGCAATCGGAGAGAACTGGTAGAGCCAATCACGATTGCGACCCCTTAGTAAAATTTCTTGAGTCTTGATGTCCTTAATAATACAGTAAGACAGGGTAACAAATTGAGACACAGAGAAGAGATTCTTCCTTATTGTTAGCACACATAAAACATTAGTCAAATGAAGTAAGTTAATCTATGAAGGTAAAATAAAATTACCAATACTCAAAATTTTGGCAGAAGCCCTATCACCAAAAGAAGAGGAGCAATACCTGAGTATGGTGTGGACTCATTCAGGGCAGAAGCTTCCTGACAAACATGATGCCTAGCCCCTGAATCTGGATACCAAGATGTTGTTTCTATAGGCACGGGAATATATGAATCATCATTATCAAAATTAGACCTAAATTGAGTCGCATTGGCATTGGTCCCGGTAGAGTCTGAAAAATCAGAAGCATGATAATCGGGAATACGAGGTATCCCAACACAAGGTGGTACCGAAGCAGGATGAACACGTGTATGAGGTTTTG
The DNA here is from genome assembly GCA_020496765.1 of Gossypium stocksii. Classification (NCBI taxonomy): domain Eukaryota; kingdom Viridiplantae; phylum Streptophyta; class Magnoliopsida; order Malvales; family Malvaceae; genus Gossypium; species Gossypium stocksii. The sequence goes on along the minus strand of CM035627.1, from coordinate 96,375,124 downwards.
TCATCTAGAGAACATGCGATCCAGAGTTTGGTTCAGAAGCATCACCATCGGTATGCTGAAGTCTCAGTCCATGGCAATAGAACCTTCAAACATAACACAGTTGGAAATCGACCCGCTAGGACGAGCATTAGGAGTTGGTCCTGTAACCCTCAAATATTTACAAAGTTAGCTAATTGGTTAATTAGATTTCAGTTAAGTGAATTTAGTTGAATTAAAGTTAATTAGATATTAGGACTATATTGAATTAAGTGTGAAAATTTAATTATAGAATAGAGAAAAGTGAATGGATTAAATAAGTGATTAAACCATAAAAAGTTACAAGTGTGTGGTAATTATGAATACATGTGTAATAAATATGTATATACATTTGTAATATATATGTATGTTTATTTATAATATAAGAAAATCTTATTAAATTATATTATTATTATATTTCATTAATTAAATAAAGTAAATAAAATAAGTAAAACAAAATAAAAGAAGAAAGAAGCAGAAAGAAACTCACGAATTTGGGGAAGAAAAGAAAGAAAGAAAAGAAAAAGGGGAAATTAGGGTTTTAAGCATTCCAGCTTAAATTGGTAAGTTAATTTAATCCATTTTCTTATGATTTTTGAGTTTTTGAAAGTCTAGAGCAAAGTATGTCTTGAGTTCTATTGAAATTTTATTGGTTGAAAGATTTTTAGACATGGTTCATGTTGGGTAAATTGATGAATTAGGGATTTAATTGACATAATTTCAAGTTAGAAGTTAGTAAAGGATTGAATTGTGAAATAAAGCATAAATTTTGAATAGTAAGGAACAAATTGAAAGAATTTCAGAATTATGGAATTATGGTGAAATTGAGAAGTTAAAATAAGTCTATGGTAGAAATTAAGTGAGAATTAGGAGTTTGATTGAGATAATAAAATTAGTATTGATTTGGGATTAAATTAGAATTTAAGAAAAGTCTAGGTATAAATAATGATATTTAGATAAAATTTTGTATTGATGATTTTAATTGTTTAATTACGTAGCTAATATTGAGCCAGAGTTGTGGGCCAAAAAAGGGAAGGAAAAGTTTAACGAGCAGTAGAACGAGGAAATTCGGTTTGTATTACTATAATTTAAATCTAATATTTACTATTATTGCAAATTATTATTATGCATGGTAAGTGAACTTAGTAACCATTGAATGTGTGATGTTGATGTTGGAAGTGAACTTGATTATTAGAAATGAATGATTTATTGATTAAGATGTGAATTTGAAATGATATTGGATTATGAAAGCATTTGGGTATTTGAAATACGAATTGATTGGAAAAAAATGAAACAATTGATGAATATGTGAAATTGAAATTGAAATGAAATTGGTTGTATTGAACTGAGAAAAATAAATCGAATGCCCTATTAACTAGTCGGGCTAAGTCGGATATAATTGGCATGCCATAGGATAGGAAGTGTTCAAGGATACTTCGACTTCGAGTTGATGAAGCACTATATGTGTCGTTATATTGCTTCGGTTAATTCCAATCAGGCACTTAAGGTGTCGTATTATTGCTTCCAATGAAATTTGATGAGGTACTAGATACCGTTTACTTCGGCTATGCCGATGAGGCACAATGTGCTGTACTGGTGTGTTGGTTGGATCCATGTATCTGCTAAGGTCCGAGTCATGTTAATAGGGGTAAAAAAAAGATTCTATAAAATGAATGATTTGAGAAATTTGTAGTTGAATGGTTGAGATGTATGAACTAAGATTTCATATAATATAGATTATAATGTAGAAATTTGAAATACAATTAGAAATGGAGAAATTAAATAAACTTATTATTATTATTGTAAAATTGAAAGATGGTCCTAAGTATGATCTATTGTGAGCAAAAAATAATTATTTGGTTACTATGCATGTTTAATGTTTTACTTTTAGCATTTTGAATTATGGTAATACCACTGAGTATATCCATACTCAACGTACGGTTGTTTCCGTGCGCAAGTTAGGTAAAGTTAGAAGTTTCGATCCAGCATCTAAGACAAATCTCGGACTCAATTAAAGTGGTGATGTATGGTTCTTTTGTCCAATGGCATGTACCTAGGATTTGTATTTTGGTCATTTTGGTAGTTGAATGTATATGTTGTATGGTATGAATTTGATTGGATACATATATGAAATGTTAAGTCAATAGAAATGGCATGTTTGAGTACAACTTAATTTAGTTGTTATATATGTGAAATGAGTATGAAAATAATATTAGATTGGTCATTAAATTTGGGTTTGTGTCATGGTTTAAACATATTTAAATGTATTTGAGTATATCTTGTATTGGTTGGATGATTGAAATCTGAATTTGAATGTGATTTTGAATTGCAGGGTGGTAAATTTAAAGTTTAAGGCTCATTTTGAATCCACACGGGCTGGCACATGGGTGTGTGACTTGGCCGTATGACTTCAATTTCTCTTAGGTTATAAGTTAGAGAGTTACGCGGGTAAGAGACACGGGCGTGTGTTACCACACGACCTGACCACACGGGTGTGTCCCCGAGGCACACGGGCGTGTGAACCCTGTACCTAGGAAAAACTTTAGAATTTCACAAAAAAATTTTGAAACACTTGAGCAAGTCCCAATTGGTTTCTAATGTATATTTTTGGCTTCAGTAGCCCATTAAAGGGACAATATGGTCGGTTTGTAATATATTTAGTATGTTAATTGTATATTGTTTGTAATTTGATCGGATATGACTGGTAAATATCCGTAACCTTATTCCAGCAACGGTTTAGGGTTAGAGGGTGTTACATTTAATTGGTATCAGAGCTATTCAAGTTTAGCTGATTCTCGGGCTAAATCGAGCTCGTAATCGAGTCTAGAGGTACATGCCATAATTGAGTTAATATTGAGTTGGGATTTGGTTACTGATATATTATTTTTTTATTTTATAGTTAAAGATGTCAGATGAGCATTTAGATGACATAGATGAAGAAATGTATACTGGAGATGAAGAATATCCAGAAATAGATGAAACGAAATCGGTTACTCCTAGTATAAATCTGGTAAGAAATCAACCCCCTATTGTGGAAAGGGGAAATGTTAGGGAAAGGGACGGTTCTCAATTACTAAGAGTTATTGTCGATGCCTTATAACAAGTAGGGGGAACTGTACCTGCTACGTCATCTACCCCTCCTGTCCGAAGAGTTTCGATCAAATAATTATGTAAGTATAAAGCTACTGAATTCATGGGGTTAAAGGGAGTTGATCCATCAACTACTGAAAACTGGATGGAATCAATAAAGAGGGTTTTACAATAACTGGAATGCACTCCTCGAGAGAGTTTATCATGTGCAATATCATTGTTGCAAGGAGAGGTATATGTATGGTGGGAATCCGTGATTAGGCATATACCGACCGAACAAGTAAATTAGGACTTCTTTCAGAAGGAATTTTAGAAAAAGTATGTGGGAGAACTGTATATAGGGGATAAAAAACATGAAATTTTAATGTTGAAATAGGGTGATATGTTGGTAGTGGATTACGAATGAGAATTTTTGAGACTGAGTATGTATGCATCTGAATTTGTGCCGACTGAAGCCAAAAGTTGCAAATGATTTTTAAGGGGCAGGAGAGATGAACTAAAGGTACAATTGGTATCCCTTAGAATAATTGAATTTATGGATCTGGTGGAAAGAGCTAAGATGGTTGAGCAAGTTTGACTGGGAAATGTTCAAGGGCTATTAGTTCGAGTCCGCAACTGAAAAGATCAAAGAAATTTCGTAGTAATTAAAGATCTAGTTCTAGATCAAATAGAAGTGACAGAGGTCGAGGAAGACAGATGACGGTTTCTACGAGTAGTATTAGAGGTCCATCACGAGACACTAAAATTCTTGATTGTGAGCATTATGGAAAGAAACATAGAGGAGAATGTTGGAGAATAACTAGAGGTTGCGTCTGTTGTGGATTTACTGAAGATTTTGCTAGATATTGTCCAAAAAATAAGAATGTTACAACCACCACACCGCAGAGATCTGTATCCACTGTTAGAGATCGAGGATTGGATAGAAATAGTTCGATTTCAGGAGAAGGTGGTAGAAAAAGAAGTAAGGTTGCCACTCTACAATCTGAGGCTAGAGTACCGACACGAGCTTACGTGGTACGAACCCGAGAAGAGGGCAAAGCACAAGATATGGTAACATGTATATTTTTATTGCATTCAGAGCCTGTTTATGCATTGATAGATCCAGGATCTACACATTCATATGTTAATACAAAACTTGTTGAGTCGGGAAAATTAAAACCTGAAATGTCTAGAAGATGCCCGTTACTTATACAGAATAGAATTTTTCATGTTGATTTATTGATGATGCCATTTGGTGAGTTTGATATAATATTGGGTATGGATTGGTTATCTAAATATAGGGTGATTTTGGATTGTTGTAAAAAGAAGTTAAGTATTCAGACAGAAAATAAAGATCAGATTGAGGTAAATAAAAAATGAGTGAATGGTTTACTGAATATGTTTGTACTAATCCGGCTGCTTAACACCCTCCGCCCCCGCCTAATCCCCCTCAGGCATTTGTTGTGCCTCCAATAATGAATCTGATTCTATTGAATAAGCCTCCTGTACATAAAATCTGAAAATACGGAGCTGAAGAGTTCAGAGCTACAACTGATTATAATGGTGAGAGAGTAGAGTTTTGGCTTGAGAATACCATTTGAGTATTCGATAAAATGTCATGTACCCTTGAGGAATGTGTGAAATATGCGGTTTCTTTGCTCAGAGACTCAACTTACTAATGGTGGAAAACTCTAACTTCTATTTTTCCGAAAGAATGAATAACCTGGGATTTCTTTCAATCTGAATTCCGTAAGAAATACTTCAGTTAAAGATTCATCGATCACAAAAGAAAGGAGTTCCTAGAACTTAAGCAGTGCCGTATGTCTGTTACAAAATATGATAGAGAATTTGTTCGATTGAGCTGGTACGGTCAAGAATGTGTCTCGACTAAAGCAACTTTGCGTAAAAGATTCGAAGATGGTTTAAATGAAGATATTTGTCTGTTAGTTGGTATTCTTAAGATTAAAAGTTTGTTGTGCTTGTTGATCGGGCATGTAAAGCCGAAGAACTCGGAATGGAGAAAAGGAAAGCTGATTCTGAAGCTAGATAAGTGAGAAAAAGATCTGTAGGCAAATCTTTTCAGTCTGCGTCAAAGAAATTCCGAAATGATTCCAATCGTTCAAAGGCTAATGTGGGACATTCGAGTAGAGATAGAGCTAGATCGTATTCAAGTTATATAGCTCCTGCTACTTCTGTTGCTAGTGTTGGAAATGTTTGATCTGAACAAGCTGAATGTAAACATTGTGGTAAAAGACATCCGGAGAGTTGTAAATTGAATGATCGAGCTTGTTTCAGATGTGGATCTATGAATTACTTTATCCAAGATTGTCCCGAGTCTGCTGAACTAGAGATTGCACAGAATTCGAGATCGAGTAATACTTCAGTTAGAGTTAGAGCTTCCAGAAATGCGGAGAATGTGAGTGGTAGTTAAAGAGCTACAAAAGATATTGTTGTTCGATCTGAGGCTGGAGCGCCAGCCAAGGCTTATGCTATTCGAGCTCGAGAGGAAGTTTCATATCCAGATGTGATAATGGGTACTTTCACTCTATACGATACATTTATGATTATATTAATAGATCCAAGGTCTACTCATTCGTATATATGTATGAATTTAGTACAAAGTAAGACTTTGCCTGTAGAGTCTACTGAATTCGTAATAAGAGTATCGAACCCCTTAGGCAAAACTGTCTTAGTTGACAAAGTCGGTAAGAACTGCCCGTTGATGTTTCGAGATGTATGTTTTTAGGCTGATCTGATGCTTTTACCTTTTGATGAATTTGATATAATTTTGGGTATGGATTGGCTAACTTTGCACGATGCTATTGTGAATTGTAAACGGAAAACTATTAATTTAAGATGCAAGAATGATGAGATAATCCTAATTGAATCTAGTGATTTGAAAGGGTTACCAGCTGTGATATCTGTAATGAAGGCTATGAAATTTGTGAATAAAGGTTGTGAAGCTTACTTTGCATATGTGATTGATTCAAAAGTTGCTGAGAAGAAAATTGAATCAGTGCCTGTTGTCTGCGAGTTTCCTAAAGTGTTTCCTGAAGAACTTCCGGGGTTACCTCCGATCCGAGAAGTAAAATTTGGCATTGAATTGGTGCTGAGAACTACTCCGATTTCAATAGCTCCGTATAGAATGGCTCCGACCAAATTGAAAGAACTAAAGTCTCATTTGCAAGAGTAAACAGATAGAGGATTCGCAAGATCGAGTTTCTCAACTTGGGGTGCTCCGATTCTGTTTGTAAAAAAGGATGGTACGATGAGAATGTGTATTGATTATCGTTAGTTGAACAAGGTGACTATAAAGAATAAATATCCTCTGCCCAAAATCGATGATTTGTTTGATCAGTTGAAAGGTGCCACTATGTTTTCGAAAATAGTTCTAAGATCGAGTTATTATCAATTGAGAGTGAAAGATGTAGATATTTGATAAACGCTAATTTATACATATTTTTACCTCATGCTTAGCCTATATTTTAGATGAATTATTATCAATTTAGTGAGAATTGGTGCTCTTAATCCTTCTTTTTCATATCTTATACTCAGGAGAGCATAGGGAAGAGAAAAGAATAGGAAATGGACTGAAAATGAGGAAAATGGGCCAAAAATGACATAACACACGGCCCAAGGAATCACCACACGGCCGTTCCGCACGGCCGTACCACATGAAGATCACACGGTCCAGCTCTCGACAAGCACGGGCAGGCCACACGGCCGTGCCAAATCACACGGCCTTTGTCGAAGTCACACGGGTGTGGCACACAGGCGTGTTCTAGTCGTGAGAAAGAGGAATTTCACTCGAATTGAGATACTTGGAGGCTAAGAAAGGCTCCCCAAAGCTCTATATAAAGACCCTAGGAGGCAACTCTAAGGGTGTGCTTATTTCCCCACAAAGGGAAGTATTCTTTGATGCCAACACAGAGAGTGGAAGTAGGGATTACTCGCAGGGAAGCTGATTGATTCATCCTAGAAGCCGGAATTCTGCAGCAATATAGAGGATCTCCCTAAATTCCTTTAGGGGTTTTCGGGTTCTTTTATGTTTTGTTATTTTATATCTTCTGAGATGTTTTCTTTCTTTATTATGAACTAAACCCCTCAAATACTTGAGGGGGATGAAACCTAAAATGAATCTTGCTATTATTTATTCTTGAGTTATATGATAAATACTTGAGTTGTTCTTAATTATGTGTGCTTAATTCTTGTGTTAATAAACCTAGGTATTAATTCAAGAAATAGATGTGCTTAGAGCAGAGGAGTAAAAGTCCCTGTGATAAGAGTAGATCTACCATAATTAAGCGGAGTTGCATGCAACCCTAGACATAGGGCGACATAAATCTACCGGATTAGGGTCAAACCTAATATGGGGAACCATAGATCGAATTGATGCAACCTAAGGAGTTAATTAATAAAGGAACTTTAATTAACAACTTAGGCCTAGTTGCTCTACACCTCGACGGAGGGTTTAGCATAGATTAGGGATCTCTACGGATCAAGTCAAGTGAATAAATCGTCTAGCTCAAAAACCAATAACAAGTGAAGTCTAGGTGGATCCCCCCTTAAGTATTGTCCTTATCAATTAGCTTTTCCCTAAAAAGTCTTCCCAATTTACTCTTTTTGCTTCTCTTAGTTTAGTTTTAGAATTTGTTAAACAAAACCCCTCTTTAATTTTTAGGTTAAATAATAGAAAGGAAGTGAGTAATAGTACTTTCAGTTCCCTTGGGTACGATACTCGATCTTATCACTAGACTATACTACTGTCGACAGGTGCGCTTGCCTTAAAACGTCGTGATATTAGTCAGTTTAGGTTTGATCAAGTTCTTTATAAATTTTATTACTTCATATCACGCGGATATCAAGTTTTTGGCGCCGTTGCCGGGGATTTAAATGAAATATTACGAAAGCTCGATTTCTATTACTTTAGCCATTAATATATTTATTTATTTATTTTTATTTTTATTTTTTATTTTTATTTTCTTCTTATTTTTTTCTAGGTTTTCCTAAGTTTATTTTTTATTTTTATTTTATTTTATTTTTTTATTTTATTTTCGTTTTTTTAATTATTTTTCTAGGTTTTTCTAGTCTATAACTAGAAACAACCCAACAGGACCACTACTTTTTGACGAAGATTTAGAAGCTACAGTTCGAAAAAATCGCAGAGAAATTAGACGAAGCCTACATTATCCAGAGCACGAGCCAGAACCTACAGAAGAGATGGAAGCAAATCAAAACATTCCACCATATCTAGCGCTACCAGCAGAACCAGTAAACGAGGATGAAGCTCCTCGAACTATGTATGATTATGCTAAACCTAGTTTGATTGGTACTCAAACTAGCATTGTTAGACCTGCTATTGCTACTAATAATTTTGAACTAAAACCTAACACTATTCAGATGATTCAGCAGTTTGTGCAGTTTGATAGTTTACAGGATGAAGATCCCAACGCTCATTTAGCAAACTTTTTGGAATTGTGCGATACTTTTAAAATTAATGGCGTTTCTGATGATGCTATTCGACTAAGGCTATTTCCATTCTCTCTGAGAAACAAAGCCAAACAGTGGTTAAATTCTCTACCACGAGGCTCAATCACCACATGGGAACAGATGACAGAAAAATTTTTACTTAAATATTTTCCTCCTGCTAAAACAGCTAAATTACGAAACGATATTTCTTCCTTTGTGCAGATGGATTTAGAAACACTCTACGATGCCTGGGAGAGATACAAGGATCTTTTGAGAAGATGTCCTCATCATGGACTACCTTTATGGCTACAAGTTCAAACCTTCCACAACGGTTTGAATCCATCCACACGACAAATGGTTGATGCAGCCACAGGAGGAACAATTAATAATAAAACGCCAGAAGCACCTTATGAATTTATTGAAGAAATGTCATTGAATAATTATTAGTGGCAAATCATGAGGACAAAGCCGACAAAAGCTGCAGGAATTTATAATATTGATGCTGTTACTATGCTTACTAATCAGGTAGAACTTTTAAATAAAAAGTTTGATAATTTTGTTGGTTCTACGCAGGTACAGCCAGTTATGCAATGCGACGCAACTCCAGGAAATATGTTCAATCCAGATTACTCCTCTTACGGACATGGCATGAAAACTCAGCAAGTCAACTATATGGGTAACAATTCTAGACTTCAAAACAACCCTATAGTAATACTTATAATGCAGGTTGGCAGAATCACCCTAATTTTTCATGGGAAGGACAAGGAAATCAAAGACAACCGCCCCCTCTAGGATTTCAACAGCCACTATTCCAACAAGAGAAAAAGCCGAATCTTGAAGAAATATTTACCAAATTCATGGCCATGTCAGAAACCCGTTTCTAAAATACCGAAACAACACTAAGGAACCAGCAAGCATCTATTCAAGGACTTGAAACTCAAATAAGCCACCTCGCCAAGCTAATGTCTGAAAGACCGCAAGGTGGGTTACTAAGCAACATTAAGACTAACCCTAAGGAGCAACTCAATGCCGTGGATATGATAGATGATGAGGGGTTAACCAAAACCAACCTAAAGCCATGCAAGGAGCCTGTGGTAAGTAAAGGAAAGGATGAGGTAAGTCCTAAAGATGAAATTGTCAAAGAATTTAAACCTCGTATCCCATACCCAAACGCTTTAAAGAAGGACCGCACAGATCAGCAATTCTGTAAGTTTCTTAAACTGTTAAAGAAATTACATATTAACTTACCTTTTGTTGAAGCAATTATGCAGATGCCGGAGTACGCAAAATTTTTAAAGGAACTTCTCACAAATAAAAGGAAGTTGGAAGAATTGTCCACAGTGGAACTCAACGAGGAATGCTCAGCTATTCTCCAAAATAAGCTGCCAACCAAACTGAAAGATCCAGGGAGTTTTACTATTCCTTGTTTATTTGGTAGCCTAGACACCAAAAATGCTTTAGCAGACTTAGGGGCTAGTATAAATGTCATGCCTTATAAACTGTTTAAACAACTAGGTCTTGGAAAACCTAAGCAAACTAAGATGAGCATTCAACTGGCTAATAAAGCTATTAGGTCTCCTAAGAGAATAATTGAAGATGTGCTCGTCAAAATTGATAAATTTATATTCCCAGTTGACTTTGTTGTTTTAGACATTGATGAGGATAGCGATATACCATTAATTCTAGGGCGACCCTTTTTAGCAACTGCCAGAACAATAATTGATTTAGGAACAGGTGAACTTACACTACGTGTAGGTAATGACAAAGTTACTTTACAAGCTCAAAAAGTAATTAAAACTGTTGATAATAATATAGTTACAAGTCCTTGTAAAAACTCTGAACTCACAACCCAACCTTCTGTGCAGGATACACTTCACATAAAGGTAACCCAATCACAGACAAGTCCATCCAATGGAGATGCACCTGAAAAGCGAACGCTTCAGATCGAGGAACTAGATGAGTGGCTGAGCTATCATGAAAAACCCAAAACATGTCACACTAACCCATAGCATCACCAAGATGACCCTCAGGTAAAAACGTGTCAAATCAAGGTAGGGGATAAGGTACTTCTAGGGGAAGACGACCCTCGAATCTTGAATTCCGAAGAACATACAAGTGACATACCATACTTCACGGTAGTGAAAATCTTCCCTTATGGTACAGTAGAAATAAAACATGAGTCACTCGGCACTTTCAAGGTAAACCATACTCAACTCAAATCATATGTTAATAATAAAATTGCAAGCAGGATAGAAGAGTATCAACTCTTCAAACCACCGTGAATGAACAAGCTTAAGAAAAGTCGAGCTTAGACTATACAAGTGCTTCTCGGGAGGCAACCCGAGCAATAACTTAGTAACTTTTCTTTGTTTAAAATTTTTCTAGTATTTTTATGCAGCAACTAACATTTTTTATGCAGAAATTTAGGCCACACGGCCAGACACACGGGCGTGCCTAAAGCCGTGTGACATCTTAAAATAGAGACACGGTCGTGCACCCAGACCGTGTACAAACAGAGCAGAAGTTTCCCAAAAGCACGGGAGGTCGACAAATCACTACGGCCGTGTGATATGGCCGTGGCAACTTTACGAATTCAACACGGGCTAACCCCGAGACACACGGGCGTGTGCCTCTATTCTCTCATTCGGTTCTATTTTTTCTCATTTTTTTCCTTTATTAGTTTCTTTTTTATTTCAAAATTTATTTTTATGTTTAATCCTTTTAATCATTACAGTATTAGTATTTTTTAGAACTTAGTTTATTATTTTTCTGTTATTTAATTGTCTATCTTTCATATCGGCCAATCCCTAACGAGTAATCTCTATTAATCTAAAATTTTCACGACTAATTAAAGATTTTCGCAGTCTCAAAAAGGAGCTCTACAGCTCATATTCAAAACGGAAAAGGGAACACCCTGCCACAAACTACCGACTCTTCCTCACAAATTCATCCTAAATTCAGGAAGTTTCAATTCTCTCCTCATCTTATGATATTATACTTCTCTTGCTATTTATGTATCTTTGTACATTGAGGGCAATGTACATCTTAAGTGTGGGGGGGAAGCTTACTTTAAATTTCTACATTATCTGAAAAATCCCTAAATTTTTTTTCCTTATGCTTTGTTCTCAAATAATTCTCAGTCTCTTATTAGGAATTAATTCTGATTGATTTATGATTTCTATTGATATGTTGAGAATTAAGATATAGGTACTTGTACTTTGATTATTCAAACTTTAAAACATTAGGGAATCAAGCATGATAAGTTGAAATTTTTGAGAACCCCCAATTTTTGCATAAGTTATTTTCCCTAATTTTAAGTATTATCTTGAGATTTGAAATTCGCAGGATTGACATCAAAAGCCATAATTCTGGTGAGATTTTTGAGCCTTTTTTAGCATACATTTTCTTCGTGCTCACTTTTATTATTGCTTTGAGTGAGTCAATACTGAATTGTTATTCTAGAACTTGCTTTGATTATACATGTCGAGACCACATCATTGATTTGATATACTGAAATGATAAAGGCACCTAGGATTTAACCCACTTACTCCACAAAAAGCCTACCTCCATAAATCTAACCCCTAGTAAACCCCGTTGAGCCTAACAACCTATTCTTTGACTCACCTTCTAATTATTAACCAAAAACCCATTTTTCATTGAAACCCATTCAATTACTTTAACCCCTATTTTTGTCGAGATTTGAAGTGAATTTTTATCTAGCTTTACTCTCCTCTCTAGTTGTAAAATTGTAAAGTTCCAAGTTATCATATTTGATTTAATCGTTCCAAAAAAAAAGAAAAAAAGAAAAAAAAATGAATGAGTAAGTCAAATTCAATTGTAACTTGTAATAGTTGAACAAGTTTTTGCATATTTCTATTTTAAGGCTACCAAGGCAGAAATGATAGTATCACAAGAATTAGCTGAGAAATATGTTCCAGTGATAGATATTTTTCTAGCTAGATAATTTTTCAGTTCAATCTCGATTCTAACCTTCTTTTTGCAGCCTGTGACAACACCCCTAACCAAGCCCCGTTACAACCATTAAAAGACCTTTTGATCAATGTATCATATCAAACTATAGTGGTGGAGATTTGATTTTCTTGCAAGCTTATGGTAATAACTTTTTAGGTTGACTAAGGAGTGCTTAAATTTTGAACCCTAAACACTTCGAGTAGATAGAGTGAACCTTTAGTGAGGATGTCAACTCCTGTTAATTAGAGAGACAACTACTTAGAAGGAAGGAAGAGACTTATGTTTTCAATGATAAAATTCTCAACTTAGAGTGATTGAGTCTTTAATGTTCTTCTGATTGAATTACTCATTGTATGATTACCTGTGGACTAGTTTGAAACATTATTGATAAAGATTATAGGTTGAGAGGAATAATTCTTATTTAGGGATTGAGATTTTGCTTGAGGACAAGCAAAGGCTTAAGTGTGGGGGTATTTGATAAACGCTAATTTATACATATTTTTACCTCATGCTTAGCCTATATTTTAGATGAATTATTATCAATTTAGTGAGAATTGGTGCTCTTAATCCTTCTTTTTCATATCTTATACTCAAGAGAGCATAGGGAAGAGAAAAGAATAGGAAATAGACTGAAAACGAGGAAAATGGGCCAAAAATGACATAACACACGGCCCAAGGAATCACCACACGGCCGTGCCACACGGCCGTGCCACATGAAGATCACACGGTCCAGCTCTTGACAAGCACGGCCAGGCCACACGGCCGTGCCAAATCACACGGCCTTTGTCGAAGTCACATGGGCGTGGCACACGGGCGTGTTCTAGTCGTGAGGAAGAGGAATTTCACTCGAATTGTGATACTTGGAGGCTAAGAAAGGCTCCCCAAAGCTCTATATAAAGACCCTAGGAGGCAACTCTAAGGGTGTGCTTATTTCCCCATAAAGGGAAGTATTCTTTGCTGCCAACACAGAGAGTGGAAGTAGGGATTACTCGCAGGGAAGCTGATTGATTCATCTCAGAAGTCAGAATTCTGCAGCAATATAGAGGATCTCCGTAAATTCCTTCAGAGGTTTTTGGGTTCTTTTATGTTTTGTTATTTTATATCTTCTGAGATGTTTTCTTTCTTTATTATGAACTGAACCCCTCAAATACTTTAGGGGGATGAAACCTAAGATGAATCTTGCTATTATTTATTCTTGAGTTATATGATAAATACTTGAGTTGTTCTTAATTATGTGTGCTTAATTCTTGTGTTAATAAACCTAGGTATTAATTCAAGAAATAGATGTGCTTAGAGCAGATGAGCAAAAGTCCCTGTGATAAGAGTAGATCTACCATAATTAAGCGGAGTTGCATGCAACCCTAGACATAGGGCGACATAAATCTGCCGGATTAGGGTCAAACCTAATATGGGGAACCATAGATCGAATTAATGCAACCTAAGGAGTTAATTAATAAAGGAACTTTAATTAACAACTTAGGCCTAGTTACTTTACGCCTCGACGGAGGGTTTAGCATAAATTAGGGATCTCTACGGATCAAGTCAAGTGAATAAATCGTCTAGCTCAAGAACCAATAACAAGTGAAGTCTAGGTGGATCCCCCCTTAAGTATTGTCCTTATCAATTAGCTTTTCCCTAAAAAGTCTTCCCAATTTACTCTTTTTGCTTCTCTTAGTTTAGTTTTAGAATTAGTTAAACAAAACCCCTCTCTAATTTTTAGGTTAAATAATAGAAAGGAAGTGAGTAATAGTACTTTCGGTTCCCTTGGGTACGATACTCGATCTTATCACTAGACTATACTACTGTCGACAGGTGCACTTGCCTTAAAACGTCGTGATATTAGTCAGTTTAGGTTTGATCAAGTTCTTTATAAATTTTATTACTTCATATCACGCGGATATCAATATTCCAAAAACATCTTTACAAAGAGGTACGGACACTATGAATTCTTAGTTATGCCTTTTGGACTAATGAACGCTCCTGCTGTGTTTATGGATTTGATGAACAAAATTTTCAGGCCGTATTTAGATCAATTTTTTGTTGTATTCGTTGATGACAATTTTATTTATTCACGGAATGAAAGTGAGCATTTTGAGTATTTAAGAATTTTGCTTCGGACTCTGCATGATAAGAAACTATATACTAAATTTAGTAAATATGAATTTTGGTTATGCAAAGTTAACTTTTTGGGCCATATTGTATCAGCCTCTGGTATCCGAGTTGATCCGAGTAAAATCTCAGCTATTCTGGATTAGAAGCCTCCGAGAAAAGTTTCTGAAGTTCGTAGTTTCTTGGGACTTACCAGGTATTATCGTCGATTTATGAAAGGATTTTCTATGATTGCGACTCCATCAACAAGATTGCTACAAAAAGATGTGAAGTTTGAATGGTCCGATAAATGTCAAAACAATTTTGATCAGTTGAAAGTTATGTTAACTAAAGCTCCTCTACTAGTACAACCAACATTGGGTAAAGAATATGTGATTTACAGTGATGCTTCATTAAACGGCATCGGTTGTGTTTTGAATGCAAGAAGGCAAGGTTATAGTATATGCCTCGAGACAGTTAAAGCCGTACGAGAAGAATTATCCAACGCACGACCTTGAGTTAGCTGCTACTGTTTTTGCTCTAAAAATATGGCATCATTAACTGTTTGGTGAGAAATGTCACGTGTTTTCATATCACAAAAGTTTAAAATACCTGATGACTCAAAAAGATTTAAATATGCGACAGCGAAGATGGTTAGAACTGTTGAAAGACTACGAGCTCATCATTGATTATCATCCGGGTAAAGCGAATGTTGTTAATGATGCTTTGAGTCGGAAATCATTGTTTGCATTGCGTGCTATGAACGTTCATTTAGGCCTGTCTGATGATGGTATGGTATTAGTTGAATTGAAGGCGAAATCTATGTTTTTGCAACAAATTATTGATGCTTAGAAAATGGATAATGAATTGTTAGCCATGCGAGCTCAGTGTAATTCCGATTCTGATTCTAAATTCTGTGTTGATGTTAATGATTGTTTGAAATTTCGAGATCGAATTTATGTTCTGAGAAATCCCGAGTTAATTCAGTTGATTTTGGTTGAAGCTCACAGTAGTAACTTCTCTGTACATCCGGGAAGTACAAAAATGTATAATGATTTGAAACAGTTATACTAGTGGCTGAGAATGAAAAGAGACATCTCTGACTTTGTTTTGAAATGCTTTGTATGTCAACAAGTCAAAGCTGAACATCAGGTGCCCTTCGGTTTAATACAACCAATTATGATTCCCAAGTGGAAATGGGACCGAGTGATAATGGATTTAGTTTTTGGTTTGCCCCTATCTTTGAGAAAGAAAGATGCGATCTGGGTTGTAGTTGACAGATTGACGAAATTAGCTCATTTTATTTCGGTACGATCTGATTATTCACTTGAAAAGTCAGCTGAGCTTTATATTTCTGATAGAGATTTGAGATTCACTTTGAAATTCTGGAAGAATTACAAGAGGCTTTAGGTACGAAATTACATTTCAGTACTACTTTTCACTCGCAAATGGATGGTCAGTCTGAGCGAATCATTCAAGTACTCGAGGATATGTTGCAATGTTGCATTCTTGAGTTTGAAGGTACGTGGGAACAGTATTTACCATTGATTGAATTCGCATATAATAACAGTTTTCAATTGAGCATTAAAATGGCACTACACGAAGCCTTGTATGGTAGGAAATGTCATACTCCGTTATATTGGTCTGAACTCAGTGAAAACAAGATACACGGAGTTGATTTGATCAAAGAGATTGAACAAAAAGTGAAAGTAACTTGAGAGAGTCTGAAAGTAGCTTCTGATCGTTAGAAATCGTATGCGGATTTGAAAAGAAAAGATATCGAATTTAAAATTGGTGATAAAGTGTTCTTAAAAGTTTTTCCGTGGAAGAAAATGCTTCGATTTGGTAAAAAGGGCAAATTGAGTCTGAGGTTCATCAGACCTTATGAGATTATTGAGCGAGTTGGGCTGGTTGCTTATAGATTGCTTTTGCCACCTGAGCTAGAAAAGATTCACAATGTATTTCACATATCGATGCTTCGATGGTACAGATCTGATCCATCTCATGTGATTAGTCCATCTGAGATAGAAATACAACCCAATATGACTAATGAAGAAGAACCAATCCATATTTTAGCTCGTGAAGTGAATGAACTACGAAATAAGAAAATTTTGTTAGTGAAAGTATTATGGCATCATTACAGTTTAAAAGAGGCTACGTGGAAGCCTGAAGATGCTATGAGACAACAACATCTGAACTTGTTTAACGGTAAGATTTTTGGGGACGAAATCCCTAAGGGGAGAGAGTTGTAACAACCCAGTTTTGACCCTAGTCAAAATAGTGGTTTCGAAACCATATATCTGAGTCCGAAAAATATTTTAATATTATTTTTCGTGCCTAAAGTATGTGAATTAATGTCTGTGAAATTTTCATGATTCAATTTTTTTTTCCGTTTGAGTACCGAATTATAAAAAAGAGCTAAATCGCATAAAATGTAAAATTGGTCTTCTATTTCATCGAATGTCGAATTGATAGTGGCTTTTAAGTATGATGGTCTTAAATGGTAATTAAACCATTGAATGTTTTAAATGACATAGATGGACATTAGTGGATGATTTATTAATGTTATAAAATATGGATAAAAAGGTAATTGTTTTATTCATGAATTTATAACAAAACAAATGTATGAAAATCATCATATTCTTATTGTTTTTGCCGAAAATAAAAGAAAGAATAAGGGATTTGAAGCTTTTGATATTTGACCACTTTGAAGATAAATTAAGGTGTGGATTTTGATTAGTTTTTGATGATTTTTATGTTTTTGATATTGTTACTCAGTGTTTTAACAAGCCCATGCTTCAATTTTAGAATTTGATGATGATTTTAAGTTAGGCCATTAATGAAATTAGAAGCTTTGTGATGAATGTTGGTGAAAAATGAAAGATATGTATGAGATTAATATGTTTTGTCTTTGAATTTTTGATGAATTTGAGTAATTAGACTAAATTGTGAAAAATGAAATTTAGGACTGAATTGTGAAATAAGTGAATTGTATGGACTCATATAGAATAGGGGAATATTTAGCTAAGCTTTGATAAAATGGAATTTTTGCATATTTGTGATTTTGTGAATTAGGGACTAAATTGTTAAAATGTGAAATTATAGGGGCTAAAGTGTAAATGCCCTAATTATATGCTTTTGGATTGAATTGAATGATTTGTTGATTAAAAGAGTTAAATTTGAATTTATATAGATCAAGAACCAAAGAAAATGGACTTAGATCGGGGAAAATCGAAAGTTGTTGATTAGCCGATCATTATCGTTTGAATCCGTACGAGGTAAGTCTATATACAAATAAATGAATTATTATTGTATATATTTATATGATTGAATTCTGTCAAATTATTATGAAGGCCGAGTATGTGGAATCCGAAATAAGTTCTGAGCATATGATCAAGTCCAAAAAGTCCCGTCCGAACCTTAGGAATAGCTAGGATACATATGTTATGACATAGGATCCGATATGTGACTTCGTGTAAGACCATGTCTAGGACATCGGCATCAATTTGTAATTTACGTGTAAGACCATGTTTGGGACATTGGCATCGTATTTGATTTCATGTAATACCTTGTCTAGGACAGTGAGATCGATATTGATTACATGCAAGACCATGTCTGGGACATTGGCATTGTATGAACTTTCTGATATTTTTGAGTATCCTATTTGATTCCAAATAGTTCAACGAGCAATTCCAAGAAATGTAGGACTCTGTTAAAATATGTCCGAATCAGGTACATTATGATATGTATGATATTTAATTTTGAAAGGTAAATAGTTGTATCAACCACTATATGTGACATATGAATGAGTGTATACATGTGAAATAAGGTATAGGTGAGGTATTAACCACTATATGTGTTAAATGTGGACATATGAGTATGTGATAACTCATGATATGTTTAAGTGAAGTGTAAATGATATTTATGCTATTAAGTTGAATCATATGTTACTTATGAGTTGAAGTTATTTGTATATATGGCTTACTAAGCTATTTGTAGCTTACTTTGTGTGCGTTTACTTGGTTTTATAGATATCAAAGCTACTGAAGCTCGGGGAACGTTGAGGATCATCATCATACTATCTAAACTTGATTTGGTACTCTTTTGAAAGTACAAATGTTAAGTTATGGCATGTATAAACTAGATAGGTTTGAATATGCTTTGTAATGTACATATGTTAAGCCATGTGATATGGCTAACAAATGGTTGTGATTATGTTTATTTTGTTATGGTTTATGTGATGCAAAAATTTGGCAAGTTTTATAGTGCAAATATGGCCTAAAGTGAAATGGTCATTTTGATATGAAAATATCTTGAATTTCGTAAGTTTTGATATGGGATGGAATATGGTAATGAATGAGTTATGTTTCATAAGTTTTGGCATAAAAATTAACTTATGTTTTGGCATGAATTAATATGGTTATAAAGCATGTTTTAGAATGAAGATTTGTGGTATGAATTAAGTGCATTTTGGTTATGAAATTGGCTGGAAATTGTTGGTATAAATATATTGGTTTTGGCTTGTTCAAATGGCCCAAAATGGATGGCAAAGTTGGCTTTTCGAATGGCCTATTTTTGTCCAGACAGTCAGAGACACGGGCATGTGTCTCAGCCGTGTATGACACACGGTCATAGTAAACAGCCATGTGTCCCCTGGGGTACCCTTTCGATTTAAGTCAGTATACCCTACAGGATTGACAAGGCCTAGACACACGGGTGTGTTTAGTGGCCGTGGGCGTCAAACGGGCTAGTCACATGGGCATGTGACCGATCGTGTGCATAAGTCAGTAGCTCCTTTAATTTTCACACGGCCAAGCACACGGGCGTGTCTTGTGGCTGTGTGAACAAGTCAGTATGTATGCCCTGTTTTGCCACGGCCTAGGCACATGGGTGTGTCTGATGGCCGTGTGAGGCACACAATATAACCACACGAGCGTGTGACCTCTGCAGTTTTGAAAAATGTTTAAGTTTTGAAAAATTTTCTAAGTGTTCGATATAGTCCTGACTTCTTTTAGTGCATGTTTAAGGTCTCAGAGACCTTCATAAGGGACTTAATGATGATGTTTGTTATTGATATGATGTTGATGACAGAGAATTATCTATAAAAGTTCTGTTTTGTTCAGTAATACCTTTAACCCTAGTCCAACGATGGATATGGGTTAGGGGTGTTACAAAAACAACCCTGAGATGATCATCGTACTCATCCTCTGACTTAGAATAAACCAGAATGTTGTCAATGAACACTACCAAGAATCGATCCAAATAGGGCTGGAACACTCGGTTCATCAAATCCATAAATGCTGCTGGTGCATTGGTCAACCCAAAGGGCATAACTAGGAACTCGTAATGCCCATAACGAGTCCTAAATACTGTCTTCTGTACATCGGCCTACTTTACCCTCAACTGATGGTATCCCAATCGCAGATCGATCTTCGAGAACACTAACGCCCCTCTAAACTGGTTGAAAAGATCATCAATCCATGGAAGTGGATTTTTATTCTTAATCGTCAAAATATCCAGCTGACAGTAGTCGATACACATCCTCATCGTACCATCTTTCTTCTTTACAAATAGAACCGGTGCTCCCCATGGAGACACACTAGGACAAATAAATCCACGATCCAATAATTCTTATATCTGGGTCTTAAGCTCTGTATGCTCCTTCGGTACCATTCGATAAGGGGCGATAGACACCGGAGCCGTACCAGAAATCAAATCAATCCCAAATTCTACCTCTCGACTCAGAGGTAACCCCGGTAGTTCCTTTGGGAAAACATCTGGAAAGTTCTCACAGTGCGGATGTCCTTAACCAAAGAGTCCACAGAATCCAAATTACTGATGTAGGCTAAGAATGCCTCACATCCCTTTCTTACTAACTTCTCTACTACTAACGTAGATATCACATTACTCATATAATTTTGTCGTTCCCCAATCACGACTATCTTATTATTCTCCTTGGTCCTCAGAACAACTCTCTTCTCAGCATAATCCAGACTCACTCTGTGTTTCACCAACCAGTCCATGCCCAGAATTAAATCGAACTCTCCAAACGGAAGCTCCATCAAGCCAGCCAGAAATACAGTCCCTTGGATCTATAACGATACGTCTCTTTACAATTTACTGACCTTGACAGACTGCCCCAACAGACTCACCACTGATATCTCACTGGAAGTACTCTTATAAGGTATCCCCAAGGTCTCAGACACAATACTAGCTATGTATGAATGTGTAGATCCTATGTCTGTTAATGCAATATAAGGTACATTAAAAATTAAAAAGGTACCTATGATGACGTCTGGAACACCTCCATCTTTACGGTGACGTACAGCATAAACCAGTGAAGGCTGCCTCGCCTCAGTCGGCCCAGCACCTCTGCCTAGTGCTTTCTAACCTCGACCCATACCATTACCACCCCTAGCCTGTCCTCGACCCCTAGGTGGCTGCTGAACGACCTCGATGGCTGTGCAGTCTTATCAACCAGAGCTTGCATCTGATTACCCCTCAGTGGACAATCCTTAACATGGTGCTCAGTAGACCCACACCTCAAACAAGCTCCAATAGCCCTCCAACACTCACTCGGATGGCGTCTATTATAATCCTAACAAATAGCCACCCTAGCAGGAACAACAACAGTAGGCCCAACTCTCACGGGCCCATCAGTCCTGGCCTTTTTTCTTAGGACTCAAACCAGAATTAGAAGGCTCAAAATCCCTCTTAACTTTCACTTTCTCAAGATTTTGGCGCTCAATGCGCTTCACCTCTTCGGCAATCTTCGCCATTTCAACCAGTGCCGAGAAATCCCGCTGCCTCTATGGAGCTATCAGAATGCATAGGTTATCACGGAGACCATCCTTAAATCGGATAAAACGCTCATACTCAGTTGTTACCATGCCTCGGGCATAACGACTCAGCCTTAGAAATTCGGCCTCATACTCGGCCACAGATCGATCCCCTTGTGTGAGATTAAGAAATTCACACCTCCTAGCATTAGTATAGCTGGCCCTAACATATTTACTCTGGAAGGTGGTCTTAGATAGACCCCACGTCAAACGATCGGACTGAGTGCCCTCTTTAACAGTCAACCACCACTGGTACACCTCAAATCAAAGCAATGCCACAACCCCTTGAGCTTCTGCTCATCAGTAAGATCCAGACCATCCATGATATGCTCCGTGTCCTCCATCCATTATTCAGCCACGTTAGGAGCAACTCCAACGATACCCCTAAATATATCATTCGATTTTGGACCGGAGTCGTTTCGTAACTGACCCACGACCCTCAGATCTAGTATTGGGCCCAGCGACCCTCTCCAAAATCTATAGCATGGCTTGCGACAGTCGTCATCCCCAGCTATACGATCATAAGGTCCTGACCCAGTATCAGTCGTAGGCGATGCTAGTATCTCACCAGTATCCATCACCGGTATAGTATCAGAAGCGAAGGGCTCAGCTCGAGCCCGTCTACGACCTCTACCTCGGCCTCTAGTACCCTATCCACGAGTATCGCATGTGCTCATCGTAAGTATCGAATTATCGGTATTAATAATTTTATGCAGATTAGTTTACAATTCCAATATGTTATTAACAAATATTTTATGCAGCACAATATCAGAGTTTTCAGAGTCTGTTTTCGTGAGCAAATAGTCTCACTAAAGTTTTCATTCTACACTATCTAGAGTGTTTCAGTAGAGTCCTACTTAAGTAGTCTCATAGCATACAAATAGTATTTTTTAGACAGATCAAACAGTGTTTCAGTACAACTAAGCATGCTTTCAATCAATATATATCAGAATTCAAAATTTCAGAATACTTACAAGATCGGCGCTGAAGACTCGGTGTATCACTGCCTTACTTTATTTCAAACATATTTCAAATCCCTTACAAACCACCTCCCAAAAATTAATTTCAAAATACAAAAACCACAGCCGAGTTTTGTAACCTGGCCCTGATACCACTGAATGTAACACCCCAAACCTAGCCTAGATGTTATGGCCAAATCTGGCGGCATCACATGAGAGTGTTTTTGAAAACGTATTGCAAGTTAAAAATTGTTCTGGTTATTATCTTTACAAAAGTCAGAAAAAACTGGGAATTTATGGATTTGCTTAAACTAATTTCTTTTATGCAGAAACTCTTAATTAATCTGTGGAACTCAACGTTACGCGATGTTGCAATTTATAAAATCATTATACAGCTTAAAATCCTCAAATTAAAAACAAAGTAGGGCAAGTCCAGAATTACATAAAAATCCCCCAAAATAACAATTAAGAATACTAAAGTCATAAACCGAAGCAAATTTAGCAGTGGTCACCATCGAGCCTTTCGCTACACCAATCCGTCTACTATTAGGGATTACTTGACAGATAAACAAAAGAAGGGGTGAGTTTTCGTAAACTCAGTATGTACATCCCTATAGTACAGCATGCAACCAGACAGATAACAGATACAGATCACAGTCATAAATCGGGCCTGAGCCCTTAACAAAATCGGTGTAAGCCTTGGCCCACTCAGAATTAGAATCAGAATATAATCAGGCCTTAGCCCATATAGATATCATATGCGTAGCAGATCAGAAAAAGAATATCAAAACATGCCCACTAACCTTGCACATCATCTCTTTCCAACCCTATACACCCTGTAGGGATAAAATCGACCCACCTAGCCTTACACACCAAGTATGGGGATAAAATCAACCCATCCAGCCCTGCACACCATATGGTACAGTAAAACGACACAAACAGATATATGTAGCAAAGCTGCCAAATAAAAGGCTTATAGCCTTTCAGTCTTCCTTCACTTCATCAACAATCCCACCCCAATGTAACGCAACATACAAATATGGCATGCTATTATGTAGAATAACGAATAACAGATCATGCAGACATGCTATCACATCACAAAATAGGGGTCTAAGTAATGCTTACCAACCCTACAATAGGTCATAGTCGACTTGGGCGACCTGTGCAACCTTTTTGAATAATTCAAAAAAATCGGGCTCATACGCTCATGTGGCCTGCTCGTGTGGGCCCACATGCACGTGTGGCCCACACGGCCCAAACTGGCCTTGGCCGTGTGGATCACACTGCCAACCTAAAAACTCACACGCCAGTGTGGACCCATACGCTCGTGTAGACCCACACGCTCGTGTGGCCTACACGGACCAATTGGCCTGCCCGTGCCTCGTACACGGTCTAGCCAGCCTCATACGGTCGTGTCTGTTGTGCCCGTTTCAACGCATATGGCCTGGTTCGTCAATCACACGGTCGTGTATCTTCACATGGCCTCCACACGGGTAGTCCAGACACCAATGTGACATCGACAGTTTTGTTTTTGGCTTTCACTGAAATGTGATTTCAGTGTAATCAGAGTACACACCTGGACTTTTTCCGACGCCTAAACACTCTTGAGCCCTTCCAAACCTCTAATACGCAACGACGTTTCCCCGCTATTCAGAGCGCCACCTATATTAATCCACCAAATTCAGATTGTCGAAAACTTACTAACGTGGAGGTGCAATATAACAATGGAGAAAAAGTTAGAATCTGAGTTAAATACCAAGAAATTCAAGGAGTAAATCGACAGTAAAAAAAAGGCCAAAATTCGGCAGAAATGGGGAAGAGAGAAAAAACTAGAAGGAATGAACAAAAACTACAGAAAAGAATTTTTGGGGAAAATTACTCAAGAAACCTGATAACCCTTTCATCCTCTAATTTGCTCTAACAAATCCACTACCAACTCAACCACTTCCAGTCCAACACAACCACTCACACGGCATTAGCAGTAAGAATAATGTCTCCGCACAAACTTAAACCCAAGACCTCCCACTTATTAACACACTGCTTAACCACCAAACCAGCAGGCCCATTCTAATATGCTTTTACTAATAAATACTTAAAAGTCTATTATTTAAGGATCAAGCTTTATTAAAAAAAAAACCAAAATTTAACCTAAGTCTTGGCTTGAACTTAGGACCTCCAAAACTCACCTAGAACACATAACCACTGAAGCATACAGACATTTATGTCAAATAATTGCATAAACACATTCAGAAAATTTTCATGCCACAAATTCACAAAAGCCAAAAAACAAAAATTTAAGGCGTTACATTTGTATTTTGGTCATTTTGGTAGTTAAATGTATATGTTGTATGGTATGAATTTGATTCGATACATATATGAAATGTTAAGTTAATAGAAATGGTATGTTTGAGTACAACTTAAATTAGTTGTTATATATGTGAAATGAGTATGAAAATAATATTAGATTGGTCATTAAATTTGCGTTTGCGTCATGGTTTAAACATATTTAAATTTATTTGAGTATATCTTGTATTGGTTAGATGATTGAAATCTGAATTGGAATGTGATTTTGAGTTGCAGGGTGGTAAATTTGAAGTTTAAGATTTATTTTGAGTCTACACGGGCTGGCACACGGGTGTGTGTCCAGACCATGTGAAGCACACGGCCTAGCACACCGGTGTGTGACTTGGCTGTGTGACTTGAATTTCAATTAGGTTATAAGTCAAAGAGTTACACGGGTAAAAGGCATGGGCGTGTGTTACCACACGGCTTAACCACACATGTGTGTCCCTGAGGCACACGGACGTGTGAACCCTGCACCTAGCAAAAATTTTAGAATTTCACGAAAAATTCTCGAAACACTTGAGCAAGTTTCGATTGGTTTCTAATGTATGTTTTGGGCTCCGGTAGCCCATTAAACGGACAATATGATCGGTTTATAATATGTTTAGTATGTTAATTGTATATTGCTTGTAATTTGATCGAATATGACTGATAATGCTCTGTAACCCTGTTTCGAAAATGGTTTAGGGTTAGGGGGTATTACAGATCCATTAGAAGAAAATAATTCTCCAAAATTGTGACTAACATCATTCGGCCCAGCAGCATGTATAGAGGGCCCAACAGTATTTGGCACAACATGCGAGCCATCAGTATTTGGCACAGCATTCGGCCCAAATAACCTAGGCCTGCCTAAAAATCCAATATCATGGCATGTCCTATTACCGAATGACACAAACTAGTGAGGGGCAGTCCTAGGGCGTGAAATGTGTGGAGGAGCCACAAGCGTTGTTGAGCTTCTGGTCCAACCTCTAGGTAAAAAGGCTTGCTGCACCAGTGAGGGGAAATCAGCAGCCTGGACGAAGAATAGCATTTGGTAACTAAAAGATGGTGCGCTAGTAGATCCCTTATAAACGCCAAAGTCAGCGACGCCCAAGGTTGGATCAGCAAAGACAGACGGCGAATGCGTCGCCACTAACGTCGGACCATTATAATCGCTATTAAAGCGATAGTAACACTGGTGAGCTAAGTGACCAAACTAGCCACAGATCTGGCATTGAGTGCTAGAACCAAAACCCCTTCCACGACTAGTTAGGGGACGACCGCCGCGTACAGCTTCGACTATCATCAGTGACGGAATGATTTCTATTAAATGCGCATGAGGCGGCACCTCTTGCACCGTTCGAGCCAGACGACTCTCATATTCCAAAAGAACCCCCACGAGACATTAAAAATGTAAGGGCTCCGATAAAAATGACGCAAGTTTGAGCACCACGTCAAACTCTAACGGTAATCCTGTAAGCATAATCTCCACCTTCTCCATTTTTGAAATTGGATAGCGAAATGCATCGAGTAGAGCACAAATGTTCTAAATTTTCGCAATGTATTCCTTAACCGACAATGAGCCCTTCTTAGTGGAGTGTAGCTCATGACGAACGCAAGAGATCCGGGCACCGGTAACGATGGCAAAGAGGCGAATGGCCATCGTCCATACATCACAGGCCGTCTTTGTATTTGTGAAACAAGATAAAAGAGATAAACTAATAGTAGAAAGAAGCCAAGATGCAAGGAATTTATCTTGTTGAAAATAAGAAGAGGCATCGGGATTCAAAGCCAAAGATCCATTTGGCGACTGCAAGAATCTTGGCGGAACAAGTAGAGTTCCATCTAAAAATCTAGTTAAATTATATCCGTCTGTAATCAAACGAATATGTTACTTCTATTGAACGAAGTTACTATCATCTAGCTTGACTGTGTCATGACGAGGGAAAGATTGAACTAGCTGAGCACTGGTGAACGTTGGACAGGTGTGAGTGGCAGTGGTGGAATCAGTATAGGCAAATGTGGCCATAGATGCATAACACACAGGTCTCTAGAACTAGGCGACTAATACCATGATAGAATTCCTAATAAAACTTAAAATATTCTCTTGAAATTGAATTGATTATCATCGTCTTACAATCTATATAATTAGTAGTATTTATAATTGTTTTTTATGAGTAGCTGCTGCTAACAGCTAGAGTAATTGCATAATAACTTGATTAACTGCATAACAGCTTGTATACTAGATTAATAGTTTAACAGAGTCTAATAGAGTACCTTCCTTCCTTAATCTCCTAACAGAATAGAATGGCAGCAGATGGACGCCTCATCCTCTTAGAAAGACCTCTGTACTGGTTTTTCAAGGTGATGGACGTAACAGGGTTAGTGAGCTCCTTGATGTAGGTGGTGATCTTTCTCTTCATCCTCACTTTATCAATGGAGTACCAAGATTTTCTCAACACCATGCATCAAGATCTCTAGCTGGGCTTCACATTCCTCTTTTTCTCTTTGACGTCGACAATGCTGACATTCACAGCCACGATTCTCCTGCTGGTTCATTTGTAGAAAAATGGACTGCAACATTAACATTTGCGGATACGTTCCTTCCAATCGCGTATTCGCATTATTTTAGTTCCTCTATATTATCGGTTCTTTATTGAGGTTGTGAAGGGCATTTTTAATTTCACAAGGAATATGCTTGGCTATTGGGAGTTTCTTCAGATTAAAGATGATTATTATTGATTAAAAAGCTCAATCTTTCTATTTGAAAATTTTTTATTTCAAATTTTTAAAATTTGAATATATATAAAAAATTATTAAAAAAAATATCACAATTATCACATTTCAAATTCCATCCTCAGATCCTTGAGGCAATCTGGTATCAGAGTCTAGGAGGAGCAGGTATTTCTAAGTTTTGAAAATATTCAATTTGTTTTCTATATTTTCGAGTTCTAGTTTAATTGTTTTCATTAATGTATTATTATTTTGCTTTGTATTGATACACAATCTAGTTAGCCATGGGTTAGGCATGTCAATGACAAAGTATCCTTGTAGGCAACTATAATAATCCAAAAATCCTGATAGTAGAACCCTTGTAAGAAATATGAAAACAAAAAATGTTTCCCTTCTTTAGAAGAACCAATTTTTCTATAAGCTTTGTTTTCAATCAATTCCAATAGTCCGATCAAACCTCAAACAACATTGTTAATGAACAGGAAGAACATTACAAAAATATTCCCTAAAGATCTGATAATTGGACTCTTCCAAGAGTTCCAACAAACCAAGTTTACAAGAAAACAACTTTTGAAAATTTAAATGCTTTTTGCAGCTACGTTATAAAAACAAAAGAAATGAGTTTACCTATTCAAAAAGAATATGAAACAATCCAATTATTAGATAAAGTCATTATTAATAAACTCAAAGAACAAAAAATACAAATATGTCCATATTGGATTAGTCCAAGTTGGTGTCAAACCTCTTAGTGTTGAAGCCATTAAAAATACCTCAATTTTAATTATCTTAAGAGACCAAAGACACATCATGTTTAATGACTCATTGTTAGGAACTATAGAAACAAGCCTATGTACTGGCTCAATACATTTTAATTGTTATCAAAATTTTATGGTTTGTTTAACTGACAAAAATATTTTACAATCTTTAACCCTCCAAATACATACCCATAACTACAAAATGCTTCCTGGTTCGGAAGTACTAACTTTAGTCTACAAACTCCACTTCAACGCTATGTATTCTGTAGTTAATACCAAGGCTTTACTTCAAAGCCCAAAAGGAGAAACCCTCTTAATAGAAACAGATACTTTAAGATCTCTTACCACAATCTCAAGAACAATACAATGACATGAAATGAACCTTCCTGATAGGTGGAAACTTGAGGGTGCTACAGACCCTGTGGCACCAACTCCAATAAGAAACACTTCATTAAGTAAAATTTCTCAACACCAAGATGGTACATTTGAATTAATATTCAACAGGCCACGAAGAATGCCTCCTAAACATTCCTTCGAAATAGGAAGTACCGGCACAACTTTTAGGAGGTTAAATTTAGAGGAAGAGTCAAATCCAGAAACACAAATGGTAGATTTTAGGACAGCTAGAGCCTCTGTCCCTTCTATCCTAACAACATTTAGAACCAATTTACAAGGAATAGATAATTCCTCAAATATAGCTCAATCAATCTATGCCAGACAAGAAAAGAGTCCCCAAATTCACCTAATATGTCACCAACATATTCATCAATGACTAATAATGCAAGACAATGAGAAAATGCATAAATATTTGTTTTAGAAAAAACTTTTGAGATAAATAAGGAATGGTGTAGAAAACACTTCTATTCCAACAAAAATAAGCAAAAAAGAGAAGATTACTTTAACAATTATAATGATAAAAAAGAAAGCATTCTTCAAGAATATTATGAATTTATGAACACCCATAAAATTCATATAAAATTCTTTGAATGGTTTGAAGAATATTATTCAAAATCTGTTAATACAATAAAACATAATACTATATGGCAGACTAATAAAGGAGAAGTTGAATCTCAACATCCCCCTTTAATGGAGGTTCAATATCTTCACAAAAATACTGGAATAAAAGCAAATCCTTTAAGAATGAGAGCTCTTGATGTAGGAGAATAAATCTCATCAAAAGATATTAACATGATAGTAGAACAAAATAATTATACAAATATTAGTCTTCATACAAGAGGAAAACAATTAGATTATATTGAGAATTTGGTAGAAAGTCAACTGATTAGGAAATAATCAATAAAAGAGGTAACAGAAAAAAGTTTTAAGGAACCAATATTTACACCTTATGAGATTCCACAACCTTTCCAAAAATCCCAAAATGATATCTTAACAGAAATCCAAAATAGACTTGATGTTTTGGAAAGTTACAAGTCTAAATTAATTGCACCTGATACCCCAATGCAAGCCCAACATTCAGTAAATACATTACAACAATCCTCCCAATCTAACTCTGACCAGTCAGATGAACAACAAATTAACAAGATTGCTTGGAAAGAACCAAAAAGATTATATTATCCAAAAACCATTGCACCTGATCTTAATATAGAAAAAAACCCGTTTTCCAGAATAAATACAATACTAATACAATTTATGAATAGAATATAGACGGAATGTCTGAATACAATATTCTTAGTTTATTACAAGAAATTACAATGGTTCCAAATATTTATAAAACCCAAAACCAAAATCGATTAATCAGTGATCATGCTATAGCCAATCTTTTAGTTGTTAGATTTACTGGTCAATTAAAAGAATGGTGGGACCATGCACTCACTAAAACCCAACAAGAAGAAATCTTAAGAGCAATAAAAAAAATGATCAAGGAAGAATTATTTCAAATGAACAAGGAAGAGAAATCCAAGATGCAGTAGCAACTTTAATTTTCTCAATCTCTAAACACTTTATAGGACTTTCTTCCCATCTTAAAGATAGAAATTCAGAATTATTATCAAATTTAAAATGCAAAAAAAAACCAATTTTAAATGGTATAAAGATTTATTTATGACTAGAGTTACGCAAAGATCTAATAACCAACAACTATTTTGGAAAGAAAAGTTTCTAGCAGGACTTCCTACTTTACTAAGAGAAAAAGTTAGATATCAAATAAGAGAAAATTACAGAGGTATTATTCCATATGAAAAATTTACATATGATGAACTAATTAGTTTTACCCAAAAAGAAGGATTAAAAATTTGTCAAGATTTAAAATTACAAAAACAACTTAAGAAAGAAAGATATCAATGTAGAAAGGAATTAGGATAATTCTACCTTCACTTTGACATTAGGAATGAACCTTCTTCTTCAAAAACATGTTACCTTGTAAAATCAAAAAATAGAAGAAAGAATATTTTGGAATATTATAAAAAAACTTAAATATAGAAAATACATAAAAGAAAAGAAACAATAAAAAATAGAAAACAAATAGATAAAACAATAAAATGTTATAGATATGGAAAACCAGGACACATCTCAAAATATTACAAAATTAAAAGAAAAATTAATAATTTAAATCTAGATGAAAAAATAGAACAAAAATTAAATAAGATTCTCTTAGAAACAACTTCTTCTGAAAATGATACATCTACCGAAACAAATGAATTACAAATAGACGAATTACATACAACATTTCAATCTTCTGATGATGAAAATGAACCCTCAATTAATATGTTAACTAAAGACCAAAAATTTATGATTGAAGTTATTGATAAAATTCAAGACCCAAACTTAAAAGAGAATACCTTTTGAAATTAAAATTCTCATTAAAAGATAAACCAGAAAAAGAAAAAGAAAACATTTCTAGTCAATCACAAATGTATAATATATAAGATATAAAATTTAAGAAATATGAAAAAATAAAAATCAGACAAATTACAAATTCTGAATTATAGTTAGAAATAAAACAAATTAAATTAAAACTTTCTCAGCTTAAAATGGAACAACAAAAAATAAAAAACAAATGCAAACCTTAAAACATGAAATCCCAAAAAGTAGTTCGTCAGATATGAACCTGAACCTGAAGAAAATACACAAGAATATATGATGGTTCTAATAAAAGTATCTTTCCAAAGATATTTAATAAAAATAAATATTGTCAAAAATAATGAATTTCAATTAGAAAGAATAGCCCTTTTTGATACAAGAGCAGTCCAAAATTGTATTAGAGAAGGGATAATTCTAACAAAATATTATGATAAAACATCATAATCTCTTAAAGCTACAAATGGTAAAAAACTAAAAATTACTTACAAAATTCTCAACGCAGAAATATGCAACAAATGTATAAAAAATCAAATATGTTTTTTAATGGTAAAAGATATTACCCAAGAGGTCATATTAGGAACCTCATTCATATCCTTACTCAAACCATATAAAGTAATAAATAATTCTATCTCTACAAAAGTTTTAAAACTAAAGTAGAATTTCCTTTTGTACAAAAACCAAAAATAAGAAATCTCACCTTATTAAAAATTTTATCCATCCATAATGGGAAAATTACTAATTTAATGAATTATAAACGGAAACAAATCTCTTTTCTTAAAGAAGAAAAAATTGACTGAATAATTATAAAAAAGAGAAGTTCAAAAAAGGAGTACAAAAAAGGATAAATCAACTGAAAGAAGAAGTAAAATCAACAACTTGTTCTGACATTAATGCTTTTGGGAATAGGAAAAAGCACGAAGTAACATTACCATATGAAAATAATTTTGATGAAAGACAAATACCCACAAAAGCAAGACCAATACAAATGAACAAAGAAATGGAAGAATTTAGTAAAAAAGAAATACAAGATCTTCTTAATAAAAATTTAATTAGGAAAAGCAGTTCTCCTTGGAGTTGTTAGTAATTAATTACAAACCACTCAATCAAGCCTTAAAAAATCAAGCCTTAAAATGGATTAGGTACACAATACCAAACAAGAAAGATTTGTTACAGAAACTTCGTAATGCAAATATTTTCTTAAAATTTGACATGAAATCTGAATTTTGGCAAATCTAAATAAAAGAAGAAAGATATAAAATGGCATTTATTGTACCATTTAGACAATATGAATGGAATGTAGTGCCTTTTGGATTAAAAAATGCTTCATCCAAATTTCAAAGAATAATGAATGATATTTTTTACCAATATTCTCAATTCACAATAGTATACATCGATGATGTATTAATGTTTTCAAAAAATTTAGAAAAACACTTCAAACATTTATCCAACTTTATAAAAGTCATAAAAAATAATGGCTTAGTAGTTTCTAAATTCAAGATAAGTTCTTTCCAATAATCCATGGTTTTTAGGTCATTACATTACCCAAGGAACCATTACCCCAATAGAAAGGTCCATAGAATTTGCTAGCAAATTCCCAGACCAAATCCTTGATAAAGTCCAATTATAAAGATTCTTAGGAAACCTCATTTATGTCATAGACTTTTATCCAGGTCTTAGCAAATTATGTCAACCATTATATGATAGGCTAAAAAAAAAATCCACAACCTTGGACAAATGACCACACCAATATTAACGCCCAAATTAAAAAAACAAATCACTAAGCTTCCTTGTTTATATTTAGCTGATCCATATGCCCCAAGATTGTAGAAACAAATGCTTCCAAAATAGGATACGGTGGGATCCTAAAACAAGTTAAAGGGGGAAAAGAACAAATAGTCTAGTTTATTTCCAAACACTGGAATCCAACTCAACAAAATTATAGTACTATTAAAAAAAGAAATTTTATCAATTGTTTTATGCATTACAAAATTTCGAAGTGATTTTGTAACACCCCTAACCCGTATCTATCGCCGGAACAGGGTTACGAAGCATTACTAGAGTTTACAGAACAATCATAGATAATTCATGTAATTTACTATTCATTCTGAAACTATTCATATCGTCTCTTGATTGGACCCTCGAGGCCCAATTTAAGCATTAGAAACAAGTCAGGACTAAATCGAAATCTCAAAGAATTTTTTGTAAAATTTCAAAATTTTTCTTATATACAGGGCTCACACGCCCATGTGAGTAGGCCATATGGCTCACATTACCAAATGACATGCCCATGTCTCAGGTCGTGTGGCATACGAGGTAGGGCACACGCCCGTGCCCCTAACCCGTGTAACTCTCTGACTTGTAGCTTGGTTAAGTGCATAGGTCACACGGCCAAGTCACACCCCCGTGTGCTAGGCCATGTGGACAATTTAATTTTTGAAAATTAGGTGCAGGATTCACATGGCCAAGACACACGCTCGTGTTCTAGGCTATGTGTTTCACATGGCTGAGACAAACGCCCGTGTCTCTGCCCGTGTACCCAATTTTGAGCATTCTATTTCTAAATTTTAAGATGCAAAGGACACACGGCCAAACCACATGCCCATGTGCCAAGCCGTGTGTCACACAGGTCAAAACAAACACCCATATGTCTACCCATGTGGACAAAATAATGCCATTTCCTAGCCTATTTCTCACCCAAATTTGCTAAAAATCTACACCGATACTTGCAATCATATACCAACCAATTCAAGCATTATAACCAAGCTAACTCTATTATCTAACATGATATATCATCACATGCATTCATGCATTTCCAATACTTACCTTTCACTATCAACCATTTTCAACACATATCAAACATGTTTATCCCTTATATAAATACATCAAATTATATTAAACATTAGCCATTCAAATGGCTAATTACAACCAAAATATTTTAACGTATGAACTATTTAGCCTATACATGTCATTATACAAAAATAAGTTTACTATTTATACCAAAACGAGCTGGTGGATAGTGTAAAGATGCTCCGACCAATTTCCAACCTTTACAAGCTTCCAAGCACTATAGAACAGAGAAAAAAATCCTAGTAAGCATTTAATGCTTACTAAGTTCATATAACAAGAATTAAACTTACCATTCATATTCATTTACATAAGTATAATGATAACATGCTTCCCAACAAAATTGACAAATTTGCCTAAACACATACACTCAATTATGCAAGTTAGTCACATATTTCACATGTACATCAAATGAACATGGATAAGCTCATCAATTACAAGCTTTTAGAAGCATTCGTAGCATATTTCATTTAATCTCATAATTTCTTATATCAGACATTTTATTTGTTGAATTATTGAAATACCGATGGATATTTATGTAGTACATATAAAATGTACAAAACTGTAACCCATCAACTCATAATCAAGGGTACCCATTAGGGCACTTAATCAGGGAGCACACTCTCGAGCCACATATCAGTATGCTTAGATGAGCCATGTAACAGGACGCTTATCCGGGCTAAATAGGAAACTCCTAAGAGTTTTAATCAGGGAGCACCAGATAGCGTAACAGGGAGTTCAAGCGAGCCATGTTAGGAAGCTCATAAAAGCCAATATCAGGATGCTCACGAAGAGCTGCATTTGTGTCCGCAATAAATGCTAGAACACAACCGATCGAATCATGTAACAAGAGGCTCAAAAAGAGTTGTGGTAGTGTGCAACACATGCAAAATTACTACTGATTAGGATACTCACAGGAACTATATAATAGGATGCTCGAGAGGGCTTTTAACAGGATGCTCGTCCAAGCTATAATGTCCGCAACATATGCAGGACTACATTCAGTACAGGAAAATACTCTATCCATCGCATTTCATTATTCAAACTGGATTTATCATTTATTGAGCATTATCGAACATATGATTAATTTTATACATTAAATATTTATACAAGTCACACAATTTCAACATTCAATTTCAAAAATATCAACATATATAATTGTGTTACACGAACTTACCTCGACTCTTGTTCGGTTATGAAAATCTACTAATATGTCACCTTTTCTTTTCCTCGATTTAACTCTTTACTTGATCTTTCCGAATCCAATTAAGCCAAGAAAATTTGTTTTCTCTTTCCAAGGGTTTCCAAATCTACTAACTTTTCTTTAATGTTCTAATTACCATTTAAGGACCTCAAGGTTTATGTTCCATAGCTATTTGGTCTTTCTAGTTACTAGAATTCAACTTTTGCGTTTTATATAATTTGGTCCTTTCCATAATTAAATACTTAATCGGTAAAATTTTCTTATCAGAATTTTCATATGACATTCCTATCATAATGCAGACCATGCAATAATATTAAAATAAATTTTTTTTCCGACTCAGATTTGTGGTCCCGAAACCACTGTGCCGATTTCATTGAAAATGGGCTGTTATAGATTTATTAAATCAAAAATTTCTTTTACGAATTGATTCCAAATCAGTAAGAGAAGTTTTACAAAAAGATGTTCAAAATATCGCCTCAAAATATATTTTTGCAAGATGGCAGGCAATTTTGAGCATATCTAATTTTGATATTGAATACATCAAAGGAGAAACTAATACTTTGCCTGATTTTCTCACCAGAGAGTTTCTTCAAAAATGCCACCCAAACTCCGAGACAAAGGAAAAGGAAAAATAGGAGAGTCATCCAAAACCCAAATTTCCTCAAAACCAATTAAGTCAAGGTATGTAATTTGCCATGAAAAAGAAAATGAGAGATCATCATCCTCTAAAAATACAATCGTTCAAGATGTACAAGATCCAAATGAAGTTGGTTCTCAAATCAAAAAATGGATTGAGTCCCTTTCTTAATCTCCAGAAGTGGCATTGGCCTTTTCTCAAATGAAAGAGGAAACTCCTCTCAAGCAAACTGTTGGTGAAGCAGCAAAAATTTCAAAAAATAAAGAGATTGTTTTACACAAACCAAAATCTCTCAAAAATATTTTTAAAGAGACATCTCTCCAAGACGTTTTTCTAAAAGAAATAACAGTGTCTTCATAGACTGCTACACAAAAATCCTTACAATATTTTTCCAAACAAATATTTTGAAAAAATTCTTGTTATGGAGGAAGAATTTTCAAAAAAAACTTCCACATATACTTGCAAA
This sequence comes from Gossypium stocksii, assembly GCA_020496765.1. Taxonomy (NCBI): domain Eukaryota; kingdom Viridiplantae; phylum Streptophyta; class Magnoliopsida; order Malvales; family Malvaceae; genus Gossypium; species Gossypium stocksii. The sequence goes on along the minus strand of CM035627.1, from coordinate 96,338,932 downwards.
AGAACTTTTCAATGGATGGCATTTCAAGCCATTGGATTCTCAAAAACCCCAATAGTATTATGAAAACATACAGGTTCAAATTGGATCAATACTGTTCAAACACTACACAAACCCAAAAGATCCAAATTTTATTACCCATTCAACAATCCAAATATTAAAAATTCTTCAACCAAGGGATTGAAGTGAAAACCCAATTTCTTTAAAGAAATTTCTTGCCAAATTCACCACCAAAATTGACCACCACCCATATTTCACATATTGGGATTACCAAATGGCATGGTACAACGCCTTTTTAATGAACAACCAACATATGCGACATTCTTGGCTAATATATTTCAAAATTGTGCATTTCTTGGATTATTTCTTGGAATTATTCCTATGAGCAAGATGGACGTATTGGAATTCCATTATTAGTTCGAAACTACAGAACTAAATGGCGGGGCAAGTTTAATGATGAAAAAAATGATTCAAATATTTGGATAATTTTTTCAACAAGAATTCGAGATTATGTAAGTCTGCAGCCCCACCACAGTAAAATTCTTTCAAGCGAAATCGATAGCTAGTGCGATGTTAGCTCAAGCCAAGACCAAGAAGGAATATAAAAAACTCATGGCTGAAATGCTCAGCTCAATGGATTTCGAATTCGAAGATGAGAAATCTTCAGCGTCTTCAATCAAAATGGTGGATCTTGCAGACAATACCATCTCAGTAACCATTACTAGGACCAAGAAAAAATGATGCAAATGAACAGGAAATATTCTCTGGCATAAATAGTAAATATTCCCTGCAAGAAAAGACGAGTGAACAGGAAATATTCTCCGGCATAAACAGTAAATACTACTTACAAGAAAAGACGAGTGAACATGAAATATTCTCTGGCGTAAACAGTAAATATTCCCTGGCAAGAATAGCAAGATTCTCTGGCGCATGAATAGTGAATATTCTTTGTAGTTTGTATTTTTGTAACCAGAGAATATATTCTATGAAATGTTTAATTATGTAAGTTTCAATTATGTAATGATGTAAGAGATTTAATTTCCCAATTCAAATGATATAAAGAGACAATAGCCCGCTATCAGATTTAGAATGAAAGGCACGACTTGAAATATTCATTTCAGATATCAAAACTCGTTTCTCCAAATTTTTAAGTTTTTAAAATTTAAGTTTTAAATTATTTTCCTTTTCAATATTTAATCAAATTTTAATTTCAACTTACAAATTACAATTACAATTATCACATTTCAAATTCCATCCTCAGATCTTCGGGACAATCTAGTAATTTTAATTTTTATATATATTTAGAATTTTTAAATGATTATTAATATTTTTATATTTTCTAAAGTTTTTATACTTTTGAACTTATCTAGAATGAATCTAGATAAACAGTTGTCCATATTCCAATGATCCTGGACAAATAGCTGTCCACATTCATTCCAAATGTAATATTTATTAATTAATTATTAATTTTTTTATTTCTTTTTTGAATATTTTGCTGAAGTGGTATGCCATATCAGCATCTTTCCACATGTTATGTCCTGGTGGCTACTGTCTACCACATTAACGCTTTTAACAATCAAATCGGTCAACTAACAATTTTCATTAATAGAAGAACCTAACTGATTTTTTTTCATTAACAACTCAATAGGGTGCAATTTTTTTCAATGGCTTAATTGAATTTTTCCATTTTTTACTAAGGACTTTTTTTACTCTTAAGCTAAAAATAAATATCCTATGTAATTTTATCTATTACTCTAGCATTCCATATTGATTGGGTTATTTTCTTTCTAACAGTAATTATATACTCTTTATTGTCATCGATTGGTCTTTAACCAAGTATAAATAAATAATAATTAGGTTATTTAGTTAAATTTAGTATTAATAATTTATAGTAAATACTATGTAATTTAATTAATTATTTAGTAGGTCAAAATGTATAAAGAATTACTTCTAATCAATAGAATTTCAAGATTATTTAAACAAGATTAATAAAATAACATATTATTATATTTTAAATAAAACATATGTCATTTTCAAAAATAGTCCTTAAATTAAAATATTATCGTTTTATAATTTAAACTTCAATCATGAACGAGCATTTTTGAAAAGTCATAAGATAATTAGATTTAAATGTAATTGTTTTAATTATTTATATAATTATTTTAATTCTCATCATTTTCGTAAAATTGGAGAATGTAATTGGGGCGCTCTCAATTTAGTAAGACTCACTAATTATACTTATTACTTAAATATTCCACAAATATCTAATTACAAACATTACACTCATATTTAATTATTAGGTGATTTTTTAAGCACAACTTAAACTCTTTCTTACAAATACATATGGTGAGAAGTAAATGAAAATAATTGTACCCTTATTATTATCATGTATTTTCTATCTACTTTTTATACGAAAACTTAAGATTTAGCACAAAGGAAATCAATAGATTAGTTTTGATAAATTTAGAATTTAAAAAATTGATAAAAAGATAGGAATGAATAAATTAAATATATTTCCAATGGAATTAGAATGATTAGAGTTGAATTAAGAAAACAATTTAATTGAGTAATTTAATTATATTTAAATTAATTAATATTTTTAGAAATAAAAAATATAATTAAAATTATATAAATTTATTAAAAGTTGAAATAACATATATAATTGTAATCAATACTAAAGACTGCCGATTAGGCCCATTTGCAACATATTTGGCCGCAATCCTAGCTCCCAAGCAAGAGTGCTACAGCCTCCTTATTCCTTAAAATGGAATCGTTGTGGGTTTTTTTTTTTTTTTTTTTTTAATATTATTTAATTATTAATTATTTAAGTACAACTCTTATAACTTTTTTCTATAAGTAAGAACTATGGATTAAACCAAATATATTTTAGGTATTCATATTTTGAGTGTTGTTATTCTATTAGAAAATAGTAATTATTCATATAAAGAATAAATTCTATTTTCTTGAGCGTTTATATTGATTTCTTACGGTGAGAATTAATTTTTCTATTGAAAATTATTTAAAATTTTTATTCGGTAAGATTGGTTTTAACTTTCATGAAGTTAGATTCCACATTCTAAGCAAGTCGAAGTTCGTTTGTAGAAAGCGAAAAAAATGGGGGAGTAAAATTTAATTTGACTTAAAAAAATAAATAAATAATTTAAATTTCAAATTATTCAAATTGAGTTAATCGAATCAATTCAAATTCCTTTTTAGAGTTCCAATCGAATTGAGTTTTTAAATTTAAATAACTTAAATAATTTGAATAAACTGAATACCAAATTATATATTTTAAATTTATATTATTATTTTAATTTTACTCAAAACTACTTGATTTCACATTTTCTTATTATTTTAGATTTTTTCACCCCTAAACCCTTTTATTATTTTACTGCTCAACTATTTTCTCAAAATCAAAATCCCTAAATCAAAGTATCAAACTCAAATACTGATCAACATCTTCATATTTTTTGAGAATCCAACACCTAAAAGGTAAACTCCATTCTTCATCAGACTTCATCACCATCAATCATCTTTAAACGAAATGAGTCCATGAAATATCAATACAACAGTTGACAAAGAAGGAGAAATTGAAAGCACACTGGATTTGAGTTGTCGATTGTGTGTTGTAAACAATGGGAGAAAGAAAGATAGGAGTAAAAAAGGATAAATTGAAAGCACCCATCTCTCGGGCTTTCTAGTTCCCCAGAATCGAGCCTTTGTTTGAGAATCAGAGTCGAAGATAAGGGGCTGTAATTCGAGTCCACGTTTCATCGGGCGACCAACAACAATGGAGTTCGGTGGCACAGGTGGCAGTTGTTGGGCATGAACTTATAAATTTGGACATTTACGTTTATATGAATTGAAACCTTCAATTTATTCATTAAATTTGTTAGAAAAAGTATATTGAAAAATAAAAGAAAAACAAAGGTTGATAGTTTAAAAAAAGTTCAAAAATACAATTAAGGCCATTTTGACAAAACATACAAACGTTAGTAGTCAAATTTATCATTAAGCCTTTTTAAAAAGACTAAATTGAACTTTGAGCAATTTGGGGGCCAAATTATAGTTTTACCATATATTAATTTACAATTTTATGAAATTTGGGAGTCTTAGGCTACAATTTTTTATTTGAAGGGGCCAAGGCTTCTATCTACTCTCATTCACTTTGCCCCTAACTGTCAGTAACTATAAAATATGCTTCATTCTTATAAGCGGATATCGAACCCTTAATCATATAATTAAGGAATAAAATAAGCAATTATCACACTACATCTCATAATAATAGTTGCAACAAAACTATATAAAGAATCGGATGTAAAGATTAAACAATAACAATTCTTTTGATACAACTCACAAAGTCTTCGGGATGAGTTCAATTCATTTTTTTAATTTGTAATTGAATTCCTTTTTTGAAAATGTGAACATAATAATTATAATTTATAATGATATTTTATAACTCAAATATCTGTAATTTGAAACTTTCACTGAATTTGAAACTTGGTAAAAATTTGGTCACCAAAATAGAAACCATTAAAATTTAGGTAACTATTTGAGTAAAAAACCTAAATTTTAAAGGTATGAAATTGATATTTTAGTTATAGTTTAAAGGTTAAATTGGTTAATAACTTTTTAAATTAACGTATCATGTCTTTTTTTTTTAATAAAAGTTAACAAATGAATTATTAAAATGTAACATTTCAACAACTTTAATAATAATTATGTAACTTTTAAAAATTGAATGATTAAAGTGTTATAAAATAAATTAGTATAATTTATCCTTAATTATAAGAATATGTTGTAAAACCGAAGTTATCGATGACTTGAAGGAAGAGAAAACCCGATTTCCTTTTAAAGTACCACAAAATCTGAAAATAATGGAATTGAAATCTCAATGCGAGACAAAATGCCCAAAAGGAAAATACAAAGCTCAGCCCTTGAAACTATTCTAGATTCCATTTCCAACCATCAAAGTAGGTATAATACAATACTAAAAGGCTAATATTACAATTTGGTATTGATTTATTTTAAGAAAAAGCGAAGGTGAGAATGGAGTTGGACATGTGAAGCCAATAGTTAAAAAGTTGTGTGCGGCTTTTCCAGATAAGATGCTTTGTTTTTATTGCTGTCAAAGCAAAGGCAAGTAGCGGAACTGTTACTCTCTTTTTCGTGTTTCATATTTTGTCACTTTCCCTACGTGTCAAACATACATAAAGTTCTCGTTGTTTCTCACGTTCCATCGCCTTCCTTTGTAACTTTGATTTATATTTGAGGCTGATAATGTGTATTCTTTTTTATTGAAAATTTTAATAATATGGTATTATCTTACACTAAAATTTATATATGAGAGTATTTACACATTAACAATAAATTATATTAAGATGATATTAAAATATATAATTTTTAGACACTAATATTAATATGTCATATCATCAACTTCTAAAAATTAAAAATTTTATTATACATTCATCCATATTTAATATATCTTCTCTAATTTTAATTAAATTACTTAAGTAAATTAAAAATTTTAATTAATAAATAAATATGTTTTCTTCTTTTATAATTTTTAAATCACTTTAGTTTTTTAAAAATTAATTATCTTTTTGTTTATTTTTATGGAGTCAATTTTCTTTTTTGAAAAATATAAATCCTCCCGTTGTGTGGGACAACAATGGAGATTGGATACTAGACTATAAATGATTTTAGAGCAATTGTTCTATTTTTGATGCAGAGGAATGAGACATTTTAGATGGCCTTTCTCTTCTTCATGAACGAGGACATAGAATGATGATAATTTAATTTGACAGTTTGAAAGTAGTTAAGGTTATCCAAAACAGATCATTGGAGACTTCAAGTTCTATTTTGTTCAGGCTAACTAAACCATTTTTAAAACATGAAAGCCAGTGATTTATAAGACAATTCCTAAAGAGGAAAATTAAATTACCGATTATCAGGCTAGAATGATTTTTGATTGGAAGAAATACCTGCAAATTAAGTTTTTGTTGATTTATTAAGGGAGATTTTAACAATGATTTATTCTGATAAAACAAGTGATATTTTTGTTCAAAATAATCCTATGTAATTAAGTGTTATTTTCTTTTTATAAAAAAATATAAATCCTCCAAAATAATCGAAAATATAAACACATTAAAATCTTTTGTCCTCTATACTAATTATATTAAATGATGTTACTAATTTAGGTTAAAAAAAGGTAAAAAAGTTAAATTTTGATTAAAAAAAAGCATAACTAAATACAAATAGGAAAAAAAAATAATTCAATAAATTTCAATTATTTTTTAAATTAAAACAAAACTCACATATGTCCAGAAAAGCTACCCAATCTTGTCACAAATTTCCACAACTGACAACTTTTTCTTCCAGAATAATTTTTAATATTCCAAAAACAATGTATTCTATCAGTAAGGGTGAGGTGCAATTACTGGAAAAAACATTATTAAAAAAAATCACAGCTCTTGTAAATATTAATATTAGTCTTCATAGTAACACCAACATGAATGACATGTAAAAATCTTATAAAAGTTTTAATAAACCCTATCTATTTATCCTAAAAATACTAATTAAAATATCAAATTTAAATAAATATAATTTCTCACCTGAGTGTCGGTATATTTGTTTAATATTTTAACAATCCAATTATCATATTTGATATTTCATACATATAAATTATGTATGTAAAATTCGATAACTACTTGTTTTATGTAAAAACTTTTAACTATTCAATAAATGTTAATACACATAGTACTTTAGATCAATATGATAGAGACGTTGGATTGATTCAAAAATTTATATGCTTGACAAGTATAATTAGAATCGATCAATTTAATTATTGAATTGTTAAATAAAATATTAATAGTAGAAAGAGATATAAAAAATGAAACTAAAATAATTTTATATCGGTGTAAATTAATCCCTTCTCATAATTTATAAATTATTATTTTTCAGGACTACAAACATATTAAATATATGAAATATATTTGCTTTAATTTTTTTTAATATTACCCAAATGACATATTTTAATTTATTTTTAATTTTTTAAATATTACCTAACAACCCAGGGTAGTATTTGAACCCTAAAAATAAATTCCCATAATTTAAACCTAAAAGAGTGGAATGAGAAATTTGTAGCCAAAGGCGCTACTCTCAAGCCTCACCCTATAAAAATTGCTGTTAAGCAGGAGCCACGCTCTTCTTTGCAATCTTCATTTCAAAGAATAAAGCAAAGCAATAGTTAGAAAAAAAAAAAAAAAAAAAAGGCAAAGCAAAAGAATCAAACTATTCGACGGTTGTTTTGGTTCCTTTTCCTTGGTTCTTTTTTCTTTTTTTTTTAATTAAAACCCTGTTGTTCCCATCTCTCTGTTTTTCACGAAATCCAAGGCTTATTCAGATATGGCTTCTTCTTTGACATCCAATGATTTTCAAGAGGGTATGTTTAATAGTATTAAAAAAAAAAGAAATGAATTTCCATGAACGAGTTCATGTCGTTAATGAGTTTTTAAGAGAATGAATGGGGGATATGCAGGAGTCGATGATGAAGATGCAGGGAGAGGTTTGGTTTGTGATGAAAACGCTCTGCAAAAACATGTAGCATTCTTTGACAGAAACAATGATGGCATTATTTATCCATGGGAGACTTTTCAAGGTAATTATTTATTTTCTTTAGTAAAAGAGAGATTAAATATTGGAATTTTCATATTTCGTCTCCTGGGTTTTAAACAGGTTTTCGAGCAATAGGGGCTGGTTATTTATTGTCATTCGCCAGTGCCTTCTTAATCAACCTTGGTCTCAGTCGTAAAACTCGCCCTGTAAACTCTGGCCTCTCATTTCTTCTTCTTTTTTATTTATTTCCTTCCTTTCTGCTTACATTTGTTTTTGTGTCGCAAGTTTGTTGGTCCTTCCCTTTGCGAGAAATATGTTGTGATATTTTTTTACTCCTAAAATTCGGGATTTCAGTTGGTGAAGCTTTTCACTATTTCAAATATAGTAAAACAGAAAAAAGGAAACAATGGTGTATTTAGCTTTGTACACTTTCATACTCAATGTGCTTGTAAAACTTAGAATTAGTTGAGATTCATGAATACTGTCTGGGTCCAAGTTTTATTTTATTTTATTTTAATTTTATATTAATGTAAGTACAACGTCTTTTCTTTATATATTCAATGTTATTGATTAAATGGTCTTGAGGAGCACTGGAGCTCTTTAATTGTATATAGTTATTAGGTGACATTAAATCTCGTTGTCTAGAGCTTCGCTTCTCCTTAAATTAAAATTTTCCTTTTAAAATGTGTAAAATTATAAATTAGTAAAAATAAAATTATTTTTTTACTTAGATTTTAATTTAAAGATATTCTTAATTCTGTTTCTCCAAACAAAATTTTTGATTTGATCCCTGTTTTCGTCATAATTAGTTTGTGTTTATTTTCTGAATAAAATGAATGTATTAATTTGAAATAATATATGTAGGGAAAAACATTTTCTCTTGAAACTCTTAAGCTTGGCGTTGAGGTTAAAAATATCCATATGGCGAAGCATGGGAGTGACTCTGGTGTATATGATAGTAAAGGAAGGTACGTAAATGGAAATAAATAAATAAATGATCATTTCATGCATATCTAAAATTGAACTTGTATGATAGGTTTGTGTCGTGGAAGTTCGAAGAAATCTTCGCCAAATTCGCTCGCACTCATTCGGATGCCTTAACATCCGATGAACTGAAGGCAATGCTTAAGGCTAACAGGGAACCCAAGGATTACAGGGGATGGTAATCAATCACTTGTTATATTTCCCATGTCGCAAATAAAATTTAATATTTATTTGTAATTTCATTGTTTTCGTAATGATAAACTTTGCAGGGTTGCTAGCTGGACGGAGTGGATAACTCTATACAATTTGTGCAAAGACAAGGAAGGATTATTGAAGAAGGAAACAATTAGAGGTGTTTATGATGGAAGCCTGTTTCAACAAATGGAAAGGGAAAAATTAGCAGCTGCCGGTAAAAAGAAAGAGTGATTCATTATTTTCCGACTACCATGCTCTTACATATCCATTTGCATTGGGCTTGATTTTTATTATGAATTTGTTTTGATGAGATCTAAATTTAATTATTCGTTTGAAGGAATTGAAACAATTAAAATATGTTGTTTCACCCATTCTATATCAATTTTATCTCCCATGTTGACAACCGCATTTATATCCAAATCTAAATTATATATATTTCAGAGATGTTCATCGACCGGGTTGGATCGGGCTCAACTAAAAATTTATGTTTATTTTTGGACTCGGGCTAGGTCGGGCCTAAAAATGGGTCTAAAATTTTGCCTAAGCCCGACCCGAATAAAAATGCTAAAACTCGGGCCCTACTTGGCTCGCCTGTATTAATTTTTTATATTATTTTTAAATATATATAATACATCAAAAATTCTAAAAATATTAAAATAAATATTTCTCAACAAATTGAAAATAAATTTTAAAAAATATGTAGACTTAAATAATACTAAGATAGATACAATTTAACAAGCAAATGCCTCTAAAATAATAAAAAAAATTAACATATGCCTTTAAAATAATAACAAATTTAACAATAAAATAAGTTTTATACAATATTCAAACAATAGCAACAAAATAATAGCAACATAATAGTAAAATGGTAGCAAAATAAGGAGAAAATAACAAGAAAATAACATTAAAAAACAAAAAAATACCGATTTTTTTGTCCTTTAGTGAATTCGGGCTGGCAGAGCCGGGCAAAAAATGCCTTACCCAAGGCTCAGCCCATTTTTTAAACGGGCTTTATTTTTTGTCCAAACCCATTTTTTGGGCCTATATTTTTATTCAAACGCTCCCATATTTTAGGCAGACTTTCGGGCTGGGCCTGGTGACCCGACCCATGAGCAGGTCTACCTATCATCCATTCCCATCACCTAAAAAAAAGAAAAATTAATCCTTTATTTTTTTTACACTCAATTAAATTCTTGAACTGCCAAAATGTATCAAAAAGATTCTTTGATTGTTAATTTTAGCAGTTGACTATTAAAGTTAATCATCCTAACTTTTTCCAGTTAAAGTCACCACGTGTCACAACTACGGCGTGACATGTGGCAAAAAATAATAAAAAATAAAAATCAATAAAAATTGTTAAATTTAACTAAAAAAATTAAAAATTAGAAAAGAAAAATTGTAAAACTTTTATAAAAACCTGTAAAATTTTATAAAAATTGTAAAAAATATAAAATATGTATAAATATAGAAAAAAATAAAAAATTATTGATTTTTACTGATTTTTATATAACTTTTCTTATAACTTTATAAAATGTATATAATTTTTCTATAACTTTTATTAATTTTTATGTTTTTATCATTTTTCGTCACATGTCACACTATATTACGACACATGATGGCTTTAACTGGAAAAGAAATTTGGGGTTGTTAACTTTAACTGAACTTTGATTTTATGTGCAATTGTCTACATAAACTTATACATGAACTTTGATTTTTATAAAATTTTTTAACAAATTATACATGAACTTTAATTTAATGTGCAATTGTGTACATAAACTTTAATTTAATGTAATTATATACATAAAACTCTAATTGTGGTTCAAATGTATACTTGAAACTTTAATTTTGATTTAATCATGCACATTTAAAGAAATAAATACATTAATTTATTTTTATATTGGATAAATATAATTATTTATGCATACAATATATAAACATAAAATAATGTTATATAAATAATTTTGTTAATAATTTACAATAATTGGATCAAATAAAAATTTTATGTATAAAATTACACAAAATCAAAATTCATGTATATAATTGCACATTAAACCATAGTTCATGTGTAATTTTAAGATTTCTCCTTATTCAATTCAATTAAGCTAGTTCCTTAATTTCATCTCATTCATAAATGGTTAAATTAACACTAATGATAAAAAAAAAATCGTAATTGAGCAGAATTATAAAAGGAAAAGATAAAATCATCAAAAAATTAACATTGTATGAGAATTTTACATTGATGTTGTATTGAGATTATTTCCTATATAGTCAAATCTCATCATTGTTGAAAATATAAATTTACTAATTTAAGTAATTTACGGAACTAAACAAGGAACGTATCAGAAATATAAATTTTTATGAACCAAACATTCTCATAATTTTTTATTTTTATTATTTTAAAAAATTATTCCAAAATATATTTCTGGTAGATGACAATGCCAACACTATAGCATTAGTAAAAAAATGGAGAGACCATAAAAGTATTTTAAAAAAAGAATATTTTAAAAAAATATAAGCCTCGAAGAGAAATTGCGAAATGTCCCACTGGAAATGCTGAGGTATCAATGGGATGCAATTAGATTTTGGAATTCAAAGAAAGAAAAGGTGTTACATAGTTCCAAACTCTGATAATTATTTCGGTTTATAGTATTTGCTATATACGTAATAATAATTTCATAATGTAGGATCGTGAGTGAGTTGGAACTACAAGTAGGCAAAAACAAAAATTCATGCACATAGTTGGGTCGAAAAGTTTTGCTTGTGTAGCTGATGACGATGTATTTTGAATTTATTAATTGTGTCAAATATTAATTACTTTCTACCATTTAATATTTTTTCTACTATATTGTAGGAACTGTCGTTTGGTCAAAAAGTTGGACGCCTTCAGCTTTTTGACATTACACATAGAAAGAAAGATGGATCTTCTATGACTACTGAAGCTGCAGAAATTATGATATATTTACTTAATAAAGTATTATTTTAAATATTTATCATGTTTAATTATAATGGTTTAATTCGTCCTTTGTAATGTAAATAATGTCAAGTTATGTTGCATTTGTTTGATTACACGTTTCGTTTCTAACTCTTTGATTGATTTATTAGGAGAAACTAAAGGATAAAATGGCAGAGTATGAAGCGATGGCTTCAAGTGATAGTTCTATTAATCTGGACGACATTGATAACTGAGTTATTACTAAAGTTTTGGGTTGTAAAAGGTATAGTCGGGTTCAATTTCAAGGATCTTTCTAGCCCAACCCAATATTTTGGATCCAGCTCGCAACAATACATGCTTTCGGCAAATCAGGCTCAAGTTGAAGTTCATAGGTTAACAGACTAGATGGCTCAGATGCAAGCGAGCACAGTTGAGCAAATTGCTCAGCTTAAAGCGGAGGCAGCATCGAGAGAAGCAGAGGCTAAAAGAAAATATGATGAACTCTAGCTACAACTTAAAGCGGAAGCAGCAGTAGCAACGAAGGAAGTAGAGGTAGCAGCAAAGGCAGTAGAGGCAACAAGAAAATATGACGAACTCTAGCTACAGCTTCAAAATATGATGAAGACGTTTCAGTAGAATCAACCGCAGAATCCGCCATCTTAGACTTTTGTTTTCTTATTGTGAGAATATCTTAACAATATAACTTTTGAATATATTTTGTTATTTCATTTATTAATTTAGATCATATACATATTTCTTCGTGATAATATCATTTAGATTTGAAATTTTTAGTTGGATTCGAAGTTACAGGAAAATATGTTGAAAATTCGTGTTCTATATGAAATAAAATGAGTTGGTAAAATTTGTTAATGTTAGTGGTCCCACAAACGCTGCTAAAGAACATTATATTTAGCTGCACTTTTACTGCAAACACCGCTAAAGAATGTGATCTTTTGCGGCGATTCTAACTACAAACGCCATAATATGCTTGACTCTTTTACGGCGTTTGTAAAAAAAGCGCCGCTAAAGATCATATTCTTTAGTGGCGTTTGTAATAAAAGTGCCGCTAAATATCATGTTTTATAGCGGCGTTTTCCTATATAAATGCCGCAAAATTTAGCGGTACTATCTATGGTGGTGTTTTTTTTGCGGCGCTTCGATAAGCATCGTAAACTGTTTTAGAGGCGATTATAGCAAAAAAAAAAAAACGCTGCTAAAAACTTATTTTGTTGTAGTGCAACAATACAAAAGAATCAATAAACAAGATTGTGCTTTGTACAAAAGAAACATAAACCTTCATAATACCACAGTATAAAAAACGAACGGTTGAAGAATAAAGGGATGAAAGATGAACGAGAGATCTAGTCCCCTAAAAAAAGACTAGTCAACGAGTGAAAATGTAAGCGATTAATTCAAATCTATGTAATTTCATACATATAGAAATTAATTTCTTGATTTTTATTTTTAAAAAATTATTTTTTTAGTTTTTAGTTTTTAGATTTCAAAATTCAAATATAATTATTTATATTATTAAATTCTTCTGTTAAATTCATTGTTATTACATTTTAAAATAAAAAAAATTACTTGATAGTTATGTAAAAGAAAAAATAATGAACCTAAAATTAGTAAAAAGAAATTAATCGTATTAACAATTGAACTTGTATTTTTTAATTTGAAACGTAAAGAGATTAAGTTTCTCAAATTAAAATAACTAATTAAATTTTAAATGCATGAAGAGTACAAAAACTTTAAGCATAATTTAATAATAATAAGAAAAGATAAGCAAGAGCAAATGAGAGAGAATTAAGTTCATTTTAGGGCTTTTAAAGATTAAGATATGATTTTGGGCTAAATTTTGTAATTTAAAAATGTTTTAGCTTTTCTATTTATAAATATAGTTACTATATTTAAATATATAAAATAATAAAATTTCGATTGAGGAGAAAATGTTCGTCAAAGGTTTAACTTGAATAATATGTTCATTGAATTTTAAAATCTTAAAGTCATTTTGGATGAACGTTTATTTTTAGTGCGGTGTGTTTAGCTTTCTTTTTCTCACACTACAGTATCATTATAGTATCTAATCTCACCGTCACTGCTGTTTTTACATTAATCGCAGGTAGACGCACTTTTCATCCAAAGAGATCCTAAATCTACTTTTCAAATTTTATACTTCATTGAATTACTTTTGTATTTTATTCCAAAATCTGACCTTTGAATAGATCTTTTCTTTCTATGTTAGTTGTGACAAGAATGTTTAAAGGGTAAAAAAATTGAATCAATTAAATCCTTAAGAAAAAAAAAAATACTCAAAGCCTAATACCACTTCAAGTTTAATTAACCGAAGAGGGGAATTGAATACACTTTTTTGTTTTATGAGACGTGAATTCATCCTTCAAATTAATCTATCATATGTGATAAAGCTATTTATTTTATCGACATAAAGATCAGCTCAGGAACGTCAATAAATACGTACAAATTTTCTATTTATCAAAACTCATCTTCTTAAAATTTTTCACTTAAAACATGTCTGATACTCTAATCATAATATGAGATAAAGCAACTAACCACGTGTCCACAACGATTATAAATAGCAATAAGTGTTTTGGGTAGGATTTGACAACACCGACGGCTAATATTCGTCTATTTTGACGAGGTATGGTGGTATATATTTATATTATATGTTTTTTTATAACTGAGACGTATAGGCTAATCAACCAAACGTCGAGTTTATATTTTATATTATATTTTTGGAGCTTATGATAGCAAAGCCAAAAAAATTTCTGCAGAAAGAGTTCAAGTTAGGGCCAGTTGGTGGCAAGTTGCAATTGAGCTACAAAGCCGGATTGTGATGGAAAAGAGTAGGAATACTGGAAAAAGGTTACATGGTTTAATTATATATTAAACAAATGTCTAATAATCACTTTATAAAAGTCAAAACGAAAATACTTGGATGTTGAAGCATGTGGGGTTCTACTTTTGTATATAAATAATGACCCTTTACTTTCAAAAACAAAACAACAAAAATAAAGTGTCCCATTCTCCACATGTATATCTCATTTGCCAAATGATATTATGATTTTTTAATATATATATATATATAGACTTAGGAGATCTTTAAATTATATATTTTGTTTGAGTTAAGTATTTAAATTATTTTTTATTGAAATAGGAATCTAAACTTTATTTCCGAAACCAATTTTAGTCCCCACCATTACATTCGTTGGAAAACGGGTTTTTTACCAAATTATTACAAAAAAAATTTAAAAATTCCAAAATAATATAGGTGAAAAACTATTTACGAAAATGGTACAAACAGGTTGGTCACGCCACTGTGATAGGCGGCACCACCCTGTTTTTCTGACACAACTGCAAAAAAAAAAAAAACTGAAAAGCAAAAAAAAAAAAGCTGAAAAACGAAAAAAAAATAAAAAAGGGAACATGTGGATGGCAGAGGCGGCACCAGTGTTGCCTCTGCCAGAGGCGGCACCAGTCTTGCCTTTGGCAGAGGCGGCACTGGTGGTGTGGGTCCCAGAGGCGGCACCTAACTGCTATATATACCCCAAGCATCAGCAACTCCGGGACGAAGAAACAGCAGCAAGAAGAAGAAAATAAAGGGAAAGAAAGGAGAAGAGAAGAAAAAGAAGGAGAAGGAAAAAAAAAGGTATAATTTTTTTTAAATAATAGATTTTTATTTTGTTATTATTATTGTTGATTTTTATTATTTTTTGCTGTTAGTTATTATTATTGTTAAAAAAAACACTTAAAATTGTTGTTAGTAAAAAAACCCTATTTATTATTTTTTGCTGTTATTTATTATTATTGTTAGTAAAAAACCCTTAAAATTGTTGTTAGTAAAAAAACCCTAATAATATAAAAAATAAAATAAATTAGCAAAATAGGTTGTTTATTTTTTATATTATTAGGGTAAAAAATTGTTTTTAAGATGATTAGATAATATTTATGATTTGTTATTATTATGGATAAATGTTGTTTATGTATAAAATGAGAAATGAAAAACTATGAGCTTATGAATGAAAAAAATTGCATATTGATTAATTATTTTTTTATTTAAGTAGTTTATTTGGTGTTCAAAATTTTTTTTAGAAATTTTGTTTATTTTTTAACAGATTCAGCAGTGAAGATGGAAAATCAGTTTTTCGTATGTGTTTATTTCGATGGAATTATCTTGACAACAACAGTTGGATGCATATTTGAATGCCGACAACAAATAGCAATGAGATTTAATAGAAATGTCTCGTTGGATGATATGAAGGGAAGAATTAACGCAAAAATTGTTAGACGTTGTGGGAGAAGGATCTCGAAACTTTTCTACAAGTTTCCAGTTTCGACAGATCCAGTCAAATTCACTGAAATGGAACTTGTAGACGACGAAGACGTGGAGACAATGATCGCTCTTTACTGTGGGAATGGGAGTGAAAAAAATACACCGATTCACTTATTTGCTGAGTTAGCCGGTATGGAGGAAAACGAAGATGTCACTACATATGGTGAAGAACATAGAGCTCAAGAACCGTGTATAGTGGCTCCAATATCGTACGTTGATAGTGAATCGACTATACGTGGGATCGATATCGATCTTAATGTTACAGCCGATATGAATGTGGTTGGTGATGATGGTTACGATAGTAGTGATCCTTGTTATCAAGATGTCGATAGTGATAGTGATCCCGATGTGGACGATGTCCCCGATGATATTGATGATGAAGACGTGAATGACGATGGAAACATTAACGCGTCTTCGGTTGGGAACCAGATGCGACGTGTTGTGATTCACAATAATCTTGGGCCACATATGTCGCTCATAGACCCCGACGCGGCGCATGTAGCCGAGTTTCCAGAGTACCCTGAAATCCTTCCTGCTCACCGACTGGCCGTGAATTCTGATCCTGATGAGTTATTCGTCGGCCAGAGATTCGAAAGTAAAGAAGAGTGTGTATTTGCTATTAAGCGGTATAGCATGAATATATCAGTAGATTACAAAGTTGCAGTGTCAAAACTGACATTATATATTGGAGAGTGTTGGAAGTCGGCGGAAGGCTGCAATTGGCGGGTACGAGCTGCATTTATTCAAAATTCTCAGATGTGGGAGATACGCAAATTTGTTGGGCCTCACACATGCACATCAACACGTATGATAGAAGATCATCGAAAACTTGATTCTAAAACTATCTGTACGTGTATCATGCCAATGGTGAAGGATATGCCGACCATTAAAGTTTCAGTACTGATTGCCGAAATACAAGCACGATTTCAATATCGAGTGTCATATCGAAAGGCATGGATAGCAAAACAGATGGCAATGGAACAATTGTATGGGGATTTCGATACATCCTATAACGAGCTACAGGGATGGATAGCCGCTATGCGTGAGTACGTACCGGGGACCGTCATTGAGTTACAGACACGACCTTATTACGGCCCGGATGAGCAAATACAGTCGGGAAAAAAAATTTTCCATAGGATATTTTGGACGTTTGATCCATGTGTGCGCGCATTTCCCCACTGGAAGCCATTTGTGCAAGTGGATGGGACCTGGCTATACGGAAAATATACACAGATTTTACTTCTTGCGGTTGCTCAAGACGGTAACAGGAACGTGCTCCCGATAGCATTTGCCATTGTAGATAAAGAGAACATGGAATCGTGGGAATTCTTCCTTACCAACCTGAGGAGGTATGTTATTAGCAACGATAATATTTGCATTATCTCTGATAGAGGGAAAGGATTAATTGCCGCCATTAGACGTTCGGGTGTACCATGGAGATCCGTTTACTGCATCCGTCACATCGCAGCTAACTTCATGAGAGATTATAAAAATGCAGACTGGAAGAAACAACTTGTCAAAATGGGTAAATGATTGGCTTATCTTTTCAATATAAGTTTTTAGGACAATACTGTAACTTATCTTTTTTTAATACATATACAGCGTACGAGCTAGAGCCACACATTTTTCGCCAAAGAATGACTCGACTTGAGAGTGACATGGAGGGTGAAACAAATACATCCTTCCGACAGTGGTTGAGTACTATGGAGCCGTGGCAATGGGCTCAAAGTTTTGACGAGGGCTTTCGTTATGGCCAAATGACCACAAACTTAGTGGAGGGGGTCAACGCTGTATTGTTGAAAACACGAAATTTTCCGATTTCAACAGTCTTCTCGGCTACATTCTACAGGTTGGCTACCTTGATGCCAAGAATGGGTCAGCAACAAGTTAACCAGATGCAGGCGGGACACGTCTTTGTTGAAGATGTCAGGGATGCAATGGTTGCAAACCGTCGGATGGCGAGGTCGATGAATGTAGAAATATATTCACGACGCCTTGAAACGTTTCGAGTTACGGAAACCATTGGTCGTCGACCCGGTATACCACCGAGGTCCTACGGAGTTGATCTCCGGAGTAGACAATGTGATTGCAGAAGATTCCAAACACTTCATTATCCGTGTGCGCATGTCGTGGCAGCGTGTGCTAAAGTAAACCTTAATGTTGAACAATTTGTCGATGATGTGTACACACTCAATCGCACGTTACGTGTATGGGAAAATGAGTTTCCTGTCCTGCCCGACCTGTCTACGTGGGAAGTGCCTCCGACGACTTTCGAACTTGTCCCAGACAGAGGGCTACGCAGAAATCCGAAAGGTCGTCCGCAATCAACTAGAATCCGTAATGAAATGGACATTAGAGAGAAATCCGACGGTACGCGTTGTGGATTATGCAGGTTAGCTGGTCATAATCGGAGTAAATGCCCGCAGCGAAACTACCATGTCGGACAATCGTCACGATCAGGTGGGAATTGAACTTATGTTGTAATAATAAAATAATCTATTTCATGCAAATTGGTCATTTCTAACTTTTTTTACAAAATTGCCCATAAAGTTATACTTTTATTCAATTTAGTCCCTGAGCCTAAAACATGCAAATTAGCCATTTCTAACAGAATATTCATACATATTTTCCTCCTCCTTCTCTCCATTCCACATCGTTAATTTATATAACATGCTATAAGTAACAGTATCAATAATTTCACTATGTATATTCAAAACTGTCCAATTGAGTTATAGTCACTAAATTATTTATATCTTGAGCCACAGAACTCCAAATTAAGATCCGATAATTTTCCCTGAAACTAGACTCACATATCTTCTTACCATAATATTTTCAGAATTTTTGGTTTAGCGAATTAGTACAGTTTATTCATTAAACTCTTCCCTATTTTGCTGATTGACAGTTCTAAACATTCTTCGGTAAAATTTAATTATCTCTTTGTACAGAATTCAAATGATATTCACGTTTGTTTCTCATAAAACTAGACTCATTGAAGAATTGAACCATATAAATTATGTCCCATAATTATTTTTATACAATTTTTAATGATTTTTCCAATTCAGAACAGAGGATCCCGAAATCATTCTGAACCAGCCTCACAAAAATCTAAATATCTTATAGTACAGAATTCATTTACTTATTCTGTTACTTTTATATGAAAATAGACTCATTAAGCTTTAATTCCATATCTCACTCAACTTATAATTCAATTTTTACCATTTTTGGTGATTTTTTAAAGATTACCTACTGTTGCTGTCCAAAACATGTTACAGAGTTTACATTTACTCAACTTGCATATATAACTACATATGTATCATCTATTTCATACGTCCATGAAATCTCTTTATTTACCGATAATAGTATGTTCCAATTTAATTAATGTTCCAAGTAGATTAATGTTGTAATGTATTTAAAGTTTGTTCAAATTTATATTACAAGACTAAGTTTGTTACAAGTTTTATTGTTTTAATATTCAAAAATGTCAAAATTAATCTAATTTACGTTATGGTCAAATTTGGTTCCACGTTTCAAAGTTCCAATTAATTTAATTAAATATATACAAAAATATACAAACTTTTTAATATCAAAACCTAAGAAACCCCTAAAATTGATGGTTCGATGGTGTGGTCCTAGTGGTATATTTTTGCGGAGGCCGACGTTCACGTTGTGGGTGATTACGACGACCAACATCCTCTTCAATCGCAGGTGAGGGTGTCTGATACATAGAAAAAAAATCATGCGACTCGAATGGCACCGATGAACTTGAGCCGGGAGGAGTGTCATGCTGCGGTCGATACATCGGGGTAGGAGTGGAGTACTGCAATGGATATGGGCCGGGGGTACTGCTATAATGCGGTGGATATGGGCCGGGAGAGGTGTTGTGCTGCGGTGGGTACGACCCAAACAAATGGTATCCGCCCCCTGACGAGCCCGGAAGATAGTCATTGCCCGCCAAATCCGGATGATAAGAAGTATCAGCCGAATTTGAATGCGATGTCGAGCCCGGGAGATAGTCATTGCCCGCCAAATCCGGATGATAGGAAGTATCAGCCGAATGTGAATGCCATGTCGAGCCCGAGAGATAGTCATTGCCCGCCAAATCCGGATGATAAGAAGTATCAGCCGAATATGAATGCGATGTAGAGCCCAGGAAATAGTCACTGCCCGCCAAATCCGGATGATAAGAAGTATCAGTCGATTGTGAATGCGATCGCTCGGACTCGGCCTCCGGCTGTGCCTCGGGCTCTGGCTCTGGGTCATGCTCGGCATCTGGCTGTGGATCAGGCTCTATATCAGCCACTGGCTCGTATACCCCAGATCGCTGGACGTGTGGGGGGATTATAGTCGACTGCCCACCAAGTAAATATGGCTTCCCCATGCTAGAGTACCATTGCATGTACTGTACAGATGGTCGCAACTCGGAACACATATCCATCTGAGGTCGTCGAGCCATCCGACTCTCCCACACTGCAATATATCTCTGATACGTAACCCCCCAATGCTCTCCATGTCTCCCTCTCTTGTTCTTGCCGTGAACCTTCTTCTCCACCTGCATTGGTTGATCTGGGATGTACTGGCGGCAACCAAACTGTCGTAGTACCCGATCCCCGTGGTACCACTCGATGACATTGAAACAGATAATTGGTGCGTTAGTGCACCACAAATGAGAATCAACATAGGCAGAAGAGGGTATAATGGCCGCAATTTCTGGTATACGGTATGGTGTCCATATAAACTGCACGATTAATACCATGATTAAAATTTAACACGGTTGAGGTAAGCTATACAAAGCAATTACATGTCACGAATATTTGAATAGCTTACCCCTTCTCCGGCATGTTGTTCAATCAGTAGACGATATATCGGGACAGTATATGACCTCCCGATACCAGGATAAATACTCCATCTACGAAAATAATTTTCAAGCAAATTTAATGTCATTAGAATATTATCATTATAAAGAAATTGTCAATTAATAACAAGTTAAATTTTATCACCTGTTCACTAGCGGATATACGTATGGCTGGTGAGTAACCGATGCCAAGAATGGCATCCGATACAAAGCCCATGATTGCAACAATATAAGGCATCCGCCTATGTCTACAGCATCAGGATCTGTCGTCCGGCAGAGCTCACGATACAACATAGAAAGAACTGCGGATCCCCAACTATAGGAGCGAACACTACGCAGATCAGCTAACAGAGGTAAATATTGGAGATGAACCCTGTTATTGTTCGAATTGGGCATCAGTACACCCCCTATGATATGCATAATATACGCTCGAGCTGCGCATACCAACTCTTCTTCGGTGGCATTATCTGATAAATGCTGAAAATTGGCTTTTATCCATGTAAATTTCAACTCCGTAAAAGTAGACTCAGCATCGCCGGGCGAGGCTCCTAGTAGGCTATAACAAAGTGCAGCCGGCTCAGCTATCGCACTTACGCCCGTGACGGCATCCCCGTCGATTGGGAGCCCAAACTGCAATGCAACATCCTCCAGAGTGACAGTGCACTCCCCACACGGCAAATGAAAAGTGTGGGTCTCCGGTCGCCAACGCTCAACCAATGCGGATATTAAATCGTACCGCAAATCGAAAGTCCGGGTCAAAGCTGCTGACCCGAATCCAGCTAGCTCCAAGTAGGGCATCAGTCGTGCATCCGGAGAATATCCTACACCATTCACCCGTCCCCTTAATTTGCGGAATGAGTCCTGAAAGTGTTAAATTATAGAAAACGGTTATAATAACATAATTTATTTCTACGTATATCTTTTTTTAATGGAACCATTAGTTTACAAATAACAATATATTACCGTATTATTAACTGTGTCACATATGTGAGGAAGTTTCTTATCGATCAATGAAGCCATTGCGATGCCTGCAATTTTAAAATAAATTTCGGTTATTAATTTTAATGTTTCATAGATTTTTAATATTTATTAGAATAAATTACCAAAAAAATAGCAAACAAATTTTTTCAACAACATTTCTTTTAACTACATTAAAAAATTAAATATATCCAACTTAAATACAAACAAATTATATAAGTGTTTTTTTTTTTAATAAATAACCCTAATTTTAGCACTTTATTCGTATTTTTTATCTCCGTATATTATTTTTTAAAATATATCATATTCGTATTTTAGTTTTTATATTATTTTAGCAAAAAATGTTTCAAATGTATTACTTGAGTGTTTTTATATTAATTTAATAAATAACCCTGATTTTGACATTTTCTTCGTATTTTTTTCGTATACTATTTTTTAAAATATATTATTTCTGTATTTTATTTCTTTATATTATTTTAGTGCATAATGTTTCAAATGTATTATATAAGTGTTTTTTTTATTTTTTAATAAATAACCCTGATTTTAGCACTTTATTCGTATTTTTTATCTCCGTATATTATTTTTTAAAATATATCATATTCGTATTTTAGTTTTTATATTATTTTAGCAAAAAAATGTTTCAAATGTATTACTTGAGTGTTTTTTATATTAATTTAATAAATAACCCTGATTTTAGCACTTTATTCGTATTTTTTTCGTATACTATTTTTTAAAATATATTATTTCTGTATTTTACTTCTTTATATTATTTTAGTGCATAATGTTTCAAATGTATTATATAAGTGTTTTTTTTTATTTTTTAATAAATAACCCTGATTTTAGCACTTTATTCGTATTTTTTATCTCCGTATATTATTTTTAAAATATATCATATTCGTATTTTAGTTTTTATATTATTTTAGCAAAAATGTTTCAAATGTATTACTTGAGTGTTTTTTATATTAATTTAATAAATAACCCTGATTTTAGCACTTTATTCGTATTTTTTTCGTATACTATTTTTTAAAATATATTATTTCTGTATTTTATTTCTTTATATTATTTTAGTGCATAATGTTTCAAATGTATTATATAAGTGTTTTTTTTTATTTTTTAATAAATAACCCTGATTTTAGCACTTTATTCGTATTTTTATCTCCGTATATTATTTTTTAAAATATATCATATTCGTATTTTAGTTTTTATATTATTTTAGCAAAAAAATGTTTCAAATGTATTACTTGAGTGTTTTTTATATTAATTTAATAAATAACCCTGATTTTGACATTTTCTTCGTATTTTTTTCGTATAATATTTTTTAAAATATATTATTTCTGTATTATATTTCTTTATATTATTTTAGTGCATAATGTTTCAAATGTATTATATAAGTGTTTTTTTAGTTTTTTAATAAATATCTCTGATTTTAGCACTTTATTCGTATTTTTTATCTCCGTATATTATTTTTTAAATTATATCATTTTCGTATTTTATTTTTTATATTATTTTAGTAAAAAACTCGTCAGCACTACTTTCCCAAAAAAAGTTTTTTCGTAATTTTTCCTTCTCGTATTTTATTTTTTCATTAATATATATTTTTTACCATTTTATTTTTTATACTATTTTTAATAAAAGGTTTAAAACCCCCCATCACATAAAAAATAAAAATATTAAAATAATCAGAATATAATAAGTCAAATAAATTTATAAAATATAATTAATCAACCTAAAACACACTTAACAAATAAATTACATAAAATAATAACGATATAACATTCTTTCCACATAACATCCGTATTACTTCAATGAAAATATAAAAAAAATACGAACATACCTTAATATCTCTTCTTAACCAAATAACACCTTCCAAAAAAATAAAAAAAATTATATCTATTTTAAATCTAAATCAATCATCAACAATAATAATAACAACTAAAATAAATAACTTAAAGACTAACATTAATTAAAAAACCTTCAAATTTATAAAAAGAAAGATTTACCTTTTTTTTTTCCTTCTTTTTCCTTCCCTGTTCTTCTTCTCTCTATTTTTTTTTCCTTCCCTCTCCTTCTCCTCCTCTTCCCCTTCTTTTTCTTTCTTCTTCTTCTCTTCTTTCCTTCTTCTCCTTCTTTCTTTCCTTCTTCTCCTTCTTTCCTTCTTCTCCCCGAAATGAACTCAAGGGGACCATATATTATGGTCCCCAAACAAAAAAACAAAACCCCTCTGAATGAGGGGTCAAATCGGCGTGGGTGGGTATGGGCATTGGGCACCGGTGCCGCCTCTGGCAGAGGCAACACTGGTGCCGCCTCTGCCATCAACATGTTCTTTTTTTTTTTCGTTTTTTAGCTTTTTTTTTTTGCTTTTCAGCGTTTTTTTTTTTCAGAAAGTGTCAGAATTTTTTTTTTTACAGGGTGGTGCCGCCTATCACAGTGGCGTGACCACCCTGTTTGTACCATTTTCGTAAATAGTTTTTCACCTATATTATTTTGGAATTTTTAAATTTTTTTTGTAATAATTTGGTAAAAAACCCTTGGAAAACCATTGCAACCAATTAGGAAACAATGTGTGTCATTAAAATTTTTTTTTTATTTACCCTAATTTAACTAGAAAATTGAAAACAATAATCAAATAAAAAATTATATTAATATTAAATAAATAAGTTTCGATTTGTGCTCATCTAAATTGTTTGTGTTAATATAAGTGTATCAAGTAATTAGGCTTAGATTTGTGCTATGAACGAGTTGATTAAATGTGGTAGGTCTTGTTGTATGAGTCTTTTTCATGATTGAATAACATTGAGGTGGAATTTAGTAGATGCATGAGTTAATTGGGTTAAATTTGATGTTTGATTTTTAATTTGTTAACTGCTAAAACATTCTGATTTTGGTTGATGAATTGTGTGATGCACTAATATATAAGCCCTTATTAGATAATATTAAATAAGATTTACGTATAGTTAGCATGTTATAGGATGTAGTATGTATCAGTGGAAGCATTTGGCACTTGTGTACATATTATCGGGCGCTTGTGCGCGAATTCATTTTACTGCACTTGTCACACCCTAAATTTTCGAATCTATATTTGGATGGTTGACCAAGTGGATTTAGTAGGTATTCGTATGTGAGCCCATTTAATTAGTAAAGATTAGAACAATTTTATAATTTAGGCGCACCCTTTGGCGAATTATTTTGTTGTGTTATGCCATCTTGCGGACTCCCATTCTACGTCTGGCGAACTCGTGCGTTTTGGTGAGTTCTCCCATGCGCAAACATGCTAGCAACGACTTCAATAATTGCGAACTTAATTGTTCAATTATTAAATCATGGTAAGTGGGACATGTACCAATTACGTGTCACTATGCATGACATTTGAAGAGTTTCGATGGTTGTGCTTAATTAGTGGAATAGTGTGTGCATGTAAGGTGATTAGGGATCCTATTTAAAGTGGGAAGAGCTTAATCTTATATTTAAATAGAGGTATAAAAGAGGAAAAACTTTAATTTTCCTTTTCGGAGTTTTCTTTATTATCTCTGAAGAGAACTAGAAGTGTTTTCCATTGCTTGAAATAAGAACCTACGATCATAGCTTGTTTAGAAATGACCTTCAAAGCCAACCATTGATAATTTATTAAGTCCTCATTTAGTTTGAGTATTAGGAAATATAAGCGTGGTAGAAGTTGTATATATATATATGTTTTTACTAGAAGTTTTGGAAGGAAGAAAACCTTCCTCTAGTTAAATTGTTGCATATTGTCAATTCTTATGTTTTACATAATAGTCTCGGTCTTTTCTATATTTAATAGAAATGTTTGATTGTGTTTAGCTAAAGAAGTAGGAGTAGGCCCCAGTAAGTAGGGGATAGAACCCATTAAGTAGATAAAGCTTTCCTAGGAGTTTCTAGTAAGTTCCTTCCACTTTTGCTTTTGATAAATAATGAACTAGCTTAAAATTAATGTTGTCTTTCCAGTATGAAACATCCCTTACTTGGTTCGGTTGCCAAACCTGAGCTACGGAATGTTACTACAATTATCGAAGCAGATCACATTCAATTTAGGCTCAAATGTCCAATTAAACAAAAAATACTTTATAGACCATGCAAAATACAATTTACAAACTAAAACGAGTCTCAAATGGGCTTATGAGAGCTCTTAAGTCGACCCGAGAACAAATAAGGGTCAAACTGATTTTTTTTTTTAAA
This sequence comes from Gossypium stocksii, assembly GCA_020496765.1. Classification (NCBI taxonomy): domain Eukaryota; kingdom Viridiplantae; phylum Streptophyta; class Magnoliopsida; order Malvales; family Malvaceae; genus Gossypium; species Gossypium stocksii. The sequence goes on along the minus strand of CM035627.1, from coordinate 96,312,835 downwards.
AAAGGAAAATTTTGCAAAAAGAGGTCACACGGCCGTATGTCTAGGCCATATACCTTACTGTGCCTGTGTGGATTAAAAATTCGTATATTCTAATTATCACACGACCGTGTCACTAGCCCATGTGTGACACATAGTCGTGTGCTAGCCCTCGTGGAACTTAAACGTGCCTTTTTGTGCAAGTTTTCAATTCAACTTTACGATTAGATCAAACATATGCATTTCACCATTTTTAAACCTATTCCAAGCATTCTTAAACCACACCAAACATATCCTAATTCATAATCCTAAATATCTAACCAATATGCCTCATTAACACCAATACACAACAAAGTAATATAAACTATTATAAGTCATTCAAACAAACATTATAGCATGTATTAACGTTACATTTTTATATCAAAACAACCATACCGTCCCCAGTCACCTTAATTCCATTATCCACATTCAAAATTGGTCATCCAAAAGCTTTAATCTTAGATTACCATATTGCCATCATTCACACTTATATACATGCTATATAGACATTCAAAGTTAAACACCATATAAGTTCAACTTGTGATCAACCAAAATAAAACATATACAAGATACAAAATAACACTCCTAGGTACATGTTAAAGGCTACAAGTATACCTTGTACCTCAATATGATACCCAAATTATACCAATTCAATTTATACAAATCTAACATATATTATATAACACTCAACCATTTATAATTCATTCAATTCCATATTATTTACTTTATGCCATTAGTCAATTGCTATCTTGTTAATATCTATTTCACATATAAATATTTCATAGCATCACACATTACCATATTAAAGGCTACAAGTATACCTTGTGTAATACCCCGAACATTACTATAATAAGAAAGTAAGATATTATCATTGATATAGTAAAACAAGGAAATGAAGTGACAAAAAGGGAAATTTTGAGTTATGTCAACATTGAGAAGTATATTGTGATATATTAATTCAAGAAAGGACTAAATTATAAAAGTGAGAAAAGTTTTGTTGCCCAAGAGTAAATACTCAAAATTTGAGGGGTTAAAGTGTAAATATGAAAAGGTTGAAGGACCAATAATGAAAATATTTTAAGGGTGGACGAACTAGAAACTAAAGAAAATGGATGAATTAGGACCAAATTGAATAGGTAAAGAATTATGAGGGACTAAATCGTAATTTTACCATATTAATTGATGACTCAATGATGGAATTTTAAAAGATCATAAAAGAAAAAATGGTCAATTAGAAAGAGAGAGAAATCTAGAAAGTAATGATGATGTTAGTGATATTTTGGATTAAATAAATAAATAAGTGTTAGTTATTAATATTTTAATGAGATATTTTATTATTATTTTATTTAATATATAAGGAGGGAAAGATGATGAATTCTTCATCTTTATGCAATTAACGTGATAAGAGAGGAGAAGAAAGAAAGTTTTGCTTTCTTTACAAGTTGGTCCTTCCACTAAAAATTCACCATTATCACCTAGAAATCAAAAGAATTTCCATGGTTACCAAGAGAGAAAAATAATAAGGAGACTTTGGGGAGCTAGAATATCAAGTTAGATTCAAGAAATAGAAGCTGGAGGAGAGAGAAAATTAAGTTAAAGATTGAAATCAATATGACAAGGTAAGAACATCAAGATTTTAATATATTTTTAAAGTTGATATTATTGAAAAAGCATGGAAATGATGTTAATGTAGAGTTTTCTTATATAAGGTTCTATGTTCTTGATATGTTAGTGGAGAGAAATAAGAGAGTGATGGGAAATATTGTGGAGAAAGGAAATAAGAGTGTTATAAACTTGGTAATTAACATTTTGCACTAAAACAGTTTTGGACAGTATCAATAGTCAAACTTTGAAAAATCACTAAAAATTGTGGAAATTGAGTTAGAGGTTGAAAAATATGAAATTAAATTTTATTGAGCTTAGTTTCTCATAGAAGAAACGATGTAAGCAATGGAATTGTAAATTATAAGATATAATAAGTTTTGTGGGACAAGGTTAGAATAATTTCGAGTTCCCTTATTCTGACTTTGGAAAATCGTCAAAAATTGTAAAAAAATAACTAGGGACTTAAATTTATATGTTTAAATTCTTAATGAGTCTATTTTCAAGAGAAACAAATGGAAACATCATCCAAACAGCAGAATAAGGATAAATTTGAAGATTTTACTGTACCTATTGGCTAAACTATAAATTCTGAAAATTTTATTGTTGAAAGATATTTGAGTCTAGTTTCAAAAACATCAAGAGGATCTTAATTTGGAGTTCTATAACTCAAGATATAAATCATTTAGTGGCTATGATTCAAATGGACAGCTTTAAATAAACATATAAGTAAATAGTGAAATTATAGATAATGTTATTTATAAGCATGTTATATACATTAAGGATGTGGAATGGAGAGGAGGAGGAGGAAAATATATGAATATTTAGTTAGCATGGGTTTATACTAAAAATGGCTAATTTGCATGTTTTAGGCTCAGGGACTAAATTGAACAAAAGTAAAACTTTGGGAGTAATTTTGGTAAAATTGTTAAAAATGACCAAATTGCATAAAATGAATTGTTTTATTATTTAAATTAATAAATTTAATGAAATTATTAACTTAGATCAAGATCGGGTGGAACATAAAGGAAAATAGAACATTTTTAAAATGCCTCTGAATCTGGGTATTTCTGCAATTTAGCTAGGTAAGTTCGTGTAACCTAACTATGAATATTAAAAAGTTTGAATTACATGATAATTGTTATGAATTTCATTTAAATGTTAAATGTATAAAAATGTAATAATATGTTTGATATTACTTGAGAAAAGGGATAAGTCCTGGTTGAATAAAGGAAATTCGATGGATTAGTGTAAAGGTGATTCTGTATCTATTGTAAATAGGATTTAGCTCGGATGAGTAATCCTGATAAGTCTCTCGAGCATTATGAGATAAAGTTCTGCAAGTACAGTGATTGGTAGTAATTTCGCATAAGTTATGGACTACCGTAGCTCTATGTGAGCATCGAGGTATATAGTTTGATAAAGTTCTGCAAGTATAGTGATTGGTAGTAATCCGCATAAGTTGTGGACTACCGTAGCTCTGCGTGAGCATCGAGGTATATGATTTGCCCAATTGTGATCTTGCATATGTTGCAGACACAAATGCAACTCTGTATGAATGTCCAGATATGACTCGCATGAACTACATGAGATATGGCTATCTAGTGCTCCTATTAAACGACTTTCCCAATTATAAGTTCTTTGTGAACTATACATGACATGTGGCTCTTATGAGCATACTTGTTTAGCTCGGATGAGCCTAGTGATATGTGATACATGTTTTACCCGAATGACTTGAAAAGGTTGCTTGAGAGTTTCGTACACTTTAAGTGCACTACATGAGAATATCCATCGATATTCCGATAAATTCAACGGGTAAAATCTTGACAAGAGAGAGGGAACATGAACATGAAATGAATCATTACATGTATCTGCCTGAAGTACATGAAAATAATGATACAGAATATATGGAAATGTGAGATGATAATATATGAACATGGAGTGTAGTTGATAAATATGTTCAATTGTGGTTACAAAAATCGTATGCCTCAAATGTACTACTCATGTGACAATGATAATTTAAATGACTTATTAGGTAAAGTTATGACATGAAATAGTTAGTATTCGAGACAAATGATTATGAAACATACTTGAAATATAGAGATATGATTTGTATAAGTTATATGAATACATGATGTAGAAAGTATATGTACAGGAAAATCTAATGATTGTTGATCCCATACATGTTTCTTGATATTTATATGAATTATATGACTAACAAAGGTGGTGAGGATGTGTGCTAGGGCTTGTGACCTAATTGATTGAATATGTTTTACATGTTTATTGTGAATATAAATGAATGGTAAGTTAATTACCAAGTTATACGGACTTACTAAGCATTATATGTTTAATCTGTTTTAATTTCCCTTGTTCAATAATGATTCAGAAGCTCGTTGGTTGGGAAGCTTGATGAAGATCACTCACACTATTCATTGACCTTTTTGGTATAAATAGTAAGTGAATCATGGTTATAATGGCATGTATAAGTTGATTAGCCAATGTTGACATATAAATGTTTTGATTATAACAAGTCATCAGAATGGCATATGATGAACATGTTTTGGTATGTATAAATGAGGCTATAATATGTTGATATGTAATTGAAATGGACAAATAATAATATAGTTTAGGCATATAAATGAATGGCTAGTGATAGTATAAAATTGATGAATATGCCTATACGTAAATTTGTTTGATTAGTAAACATTTGGATACTTGACCATATGAATTGATATGTCATATATATAAGACTTAATTAAGTCTTGTAATAAATGTCTTAAATTGGTTGGTAAATGTGTTAAAGTATTCATGTAGGTGCAAGACAAGTTTGAGAGGTAAAATGAGACTAAGAAATAGCCTTATTATGTCCACACGGGTAGAGACACGGGCGTGTGTCTCAGCTGTATATGACACACGGCCAAGCACACGGGCGTGTGATTTGGTCGTGTGACCCCTACACCTAAATAAATTACAAGTTAGAGAGTTACACGAGTTAGGAACATGGACGTGTGTGTCCTGTACCTAAGAAAAGTTTGAAATTTCGTGAAAAATTTCCTGAGTTTTCGGTTTGGTCCTAATTCGATTCTAATGCATACTCTAGGCCTCGAGAGCCCTCATAAGAGACTATTTGATTGATTTTAGTATGAATACTATATGAGCACTGTATTTTGATGTGAAATATTTGTTATCTGTTTTGGAATTTTCTGGTAATGCTCCATAACCCTATTCCAGTAACGGATTCGGGTTAGGGGTGTTACAGCTTGTACATACGGTCTCATAACATAACCATTTGATACTACATATCTATTCATATCTATTATATATTTCATATTTCATATTTTTCTGTTTAATCATTTTGATGCCAAAAATATTACATAATAACAATTCAACTATAAAGCAAAACAATATAATACAAATATATCATCAATTAATAAAATAGGTCCCATATGAACTTACCTAGAAAAACAACAAGCAATTAAGGTGTCTGTGCCTAATTTGCAATTTCTCATTTTTCTCAATTATCTTCTGATTAGCTCAAATCTTGATCTATGTAACAATTTATTTCGGTTTATCAATTCCAAACATCTTAAAATAGCCCATTGTAGTCCTATATTAATTCAATTTAATTTTTCAAATGTTCTTTAAAGTTTTAAATTTTATTCAATTTAGTCCCTACCGAAATAGCTATATCTTTCAAATTTGAGCTTTGATTTTTAAATTGGTCTCATTTTCATCCTTCTACACCCCTTTATTATCAATAATTACAGAAATTTTATACCAAATTTTGAAATATTTACACTTTAATCCTTTTGACAAAAACATCAATTTCACTTTGCAAAATAGTCATTTTTTTTTCATTTCTAAGGTTAAAATCAACCATTCAACATTAAAAGCTTCAAGAAATAACAATGGAAACATTTTGAAACATTAACAGTTTTGAGATATAAGACACAAGTTAGCTAAATTGAGTTACAATGATATAAAAAAAACATAAAATTTACTAAAAACCAACTTTGAAAATCTTACCATACAATAGCCGAAAGAACTTGGAGCAAAAAACAATGGCTACTTGGTTCTTCTCTTTGTGGTTTCGATGAAAGAAGTAAAAATGATGGTGATGATAACTTTGTTTTATTTTTTTATCCTTTATAAATTTTTATATTAATATAATTATAATAATTTTAACATTAATCACAACCTAAACATCACTTAACCGTCCACTAGCATTCATATTGGAATTATTGTCACTTTAAACTTTGATTAATTATTCTTTTAGTCCTTTTAATTAATGAAAATCAATAGTGATTAATTTTTATTATTTTTACGATTTAGTTTTTGTATCTTAATTAGCCATCCAATCACTAAAATTTCTAAACTAAAATTTAATTTACCTATATAAAAACTTCATAAATATTTAATAAAAATATTTACAAGCTTGGTTTATGAAAATGAGGTCTCGATTCTTCATTTTCTAAAAGGGTTAAATACAAAATTGGTATATGTACTTAAAGTTTTTTTTGTCTTAGATTGATACCTAAACTTTTTTTTCCGTCAACTAGTTTGGTACTTTTTTTTAATACCGTTTAGGACAAATGCTAGTACTAGAAACAACAAGTGTCATTAATGACATCTTTATGATGTCATAATTTAAAAAATATTAAAAATAAATAAAAAATTTAAATATCATAATTTATTTTTAAAAAAATAAAAATCTAAAAAAAATAAAAATGATAAATTAAAAAAAAATTCTTCCTTAAATTTTCTGAATATCTCCATAAATTTGTTTCATTTCCCTTTGCTTGCATTTTCTTTCTATCTCCTGCTTTATTTCTTTGTCTATTTATGAATATCTTAGATTTTTTGAAAACAAATAATCTTTCTTAGAGTTTTTATTAATTGGTTTCTACTTTAGTTGGATGTGTTAAACTTAGATTTTTATTGATTATATTTCCACAGAAGATTTCTTTTTCACGTTAAAGGAGAGTATGTTATCAGAATTTATGAGATTTTTCAAATAAGTTTGAAGAAAATTAAAAAAAAATTCATCAATAACCCAATAACCCTTGATTCAAGATAACAGATAGACATGCAAACAAATAAAAAATTAAATGAATACTTGAAATGGATATTTAACAAAACCAATTTGAATATCAAGAAACAAAACCAAACAAAAACTCAAAATTGAAATTGTGAAAAAAAAAATCTACAAAAATTTTGTTTGCATTCTTCCTTTCCTTGGCTTATTGTCTTTCTTAATGGTGAATAATCGCTCTTTGTTTTGATAGAGAAAGTGACATCTAAGGAGAAATAAGAGATGGTATTGGAAAGGAGAAGGCAAATGGACTAAGAAATAATGTCTCGAGAAGGGGCTTTAAGGGACGACTGGTTGACCTTTAACGTAGGAAACATTGATTTGCATTAGTGGGTAACTTTCTTAAACACTCTTCCAAGCCAGGAAAGCTAGTGCTCGTGACCATCAACTCCTAACCCCAACAACCAACCCTTCAATCTTTCATAATACCAAGATCTTCAAACCCCATGGCTGCAGAAAATGATTTGGTAAAGGGCCAAATATCAACCACCATGACTGTAACAACCAACCCAATTGAGAGATCTGAACGGTGAAACCCATTTGAGAGATCTAAGCGGTGAAGAAGTTCATCTTACTAAAGAAAAGCTGTGGTAGAAGTTATAAGATGGTTCAATGGTCAGATCTTCAGGTCAGTGTTAGAGAAGTTCGAAAGTTGACAGTATTCTTGTGGCTTTTAGGAAATTCTCCAAGAAATCTAATCAAGGAAATTGAAAGAGGGAATGGAGAGCAACAGTTAGGTGCTACTTTCGAGCCAGAAAAATGACCAATCATGTTGGCGTAGGCTAGGTGCTGGTTAGGTTTGAGGGAGGAAGGAGAAAAGAAAAAGATGGGGAGAAATTGGGGAAAGGAAAGACAAGGAATATGAGAAAGCAAAGTAACAGGCAGTATATTTTTAGTATTTTTGTATATATTTGTAAATTTATTAATTACTTTTAATTTAATTTTTAGATGATGACATTAACATGATGTCACTAATAACATGTGTCATTGTTTGGTACTGTCACATGTCTCTGACTTAACGGTGTTAAAAAAAAGTATCAAACTAGTTAATGGAAAAAAAGTTTGGGTATCAATCTTGGACTAAAAACAAGCCTTAAGTACCAATTTGAGAGAAGTGGACAAGTTCGGGTACCAAATTTATACTTAACCCTTTCCAAAACCACTAACTTTATGGTCAAACCACTTGTATTTAATTAATTGTCTAATTAGATATTTTATCAGATCTAAAATCAATTTAATTTTATGATAGACTCGTAAATAATGTTATTTTCGGTCCCACTAAAATGGGCTGTTTCACTTGTACCCTAACTAACTATCCAATTAACAAACTTGTTAGACTAAAATTAAATATAATATTATAACTAATATTTACGGACTTGATCAGTGAAGAATGACGTTCCAAAACCATTGTTCCCGACATCATTGACTTTCGGGTCGTTGTAAGGTAAAGTTAGTATTATATTAGAAATTACATGTGCATTCTTGTGTTAACAAACTGTAAATACGAAACCAAAATAAATATGTATGAATAAAAAATAATAATAAGAAACCTAAAATAATAATAAGAAAAATAAAAATAATAAAAAAATTGAAAATGCAGAATGACTTAAAAGAAAATGATATGTGACAAATTTTTAAAAAAATATGTGCAAGTTTAAAATAAACAATATACGAAAACTTAAAATAGATAATATAAAATAGTTTAAGATGATATAAAATAAAACCACTTTAAAATAAACATTATATAAAACAATAAGAAAAATGAATGATATATAAGATAATTTAAAGTAATAATATAAAAAAACTTAATCAAAATAAAACTATTTAAAATAAGTAATATAAAAAATAATAAAATAAAACAGCTTGAAATAAGTACTACATCAAAATTTGGAATAAATAAACAAAATACAATTTGCAAAAGGGTGAAAATAAAATAAATCTCTATACAAAAATTATAAATAAACGAATAAAAATAAAAAGAATAATTAATAATTAAACAATTAAATGGATAAATAAAAAAAAGTTAAAAAAAGGCCTAAGCCAACCTAACTCTCACAATATGTGGATTTAACGAAATTCCTCCACCAAAATCTAACTCAAACGAAAGCAACTAAAAAAGAAACGAAGATGAACGAAGAACAAAATAAGAACAAGTCACAGAAAATAAGAACACAAGAGAAAGAGAAATTTGAGTGGATGCTCTCAAGAATTCTTATTGCTCCCTAAAACTCAAGTGATTTACACTGAAGGGAGAGGCCTCTATTTATAGTTGAGCCTCCCCAAATCCAATGGTACAGATCAATTACATCAACAGCTAAAATTAAAGGGTATCTACAAATTAAATCTCTAAGATTACAAAATCATATCTTCTAAGATTGCATATCGTATCTAAGATTGCATATCATTGAAGATTATGTTTCCATATGCGTCAAGCTTGTAGATGGACCTTTAATCTTTTCAAGTAATGGGCCGTTCTGATCGGGCCAAATAATATATTTGTAATTTTGGACTGGACTTAGACTTTATTTTATTATTTTGGGTTTATTATTTTTTGTATGGGCCCGTGCTAAATTGGCCTATTACAATTTTTATTAAAAAATGTTGGTTTAAATAATTATTGAAAGACTAATGTTGTAAGGTTTTAGATATGAAATAGGATAAGTTATTGAATTGGGATATAGAAATGAAATATATGAAATAATGATTTTATGAAATGATTATTGATGAAATGCATGAAACAAATATTGATATAGTAAGAAAATATATACAAATTAAAATGAAGAAAAGCTATTTAAGATACATATTATTAAGAAAATTTAAAGTTATAAATGCATGAACGATTTAAAGTAAAATAGCGGTAAGATTAATTGTGCATATTTATTGTTTTTACTTTAAGTATTTGAATTATAGTAATACCACTGGGTGTATACTCAGCGTACGGTTTGTTTCCGTGCGCAGATTAGGTACATAAATTTTGAAGAGTTGTATTTGAAATTACAAGCTTTCATCTCATCACATCTTCAAGCAACAAGAGGGTATGTTTTAAAGTTTAGAATAAAATGGCATGTACTTAGGAAAAATCAAGTATGTACCAAGTAGTAGTAATGATTAAATTATAAATTATTTAAATTTATTATTTGTCCGTTTTATGTTCTAGTATATTAGTGACTAGTCAAGAAATACTTTGGCACCAAATGTAATATTCCTATATCAAGTTCCTTGAGTCGAACATGATATAGGGGTGTTACAAATACACTAGACTTGTCGAGGGCTGAGTTACCCACCTAAAATTTGGGAGTGTTTGGACAAAAATATTAAGCTTAAAAGTGGGCTTGGATAATGAAATTAGGCTTATTTAAAATATGGGTCAGACGCAGGCTTAAATATTCAAATCTTGAGCTTGGCCTGACTCGGACTATTTTCAACAATATAATTTTTTTTTCATTTATTTTATAATATGCCATTTATATCATAAGAAAAATCAAATATATTATACTATAATGTAAATATTAAGAAATATATTAGTTTATTTATGTTTAAAAATTTTATAAACGAAAAATATAATGATGGTAAAAGATATATAATTAATAAATTTTAAATAAAAATAATTATATTTTAAAAAAATTTAAAAATAATATGAGAGAGTTTAAATAAGCTTGAATTAGCCATTTATAAAAATAGACAAATTTGAGTAAAATCTAAAACTCATATTTTTTGCTAAGAAGGATTTGTACTACTGTTTCTTGTATTAATACTACGCATAGGTCGTACCTAAACTCCACAATGTGAACATTATCTAACTACTTTCCCCTAAGATAGATGTGAACATTATCTAAGAAACACAACTGAGTGGAGATTATGATTACCAAAAAGAAAAAAAAAAGGGGGGCAGAATGAGTTTCCATGCATAATTGAGAAAGGGAATTGGAATCCATTAATAAGTTTCAATCATGCATAATTGAGTTTCCTGCAAATTAAGTCCACTTGTTGAAATTGTATGGAAACCTTGTGAATGGAATGATCATTTTAATTTTAATTTTTATATTACTTCTCTTCTTATAATGTCAACGGAACAATAATCCAAAACTAGAAGGAAAAAAGGCTTAATGAAATATAATATCCTTATGCATGAGGATAATATGGATTTCAGACCATGTTATACTTGGGTTCCCTCTAATCTCTCCTTTCAACGGCAGGGATTGTGCCAAATAACTTGGTATATGTGGCACTTTTCCTTCATGAGTCTCTCTCTATATATATCACCTCCACACTTCTGAATGCAAACAAGCTTTCAACGTACCACAGGGACACTCACTTGTGCTGCTTCAAGGATACGAAGAAAGAGAATGGAAAACTCCAAATATGAGGGAGAATCCTCTTGGTCCACTGGACTTTGCGACTGCTGTTCTGATGTTTCAGTCTGTTAATTTCCAAAATGTTAATTTTGAAATTAATTATTTCTTCATTTTATTTAAAATTAAAATATTCAAATTATTATCTTTAACTTTTATCCATAATTATTCAAAATAAAAATAAATCTCATATTAATAAAAATAAAATTATAGAATAATAGATTTTCAAAATTCAAGATATACTATTATCAAGCAAAAAAAATTATATTTAGTGCCAATTTTTACTAATATATCAAACATTTTTATAATATAAATTTAGGAAAACAAATTTAATACTTAATTTTTCAGCATTTAATTATTTAGTTTATCAATCACATCCTAAATGTAAATCAAATATTAAATATGGCGTATAAAAGATACTAATATGAAGCAATAAGTAATTTTTAAAAATTTATTTTTGTTAAAATTTATTTATAATAATTATGTTAATTTAATATTTTTCTAATTAACTTAAATGTTATGAATTGAATGACGCATAAGTAATTCAACCATTTTTTAAATATTATAATATAAATTTTAAATTCTATAATTCAATTTTTTTATATAATAATTCCAAATGTTTTAAGTTTAAAAGCACATATTTAAAAAAATAAAAATAGATGTTTTTAAATAAGAACAATATTTATAATATTGCAAAATTTATTTAAATTAACAAAAGGTTTAAAATATATATAAAGTACTTTTAAACTATTTTGTCAAGCTCAAAATGTAATACCCCACACCAGGGGCGAAGCCAGAACATATTTTTAGGGGGGCCGGATGAAATTTTATTTTTTATAGTTTATATCTTTATAATTTGTAAAGGATTAAATTGAATTTTTATAATTTTAGGGGGGGCAAAGTGCAATTTACCTTTACTAATTTAAAATTTTTAAAAATTTTAAAGGGTCAAAATTGCAATTTTATATTTTAGGGGGGCCGGGGCCCATGCCAGCCCCCCTGGCTTCGCCCCTGCCCCATACCTGACCTGACCGTCGAGTTCGAGCTACAAGATGCCACATTCATTGTTGGAACAACTATGATCAAATATAATCAATTTATACCAGTACACATCTAAATAGGAGCTATATATGAATATGTATACGAGGTTACGAAAGCTCTATTGCTAACCCCAGATCGAATTAGGATTAAACTGTAATGGTTTCAAAAATCTCAAGTTGACGCCACAACTTTAAGGATTCCTCGTCGGGGTGCAACATAATGACTTGGTATCTTCACGACATGATCGTCTGTTTCTAAATGGTCTAATTTGGTATCTTTTTGAATCACTTAAGCATTTCAAATACACATTTGCCTTCATAATTTTAGCAAAACATACACATCCAATGGATTCAATTATAAATCATAATACCTTTTGAACATATATACATTCCATCCATTTCATCATTTTTATCCAAATATCTAAGCAATTTCATTGTGCTAACCATTAGTCTACTTAGCATAAGTATACATGCATATATACATACATTACCATATAAACTAATAGCATACGACAATTTATGCATTACCAAATATTGTGACAATATAAATTGCACAATCGAAACATATAATCACTTCCAAATTACCAATTCTAACTCCAAAAGTTCACAAGATCACATATTATACCAAAAACCAACTCAACCTAGGTACATGTCATATATTTAAACAACATGGGACTATACAAACATAGCTAAGCCGAGGATCTCTAATTGGACATTGGAGTCGCTTCTCGTAACCTCGAGATTATATTATACCTATGCATGGAGAAAACAAATTGTACATTGATCAATAAAGCTCAATGGTATTTTCATGATTCAAGTCAATATAGTACAAGTATCAAATGCAAACAATCAATTCAAGTCTAATTTTTAATCAATTCAAATACCACATGTGTCAATAGTTCCCATTAACATATGACATACATATATAGATATATAGGTAGCAATTTGTACTTCAATTCACTAACATGGGCACTTAACTTATCATTCATGCCATTCAACATTAAAATACAAATTATTCATCATATATCATACCAAATTGAAGCATAATCCAATCAACCAATTCATATGATTGTTTCATTCCTTACTTTCTAAAACATATCTAACCATTTTTCCCATATATTTCACTTCATACATACTTGAACATTTCATATCATCATTTATAAATATATACTTATACATACACATTCATCAATTTATATATTCAATTTCATCTCAACATTTCAATCCATTTTCGAGCCTAATAGCTCATTCATATCCAGTCGGCCCCCAAGACTTTTTTTTTTAACTCATTTTGCTTGACTTTTCACATGCTATCAAATATCACATTTAATATATGTGCAATTATACCTAATCAATCACATTTTATTTCAATTTACCATATAGCCAAATCATGTTTATATAACCCTATTAACCAAACACAGATCTAAAATGGATACATGAATCTATCACCCTGGGTTGCCCGACAACGATGAATCTCTATGTACAATCTAACACCCTGGGTTTCCCGACGACAATGGTTTTAAATCAATACTCGAACAACTAATAGGGTAACCAAATTTCCAATTTCATTACACGATTCAAATCATACTTTATCATATCCAATTTATCATCAATTCAACTCAATTTCATACCAATTATCATATATAAGCTAATTCATGAAATTTCTATTCTATTTAATACAATCCCTGTCTCGATATTCAATCTCAACCATAGCAATTCAATTCAAATAACCATTGACAACTCACCTCAACGTTATAAAATGCAAAATGCCATGAAAATGCAAAAATTAAATTGATCCTGAATCATAGAAATATAAATTGATAACTCTGTCACTCGTCATCGACTCTCACCTTTCCTTTCCCTCTCAACGACCTATCGTCGTCTTTAGCTACAGATAATAATTCAATAATGACACAATATCAAATTTCATACAAATCACATTCAAATACAAAGTTAAATATATATTTTTAGTTTATTCGATTTAGTCCTTAAACTCGAGAAAAACATAACTTTCGATCTAAAGCTTCGAATTAAAATCTAATTTCACATATACTCATTAGGGAATTCTACTTTCTATTCCTACCTAAATTTCCTAATAGTTTTTCATTTTATTCAATTTATAATTAAGCTTAAAAATTTAGTCATTTTTCATAAACTAAGCTTAATTTCTATAAATTTCACACTTAATTCATCCAATTCTCAACAATGGAAACTTATCAAAGTTTCAAAAATTTATCAACTTGGTACATAAGATAGCTAAATCAAGCTCTCATGACCTTAAATCCATAAAAATTACATGAAAAAGACTTAAATTACCTTAGATTTTAGCTTAGCCGAATGTAAGCTTGAACCTTCCACCATAACTTCCTTTATTTTTCTTTCTTCTAATTTAGATGGTGGAGGAAGATGACGTTATCGTCTTTTCTTCCACTAATATCTTATATATATAATTAACATTTTATCAATCAAATTTAATTTAATTAATTGTGTTTTATTATAAAATTTTATCTTTTAATTAAAACAAAATGAATTTCATCATTACCGTCCACTAGTTATTAATTACGATTGGTCCATTTATCATTTTAGTCTATTGCATAATTTCTATCTAGGTCTCCAAACCTTTTTCTAATTAAAAATCTATAGCAATTATACTTTTCAATTTAGTTCCTGAGCCTTAATTAACCACTTTTTGGGCTAAATTACTTAACTGAATTTCAATTCACCTATATAATAACTCTGTACACATCATTATTTAATATTTATGGACTCATTTTACGAAAATGTGGTTCCAAAACTGTAATTTTCGACACCATTGGAAATCGAGTCGTTATACGAAAATTTTAAGAGGAGGCTGAATTGATATTTTGAAAATTCTTTACAAACTATTCAAAATGAAAATATGAAGAAAGAATAACTTTACATAATGAATTTGTAATGGCACTTGTTTACCTTCACCAACTTATATTTTCACCACTAAGGATTTTACAATTCGATACTAAATTGATACATTTCAAGGAAAAGATATAACTTTTACAACACTATTTGAAACATTCGAAGCTTTTCTCTTGACTTTTATGCTTGGATGGGTTCAACTCTTATGTCTTGACGTGTCTCTGACTTGTATTTATTCGAATGAATGAGTTTGTGAACGTTTATGGCCGTTGGGGGTAGATTTTAGCCGTTTGAAGCATTAAATTCGAGCCTAAAAATGGTTCCCGCAATGTTTTTCTCGAGACTTGGTTGAAAATAGTTATTATAAGACTATTGATAGGCCATGTCTCTAGACATGTAGTTCTTGAAACGAAGTTTTGCTAACTAATTTGTTTCTCCAAATTTTGAAAATCAAAGTGGAAGGATGAATTGACAAAAAAACATATTTAAAATTCATTTATAAAGATAACATAATGCAAGGTTCAAAAAAATCATACAATTTAGTCCTACTTGCACGAAGATATCACTAAGAAATCATGCCAAAAAAAAAAAATACAAAGACACCAATTATTATCAAGAGTTTCTTGTAACCAAGGCATAATCCTAAAATCAAAGAGTTGCATGCTAAGAATAATTCAATAAAGTCGTATGCAATTTCTATTTCTAGTACTCTCCATTACTATATGGTATTCTTAAAACATTCTCTTTTTTCATATACTTAATAACAACAAAATAAGTCATGAAAAGCATAATGACGAATAATATGGATACCAAAAGCTTCTATAATGATACCAAACAAATTTTTGCGAAACAATTCCACTCTTGACAAGTAAGTTTGAATAGATTTAAAGATGCCCATCTGAAACATTTTAAAGATTCTACGAAGGGATTGAAGTTTGACAGTAATTACCTTTGTTGAACCTTGAAACTCTTTTTTGAGGATCTGTCATATGTCTAGGGAAGTAGTTGCTCTAAAAATCAGAGAGAAAATATCATTTGTACCTGCTTGTTGAAGAAAGAACAAAGGTCGTGTGTATTTCTTTCTGCTCTTTCGAAGTCTTTGTTTATCATCTGCGGTCATTATACTCTCTTTATACCAGCTCCCAAAGTTCTTGAGACATAAACAAAGTCCTTATATCTTGATGCTCCAAAATTCGTAGTTCTTTCTTTTGAACAAAGGAATAAAAGGCTGGGATGAAGTTGCAGTACCACTGACTTTTTGAACAAAGGAATAAAAGGCTGGGATGAAGTTGCAGTACCACTGACTATCAGCATTAGGTTTGCCTGAACCACTCACATTGAATTTCTCTTTTGTTTCACTCTCTCCCACTTAATAAAACAAACTTAGTTTTGATATCAAAACATATTGATAAAAACAAGGATAAAATATGCTAAAGAAGATAAAAATAAAACTTGGAATGAAAACTAGAACTGAAGAGAAAGTGAAGTTGAATATTTTTTGATACATGAAAAAGAACTTAACACAACCCTTATAAACTGCACAAGTGGCTAAAAAGAAAAAGTAAAACCGAAAGAGCTAAAAATCTGCATAGTGGTGGATATATTATTAACAACACCTAGTTAAAATATAGGAACAAACCTAATTCCACAGGAGTGAAATACAGAGGTCTGACATACCACACAAAAATGTTTCTAATCCGACTATCGTTAATATCCAAGACTATGGAACGGTAACAAGATTTGAAAATAAAAAAAGGCGAGATTCATACAAGTTTTTGTTGAGCTAGAGTCCTTACAAAAACTAGAAAATGCTTTGTGGAAATAGCAGGGGATTTTATGAGACAAATGTTTGGGAAATTTTTAGAATTGAAGGAGTCTTTGATATTGATGCTAAAAAAATTTGGTAAGTATATCCTAATCACCTTCGGAGTGGACAAAAAGAGAAGGATGTTGAAGACCATGAACTGGTTTGCCAACATTGTTGAATGGTCTAAAGACTACTTGACTGCTAAGGGAGCAACTTGGATTTTTTATTGACTACCTCTGCATGTTTGCAAGTCAACTACTCTCCATGAGATTGCGAATTTGTGGCAATACTTTGAAGCTTGAGGATTTCAACTGTGGGAAGATGCTAATTTTGATTCATCAGTTTGAAGATGAGTTGAAGTGCAAATAGGGGGGGAAAGCTATTTGGTTAGGGTGATGGAGGCTATTTCTGATTCCGATAATATTGCAGCCATCAGCTAGCGATGATTAGTGGTGAATCGAGGGACCTCGAAGGAAAGCGACGAGTTGTTTGAGTCTCGGTTGGAGTTGGACAATGCATTAAATGTGCATGAAGAGAATGTTAGAAATGTGTTGTTTAAGGAAAAATTGATACTCTAGGTGTCAAAAGGCAGACAAGATTATTAATGATTGCTTGGTTAAGCCAAACGAAGAGATCTCAATGGGCATATTACCCCAACCATTGCGGTAGATTTTTTTAGTCCTAATGTTGGGCTAGGGTTGTGGTGGGCCCTCTCATGAAAAGTTTATATATTAATTTTTTAAAATTGAAAAAAACACCAACCCACCATGTGTAGAATAACTTTAAAGGAATTTACTTTTTGTTAATGGTTTATTAGAAAATATTCCTTTTTGAAATTGTTAATTTTAATTTTGAATTAATTAAAACATTTGCAAAATAAAATAAAATTTAGAAAGTAATTTGCAATCATTTTTTCCCTTTCTTAGCTTAAAAAAAATATTATTGTTGATATCTATGGCTTAAAATCGTTAGTGTTAAAATGGTTCACTATTATTGTTTTTCAGTGACGTGTTTCATAAGGAAGATGTTGAAATGAAAAATGAAAATAATATATATATTTAAAAAAAGACGTAATTTTAAATCAGGTTATATTTTTCCAGATTTCCTCGATTAATCTTATAATTCCAATTAAAAATAACTTATTTCTACGCATCATAATTAATAATATCATCTCTTTTAATTTCTTTCCATCCAATTTTAATTTATTATAAAACACACTTTCTTGTTGTCTTTGTTTTTTCACCCAGTCATTTCCGTCGCCATTAGAGTTATAAGTTAAGGTGTTGGGATTTTCGGAATCCAATGCGGCAATCATCGCATTCTTGCCAACTAACTGTTGATGCAGAGCCATTTTAATGGCCGAAAGCTTAGATAGCCTGAAATCCATGTTTTCAGGTCCCACAAACATTACTTACCATTGCCATCTCTTAGAGAAAATAATACTAACAGGGGTCAAATCACGATCTGGCATTCTTGTAAATCTGAAATAAAAGAAGGCCAAAATAGTAGTCAGGAGGGTCCGAATTTATTAAAGCAAGCAAACCGCCTTCCGACTACCTCGCGAATTCCCAAAAGACTTCCCCCTCTTCACTGCACAACGTTAAAACCTTAGCCATGACATCCCTCCCCTCCATCTCCTTGCACTTTCTAATCTTCCTCTTCTTCTTTCTCCACCCAATCCCAACCCTTGGTTCCACCGTCTACGACACCAGCCCCACCGATTACATCCGTACAAGCTGCTCTGCCACCTTGTATCCTGACCTTTGCTACACTTCCCTATCTGGTTACGCCAGTCAGGTCCAACAAGACCCAGCTCGTCTAGCTCGCATCGCCATTGGTGTCAGCCTCTCCAAGGCCCGTCACATGGCATCTTATGTCTCTAACCTCACCTGTGAAACAGCCTACGGCGCTGACCCACAAGCCAGCGCCGCCTTACACGACTGTTTTGCCAACATGGACGA
Organism: Gossypium stocksii; assembly: GCA_020496765.1. NCBI lineage: Eukaryota > Viridiplantae > Streptophyta > Magnoliopsida > Malvales > Malvaceae > Gossypium > Gossypium stocksii. The sequence continues at coordinate 96,294,074 of CM035627.1, read as the reverse complement.
TGCCCTGGATGAAATCCATGGTTCGTTAAGGCAAATGCGACGGCTGGTAGCCCCGGGTTCGGAGTCTTTCAGGTTCCAAATGGGGAACGTTCAGACGTGGATGAGCGCGGCTTTGACGGACGAAGAGACATGTACAGACGGGTTCGAAGATGTAACGGAGGGGCCATTGAAAACGGAGGTGTACGAGAGGGCGGTGGAAGTGAAGAAGCTTACGAGCAATGCTTTGGCGTTGGTTAATAGTTATGCAGAAAAGGGTGAGTAAAAAACCCAAAAGAAAAATGTATAATTTCTGATCAACTAAGGAATATTGTTAAAAGCTTTGCTTAAGTTGTTTCGTGAGTGAAATCTTAAAAAGCTGTATCTCTTTCGTTTGTAAATGGAGCAAAGTTTACGGAGTTAACTTAGCAGTCCATTTTCTTCTAGTGTTGACTACGTAAAGGTGAGCTTTCTTATGTAATTTTTAGGTTTCATTCGACTACAATCCACTCCTGCTTTTAAATATTAATACTTTGGCTTATTTATAATTCGAGTCATTTCATTAAGTTTTTCTACTTCAATTTTCATAATCATGTTATTATTATTAGAGATAAATTCGTGTAATTTGATATATAAATTTTGATCTGATATAATTATATATATTAATTTACATGAAATTTTAAGTTTGATTCAATTAATTTATATATTTAAAGAAATAAATATATCATCTTATTTTTATATTGGATAATATAATTATTTATGTATGTAATATATAAATATAAAATGATGTTATTTTAATAATTGTATTAATAGTTTGCCGGAATTAGGTTAAATTAAATTTCATGTCAAATTTTGAGATTGATAAATCACACCACTAGCCATCCAATTATTAGTAAATTTCTTTTTTAATCATCCAACTATGAAAAAGGAAAGTGATCAAAATGAAAAAGTATTAAAGCTGGGTGACTAAAATGAGTGTATAATAACATTAAATTAAAGGTAGATGATTAAAATAAAAATTTTTTGTAATAGCAATGCCTAAATGCAAATTTTGTGTAGCTAGGGGCTGGCAGGGGCCTCGACCCCCCATAAAATGAAAAATTTTAAATTAATAAAGGTAAAGTTACACTTTGTCCCCCCTAAAAATGATAAAAATTGGATTTAATCCTTTAAAAATTATAAAGATATTGACAATTAAAATGATAATATTATATTTTTACTATCGTAAAAATTACAATTTAATTTCAGTCCTCCTAAAAATATTTTCTGGCTTCACCCCTGTCGGTGACCAAAATAAAAACTTACGAAAGTTGAGTGATTAACTATATAATTTACCCATTAAATTAATACAATAATCTGTTGTCCTTGATTTTAAAAGAATAATAACATATGAATTAAAGTAGAATGGTAGTTTTAGAGCCATTTATTTTTAGTAAATCACTTTATGCGGAAGTTGAAATTTTGTTTTAGGTGAGTCTCTCAGTAGATGTCGGATCATCATGAAGAGGACATACAAATGACTAATAAATTTCAAATTTTATATAATCCATATTTAAGAAACCTGAACAAAGATATGAACCAAGTCAAATACAAAAATCTGGAAGTCTATAAAAGATCGTCAAACTCATATATAATGTTATTAGTGAAATCTTTGATAAAAGTGATTGCATAAATTACAATGCTGTAATACATCCCAAATGTGTTTGGTACAGCACAGCTAAGCAGCACCTCATCCAGGAAAAAAATTAATTAATTTAGCCCCAACTATTGGCAATTTTGATGTAGCTTTTTATAGAGCTTCGACACAATTATTTGCCACTGAAGAGCAAAGATTCTGATCAACAAAACCATGTGTTGGTTTATGCTACATAGAAAAATAAAAGGAGAATATATTTTGCCTTTATATATTTAGTGTTGACTTAACCGACACTTATACATACAAGTTTAAAGAAGATTTTTTTTTTTTTTACGGAAAAGATAATGACACGTCTTTATGATATCTAATCAACCTCACACTAGAATTGTCTCGATGAAATTGCATTGTATGAAGCAATATCATTATCACACGATAAGAGAATAATTTCTCTTTCTTTGTTCATTCATTCTTTTTATTCTTTTCCTCATTGTGTCCTAAGAATCTTGTAGTCATGTTGATTAATTACTCCATACCCACAAGCGCAAAAATACTCCAAACCTTCTCTCTCTCTCTATATATCCAATGCAATAACAAACTCTTGACAAAAGGGTCACCAAAATCCACGACAAGACACTAGAAGATCACACTCAAAATCCACGACAAGACACTAGAAGATCACACTCCAAGGACTAAATGAACCCAAAAAGGCACTGCTTAAATTCAGTATCACAATTCGTATAGCAGAAATGCACAACCTCACAAAAACGTCATGTAGCACACGCAATAGAACCTGCTTAAAAAATAATAATCCATGTCATCCTAGCCGAAGCTCTGAACAACAAGAATTTGTAGCTACAATCATGATATCAATTGGAACAAATATTTGTCATGTCGTTTGCTTACACCGTTTGAAGAGACGTAAAAACTAGTATGCCAATAGAGAAAACATAAAAGAAACCTTAAGTACCATAACCCAATTAATAAGGAAACCATCACGATATTTCTCCACCGTTCACTCCCGGACCTCCATGTCCAACCACCTCAAATGACTACTATAACAGACCATCAAGTTCCACCATTAACGAAATCACACCAAAGATAAGCAACCATTCACAATGAGAAGAATCCGTGAAACACCTCTCATTAGAAGCATCAGATTAGCAATAATTGATGCAAAAGAAGACAAATCAAATCCCCTTTTAACCCACCAACTCACCTGTTGGAAATTGGTTTTATAAAACTTCTCTAATGGCATTGTTATTGGATTTTATCGTTGAATTAGCAATCGGTTTTATACAACTTAAAACCAATTATATGTGAATGAGAACTTGTTCTCAAAGAACCGTGGAAAAAAATTTCAAATCCAAATTACAAGCTTGTATTGTGATTTGAGCTATGAGCTCGTGAGGATGAATACAGTTAATTATGGGAGTATTTTAATAAAAAGAAGTAAAATGTATCGTATAGATAATGATATAAACTCCATGTGTAATACCTTTAACCCATGTCCGTCGCCGGAATAGGATTACAGAGCATTACCTGACTTTCAGATCAAATACGAACATTTCATATCATTTAACATACATACTAGAAAATAATCATAAATCACTTATATTGTCCCTTGTAAAATGTATCGTATAGATAATGATATAAACTCCATGTGTAATACCTTTAACCCATGTCCGTCGCCGGAATAGGATTACAGAGCATTACCTGACTTTCAGATCAAATACGAACATTTCATATCATTTAACATACATACTAGAAAATAATCATAAATCATTTATATTGTCCCTTGTATGAGCCCTCGAGGCCCAAAAATACACATTAGAAACAAATCAAGACTAAACCGAAAACTCAGAATTTTTCACAAAATTTCAAAATTTTTCATATGTGCAGGGGACACACGCCTGTGTACTAGGCTGTGTGAAAATACCTGAGTATTCTGTTTCTAAATTTTAAAGATGTAGGCGACACACAGCAAAATCACACGTCCGTGTGTTAGGCCGAGTGTCGCACACGGCTGAGACACACGCCAATGTCTTTGCTCGTGCGGACGGAAATAAGCCATTTCAAGGCCACATTTCTCACTGATTTTGATATCAACCTAAACACAACATTTTAACACATTAATATATCCCAACAAACAATCAAAACAAGTCAAAATCATGTTTTAAACATAACATAACAACATTTATATACACCCAAATACCTAAACTTACCTATTTAATCCATCTAACTAGTCTACTAAATTTAACCACAAATTGAATACAATAGACCTATATCATTCACATCAACATCACTAATATGTCTCATTTTCAGCCCAACATATAAATATATATAAGCAAAATTATAATTATTATAACATTTACACAAGACAAACTTTGATTAAATCCACACAAACCCTATACATGCCATATAAACCATATTGAACATTTCAAAAATACTGGAATAAGCTGGATAGTGTGACTTGATGTGCTGGTCTGATCTTCCAACCTCTTGAAAATCTACAAAGACATTAAATAACTCGAGTAAGCTTAATGAAGCTTAGTATGTTCGATGGGTTAACATAAATCTTACCGAACCTACAATAACACATCAATTAAATAAATTCATTTAATGTAAACTTCCTACCAATCACAACTTCAATCGATGAATACACTTATTTTAGATCAATACTAATAACAAACAATATGATTTTCAATTTCAATTAAATATTCACTTACCAAGTCTTCCCAAATTGGTGAACGGCTTCTGGATAAGAGTACATCGTTTTCAGAAGCCTGAAGGCTGAACAGAAGCTCATGAGAGCTAAAAAGAAACCCATAAGGGTTAAGCGGAAGCTCGTAAGAGCTAAACAGAAACCCATAAGGGTTAAACAGAAGCTCAAAAGAGTTGAACGAAAACACATATGAGTTAAACAGAGGCTCGTGAGAGCTAAAAAGTAAGCATGAAAGTCCGCAACAAATGCTGAACCTCTGTTTACTTGGGTAATTTTTCACATTTTCCTCCAATGCTGTCAATTTGCCGAGTGCCGAATGTACTCAAATCCTGCGTTCCAATCGTTTCAAGCATTCAATTTAAATTCATAACTTCAACAAAATTTCACTCTCAACAATAGATATGAATAAATATATAATATCATTCCTCAAATAAATATATATTTTATATTAAAATTTAACCGTACGAACTTACCTGATTGAATTGTAATATTTGTAGAAGTTTAAGGACTATTCCGCTAATTTTCCTTTTTCATGAGTATCTACGGGTTCTTGATCTAAAATATAAAATTACTCATACATTAGCATATATTTCAGTTCCAATTCATTTCATAATTAATACTCTTCAATTTTTCAAATTTACACAATTACCCCTAAATTTTACAACTTTTACAATTTAATCCCTTAACTAGTTAATCTATCAAATGAACTAGTTTTTCTTAATTAATAAATTATTTAAATATTTTATGCTATTATACAACCCTTAACATGAATGTAATACCAAACCCTGATACTTTCACTTTTCACAATTTAGTCCTAAAATCAACATTTAACAAAATCACTTTATACAATCATCATATAACATAATTAAAGCTCTAAATCCATGTTTATTCATCTAAAACATCCTATATTCATCAATGGTAACTTCAAAAATTTTCAACAAAATAAAAAAACTAAAGCAACACTTAGTTGGACCTAATTGTAAAAGTCTCAAAAACATAAAAATTTCAAGAAAAGGGCAAGAAATAAACTTACATGAAGCTAAAATATAAAAACCAGCATCAAGAGCTCTTCATTGGTGTTTTTGGACAGAAAATTGATGAAGAAAATGTTTAGAAACTTTTAGGTTTTTCAATTTAATATCTTAATTTCATTTATTTCCAATTTTGCCATTTAATCATATCATTTTATCATTTTTTATGCTTATGCCGCCTCAGCCATCTCCTATAGGCTAATTTACTCTTTAATTCCTCCCTATTTACCATTTAAGCCATTTAATCACTATTTCTTTTAATGAACAGTTTTGCACCTTTTTTAATTTAGTCCTTTTTAATTAATTAACTATCAAAATGTTAAAATTTTCTAACGAAACTTTACACTACCTTAATGACACTCCATAAATATATATAAAAATATCTATGGCTCGGTTTACAGAATCGAGGTCTCGATACCTTATTTTCTAAACCACTTGACCTAATAAATCTTTGGTCTCGAACCAATGTTTCTAGCACCATTGAAAATCGGGTTGTTATACCATGTCTCAAAGGAATTAAGAAGGGGAACATAAAAAAAATCAATCTTTCAAGTCGTTTGTAACACCCTGATTAATTTAAGTCTGTTTTTACGGAATCTGACATAAATATGTATCTACTTCAGTGGTTAAGTGTTCTGGGTGTGTCTGAGAGGTCTTAGGTTCAAGTCCCACATTTGATAATTTTTCTATTTGAGATCAAAGTCTTACCCTTGTTGAGTAGGCTTATATAAAATTGTCTGTTAATTCATACCAGAATAAGCCCGCTGGTTTGAGTGGTAAGGGGGTTGCTGTGTTGGAGGTTTTGGGTTGGAATACTTGCGTAGGCGTGGATGTTATTTTTTGCCTCGGTTGGCTGAGAGAGTTTGAATGGAATTGGGAGTCTGAGTGAGTGGGTAGTTGAGATTGAGATGTTAGTGGGGAGTTGAGATATTGTTGATATCAGTTTTTATTTTTGTTTTTTCAAAAATATTGGTTCTCTCTCTCTCTCTTAAAATTTTTGACGTCGGTTGCTCTTCCTCTTCGTGTCACTCTAGATTTTTCTCTCTTCTGTTACCTTTCATTTTTTTGTTCAAACTGTTGTCGATATTTGCATTGGGTTTTGTGTCTTCTACTTAGGTTGTGTTTGGTACGTACACTGTAAATTTTGTGCAATGGTAGGTCATTTCAATTGTGTTATTAATGTGTATCTTATTGCTCAAGAGAAGTTCAGGGGGTTGGGGGTTCTCTATCAGTGATATAGTTGTGCGAAATCACTGTTGCTCATTCGAAGGTAAAGGTTTTGGTTGATTAAGGGATTGTCTATTTCGATGTAGTTTTAGTTTGGCATCGTTTTAGGCGGCTAATTCGACTTTTGAATGTTCAATTTTAGGTGTTGGTAGTCTAGAGAGTGCTTTCACATCAAAAGCATACTAGGTGTGTACCCAAAACATGAAAAACAGACTTTCAGTGAAAGTCAAAAAAGCATTCTGCCTACGCCACACGAGCATGTGCCTGGCCATGTGGTCGGCCATATGCAAGACACGGCCGTGTGTTTGGCGAATGTGTGGTTGTGCATAAGACATGACTATGTGATGGGCTACACGAGCGAGGCCAATCTGAGTGTGTGGGCCCGAGTGTGTGGGCCATACGGGCATGTAGGCCCACATGGGCATGTGGCCCCATAATTATGAATTTCTTTATAAGGCCGCTCGGGTCGTTCTAATCGACTGTGGGCCCATTGTAGGGTTGGTAAAGGCTAACCTAACCCTAAAATCATGTAATTTGATAGATTGATATTCTGCTCTGAGTATGACATTGTTACACATGTCTGGTTATTCTGTTATATATATTTGATATCTATATATGCGCATGTAAGCATGATATATTCTGTATGAATGATTGGGGCAGGAATTTTATTTATGGAGGAAGTGTTCTAATGGCATTTATCACCTATATTCTGGCAGCTTGGCTGCATATTATCTGATATGTATCGTAATGGCATGATATGGTATCTAGAAATGCGTGGGTGTTTTTAACCTCACATGGTGTGATAGTATTGTCAGAGTTGGTGTGTAGAGGATTGGGGTAGGATCTTGTATATGTGTTCTGCATATCTGATTCTATTATCTGTCTTTGTAAAGGACATAGATCCAAATCTGAATCTAACTGTATATATGATTTCTATATGTATTGCATGTCTATATCTATTGGGTTACACTGAGTTTACGAAAACTCACTCTGATTGTCTGTTCTGCTTAGGTAACCCTTAGACTTAGGTAGATCGGTGCAGCAGAGTCCCTTGGTGACCACAAGTTTGTGAACTGACTTTAAATAATGGTTTTTACTTAGTTAATGATTATTTCTAGGACTTTTGTAAATTAACGGACTTTCTGGACTGTTTGGTTTATTTTGGGTTTGGATGCATTTTTATTTTGTTGCGACGATTGATTAAAATCACAATTTTACAGAAACAATTGTTTTTTGAAAACACGAACATGATTTAAAAAATATAATGGTTTCTAAGTCTTCTGCTATAAATTAAGTTTTGGCAAATGAATATGGGTTATAAAACTTGGATGAATTTTTCGAACAACTATACTAAGCTTTATCGAAACGACTGTAACACCCTAAACCCGGCCTAGAAGTTTAGACCGAATTACGAATGTCCCATTGATCACCAAAGTGATCGTAGAAAAATTTCACAAATAAACTATCACTTCGAATCGAAAACATTTAATCACTTAAAATTCAGTCAGTAAAAATTACAATTAAGTTTAATATATGTAACTAAAATAAAATGTATGATTTTAAATTTAAAATAAAATTTGTACCATAGTTTTAGTAAAATCGTACAGTTCCAAAAACTGAATAAAAATTTAAATATGAAATTACCAACTAATAATTTATTTAAAACAAAATTTGTACCATAGTTTTAGTAAAATGTATGTTCTAGCATCAGAATTCAGAATAGTACCTGAAAGGGAAACAGAGGGAGGGAGTGAGCTACACGAGCTCTGTGTGAGCTTGAATCAAATCCAAAGTAGAATCACGGTAGTCAATTTAATAGCGTATCAAATTTAACGATACTCACAGAGTCAAAAAGCTTACCTGAAACTAACGACCCAACAGAACATAACAATTAGAGCACGCCAAATTTACAGACAAAACTCAACACAAGTGTTGTACGAACAAACAGAATATAGACAAATAATATAGCATTAAAAACACATAATCAGATGCTTATGCAATGCAGTCAAGTGATTAAAATAACCCGCCTGTCCAGCCAAACACACATCTCCGTCCCCCGATCATATCTGGTAAGAGCTATTTAAGCTCATCCAACCAAATCACACCACATAAGACCTTGTAGGCCCATCCAACCCTACACACCATATAAAGTCATCTCAAGTTACTTGGTAACGATAGTTTATCAATATGCAGTTAAAATGCCAGATCAGATAATGGTACGTAGTATAGCTAACGTACATGCGGTACAGTGTGATGTGGTAACCCGCTATGCAGGTAGATTGTAGTTAGACTGCTAGATCAAATAATGATACGAAGCATAGCTAACGTACATGTGGTACAGTACGATGCGGTAACCCTCTATACCGGTAGATTGCAGTTAGACTGCCAGATCAGATAATGATATGAAGCATAGCTAACGTATGTGCTATACAGTGTAGTGCGGTACTCTGCAGTACAGACAAGTTGCAGTTGAACTGCCAAAGCAAAATCATATTCAGACTCCCTTCTCTTCACAATCCAATCCCAAAATTCTTTATGCATATGCATGTATGCAGACAAACGAACAAAATAAGAATGCAAAGTTTCAAACAGTCACAGCCACAAAAACTTACCAACAGTCAATTAGTTACAGAATTCTTGTGCAGTCAGAGAATGCATATAACACACAAACACTTATAGACCAATCATCTTGAATTGGAAATGCGTGCGTTCACTTACCCAGATTCAGTATCAATTACAAAGCAACCACAAGCAGCAATCGCGCAATTTGCCTAAACAGAGATAACAATTCAACACATAACAGTCTAGGCCGAACCAAGGTCCCGTTCACCCCTTGCTAAGAACTCGCTAATTGACGGAACACACAGTGTCACAGTTAAGCTTAAGGTTGGCCTACAATAATTTTTGGCGAGATAGGGCCACACGCCCGTGTGCTCCGGCCGTGTGGAACAACCTAGGCTGTGTGGGAGGTCCAAACGCCCATGTGGAGAATGGCACACGGCCGTGTGGCAAAGGCACATGCTCGTGTCATGCAGGGACACGGCCTTGTGAATAGCCTGTGTAACTCATTGTCAAAATTAGCTAAAATAGAGTGCAGGGCAGACACGACCGTGTGAGGGTCCCACATGCCCGTGTAGGATCCTTAAATCCCCAAATCAGCCACATATCCGTATAGCCAGGCCGTGTGGTACCAAATCACTAAATCCCTAATTCCCAAGCACACACACCTGTCTACCCTGGGGACACGGCCGTGTAAAAATCAACAAAATCCTCATATCGGCCACACGGCTGTGTGGCACCAAATTTTACCCGCAACCCTAATTCCCCAAAAGCACACCACCGTGTGACTCAACACACACCCGTGTGGAAGCCTGTGTGGCCACAAAACACTTTAAAACAGTCCGAAAGATCGTGCTTTCAGCCATGCGGCACTTTCCGATCCTCGATAGTTTGACACTATACCAAAACTAACAGATTCTAAGCATAAAACAGTAGCACACAACAAAAAAAATGGAGTTTCGTACAATCCAACACAAATTATCAACTTCCATAAAATCAAATTAAAGTTTACAAACAAAGAAAAGATACCAAACCCACATCGGATTTTGCAATCGGAGAAGATGATAGAGGAGCGAGATTCTCAAAATCAGCGAGCAAAACCGTTTTCCCCAAAAGCAAAAGAAAAGAGACATAGAAGGAGTAAAAGAAAAGAAACGTTCCAGCAAAGAAAAGAAAATAAGAAAAAAAATAAAATAATAACCAACCTCTTAATAAAATATAAATAAATTTATATATATTAAATTAAAACAAAAATATTATTTAACAAAACTAAACAAATCTAAAATACTCCACCGAAACGCTCACATTAGGACTCGAACCCAAAACCCAGAGGAAAACTAACACTTACTTCTCCACCAGACCAGCAGACCCATTCTGTCACTTAACTGCACAACTAAACTTAATATGCCACCTACTCACTGACCCTAATCACTTAACTCAAAACTTCTAAGCCCAAAATTCGGGGCGTTACAACAACTCTATTTTCAAAACTCTTCTTTGTGACATCTGTAGATTCGGTCATAACATCTAGGTCAGGTTTGGGATGTTGCATCGTCCAATTAATAGAAGTAAAGCTCCAACACATTTTTTCGAGAATTCATTTCTGACCATTTTGAAGAACTCATGACCTAAAAACTTCTTGGATCAATTTTGGAGAATTAACTAAGAGTCCAACAAGATGTAGGACTTTAGTGAATGGCATATTTTGGAAGTCTCTTTAGCCATCAATTGCTATACTTTATGTTTAAATTTTAGTGTTTTATGTTATTTACAAGTTTATTCAAGATATTAAATATTTACTTATTTATTTAATTAGAGTTTCGATTATATAACACTTGTAAAATTAAATATTTAATTAGTTTTAAAAGTTTTTAAATTACTTGTTTATTCATTAAATAGAGTTTGATTATAAATTAAATTATTGGTTTCAAATTATATATCATTTTCTTTGTATTTTATATTTCTTTTAAGCGTAAATTATCCCATTAGTCACTTTAAATAGTGTTATTTATAACAATAAATAATTTACCAAATTTTTCTATGTGTTTTGGAATAAGTGGTTTAAGTCATTTCTCGAGTTTTTACCAACATGATATTCTCTGCTATTCTGAAACATTGGTTTGCTTATATTATGAGCTTTAATTCATGAACCAATAAAAATAATGAAAGCTTGATTAATAATCTAGGGGAAAATTAATAACTCTCAAGGGGATATAGCAAACTCTATCAAAGTTAGAATTTATTGAAGAATAAATTTCACTAAATTTTGACAGAGTGTCACGTTTAGTATCTTATTTTGGTTTAGCCCATGGTCTCTATTTATAGAGAGAATCACATGAGTCTAGCTTGAACAAGAATATGTAAAATAAAATACTCCCTTACTCTAGGAGCTAGGGTTGTCACCCAAGTTATTTAAGATGGTACATTGGGTTTATCTCATATGTTAGGAATAATTATATGTGTTATCTAGACTTTTAACCAACTCATATAATTTAATCAACTAAATAAAAAATTTTATATTTTTCAAAATATTATTATTTAATTAATTAATAATTAAATTATTTTCTCAACCTAGTTTTAATTCCATTAAAGTCATGATGACTAGTTATTTAATTACAATCAATTAAATAATAACTCAAATAAATTAATTTAATCCTTAAGTCATCTATTGTACATAGCGAGAAAACACATTCACTGTGGAAAGGTGCATGCGATATATTTCTCTAAATTCGCCATTGTCATATGTTTATCCCATCGATTCAAATGCAAATCATACATGGTTGTACCTAACTGGCGAAGTGACAAACACTTTCTGTGTTCACAAACACAATTGCAAATTATGTTCAAGTAATAAAATCTTGAGAGCCCAAGGTCGATCCACAAAGAAGTTGATTAGAATTTACAAGATTAAAAATTTTATTCTAAGACAAATATTTACCACCTAATTTTAGAATAAGTGGAAATATTGAAAATGAAGGTGGCTGAAGGAAGAACTAGAAATAAAAATAATTGGGAGAAATAAATTAAATAAAATAAATATCTAGAATGAAAGATGCTGAGGTTAGAGGATCCACTCTTAGTGATATACTAAGTTTAAATTTTAATACTCAATTTTAGTAGTTAGTTAGAATTCACACACAACGGACGTTCCAATCATATACTCCAACAATTTAAGTTCAATAATTTGGCATATGAATTGATGAGTAATGGTATGTCCATCAAAGGAGTGTCAAATATGACTATTCAAAAATTCAAGTCCAAAAGTTTAGAAAATAGATCCATGAGCAAAGGATAATGTAATGTGAAAATTCAACCGTTTAAGTTCCGTCTAAAATGTAACATATGATATCATACTCACTTATAACTTCAAAACTTATAGAAATGTTTAATAATTTATTATGCCAATTTTATATGTATACAATCAATCAAGGTTAATTTATTCAAACATTCATTGTGTTGTCTATTATCAATAATAAATCATGAATCATTCTTTTCAAGTACGATTCTAACAAGTGAATGATAATCCATTTTAGCCTAAGAGATGAGCATAGACTTTACCTTAGTATTTTTCAAAAGTTTTCAATCTTTCACCTTAACATGGAAAACTTAAAAAATAATAAATCTAAAGGCTATTTATAGAGGTTTAAGAAGAACTAAATGAAAATGAATAGTCATGATAATAACCAATTGCTATTGCCACTTTTTTGTCATTTTTTTTGGAATCATTGTACACATGCAACTTCACGAGATTTTTGAACTATGACAACATCTCCAATTGAGAAAGGCCAAAATAGTTGATAAATGATATTCCTCCTGTTCATTTACTAGTAGAAATTTCAACTCCAGACGCTAAGTATATTAGGAGATATGGTCCAAACACCAAAATATGTTAGAATTGTCCATCATTGTGAAACTTTACTTTTGAATTTCTTACTAATGCATTTCGATATTGATTTTCCAATATTTAGATAGAGTTTCAAGTTCCCTTTTTGATGATATAAAGTACACCCAAAATAGAGTCTTGGAGCCCGATATATGATTGAAAGACTGAGAAGTGTTGAAGTTGGAAGTTCTAAATGTGTTCAAATTACAAATTTTGAATCTTTGAGCAATGGATTATCACTCTTCATCTTAGATCAACTTTTGTAATGCCCCAAGATATAGGGAAGTTAGATGAAATAAATAACTAAGAAATAAGCCTTAGGCTTGATGGTTAAGTAGCTAGTATGTAACACCCCTAAACTGAATTAGTCGCTGGAACAGGGTTACGGAGCATTACCGGAGTTTACAAATTAATTATCAAACATTTTATTTCATCTAGCGTTCATATTAGAAACCACTCAAAATCATACATATTGTCCCTTAAACGATCACTCGAGGCCCAAATTACGCATTAGAAACAAATAGGGATTAAGTGGAAAACTCTAAGTTTTTTTCGGAAATATTTAAAATTGTCAACACTGTAGGGGTCACATGGCCATGTAGCCAGGCCGTGTGACTCACACGGTTTGGAGACACACCCGTGTCTCTGGCCGTGTGGGTATTCAAAATAAGGACACATGTCCATGTCTCGGCCCATGTTCGTGCTCATGTGAGTATACTAACTTGGGTCATACGGCCAAGTCACACGCCCGTGTGCTAGGCCATGTGAGCATTCTATTTTGTGCAAATTTTAGATACAGGGGGCACACGGCCATGTCAACTGGCCGTGTGTCACTCACGGTTGAGACACACACCGTGTCTCTGCTCGTGTTGACGAAAATAAGCCATTTTACAAGCCATAATTAGACATACAAAACAAGTCAAAATAAGTGGCTAAACTCAACAAATTATACATAGGCTATCATTAAACAAAATACCTATACATGCCATTATAACCGAACTCAGAACATTCGAAAGACCGAGAGAACCGATGGATAGTGTGATACAACTTCGATAAGCTTCCAACCTAATCGAGTTTCTGATAATCTGTAAAATAAAGGAAAACAAATACATAAGCAATGAATGCTTAATAAGCTCATATAAACTTTAGTCATAATACTTCTTTTCAAATATGAAATTTATACATATCAAGAATTTCTATATTTTCATTTGCGCTTCTTTACTTTCCACACTCATTCCATATACAAAACACACCAGTCATAAGCATATCATTCAACCATAGCTACTAGCTAGTGCATTTAAACATAGACCTTTTTCGAATTAATCACATGATAACTCATTTAATAAGAAATTACATAACTTAAACCTTACCATTCTTTTATGAACACAAGCATATTTTCATTTGAGCACTTACCATTTCTATGCATCTTATAATTAAACATATTACCATTCAACCAGTATTTTGGTACTGGCCTAAGAATCAAACGACAACACTTGTTAGCTTACTTGAACATATTTCATATAATTTTAACAAAAACCTTTTTATCTCAACATGTCACACTTGTTAGCTTACATAATTTCTATGTATCAACATATCAAGATATTGATATATATATATATATATACACATTTCATGATGCATATCATTCTTTTACTATTTCTTTATATACATATGTCATCTAAGACAACTCCTGATAACTTACTATTCAAAGAACGACTACGGATATGAGTACATTGTTTTCAGAAGCCTGAATGCTACACAGAAGCACATAAGTGCTAAACAGAAACCCGTAAGGGTTGAATAGAAGCCTGCAAGAGCTAAACGAAAACCCATAAGGGTTAAATAGAAGCTCAATAGAGCTGAACGGAAACCCATAAAGGTTAAATAGAAGCTCATATAAGTTTAACAGAATCTCGTGAGAGTTAAACAGAAAGTAAACATAAAAGTTTGCAACAAATGCTGAACCTCGATTTTGTAACACCCCTAACCCGTATCCGTCGCCAGAATAGGGTCACAGGGCATTCCAAGACTTATATCATAAATTAAGCATAGACTTCACATATAATTGCCAAATTTAAATAAACATCATTCAATTTCAATCAGATAGTCCCTAATATGAGCCTACAAGGCCCAAAACATACATTAAAAGTGGTTTGGGATTAAATTGATAATTTATGAAAATTTTAGGAAACATTGAAAATTTCAAAGTACAGGGGACACACGCTCGTGTGACCCGGCTGTGTGTCTCACACGGCCACAAGACACGTCCGTATTACAAGTCGTGTAGACTTTCGAAATGGGATCACATGGCCATGCCTCAGACCGTGGCCTACCCTTTGTAACTCTCTGACTTGTATGACACGGCCAACCACACACCCATGTGACTAGCCCGTATAACTCTTTGACTTGATACCTTTAAAAAACTATAGGGGACGCATGACCGTGTCACCTGACCGTGTGTCACACATGGCTGAGACACACGCCCGTGTCTCTACCCGTGTGGACAAAAATAGGATATTTTCCAAACTATTTTTCTCACCCAAACTTCTATTCCCTTAACCAATCACATTACATATGACCATATCATTAATTGCCATATAAACTCATCCAAACCAAGTTCAATTCATGCTTTGTCAATACCATCAACTACAAGACATACAAGAATCATAATAAGCCATTCAATTTCATACGAAATTCCCATTCTCAATTCATCAATTTAGTTACTTCTATTTATGCATTATTTAACCTAAAATCACAAGCATATCAATCTCATGTCTCAACCATTTTCTACCTTCTATACAAATTCTAAAATAGACATTCAATAGGAACTATACACACCACACCAAAGAACATTTGCACTTATACATGCAAACATCACAAGCATGTCAAAATACTCTAATTCAATGGCCATACATATAACCAAGCAATCATCAATTACAAGCCAATTCAAATGGCTAAATCTGTTACCAACATATATGCCAAAATGATCATAAATCCTATACATGCCATATACAAAATTCATAAGTTCAAAAGTACCAAATGATAGCTTGATAGTGTGATGAAGTCTCCGACGACTCCCATATCCGAGCACGCTTTGATAAACATTATAAAACACAGAAAAATAAATAGAGTAAGCTATTAAGCTTAGTAAGCTCGTATGCTTAAAGTAAAAGTTACCAAATATACATAATTTAAACAATTATCATATCAAAACTTACCAAATATACACAATTTAAACAATTATCATATCATAACATAATTCTTATTGATTCACAAACCTTTCAAATGTTCATTCATAAGATTAGATATGAAATTCACAAGTTTCTTCGATTCAACGCTCGTATAGTTCATATTCATACCTGTACCAACTCGTATCATTCTCATAATCATTAACATCTCTGATATACCCGTTGAACCACTTGGAATACTATCGGATACCCGGTAATCTCTCACCTTAAGTGCCACATACATAGCTAAAACTATCTCAATTTCATATCACATATAATGCTCATTCTCAAGCTATCAATGGTCTGCTCACACAAGCTGACGGTCAAGATGTAACTACACAGTGCTGCTCACACAAGCTGATGAGAATCTGCAACACATGCCGAAAAACTCAGCCACTGGTAGGACATATAGGACCAACACCCAAATCACATAATATCGGTAACCTCTAATGACATTTCATTCGTATCCTAATTTATTCCTAAGGTTCAACTGGATTTCACATTGTCGAATCTTCGTCAAACATGTCCGTAAGGTCGTACTTACAATTAAATTCAATAATAAAGCATTTAAAACACAAATATAATAATGCTTATTAACATATGAACTTACCTCAAACGCAAACGCGATGAAATGATCGATTAGTCTAACACTTTGTTTTTCTTCCGATCTAAATCCGAGTTTTTCTTTTCTTGATCAATTGTAAAAATAAGGTTAATTGAATGAAAAGGATAGAAATGACTTCTTTTTTCCCTAGGGTCGGTTGAAGATGAAGAAAGAAAAAGATGATACATGTTTTATTTCATTTAATTTATCTTTATTTACTAAATACTACAATTAACCTTAATGAACATTAATTACTTCACTAAATGCCAAACCATTATCATTCATTAACTCATTAATGGGTTAATTATCACTTAAGGACCTCCACTTTAAGATTCCATGTAATGCCCCAAAAATTTTTATTTATGTGTGATATCACGTGATATGTAGTAATAAAATTTATAAAAACTGATCACACCAAAAACTAACTAATATCACGATTTTAAGGCAAGTGCACCTATCGAACAGTAGTATAGTTTAGCGGCAAGACCGAGTTATTATACCCAAGGGAACTAAAAGTACTAGTATTCACTTCCTTTCTATTATCTAACCTAAAAGTAAAAAAGGTTTGTATGAAACTAATTCTAGAACTAAGCTAAGAATGCACAAAAAGTAAATTGGAGAAAAATTCTCAAGAAAAGCTAATTGATATGGGCAATACTCAAGGGAGAATCCACCTAGACTTCACTTGTTATTAACTTCTTGAACTAGACAATTTCTTCACTTGACTTGATCCGTAGAGATCTCTAACCTATGTTAATACCTCCGTCGAGGATAGGAACAACTAATCCTAGGTTGTTTAACTAAGGTTTCTTTCTAGTTAACACCCTTAGGTTGCATTAATTCGATCTATGGATCCCCCTATTAGGTTTGACCCTAATCCAATAGATTTATGTCGCCCTATGTCTAGGGTTGCATGCAACTCCGCTTAATTATGGTAGATCTACTCTTAAAACAGGGACTTTTACTCCTCTACCTAAGCACATCAGTTTCTTCACTTAATACCTAGGATTATTAAACTAAGAATTAAGAACACATAATTAAGATCAATTCAAGTATTTATCATATAATTCAAGGATGAATAATAACAAGATCTGTCTTAGGTTTCATCCCCCTCAAGTATTTGAGGGGTTTAGTTCATAATTAATAAAGAAAACATCTCAGAAGAAATAAGATAACAAAACATAAAGAACCCAAAAATCCCTGAAGGAATTTTAGGAGATCCTCTGTCCTGATGTAGAATTCTAGCTTCTGGGATGAATCAATCGGCTTCCCTGGGAGTAATTCCTTGCTTTCACTCCTTGTGTTTTCAAAAATATGGTGCTCCTTTTGGGAGAAAAGAGTACACCCTTAGAGTTGCCTCCTAGGGTCTTTATATAGAGCTTTTGGATGCCTTTCTTAGCCTCTAAGTATCCAAATTCGAGTGAAATTGCACTTCCTTACGACAGGGACACGCCCGTGTGCCACGCCCATGTGGTTTTGATAAGAGGCCGTGTACGGGCCTGTTGAGGGTGGCACGGCCATGTGGTTTGGCTGTACTTTTTGGGGCTGGGCCGTGTTGGACCTTATGTGGCACGGCCGTGTGCCACGGCCATGTGGTGACTCCTTGGGCCGTGTTGTTTTCACACTTTGGCCCATTTTCTTTATTTTCGGCTCGTTTTTCGTTCTTTTCTCTTCCTTATGCTCTCCTGAGTATACAACATGAAATAGAAAGGTTAAGAGCAGCAATTCTCACAAATTTAATGATAATTCATCCAGAAATTAGGCTAAACATGAGGTAAAAATATGTATAATTTATCGTTTATCAATGTGTCTGCAATTATTTGGCACAAATATCTGTTTGCTTCAGTGGTTATGTGTTCTGGGTGTATGTTGAAGGTCCTAAGCTCAAGCCTTAGTTTAGGCAAATTTGGGGTTTTTATTTGAATACAGCATTATCTTGGTTATTAAACTTTTAAGTGAAAGTTGGTTAAAATATGACAGAATGGGCCGTTGGTCGGTAGTTAAGTGAAGTGTTGGTATGTTGGAGGCCTTGTGTTTGATTTTTTTACTTCAGTAAAGGTTAGTATTTTTGCTCTTTAATTTCGGCAAGAGAAGGGTTGAGTTGGGACTCTGAGTGTTGGTTGTGAAGTGGGATGTGGGAGAATGATTGTAGGAGGGAATTATGGAGAAAAATGTGAGAGAGAGATGGGTTGAGTTGGGACTCTGAGTGTTGCTACCGATTTTTCCCTCTCTTTCCCCACCTTAATTACCGAAAATTGTATTATCTCCTACCCCCTCTCGTTTGCGGTTTCAATTATTGTTTGTGCAAGTTGGATTACGCATTTTTGGTAACTTTTTTTGTTGGGTAGTCTTAATGTTCTTTGAATAAGTGATTGAGGATGGGTTTTTGTGTCAGGAATTATTCAAGAGGCTGAACATGCAACCGGTGTTTAAGGACGAGAAATCACTATTAGCAGTTAAAGGTGTTAGAAATGTGATTTTTTCAGTATGGAAATTAGGGTTCAATTCGATTGATTAAGTGACTAATGAGAAGAAGTACTGATCAATATTAGGTTCAGAAGTGCTCGTAGACACTTTAGCTTCAAAACGATACTAGGTGTATACTCCGATTGCACCAAAAATAAGTTTCGGTGAAAGTCGAAAAGTATTCTATCAACGCCACACGGGCGTGTGGACTGCTCGTGTGGTAGGTTGTGTGGCGATACATGACCGTGTGAATGACGAACTAAGCCATGCGTGCATGACACGGGCGCACGACACGGCCGTGTGCGAGAAACGGGCTCGTCAAAATAGGTCGTGTGGGCAACACGGGTGAACCACATGGGCATGTGGGATTTTGGGCCAAATCGTGTGATCCACACGGCCAAGGCCAGTTTGGGCAGTGTATGCCACACGGGCATGTAGGCCCACACAGACAGGCCACATGGGCGTTTTAGCCCATTTTTCTAAAATGATCTGTAAGGTTGAACGAATGGCCCAAGTTGACTGTGACCTATTATAGGGTCGTTAAGCACAACTTTGACCCTTGTTTCTGTGATCTAAATAAATGGTGTATGATTTAAGCATGATATTCTGAGCATGTGTATCTGACCAATTGGTAATTTAATTGACTCCATTCTAGCATGACTTTTTTGTACGATGTATTGTATTGGGTTGGGATTGATGAAGATAAAAGAATATTCTGTAAGGCTTATAAAGCCTGTTTTCTGGCAGCTAAGCTACATACTTATGATATGTGCGGCATTCCGGTACCATGTGGTATGTAGGGATGGAGGGGTCAATTTTATCCCCCTATTTGGTGTGCAAGGATGGGTGGGTCGATTTATCCTCGCATGGTATGTAGGGTTGGATGGAGTTGGTGTGCAGGGTTGGTAGGTTGGGCACTGTATATCTGATCTGTTTTGTATCTGATTGGGCATAAGGTCCTTATTATATTTCTGATTCTGCATCTGAGTGGGCTAAGGCCCTAACTAATTCTATAAAAGGCTTTGGCCCAGACTGTTTATATATATGATATCTTATATGTGTTCTGTATGCATGCTCTCTGCGAGGACTTACACACTGAGTTTGCAAAAACTCACCCCTTTTCTGTTTTATCTTTTTAGGTAATCCCCAGTTGTAGACGGATCAGTGCAGCGAAGGACTCGATAGTGACCATTGCTACATTTACTTCAGATTTACGGGTTTTTCTCCTTTTATTGCTTTTATTATTATTTTTAGGAATATTTGATGTAAATTTTGGACTTGGACTGTTTTGGTTTTAAATTGGGGATTTTAAACTGTTTATTATGGATTTATAAACTGCAACACACCACAAGTACAGTTTTCCTAAACTTAATTAAAATTTTCCTAAGCAATCATGTTGGTGAAGAGTATCTATTTTCAAAGCTTCCGCGTTAAAGAATTGGTTTTAAACAAATCGATTAGTTCACGTTTTCCTAACTTAAGTAAAAGATAATAACTGGTACGATTTTTAATGTATCGAGACATTTTCAAGATCACTCTCATGTGACATTGCCAGATTCGGCCTTAACGTCCAAGCCGGGTTTGGTGTGTTACATTTCATAGCTATTAGACACCTTTAGCTAATAGAACATCACTTTGGCGCTTTACGCGATTTAGTCATTTTTATTAAATTGAGCATTCAAACGATAAAGTTTCTTAACAAAATTTTCACACAATCTTACTCTCATGTTGTAAACATTAAAATAATAATAAAATAATTATTTCAAACTTGAATTTGTGGTCCAAAACCACTGTTCTGATTTGATCAAAAATGGCTATTATAGGTTTACTTAGGTAATTTGCCATCAATTCATCCTTTACATTTACCGTCAATTCATCCTTTGCCATAGAATGATTGTACTCAATCCCATGTTCCACTCGTTTTGATCAATTAAATCAATTTCATAATTTAACAATAATTTTATTTTCAACAATAAATATGAATAAATACATAATAACATTCATCAAGTTAATAAATAAACATTAAAGTTTAACCATATGAACTTACGTGGATTGAATAATTGCAAGAGTTCAGGGACTATTCTGCTACTTTTTCTTTTTTCACGAGTATTTACGGAATCTTTATCTTGTCCTACTGATTTCAATCTTTAACTTGATTTTCTCTCTCCTCCAGCTTCTATTTCTTGAATCTAACTTGATATTCTAACTCCACATAGTCTCATTATTTTCCTCTCTTGGTAGCTATGGAAATTCTTTTGATTTCTGAGATTGCTGAATTTTTGGTAAAAGGACCAAATTGTAAAGAAAAAAATTTCTTTCTTTCTTTTCTTTTGTCACATTGCTAGCATGAAAAGACGAACAGAATTCTCCATCTTTCTTTCCTTATATACTAAACAAAATAATAATATAATTAAAAATCAAATCAAAATATTAATAAACTAATATTTATTTATTTAATTAATCTAAAATATCACCAACATCATCATTACTCTTCAAAATTATCTTCCTTGCTTAATGACCATTTTGCCCCTTATAATTCTTCAAAATTCATCCATTAACCCACCACTTATTTTGGTAAAATTTGATTTAACCCCTCATACTTTTTCTACTTATTCAATTTGGTCCTAATTCATCCATTTTCTTTACTTTCTAGACCATTCCACCCCTAAAATATTTGCACTATTGGTCCTTCAACTTTTCCATATTTACACTTTAACCCCTCAAATTTTGAGTATTTACTTTTGGGCCATAAAACTTTTTTCACTTTTGCGATTTAGTCCTTTCTTGAATTAATATATTGTAATATACATCCCAATGTTGGCATAACTCAAAATTTCCCTTTTTATCATTTTATTTCCTTATTTTACTATATCAAGGATAATATCTTACTTTCTTACTGTAGTAATTTTCGGGGTATTACATTTTACACTTCTTAGAGATCTTAGGTTCAAACTCCATCTCTTTTTTTTTTTCTTTTTCATTTCGGCAACCTAGGATAAAAATCACACTATAATAAAGATTAAATAGAGTAAAAAATAAATAAGTATGGGAAGCAACCCAATTGGTTAAGCATTCTCCCTTCCCCTTTAGATTCCCAAGTCTAAGTCATGCCAACCTCAACCCATTTCCCTTTTATTTTTAGAAAAAAAGGCAAATTACCTACAACCCGTTAAAAGTTTGAAAACCTAGCTATTTAGTCCCCTTTCCTAATTACATTAGGATTTTAATTTATTTCTTTCATTTCAATTAGAATTTCTCCCTTTATTCTCTATATATATCTTCATCTTTTCTTTTCTCCCGTTTTCTTTTTCATCATATTTAACATTATTTTGCTGTTGAAAAACTTTTTTTTCCTTACCCAAATCAAAATCAATCTCCGTTAAAACGTTTTCCTATCAGTTGTTAAACTCATTGTTTGTAGCCTTCATACATTCGTCCAAAATTCAATAAGTTTAACTGTTTCAATTAGTAGAACTCGTAAATTTTGAAATAGTATCAATCCACTCTAATATTGAAATTCGATTTTGTTCTTTTGTGATTCTTGCTGAAATCCTCCATTGATCTTGATTAATTCTTGATCACATGGTCGTGTCTCATCACACAGTCTACCACAAGGGCGACCATACGCCCGTGTGACATCGACAGTTAACTTTTTCAACTTTTGTCGACTCCCATTTTTTGCGATTTTGGGTACACACCTGGTATCAAATCGATGCAAAACCACTCGAGCTTCTCGAAACCTAAAATCAGTATACACAACATCAATTTAGCAATTGAATAACGGATTTTCACAATAATTCACGTTAAGGGCTTAGCACTTACCCTTCCAACCCGAGCAATTCCGGCTAGAATTCTGCAAAAAGACAGTCTTGCTCCGATTTCTCGCTGCCAAACACAAAAATACACTTCCTATCTATCACTTAGAAAATAGAACTATAACAAACTTCAATCGCTTACCAACAGTTGACAAAAATAAAAGAACGAAACTCCAAGAAGGCAACAAACGAATGTACAAAATAGAGTGGGGGCAGTAATTGAAAACAAAAAGCAAAAGAGGTAGAAAAGGGGAGGTTGACGTCAGAAAATGCGAGAGAGGGGCAGAAGGTACTGAAATTTGCAAAAAGAAAATCAATAAGAAAAAATTCTGATAACTTCCTATCCCAACTACCCTTAATTCTCTCCATCAACTCCCCACTAATCAAAATTTCTATACAACTAAAACTCCCAACCACTAAATCGAGCAAAAATAATCTCCCTTGCCCATGCAAGGATTCGAACACATGACCTCTCTCACACCCACACTCCACTTAACCATCAGACCAGCAGGCCCATTCTGACATGATTTTTTAACCAATTAATCCTAAGCCTACTAAACAAGGTTAAGGCTATATTTAGAAAAATACCAAAA
Source organism: Gossypium stocksii (assembly GCA_020496765.1). Taxonomy (NCBI): domain Eukaryota; kingdom Viridiplantae; phylum Streptophyta; class Magnoliopsida; order Malvales; family Malvaceae; genus Gossypium; species Gossypium stocksii. Next base: position 96,270,335 of record CM035627.1, on the reverse strand, counting down.
TTTAGCCCAAGTAAGGCTTGAACTTGAGACCTCACGCACACACCCAGAACACTTAACCACTGAAGCAGATAGACAATTGTGTCAAATTTTAACAAAACACAAACTAGAATTTGAGGGGTTACAATTCTACCCCCTAAAAGAAAATTTCGTCCTTGAAATTTACCTTATCAGAACATGTGAGCATACTGTTATCACAACGCATCCTCAGGCTCCCACGTCGCCTCCTCAGCGCTATGATTCCGCCACAGTACTTTCACTAAGGGGGTAGACTTTTTTCGAAGGATCTTTATGTCACGATCCAGAATTTGAACCTGTTCTTCCTCAAAGGTCAAATCTGGCCTAACCTCAATCTCCTCAACATCTAGACATGGAATACATCATGAATGCGATCCGACTCCGGAGGTAGCTCCAACTTAGAAGCGACAGGTCCCACACGCCTCAGAATTCAGTAAGTCCCAAAAGCCTAGGGCCCAACTTGCCCTTACGGCCAAACCTCAGAACCTTCTTCCATGGCAAAACCTTGAGAAATACAAAGTCCCCCACAAAATACTCAATCTCACACCATTCAAGAAGCCGCTTTCAGACGATCTCAAATCAGCCTAACCTTATCCTCTTTCTCGGAAACCAACTCAGGACCCAGAACTTGTCGTTCACCCAACTCAGTTTAGCACAGAGGCCTGCGACACTTACGACCATACAGAGCCTCGTAGGGTGCTATCTGGATGCTAGATTGGAAACTGTTATTATAAGTAAACTCCACTAATGGCAGATACTCCTCCCAACTGCTTTGGAACTCAATAACACAGGTCCTCAACATATCCTCTAGTACCTGAATCACCCTCTCAGATTGACAATCAGTTTGAGAATAGACAGCAGTATTGAAGTCCAACCTTGAACCCAGAGCCTCATGTAGCTTTTTTCAAAACTGAGAGGTGAAGCGAGGATCCCTATCAGAGATGATCGAGTCAGGTACCCCATGCAATCTCACTATTTTTGATATGTAGAGCTTTGCAAATTTTTAAAGAGAAAAGTCTGTCCTAACTGGGATAAAGTTAGTGGACTTGGTCAATTAATCCACGATGTCCTAGATAGAATCTTTCTTAGTGGGTGTTAGAGACAACCCACTAACGAAGTCCATCGTTGTAACAGTCCGATTTAGACCTATTCGGAATGTTGGTTTCGGGACCATGAATCTGAGTTACAAAAATATTTAAAAATTATTTTCTGTGTTTATTATGTGTGAATTTATGTGTGTGAAAATTTTATTCGAAAATTTTATCATTTGAGTGCTCGATTAAATAAAAGGGCTTAATCGCGTAAAATGAAAAGTTGGTAGTTAATTGTGTAAGTGCTTAATTGAATATGTCTTTCTAATATGAAGTATTTATAATACAATTAGGCCCCAATTATTGATGATGGACGGCTATGGCCTTGTTTTATAATGATTTTTGCATTTTATTATTAAGGTTAAATTTGTAAAATAATAATGTGTTATTATAATATAAAACATAAAATAAACAAACATGAATTCAATTTTTTTATGTTCTCATGACTGAAACATCAAATAAAGAAAAGGAATAAAGCTTTTAAAGGTTCGGCCAACGATTAGCTTGATTAAGGTATGAAATTAGCTCGATTTTTGATAATTTTTACGTTTTTGAGATCGTTGCAGTGAAATGTACAAAGCCCATGCTTTAATTTTTGATTTTGATGAATATTTTGAGTTTTGCCATTGGTGAATAATTGAGCTTTGTGATATTAGTTAATGGATTATGAAAGATATGTTTTGGATTAATATGTTTTGTGTTTGAATTTTTGAGGAATTTGAGTAACTGGGGGTGTTACAATCGTTACTTGCTCCTATTTCCATAACGGGATCTTAACCAGCTACAGCACACTCGAAGGTAACTAACACTCAGCCTTAACCTGCTGACAAGTCAAACAACAAGCAACGAAGACAGTAACCTCACACTTCAGCCCTGGCCACCAGTATAACTCTTGAAGATCTGGGTACATCTTATTCCCGCTAAGATGCATAGCATAAGGACTTCTATGCGCCTCCCCTAGAGTCGACTGTCTTAGATCCACATCATTTGGTACACATACACGACCACGAAAATAAAGTACCCCATCACTATTTAACCCAAAATTAGTAGTCCTACCATTCTCAACCTGACGAAAACGCAACTTAAGGGACTTATCCCCCAACTATTTACCTTGGATCTATGCAATCCATGTCGGTTTAACCTGAAGTTCAGCTAATAGAACCCCATTGTCGAACAGGCTAAGTCAAGCGAACATCACTCTCAGATCATTCATAGCCCTATGGCTCAACGCATAGGCCACCACATTGGCCTTGCTTAACTGGTACTCAATAGTAGAGTCGTAATCTTTAAGCAGCTTAACCTATCTACGCTACCTAAGATTTAACTCCTTCTGAGTGGGGAGATACTTGAGGCTTTTCTGATCAGTGTAGATAATACACTTCTCACCGTACAAATATTGCCTCTAGATTTTCAAAGTGAAGACTACAGCAGCCAATTCCAAATCATGTGTCGAATAGTTTGCTTTATGAGTTTTGAGCTTACGAGATGCATATGCTACCACTTTACCATCCTGCATCAACACACAACCCAAGCCGACATGTGATGCATCACTATAAACTCATAATGTCCATATCGAGTCCTAAATGTCGTCTTATGCAATCAGCCTCCTTTACCCTCAATTGATGATATCCCGAACGTAAATCGATCTTAGAAAACCTAGAAGCCCCTCAAAACTGGTCAAATAAATCATCAGTCCTTGGAAGTTGATACATATTCTTAATCGTTAGCTTGTTCAATTATCAGTAGTCGATACACATCCTCATTGATCTATCTTTTTTATTCACAAACAACACAGGTGCTTCCTATGGAGACACACTAGGAAGAATGAACCCACTATCCAACAACTCGTGAATCTAAGCCTTAAACTCCGCAAGCTTTTTCAGTTTTATTCGGTAGGAAGCGATTGACACTGGAGTTGTACCCGAAAAAAATTCAATCCCAAATTGCACTTCTCGATTCGGAGGTAAACCCAACAGTCCCTCAGGAAAGATGTCCAGAAAATCCCTTACAGTTCTGATGTCCTTTACAGAAGAGCCCCTAAAATCTGAAGGACTTACATAAGTTAAGAATGCCTCACACCCTTTCAGAACCAACTTTTCCACCACCAATGCAGAAATCACATTAGTTAGATAATCTCGACGTTTCCTAAACACAATCACATCGTTGTCTTCCTCGGTTCTCAAAATGATCCTTTTAGTCGCACAGCCTAGACTTACTCGTTGCATGACCAACTAGTCCATTCCTAAAATTAGGTCAAACTCCCCAAACGGAAGCTCCATCAGATTAGCCAGAATTACTGTCCCTTGAACCTCTAACAGAACGTCTCTATACAGTTTGCTAACTTGGACAAATTGCCCAACAGGACTCAAAACAGTCATCTCACTCGAAGTACTTTCAACCGGAATCCCCAAAGTTTTAGACACAGTACTAGCTACATAGGAATGTGTGGGACCTATATCTATTAATGCAAGTTAAGGTATATCATAAATTAAAAATGTACCCGTGATGACATCTAAAGCATCTCTATCCTCTCGGCAACAAGCAGCATAAATAAGAGCAGGTTGCTTTGCCTTAGTCTGTCCGGCACCTGTGCCTGGTGCTCTCTGTCCACAATCTATGCTGTTACCACCCCTTGCCTGACCATGGCCACTAGGTGGCTGTTGAACTATCTTCGGTGGCTGCGCAGTACCAGAACCTGGAGCTTGTACCTGATCGACCCTCAATAGACACTCTTGAACGCGGTGCTCAGAAGACCAACATCTTAAACACGCCCTAGTCGTCCTCCAAAGTATGCCCGGATGGCGTCTACCACAATGCCCACAAGAAAAGATCCCAGTAGGTGTGTAATGACCCAAAATTCACAGGCACCAGAAAAACGAGTCATAGTGCCTCCGTTTTAGTAAATCGAGTTAGTAAATAACCATTAGAAATATTTGAGTGTCTAGTTGTGTGTTTAATTAAGTTTTTAATAGGAGAATTTAGTTTAATTAGAAATAATTAATAGAAAGGACTAAATTGAATAGAGTATAAAAGTTTAATTATGGAATATAAAAATATTAAGGGATTAAACAGTAATTAAAGCAAATTAATGATATGTGTAAGATAGAGAATAAATACATGTGTTTTTACATTATTGGTACAAATGTATAACATGTATGTATTTACTTATTTATTAAGTAATAGATAATTATTTATTTGATATTATTATTATGTAAATATTATAATTTATTTAATAAATAAATGGTGACAAATGTATGGTGTGAATTAATACATGTGTACATGTGTGTATTAATACAAATGTAATATGTAGATTAGTTATTAATTAGATATTTTATAATAATAATTAATTAAGAAATAAAGAAATTGATAAATGAAATAATAAAATAAAATGAAAGAAAGAAAAAGATAGAAAGTTGCATAGAGTCACGAAAATTGGGAGAAAGAAAGAAGAAAAGAAAAGAAAAAGGAGAAATTAGGGTTTGGAAGCTTGGAAGTTAAATTGGTAAGTCAATTAAGTCCCTTTCTTAGTAATTTTGATTTTTTTTGAGTCCTAGAGTAAAGTAGTCTTGAAATTGAGTGGAAATATTGAAAGTTGATAGACATTTGAGTAGGGATTATGTTGAACAAATGATGAAATTAGGGATCGAATTGATAGAATTATTGATTAAAATTGATTTAAGGACTAATTTGTAAAATAGGTTATAAGTTTTGAGTTTTAGGGGCTAAATTGGAAGAAATTCGAAATTCTGGAAAAATGATGAAAATTTGATAGTTATATTGAAGTTTTGATGGAAATTGAATAAGGAAGTGATGTGAAATGCAAAAAGAAAGAAGATGATAATGGTTAGGAAAAATTTGGGATTTAGGTAAAAGTTGTATGGAAAGTTATTATTTTATATAAAATATGTGTGTAATTAATTAATTGTAATTATGCTAATTTTCGTAGCAAACAAGGAAACCGAGACGTCTAATACGAAAGGGAAGGAAAAAGTGATCGAGGAGTAGCTCGAGAAATATCAGTTTGTATTATCATAATTCATGTTATTTATTGTTATGTGTTTAATTTTATTATGTATATATGTATGGAATTGAAATTGAGACAAGTAGTGATATTTGATTTGAATGTGATTGGATATGATTGATGAATATGTATATTTATATATATGTGGAATTGTTTTGTGAATTATATTTGTATCAAGGTGAAAATGTATGACTATGTGAATTGGAAACAATTTATGTTTGAAATGAGAAAGATGTGAGAAATGTGACCAAAGTATTAATTGATAAGTGAATTTTAAAGTGAAAGTGAAATTATTATGTGATTTTGATACCCTATTAACTGTCGGGCTTAGTGGATATAGTTGGCATGCCATAGGATTAGAAGTGTTCAGGGATTCTTCGACCTTGAGTCGATGAGACACTTGGTGTGTCATAGATTTGCTTCGGATAGTTTCGATGAGGCGTTGGTCGCCACTTTGCCTCGACTCAGCCAATGAGACACTGGTTGTGTCATAGATTTATTTCGAACTATCAGATGAGGCATTCGTCGCCACTCTGGTGTGTTTGGTTGGATCCGTGTATCCACTAAAGTCTGAGTCATGTGAATTGAATAATTATATGTGGTTGTGAAAGGACCCAAAGGTTCTTGAATTGTTTGAAATCTCAATGATGATACATTGAATCAATTATTTGAATTATGTTGGCTTGGTATGAAATTATATGTATGATTTGCTAATTATCTATTTATGTTATGACATTGTGTTGTTGACATAAAATGAATTATGATAATACCACTGAGTATTCCCAATACTCAGCGTACGGTTGTTTCCCGTGCGCAGGTTAGGTAAAGTGAAGTTCAGTCAAGCATTCGAGTCGATCCCGATCTCAACTCAATTTTTTCGGTGGTGAATCTATCTTTTGGAAATGTGGCATGTACTAGGTTTGGTTTAGTCACTTGTAATTGCTTTTGTTTTGAATGTAAATATGGTTATAAACCTTAAGAAGTTTTGGGAATGAATGAATGAATTTTTGCTAAGTTTGAAAATGAAATGAATGGTATTTGATTAAGATTTATAAGTCAATGATTTGGGCATGAATTGGGTATATTTAGTGGGTGAAAGTAGCTTAAATATGGTGAAAAATCATGTTTTCACACGGCCAAGACACATGGGCGTGTGCCCAGGCCGTGTAGGAAAGTTAGGCTTGCCCACGGGCTAGTTCCACGGCCGTGTGTAGCAAGTCAGATCTACCCACAGCCTGGCCCCACGGCCATGGGAGCCCTACAGGCAGACCACACAGGCATGCCCTAGGCCATACGGGCGTGTGCCCCAATTTTCAAAGAAAAGTTTCCAAAGTTCCCGGTCTAGTCCTAAATCACTTCGTAAGTCTATTTTGGGCCCCGTAGGCCCATATTAAGGACTCTTTGATGGGATTTGGAAAATCTTGGATTAGAAACTCAGATTTATAATTCAATTTTGCTTGTTTATTAATGTATAAATCCGGTAATACCTCGTAACCCTGCTCCAGCGATGGTTTAGGGTTAGGGGTGTTACAAGGTGCAACAGGGGGCCCAGCTCTAACTGGCCCATCAGACTTGGCCTTTTTCCTAGGCCTTAGTACAGAACTCGACGGCTCCGAATCCCTCTTACTCTTCCCTTTCTCGCGGTCTCTGTTTTTGCGCTCAACGCGCTTGACTTCCTCGGCGATCTTTGCCTTTTCCATAAGTACAGAGAACTCATGCTCCCTTTGCGAAGCAATCAATACCCTCAGATTATCCTTAAGGCTGTCTTCAAATCGGACACATCTTTTAAATTTAGCCGCCACCATACCTCGCGCATAGCGACTCAACCTCAAAAACTCGGCCTCATACTCGGCCACTAATCGAACACCTTGTGTGAAATTCAGGAACTCATGCCTCCTAGTGTCGATGTAGCTAGCTTCCCCATATTTTCCTTGAAATGTAGACTTATAAAAATCCCAAGTCAATCGATCTGGCTGAGTTCCTCCTTAATGGTCAGCCACCACTGATATGCTTCATCACGAAGCAAGGAAACATCACTATTTAGTTTCTGTTCAGAAGTAAAATCCAAATCGCGCATGATTCTCTCTGTGGCCTCTATCCACTACTCGGCCACATTAGGGGCGACTCTAATGATACCCCTAAATAACTCAACTCCATTAGACCGGAGTCATTCAATAACTGACCCTCAGTCCTAGATCCAGTATTGGGTCCAACGACCCTTTCTAATATCCTCAGCATAGCCTAGGATAATGCGTCATCCCCAGCCACGCGATCTTGAGACGCAGTCTCAATCGCAGGTGAAACTGGCGTCTCACTAGTATCCAAATTAGGCATATTGCTAGATGACGAGGACACAACTCGTCCACATATACCTCGTGCGCTCATCATAAAATTTGAAGCTTATCTACATTAACAGTTTTATGGATCAGTTACAGTTTCGATATTTACGAACAAATATTTTATACAAGATAGTATCAGAAATTTAGAGTTTGTTATCGCGAATCGCAGTCTCTATCAGTTTTTCTACATTCTCAGAATACACTAACTAAAGTGTTTTCACTATAATCTATCTATAATATCAACTCAGTTTTATCAGTATACAGAAAAACTTAAAGGATCGACACCGGAGACTCGGTGTACCACATACTCAGTCAAATCATTTTAAATCATCTGAGAATCATTTCTTTAAAACCAAAACTTTTTTAAACCCAAAATCAATAGCCGAGTTTTGTAACCTAGCCTGATACCAAAAAATGTAACACCCCGAAGACGGCCTAGACTTTATGGCCCAATCTGGCGATGTCATACAGAATGGAATTTGAAATTGAATTTGTGAAGTTTAAATCGTTTTAGCTTAGCTTCTAATAATCTCTCGTTAATTTCAAAATTGTTTTCTCATTTACTTAATTTGTTTAAAAACACATTATGCAGCGAAAGCATATAAAAATCATCCACTTTAAGAAAACCGTTCATGTTTAGGAAAAACTTAATATTTAGGAAAAAACACCATATATTTTTGAGTTTGTAGTTACAATATCAAATTGCAAATAAAAACCCAAATTTAAAATAAACAGTGCAAAAGTCCAAACACAAAAACAACCCAAAAAAATAACTTAAATGTCAAATTAGAAATGATAGACCAAAATACGTGTGGCCACCGTCGAGTCCTCCGATGCACCGAACAGTCAAGCTTGGGGATTACCTGCACAGATTAAATAGAAAAGGGTGAGTTTTCGTAAACTCAGCGTATAATCCCCATAGAATACATGCATACAGATACTCAGCAAAATTCAGTCAAATATAGCCTAGGGCCTGAGCCCATACAGATTTAGTTTGGGCCCCAGCATATTCAAATACAGCCTCAGATATAATTTAGGACTTTGGCCAATCACAGATACAGTATGCAGTAACAGAATTCAGAATCCTACCCACCAGCCTCTGCACACCATCTTTGACCATCCCTACACACCATGTGGGGTTTAAAACACCCACCTAGCCATACACACTATGTTGTACCAAAACGCGGCACATAAACAGTAAATTGCAGTTGAGCTGCCAAATAAAAGGCTTAAGAGCCTTCCAGTACACTTGCTTTAAATATCATCAACCCACCCTGATACAATGCAACATATAATGGATGACATGCTATTATGCGATTATCAGTACATACATTCAGTTCAATATACAGGCTCAGTGTAGATATCATATAGATAGTTCACACATATACTGGTGGAAGTAATGCTTACTGACCCTACGGTAGGCTCACAGTCCACTTAGGCGACTCGTGCAACCTTAGAAACTTTTCAGTTAAAATGGGCTCACACGCCGACCCAAATTGGCCTTGGAGGTGTCGATCACATGGCCTGGCCCAGATTTCCACACGTTCGTGTGAACTACCCGTGTGAACCTACACGCCTGTATGGCTCACATGGCCAAATTCAGTTTAGCTCGTGTGTCGCACACGGCCTATCTGGCCATCATACAGCCGTGTCTTGCACGCACAGCCTGGCCTCGTCGATCACACGGTCGTGTCCCTTCATAAGGCTTACCACACGTGTGACCACACGTAGTTTGCATTTTCAGCTTTCGTCGAATCCTATTTTCTGCGGTTTTAGGTACACATCTAGTGTCAAATCAATACGAAACCACTCCCGAGCTTTCCGAAACCTAAAATTAGTATACACAACATTAATTTAGCAATTGACTAACGGATTTCGACAATAATTCACATTAAGTGCTCAATTCTTACCCTTCCAACCCCAGCTATTCCAACTAGGATTTCGCAAAAAGACAATCTCACTCAGCCTGATTTCTCGCTGCCAAACACAAAAATACAATTCCCATCAGTCACTTAGAAAATGGAACTATAACACACTTAAATCGTTTACCAATAGTTGACAAAAATGAAAGAACGAAACTCCAAGAAGGCAACAGACAAACGTACAAAATAGAGTGGGGGCAGCAATTGAAAACAAAAAGTAAAAGAGGAAGAAGAGCGGAGGTTGACGTTAGAAAATGGGAGAGAGGGGCAGAAGGTGCCGAAATTTGCAAAAAGAAAATCAATAAAAAAAAATTTTGATAACTCATTATCCCAACTCCCCTTAATTCTCTCCATCAACTACCCACTACTTGGATTTTCGATACAACTCAAACTCTCAACCACCAAACCAAGCAAAAATAATCTCCTTTGACCACGCAGGGATTCAAACACATGACCTCCCTTACACCCACACTCCACTTAACCACCAGACTAGCAGATCAATTCTGACATGATTTTACAACCAATTAATCTTAAACCTACTGAACAAGGTTAAGGCTATATTCAGAAAAATACTAAAATTTAGCCCAAGTAAGGCTTGAACTTGGAACCTCACACACACACCTAAAACACTTAATCACTGAAGCAGACAGACAGTTGTCTCAAATTTTAACAAAACACAAACTAGAATTTGGGGCGTTACAAGTTTAACCACATTGTATTAGCAACTTCAATATGCAAACATGTTGTGAATCCACAATCTTCTAACAACAGACAAGCTGCAAAAACTTTTTAACAAAAAACCTTGTATTTCATCCACCTTTTTTATCACTAGTGGTTTATTCACAATGAATGGTTCGTCCACAATAATGTGTGGTTTTATCCACAACGTGGTGTAAAGATAGATGAGTTCTGGGAAACTCTTACTATGGTGTGTAATGGTGAGATAGGAACCTTTTCTGATAAATTGAAATTGTATTGCATTAATACACAGATGCATTGTTGTGAATTCCGAGATATTATGTTAATGAGTTAATTTGAAATACCAGAATTTTGAGTTGTTATTCAAAATGTGTTTATCCTTTGAGGTTGATATTTTGTATGTTTTGTTTATTGTTTGTATCAGTTTTCTTGTGATGGAACTCACACTGAGCTTCATAGCTCACTCTCATTTTTATTTCCATTTTTACAGATAACCCACCAGGTTAGGACTTGGACTAGGCATACGAAGGGCTCGACTCGAATTAACCGTTCTACCATAAGAATATTTTAAAATTACAATTGATATTTTTATTATTTAGGGACTATATCATTTTATTTTGAATTGTAGCATGGGACTTCGGTTGGTTTTAATTAGCATGCATGTCTTTTAAATTATTTTTTTAATGGTAAATTATAGATTATAATCTAATATGCTTGAAATATTGATTTTATTGAAACTAAGTTAAAGATCACTTTTCCGCTACAAGATTTTAAATAAATTTTGTCTAATAAATAAACTAGAAATTAACTAAGTTTTCAATAATAATCATTCTTTACAAGAAAGATGTTAAACTAATTATTTTTTTTAACTCATGGACTTTTTTAAAAAAATAGGCTAAGTTTTCTTCTAAAATAAACAAATGTTTTAAATAAACTATTTTATAAACCCCAATCGCTACTAGGCCATCTTAGTGGCCGATGTAATTTCCCGAATTCGGGCCTAACATCTAGGCCGGGTTGTGGAGGTTACAACTTTAGTCTGAGTGTATTTAATCTCATGGTTTCATGTACTGACATCTTCTTCCCAAACCTATATTAATTGCAAATACCATACAAAATTTTTTATTGAAATTAAATGCGCTACAAACTTTCAAAATACTTATAAAAACATTGAAAACTATAACATCCCACACTCAACCCAATCGTCGAATTTGAATGCGTGATGTCATATTACGTTGTCGAAGCAACTCAAGCTATCTCATTACATAATCATAAAATTTAAATCATAATTATCATTCAAACCAATTTGATCACAATCATACACACATATTCATTCATAGTGTTTAGGTGTTTTTGCTTTTGAAGTTAAACTGCCTCGATACATTAGAAATTGTGTCTCAAAGCATGATCTCTTATGTCTCAAGACCAACCTCCCTTATTTTTCCATTTTAGCTTCGATGTTTGAATTTCTCAAGACAAGTGGTTCTTTTCTCGAGACTTGAAATAGTGTAAAACTTAATTAGTTTTGATGTTTTATTGTCTCGAGGCTTAAAATAAGATTGTCTCAAGACTTGCTTGTCAAATATCCTTATTTATATTACTAAAATATTCATATTTCATACTATAAAATATTTATTATTAAATATTGGTAAATTTTAATATATATTTATTATTAAAATTTAATATAAATGCTTTTCAATAAAATATTACAAATATGTAAATTATTATTAATGTTAAAATTTATTATTAATATAAAATTTTAATATTAAATAATTTATTAAAATAATAAATTATATTAACAATTTATTATATTTAATATTAAAACAATAACTAAATATGTATAATCAGTAATATAAAAATTATAATATTTGATACAAATATTTTTAATATTTTTAAAAGTTAAAATTAAAATTTTGTTATTAATATGATAATAATATTATCAATTCAAATTAATTTTTATATAAAAATCAAGTTATTTATAAATAATCACTTTTTAAAATAAATTATTGATATTTTTGAAAAAAGTGGGTTAATGTTTCAAAAAAATATATACAATTTTCCATTAACTAAATTATTTTATATGAAATAAATAAATAAATAATGAAAAAGAATTCGTAAGTAAAATTCCAACAAACTCTTATAAAAACAGCCTCAAATGATACTAAGTAAAATATGTTGTAAATATTTAGCGGTGTCCAGTAAAATAAAAGAAAATGAAAGTAAGCTATATGTAGAACTGATAAAGTTTGGTCAGGCGACCACAGCTAGCACAAATTAGGTAAGGAGTAAGGACCACGCCCCAATGTCCATACTTCAAAATTATATAAATATTTGAAAACCTAAACCACTCAAATTATTCTTACAATTTTAAAAACCTTTCCCTTTCCCTTTCCCTCCCAACAATCAACTCACCAATTAAAAATTCAAATACAAATTCTTTTACTAAAATCCATCATTTATACACAATCTTAAGTAATACTCCATTAAGGGTTTTTTACTACAATATATCAATTTTTTTATTATTTCTCAAAATATAGGGCTGTTGAGTTATGTGATAAAATATATAAAAGTCCCAATAATATTAGAGTATTAATTATGCAATGATTTTCTAATAAGTAGTTGAATAGGAGCTTGACACATGTGGATATCGAATTTAGTTTTTATTAAATTTTAACCATTTACCTAAACCTAACCCTCGTAAATGAATACCTCTATAAATACCCCTTCCCCTTGTTTGTTTCACCAAAGTAAAAGTTGTCTCCCACTGTTGTCGACATATTAAGCCTTAAATCTCTCCAAATCCTTTATTTTCACCTTAAAATCAATCTTTTAAACCTTAATATACCTATATTGAAGGAAGCAAATCACATAGCTCTGGTAGTTGTTGATATGATAATCTTTTATTAACTTATTGGTTAAACAAGTAATTATTTTTTGTTGATATTTAATTTATTTATTATATTTTTGTTATATTTAATTTAAAATATTTATTCGTTTTTGTTTTTGTTTACTTACTAGGTTGAGGAATGAAATCCTTGGATTCCTTCGAACATACATTGCTCTATGACGAATAAAGAGTACACTTGACTTAGAGATTGTTTAGCAGGATTTTTTTAAGAAAGATGAAGTACCTCATATTCTAATGTCGTCATCATTGCTTATAGCCTTGGTGGAAAGGTGGAGACCAAAGACTCTTATCTTCCACTTCCCTTATGGTGAAGCAACAATCACGTTGTAAGATGTAGCCCTAACCATGGCTTTCAATTTGAATGAGCAATTGTCACCAATATGGCTAAACTTGACCTTGAGCTAGAAATGAGGGGGCTAATAAGATATTATCTAGTCAATAAGGATGATTTCAGGGGCGATTGAATGGAGTTCACATGGCAGCATACATTGGTTTGGGTGAGATCAATTGTTTCAGTTTTTTAACCAATTTGGGATATTCGATTTTTTCATTTTTAGAACAAAAACCAAATCGGTGGACATAAGAAACCAATGATTATCGAATCATACTAAATCGGTTTGGTTCATTTCGGGATTCCATATTGTTATGAGGTTTTGAGCTTTTGGACTTTATTTAGACACAATTGTCTTTAGATTGGGACTTTTCAACTTTAACTAGATAAAATTATCATTGTTTTATGTTTCTTAGACACTATTTGACAATTTTAACTTTTTTTCAATTATACATAAAATCTGAATTAATATATTTATTTAAAATATAATTTATAAAATCTGTAATTATAAATGTTTATCAAAAATATAATTAAACCTAGATTTAATCACTATTAATATGTATTGAACATAATCAATTGTTAAGTTATTTCAATTTTATAACTCTTAATGTGTAATGACAGTAAAAAAAAACACCCAACTTGGAAAGGTTAAGAATGAAAACAAAAATTTTAGAAGTTTTAATAACAATAATAATAGAAAAAAGAACATAGTACGTGATAGGTAAAGAAGAGATGGACACTTGAATTCTTGAAAGTTTTAACAGCAATAATAAATAAACAATGAATTTGTAAGTGTCTGACACTGAAATTAGATTTAGGGTTTATTTTTTTATTTAATTATGGAATATGTAACAGCATAATAAAAGCTTTATTCAGAATTTAGAAGTAATTTGTTTTGGTTTAGGCTTTAAATGGATTTATATATCGGGCTTATATGTTCAGAAAATATAGGGGTTTTTTTTATTTTTAAACGATTTTTTTAGACTTTTCTTATGTCCAATAGAATAAACTGAAATGAACTAAATTGATATGGTTCAATGATATCATCTGACCGAAACCAGACCAAACTAATAAAAAAACTCGAACTAAACTGAATTGCTAGTTTGACTCAGTATCTCAGTTTGGTCGATTTTTTTGCTCAACCTTACATTGGTTAAGCATCCACCAGCCAATGAACTAAGTGATGAATAATTTGAATAGTATGTTAGAGCAAACATATTGTATGCCATTAGTGAATTGATTATGGAAAATTAGTCTAAGAGTTTCTGGCACTTAATGTATTTGTCGTTGCTGGAGGACCTCATTCTTGTCTGCACATAAGCTAGGGGTCCATGATATTGGCAATCTTGTACTAGGCCCTTAGCAATACAATCAGTTGAAAAACAAAAGAGTCAAGTTATTGGTTTATTTCAATTTTGATAGATTAATTGGTTTATCCCGTTATTGATATATAAAAACTGACCCATCGAATGCACACCCCTACACAAGAGTCAAGTTACTATACCATCATGTCAAGTCTCAATCTATACGACTATAACTACGAAGTATATAATTCTTAAAGAAGAATTTTGAAAGGTTGTCAACTTAGGTGTTGAGTTTATGATGATATTTTTTTCATCTTTACTGAATAATAGGACAATAAAGTTGCATATACCATTCAATATAAATAATAGAACTCGATATCTATAAATGTCGAAGTAACCCTTCCAAAAAGAATGTATTTTGAAAAATAAGTTTGGAAGAAACTTATGATGGGAAATGATAAGGAATTGATATATTAAGGTCCCCCAAGTTTTTTTCCCTTTTTTTATATATGATTCACAAACAAATTTGAAGCATGCTTTAAAAGAGGAAAGATGTTGGAATATATTATTAATGTTATAAAAACTAAATTGGTGTTCAAACTCATTAGAGGATTCAATTCAACAATAATTAAAAATTATTTTTAAAAAATTAAAAAATAAAAAATTGTTATGAATATCTTATTACATGGATGTCCATCAAGATCAAGATAAGTTTTGATATAATTTAAATTCCAATAGTCATTAGAAGTAGATATTTACTTCATTTATACTTCTTATGTCTATAAATAAAGACTTTAGAAAAGTTTTATAAATATTCCAATTGATCAATAAAATATGTTCTCTTTTACTCTCCTATTTCCTTTGTTTTTTACTCTTTGTCTATTTATTTTATATCACGTTATCAGCATGATTCTCTTTTAATTATTTTTCTCCACAAGTCACAAAAATATTTCCCTTTCACCAAGCTTTACCCCTTTCAAGCAACAACCAATGCAATAGTCGATCACTCAAATTTGCTACTCAAGCTGTTGTCGATTGCCTTTTGAAGCTATTGTTATTTCAATATTCATTTAAGGCCTGCGCATTATGGGTAATCATTATGCAAAGAAATTTATATAATCCTTATGTGGTATGTTTTTCTCCTTTGTTGATTGTTTTTTAGTAAAATTATTTTATGAAAAATATTATTACTTTAAGGTTTCTTTTAAACAAAGATTCTTTTATTAAATTATAGTATGTATGATATTTAGATCATTAAATTTTTTTACGATTAAATTATTGCTATTAAATATACTTGAAATTATTGTATTATATCTTGTAAATTGAATTTATAAATATTTTATAACACCCCAAACTCGGCCTAAAAGTTATGGCCAAATCTGGCGACGTCACATGAGAGTGTTTTTGAAAATGCCTCGACAAGTTAAAAATCATTCCAGTTATTATCTTTACTCAGGTCTTAAAATCGCGAACTCACTTATTTGCTTAAACCATTCTCTTTTACGCGGAAGCTCTTAATTAATTTTGAAAAACAATGTTTCGAAGTGCTACAGTTTCTAACCCATAAAACAGTTCAAAATCCCAAGTTAAACAAAAACAATCCCAAAGTCCACGTTACATAAAAATTCCCAGAAATAAATCAATAATAAGTAAAGAAAAATGTAAACTGTAAACCCGTAAAATCAAAATGTATCTTGTAGCGGTCACTGTCGAGCCTCTGCTGCACCGATCCATCTACTGCTAGGGGTTACCTGACAGATAAACAAATAAAGGGGTGAGTTTTCACAAACTGAGTGTGTACATCCCTACAGTATAGCATGCATACAGTCATATAACAGATAACAGTCATAATTCAGGCCTAAGCCCTTAACAAAAATGATGCGAGCCTTAGCCCACTCAGAACAGAATCAAATATAATCAAGCCTCAGCCCATACAGATATTGCATGCATATCAGATCAGAAACAGAAACATGCCCACCAACCCTGCACACCATTTCCGTCCAACCCTACACACCATGTGGGGATAAAATCAACCCACCCAGCCCTACACACCATAAGGTACCGTGAAACGGCACATACAGATACAGGCTCGAAGCCTTTCAGATACTTCCTTCTCTTCAACAATAAACACACCCCAATGCAATGCAACAGAATACCATGGCATGCTAAAATGCAGATAACAGATCATACAGTTATATCCAGAACAGAATTAATACACATGCTAGATATAACATGCTAACACATACATCTCAGTATCAAATCATAAGATAGGGGTCTAAGTAACGCTTACAGACTCTACAATCAAGTTACAGTCGACTTGGGCGAACCGTGTAGTCTTACAAACCATATCAGAAATATGGGCTCACACGCTCATGTGGTCTGCCTGTGTGGGGCTACACGCCCGTGTGGCCGGCAAGGCCCAAATTAGCCTTGGTCGTGTGGATCACATGGCTTGGGCTAGAGTCTCACACTCTCGTGTGGTTCACCCGTGTGGACCCACATGGCCGTGTCTGCCATGCCCATGTCGCATGCGTACGGCCTGGTTTGTCGATCACATGGCCGTGTCTCGTCACACGGCGTCCACAGGGCAATCCACACTCCCATGTGGCATCGATAGTAGGCTTTTCAACTTTCGCCAAAACGTGATTTTTGTGCAATCAGAATACACACCTGGTTCTATTCGAATCTAAAGCGTCTACGAGCACTTTCGAACCTTTAACGACTAACAGTGATTTCCCGTCCTTAAACACTGTTTAGGCTCAAAGTTCAGCCTCTTGAATAATTCCAAGGTGTGCAAACCAACTTGCTCAACAAGTAACTGAAACCGCAACCAAAAGGAGAGTAGGAGATAATAAAATTTTCAGCAAAAAGATGGGGCAAAAGAGGAAAAAGTCAACAGCACAGAGAGCAAATAAAGGGGAAAAATGGAAAAAAGTTTGAGAAACTACTCAAGAAATTTGATAACCCCCTTATCCCTTAATTTGGTCCAACAAATCCACTACCAACCCAATCACTTCAGTGTTTCGGTTTACCTCAAATACCCACTCGGCACTAGAATAAAAATAATGCCCAAGTGCTGACTCGAACACAGGTCCTCTTTCACTTTAGCACTCCTCTTAACCACTAGACCAGTAGGCTTATTCTGGTAAGCTTTTGCAAATAAATTCTTATAAGCCTAATTACCAAAGGTTGGGCTTTACTAGTAAAAAGCCAAATTTTAGCCCAAGTCTTTACTTGAACTTGGGACCTCCCCAACACACCCAAAACACATAACCACTTAAGCAGATAGATATTTGTGTCGAATAATTGCAGAAATATAAACAAATATTTTTGTGCTCAACAAATTACAAAAGCCAAAAGTAAGAAAATTATGGGGCGTTACATATTTGATTATAGCATCATAAGTTTTTAAAACATATATGTGGTATTGAAATTTTGTACAATGTGTATCAGATAACTTTCAAGTATCGTACACGAAAACTTTGGTTTTCTTTATTAAATGATTTTTTTATTATTAGATTATAAATGTTATTACGAAAACAAAGTTATTTTACTACTTGTAATAGTGCTCGTGTTAATAGCCAGTGTGATAACAATGATGTTAAAGAATTCAGGTAAATTACTATAATTGATTTATTATATCATGTTTATTATAATTGGAGACTAATCATGATAACATTAATAGATAGATTTTGATTTTAAATACAGGCATGTTTTGGGATGGTGATTATGAAATAAAGAATTAAGAAAGGCATTTAGAAGTCCGTCCTACCAGATTTGTTGCATTCCCTAAAGTGAATGCAAACATAAAGAAAATAAAAGATACAATCATCAACCACTAAAAGTGGAAACATAGTAATAAATAAGACAACAATGAGAGTTTTCAAGATAACTTTTCAAATGGTAAAGATAACTCATGTTATCAATGTGATATGAAATATTATTGGTCATATATGTGGAATATGTATGGCCAATAATATTTTGTTTCTGTTAATATTCTTTGAGAAAGGATATGAGAATATAGTAATGATAGTACAAAATAGAAAATATTTATTTTATTTGGTATCAGGACAAACAAGTATTACTCCAATATTTGATAGTACAAAATTAGTTGAAAGCTCCAGAAGAGCTAATATATCAATATCTAAAAAACACAAAATTTGTGGTTGTTAATGCATTAGTTTTAAAAGAAAATCATTATAATGAATATTATATTAGGATTGTAAATGAAGAAAATTTTATATTTCATGAGTCAAAAGAGGATTGGGTTATTGATTTATATTTATTACTCTTGTTATAAATTTAATTGATCGTGACTATCTTTGTGCTTTTGTCATCATCCCTGCTAAGGGGTTGAAAGCGAAATATTTGACTGTGAAAAATCTACTTATAAGCAATAGAATATGGTAAATCTATCCAAATCTCATTATGGTTGGATGCACCTAAAGTTGCAAGTTTTTTAAAACTGTGGGTATAACTCTACAATATTCAGAATAAGTTCTCAATTAAAATTACGTGAAAAATATTACTGATGAGAACCTTGCAAGAGGAAACTTATTAGACTTTTCATGATTCAAATGTGCCTCTACGGTAGCAATATCATGATGAAAAATTTATTTATGATTAAACAAAAGTTTTAACCACGAAACCTAACCATTCCCTGAAGGGAATATAACAATATTTAATAAATTCAAAAGAAATAAGATTTAACGTTGATGTAGTAAATTGGACTATAATAATAGTCATGGGGGATTGTCGTAATAAATTTTCTCACCATCAGAAGTGGAAAAATGGATAAAGCAAGAAAAGAACAAGAATTTCCAAGAACTTTAAGAAGAGAGAGAATTTATTTATGAAGGGTCATTGGTTATGTACCTAGTGTACACTTGGAAAATAAGATCCACTCTCAAAGTTTGCTATTAATAGATTTTGATTGCATTCAAAGTCTACTACTAAAGTTTAATTTGCTTACTTCTTATCACCAAGACTTAACGTAGAACAAAAAGAAAAAAAAAAAAGAGAAAGAGGTACATATTTAAATATTAAATCAACTTTATATATGATTTAAATATTTTAATATGGTCTTCTTTTTAAGTTTTGATTACATGTTTTACATATGTTACATATTGTTTTAAGCATCTCATTTGTTCATGAAAATAAATATTAACTGATTTATTTATGTCGCTATAGTAGGTTTTATAATTAAATAATATATTTGATTAACACATATCTAGTATGCAAATTTATGTTAATAAATCAATGAATTTTATGGTTATTCAGATTTTATTTAGTTCAAAGAATTGTTAAAGGTAGTAGTTCAAAAATTTTATATTATTCCATTTGTTAATTATTTAAAGAAATGACATAAGCAATTGTAAATAAAAAGTTCAATGAGCTTGAATGGTTGGATTTTGAATTAAATTTCATACATGTTTATGATAATGGTTATGAAAAAAAATTGCTAGTTTTTCATTATGTCATACTTTTATATTTGAGATGTGACGTTTATTGATATATTTAGTATAGACTTGTTTCTATCTATGACCTAGGCAGGTTATTCTTGATAGTTAATTGATTATCCAAAACTCTTATTAAAAAGGTTTTTAAAAGTATTTTGAATTGAACTTGGGACTTCTCATATCCGAAGCAAGAACCATACCACTAGACCAAATACCCTGTATTTGAAGATTTTGGCTTATTTCCTGAAGTGAATATTGCATATAATTATTTGGAAATTATATTTAGTGACTTAGTGGCATTATAGACTTCACATTAATTTAAACATTTCCAGTAGTAAATGCCACAATAGCACTTATATGTGGATACAAAGTAAAAGGAAGGATAGTAAAACTATCAGTTTGATACAATTTAGTACAATTGAAACACATGTTAAAGTAAACCAGAAGTTTACTGTTACAAATGCATTTACTACTTGGCATGACCAGTTAGACCATCCCGAATCATATTGGTGTGATAATTATGTGATGATCGTTCTCAAAACTAAACTATTATCAAGATAAAGGCAAGTACATCTATCAAATAGTAGCATAGCTTATGGCAAGACCAGAATGTCGAACCCACAGGGACTAAAAGTACTAGTATTAACCTTCTTTTTATTATCTAGCCTAAGAATAAAAGGAATTTGTTTTAAACTAATTAAACTAAACTAATTAATTAACTAAGAATGCAACAAAGAACGAATTGGGGAAAATACTTTTGGAAAACCGATTTATAAAGACAATACCCAAGGAAGAATCCACCTAGACTTCACTTATTATTCAACTCTGAATTAGACGATTTATTCACTTAACTTGATCCGTAGAAATCCCTAATTTATGTAATTATCTCTCTAGACTAAAAACAACTGACTCTAGGTTGATTAATTGAAGTCTCTTTCTAATTAAAACCCCAATTGTCGCATTAACTCGATTGATGGATTCCCTTGTTAGGTTTAACCCTAATCCGGTAGATTTATGTTGCCCTATGTCTAGGGTTGCAACCAACTCCGTTTAATTATGTTGGATCTACTCTTAAACAGGGACTTTTGCTCCACTAAGTAAGCACATCAATACTTGAATTAATATCCTGAAATATTAAAACAAGAATTAAGAACACATAATTGAGAACAAATCAAGTATTTATCATATAATTCTGAAAATAATAAGATTCGTCTTAGGTTTCATCCCCTCGGGTATTTAGGGATTTAGTTTATGTTTATAAAAGAAAATATCTCAAAATTGGGAAAACAACAAAACATAAAGAAACCCAAAAACTCCTGAAGGAAATTGAAGGGAGATCTTTAGTCTTGATGGAGATCCTACTTCTGAGATGAATCAATCAGCGTTCTTCGAGTAATTCCTTACTTTTTACTCTCTGTGGCCCCTTTAATCGTCTCCTAGGTTGTTTTTGTAGACTTTGGAATGCCCAAAATACCCAAAAATTAGCTTTTTTCGTGTAAAATTGAAACAAGGCTTGACAGGGACACGGGCGTGTGACCAGCCCGTGTGAATGTGCTCAGGCCATGTGTAATACTGACGTTGTTTTAGGTAGACACGGCCGTGACAGACGGGTGTGTGGCCAACCCGTTGTCACACAATGGCGTGTGGTGTACCCGTGTGGAGGTGTCTAGGCCGTGTTGAATGTTGATTTTGGCCTATTTTGTCTGTTTTTGGCCTGTTTCTTGCTCTTTTCACTTTCCTATGCTCACCTAACTATAAAACATGAAATTAAAGGATTAGAAGCATCAAATTCATTACATTATAAGGAAAATCATCCAAAAAATATGCTAAGCATGGGATAAAAATATGTTATAATTATGGTTTATCACATATATGATGCGAAAATTATTTGAGAATTCATATGGACATTCATTAAAGAGCCAGAAGATTCTTTAATTTAAAGAATTCTCATTTGTTGTTTATTCTCAATGAAAATTGATTGTTAGAAACTTACTAGCTAAAGTTGAGATTTAATGTATTGCATTTCTGAAATGAATATGGGCTCATTCATCTGCCATGTAGATGATTCTGATATTATATTATTTTGGTAGCTGCATCTACAAAATAATCAGGTATGTGTTATCAACTTGCAACCTATCGTTTGCAAGATTGCTTATTTAAATAATTAAATTTAGATCATGCAATTAAGGTAATTTATCTTGCTAATACTGATAAGTTTGTATCTCAATCTTTTATTTATACACATAATGGTTTAGAGAAATTATTGATTGAATGCCTCTGATTAATGTCTAAACCATTATTTATGAGAACTAAACTTTCTATTTCAACATGAGATCATATTCATTTACGTGTTGTACGCATCAAGCCAATAAGTTATAAATACCCCCATTACAATTGTTTTTTGATCAAGAGCTAAAAATTTCTAATCTTTTTGTATGAGCGTATATGTTCCAATTGTTCCACCGCAACACACAAAGATGAGTGAATCCTCAAAAAAAGTTGACAATATATATTAATTACAAGTTTCTTTCTATTATTAGATGTTTTAAAGGTATTGGAGATTCAATTATGACATGACTTATGATTACAATTTTGATTCGACAGTTTCCCCGACATTAAGGGGAGAGAAATAATAGCTTGTAATGAGTTTGGAGGAGATTAATTTAAACCAAAAATTCAACAAGGATAATTCATTATAAGTTAACTGTTAGATGTATTTACAAACTTAATGAGAATAACCAATTGTTATATATCATCTAATATTTTAATTTGAATCAAAGTCCCAATAGGACAATCAATTAGAATAAATAATAGATTGATTGATTCCAAAGATGAAATTTATTCTAGATGGTCATACAGTAGAGGCGGCTGCTCCAGAAGAGACCTAAAACATAACTAATAAGTAAAACTCCAAAAGAGATTCAGGTACTTAAAACTGAAAAATAAAATTATGAAAATAAAAGATTTTGATAAGTTATGTAAATTAGAAAAAAATGTGGAAGCAGATAATAAAAATGGTTGACAATGATTTTACATACAATATTATTATTGAAATAACGAAATAAAAGGAGGATCTTGAATAAATATATTGAGAAATATAGATATAGAATAAATTGATCAAAATTAAAAGATGCAACTCAAGTACAATTAAACTCGTGGAGTTTTTAGACCAGTAGTCCAAATATCTAAAGGTATAAAGCCAGTGATGGTGCAAATAAGTAGTTTTACAAAAGCAGAATAAAAATATGAAGTTTTTCGCTAAGTCCTGGCATTGATTATAAAAAGATATAATTTTTTTTTTGTGGTGGACGCAATAACCTTTAGATATATTATTTCTACAATTCATAAAAGATTTTAACTTGCATCTAGTGGTTGTTGTTACAACCTTTCATGAACCACTATATAGTAAAGTTCATATTAAAATCCTCGAAAGATTTAAGATGCTAGAAACATATTGACATTCTCGGGAAATTGTTCATATATATGAATTAAAATTGTAACACCCCTAACCCATATCCGTCACCGGAACAGGGTTATGAGGCATTACCGGACTTATACACTAGCATTTGTACAAAACCAAGTCATAAATTTTCATTCCAAATTAAAACCTTTCAAATTTCATCGTAAAGTCCCTAATATTGGCCTACAGGGCACAATACATGCTTTGGAAGTGGTTCGGGGCTAAATCGATAACTTTGGAAATTTTTCCTTGAAGATAGGGCACACGTCCGTGTGGCTTGGGACATGGCCGTGTGGCCAGCCCATGGGGCTCCCATGGCCGTGTAGCCAGCTCTGTGGCATTCTGACTTGAAATTTTACAAGAAACAGAAGGCCACACGGCCTGGGGACACGCCCATGTGGCTAGGCCATGTGGTAACCTGATTTTTCACCATTTTTAAGCTATTTTCACACGATTATAATGCACGACCATGCTTGAAACCCGTGTCCTCCACACGACCAAGACACACGACTATGTCTTTTGCTCGTGTGCTATCCTAACTTCACATTTAGGGATACAGGGGACACACGGTCACTACACACGCCTATTGGCTAACCGTGTTGACGTAAATAGGCCTCTTTTGGCCACATTTCTCACCTTGTTTTTTTTCACTTTCCTGCACTTAAACAACATTTTATACTAAATCCAACCAACCAATCAACTGTTTTAAGCTAAACCATGCATATAATGAGAACATTTAAACCACATACATATATATATATATATATATCACCAAGATAACTAACTCCTTTGTCATTTCATAATATAGTTTAACTGAAAATACCTCATTATCAACCATTACCTTTACATTCCATATAAATCAAAAATTAATATCCAACATGTAACGCCCTGATTTTCGGGATTTTTGTGATTGTGGTGAAATCTTCAAATTTTGGTGATTTGGTTATTAAATTTGTGTTTAAGTGTGTTAGTGCGCCTTTAGAAGGCCCAAGCCTAAGATAAAACCCGGCAAAAATATCAACTTTGGATTTGAAGTGAAGGGGACTTGGTTAAGTGGGCTTTTAAGAAAAAGTAAGTAAAGTAAGGCACAAGTGAGCCTTTGGTAAAATGGCAAGGTGGCACCACTAAGTTCCTAAAAAAGTGGCGTATGGGCTGAGTGCTAGGCCAAGGTTCTAGTTGCATGGTAAGCAGTATGGTGTTTTTATGTTTGTGCATGTACTGGTCATGTGATGAAACTCAAGTAGAACTCTAATGAAGAGAGTTGGAGCTGTCCATGAGGTTAGATTAGTTAGATTAGGGAGAGAAATTATAGGAAATTCAAATGGGAGTAAGTAATGGCCAGCCAAGCGACTTGTGTAGTTACAATTTCGGCATTTGAATCTAGGTTTAGCATTTTCAGCATTTTGATTTTTGTGTGCCGATTTTTTTAGGTGGCTGAGCCTTCGAGATTTAGTAATTGTAGGTCAATTCCTTTCTTTCGACGAATAGGCATAGAATATTAGGGTTTCTTCTTATTCTTTTTGACTTCTTTTCTTTTGTGTCAAAAGCCTAAAACGCTATTCCCCTCCACTTGTGCCGATTTGCCATAACAACCTTCTCTTCTACTCTCTTCTTCAATCTTCATTCTTTTCTATTCTCTTTTCAAGCCTTATAGCTAATTTCATAATAGCCTAACCCTAAAGATAGTGTGCCGAATTCATCTTAACCAAAATTCCTTTCCCTTTTGCGAAATTCTTTCAAAGATAGTGTGCCGAATTCATCTTAACCAAAATTCCTTTCCCTTTTGCGAATTCTTTCAAAGAGCCGAATCTTAAATTCCCTCATCTCTTGGCCGAATACTTCTTTGATTGATATCCTCTCTCTTCTCTTCTCTCCTCTTCTATCAAATCTTTCAGAAAATCAAATCACAAACCCCTCATTCCTTTCTCTGCCGATAGTTTTGTCACCTTGTGAACTCTTTCCATCCATTCTTCTCTAAAAGCCGAAATAGACATTTTAGGATAGATCCAAAAGCCGAAATCATTTGTATTCGATCTCTGCTCGTGTTCAGAGGCTAGATCTATGTCAGATCTGGATTAGAATAGGATTGGAAGCATTCGTGATTAATAGATCTTCGGTAAGTACTCAGATCTCTGCTCTATTTGGTTATTTCAGGATTTAAGAAAAGCCGAAAGTCCCTAAAAGCTTTAGGGAGGCTGTCGACTGTAGTAAAGAGTTTTGTTAGTCTTTTTAATTGGCTTTATTTGTACTTGTTGTGAAAGGGGCGATCTAGCAAGGAGCGTAGGAGGCTTGGATCCTTGGAACGACTAGATCTAGATCTAGTCACTAATTTCGGCAAAGGTAAGAATTCAAAGGCCTTAGGTGATGTTGGCCGATTATGGTAAGTAAGATTATATTGGTTGTCATTGAATCTTGGATGTAAATTGTTAAGTGATCAATTGTAGGAGAAATCGCATAGGAGATCTCATCGGTAAATCGCAAATCAGGTGTGTAAACGAACACCCTTCTGAAATCTAAATCGGCAAAAGCCGAAAAGTCGAAGTGCCGAAATTCTGGCATTTCGTGGGCTTGCGAGCATGAGAGCATTCATGGGTCAATTGGAAGCAATAGATCCATAACCAAAATCGGTAAGGTTGGAGAGTGCGTGATTTCGTGCACTTCAATAAGTTTGGGCCTCGATGGGCTGAAAATAGGCCCAATAGGCTTTTGGGCCCATATGGGTAAAAATAGGTGGTAAGTGTGTTCTTGTATACTGTAGGTCTAAAACTATTAAAGCTGGTGATCCGGTCATAAAATTTGGGCTAAATGGGCTTAAGTAACCATTTGACACTATAGGGCTCATTAGGGGTTTTAGGGCCCAATAACTAAAAACTATTAAAATGGGTTAAATAGACTACTAGGATGAAAGTTGGACTATTAATGACTAAATTATGCATAAAACCGGTATAATTACTGAAATACCCCTTAATGGTACGAAATTACTATTTTACCCCTAGGTGCAAAATGACCATTATACTCTAGGGCTAAATTTAACTGAAATGCATGCTTTATTGTTTCCGTTTACTGTATGCCATGACATGATTATCTGTTGCATGGGACTGGGTTTATTGATAGAGGAAGTGCAAGTGGCATTGCCACGATTACTGAAAGAGGCTTTGCCTCGTACTGATTACTGAAAGGGGCTATGCCTCGTACTGTTTACTGAAAGGGGCTTTGCCTCGTATTACTGTTAGTGGCTTGGCCACATTATCTGAGCAGCTATGCTGCGACTGTGGAGTGTAGCGGCTGGGTGGGTTAAGTTGTTTCCCCACATAGAGTGTATATGACTGGTACGGGTTGAGTGTAGCGGTTGGACATAGGATGGGCTTGGGCTTTGCATACATGCATGATCTCTGTTCTGCTACTGAAATGGGCCTATGGGCCGTATTGTTACCTGAATAGGGCTAAGGCCCAGTTAACTGAATACTGAATAGGGCTTCGACCCAGTATTTACTGAGACTGGATAGGGCTTAGGCCCAATGGGCTTGAGCTGATTTGGGCTCTGGATGGGCTTTCTTTACACACTGAGTTTCCAAACTCACCCATTTTCTTCCATCCATACAGGAGAGCCCTAGATTGGTGGACTTAGAGCTGGAGGGATTCGGAGTGGCCACGTAGACTGCATTTCTGATTTAATTGAGTTATTTATTTTATTTTATTATTTACTTTGATTATTTTTATTCTGATTTTTGGGTTGTAATAAGGCCGCTCTAATTATTTTAATTTGGGTTTTTAATTATTTGCTTTTACTATACAATAATTGATTTGAATAAGGTTGCGCTAGTTTTCTTAAAATTTAATCAAACGTTTTCAAAATCAATCACACGTTTCAAACGAGTAACAAAGTTAAATCTTATAATAAAAAATATCCCTAAAAATTGGTAGTGGATAGGATGTTTACAATCTAACTGGGATTTTCTCTTTAAACTTCAATAATGATTTT
Organism: Gossypium stocksii; assembly: GCA_020496765.1. Lineage (NCBI taxonomy): Eukaryota > Viridiplantae > Streptophyta > Magnoliopsida > Malvales > Malvaceae > Gossypium > Gossypium stocksii. The sequence continues at coordinate 96,242,804 of CM035627.1, read as the reverse complement.
GCAAAGCTCACCTTAATCGTAGTAACTAGGAAACGTGATTAGCCTGTTGTTGATGTGACACACTAGACTTGACCGTAACGTCTGAGCTGAGTTTGGGGTGTTACACAACAACTACCGGAAAATGTCTGGATAGTGTGATTTTCGGTGATGATCCTATCCTCCATATCCACGTTAATCTACAAGACATATAAAACACATTCAAGTAAGCTTGTGAAAGCTTAGTAAGTTCATAGGCTTGAAAAGTACATTCCCAAATATGGTAATGCATTCATCTAACACACAAATTCACTAATTTCTCTTGTCATTCACAAACCAATGTCAATTTTGCTTAATATTGTTTAATATCACTCACATATAAACTTTATTTTCTTGGGCCCATTTTTCCACTTACTAAACTGATTCAAATTAGGGAACTATACGGAATTGAGTACTTTGTTTCCATTTTTCCATAGTAGAACTATTGACTTACACATGATCACATTTCACTTTTCGAAGCCATGGCCCAGCCATGGTCTTACACGGGTCACATATCATACCGATGCTATATCCTAGATATGGTCTTATACGAAAGCACTTTTCACTTTTTTCTGATGCCATAGCCCGGCTATGGTCTTATACGGGTCACTTATATCACTGTCATCCAATGCCATAGCCCAACTATGGTCTTACATGGAAATTACTTGGCACTTCTCACTGATGCCACAGCCCAGCTATGGTCTTATACGGGAATCACTTGACACTTGTTTTCCTATGCCATAGTCCAGCTATGGTCTTATACGGATATCACTTATCATTTGTTGCCATGGTCCAACCATGGTCTTTTTCCGTCAATTCATCACTTGTCACGGGACAGAAATACTCAATCCAATGTTCCACTCCATTTATTCATTTCTTCCATTTCATACTTTTACAATTTTCACAGTTTTATCAAATACAACTAACATAACACATTATAAAATTCATAAAATTAACAAATGATCATTAAAATTTAGCCACATGAACTTACCTGGGCTAATTCGCAAAAGTTGTAGAAGTTCAGGAAATTATTCAACTATTTTCTCCTTTCCTCGGTTTGCTTTAATTTCTTGATCTACCATTGCAAAATCATCCATTCATTAGCATTCATTTCCATTTTACTTTATTTCACAATTTATACCCTTTAATTCCTAAAATTACACTTTTGCCCTAAATTTTGCAATTTTCATAGTTTGGTCCTTGACCAATTAACCCATCTATAAAACTAATCCTTCTCAATTAACACTATACCTAAAAATTATGAACTATTTCATATCCATTGATACATAAAATTTTTGAATAAAACCCTAACTTCAAGCTCTTTTGCAATTAGGTCCCCATATACTTACTTTCTATTCAATTTTTTCAATAAAATCAACATATAAACAAATTAAAGCTTTAATTCCATGCTAAATCATCATAAACTTCTAGCACTTATTCATGGAAACTTTCAAAATCAACCATGAAATCAAAAACTAATGAATTAGACAAGAGGGCCTAGTTGTAAAAGTCCCAAAAACATAAAAATTTAAAGAAATAATCAAGATTTGAACTTACTTGCAGTAAAAATAAGAAAAACCAGCCAAATCTAGATTTTTCTGGAGAATACGAAAGAAAATAAAATATCTAGATTTTTCTTCTAATTTAGTCCATATATCACTATTGGATTTCAATTTATTTCTAAAATTGCCATTAGTTCACACTAGTTTTCAGCCAATTCTCAACCCATCCGTCCAGCCCATTTAATTTTGGGCTTAATTACACTTTAATTCCCTCTTATTAATTATCTAAGCTATTTAATCACTTTCTACAGTTTTTCACTTTATTCAATTTAGTCCTTTTTACTCAATTGATCAACAAAATCTTAACATTTCTTAACGAAACTTTAATACTAACTTATTAACACTCCATAAATATTTATACAAATATTTATGGCTCGGTTTAAAATTTTGAGGTCTAGATACCTCGTTTTCAGTTCTAATTATTTAGTAATTATTTCTAAAATACTATTCACTATTTTAATTTTTCTTTCTAACTTCACATCTAACTTATGCTCATTAAATTAATAACATTTTCTACTCATTTGTCGGATTTAGTGATCTTGAATCACTGTTCCGACAGCACTGAAATTTGGGTCGTTAAAAAAATAATTTGAATATATGTGGTAAATAGTAGTTGAAGGAGGATTATAATATGATCCAAAATACCTATTTATATTTTTATAGAAGAATCATGATTAAAGTTTGCTATGATTTTTGTTAAAACTCTTGAAGAGATCAAAAGATATTTTCCCCCAAATTTTCCATCACTCATGACTTTCAAAAGAATGGTAATATAAATGTTTAGCAAATACATTCAAATAGTCATTTGAAAAACTAGTATTTAAGATTGAATACGTAAAATATGAGAAAGTATGTGATGTTTTCATGAGGAGGAGTAAATACGCGTTGTACTCTTTTTCCCTTAACTGAGGTTTTGTCCCATTGATTTTTCCTGATAAGGTTTTTAATGAGACAACATATCATGCGCATTATAGATATGTATACTTTTATGTCTATAAATAGAGATTTTGAAGAAGCTTTGTAAATATTCCGATTGATCAATAAAATATGCTCTCTTTTGCTCTCTCATTTTTTTTAGTTTTTACTCTTTGTTTATTTATTTTATAACATAAGTCAGTTTAATTATCAATTTTTTGTATAGACTTTTGATTTTTATCGTTTTCAAACAATTTGTTTACAGATCAATTCAAACTTTTTATTCATACCGATTGATCCAATTTAATTTCAACAAAATTTTATATTTTTTACTACAAAACAATATTCGCTAAAGTTTTCTTTAAACAGCTTTAATTTTTTTAGAAAAATATTTTGTCGAAATTATCTTAGATAAAAAATTTAAAAATTATACCCAGACTAAGTTACTGATCCAGTTTGAAAAATAAAATATATTAAATTAAACTTGTAATAAATTCTCAATTAACAACTTATGTATTCCTATGTATATTATATCTATACAGATTTCAAAACATTAAAATTTTAATTTATATAAAATTTTAGGTTTTTTTTTTTTTTTTTTTGCTTTTTCAAACATGTTCATATTATTTTATTCATACCATGTTGTGTTATAATTGATTGTTGAAGGTTAATATATACTTTGCTTTTTGAACTTTTCTCATTTGTAAAATTGTAGTTAATTGGTGCTTAATTTTTTTTATTTAATTATTCAACATACTTTGATACTTATACAATAACATTATTAAAATGTGATAGCATTATATTGTCAATTAATAATATGATATGTTGCAAAATATTAACAAAAATCAAATTTTCTTTTAAAACTAAATGAATTTGAACAGCCTAGACATTACTTTTTTTCAAATCATTTTCAACTTTTAAGTATGCTTCTTTAGCAATTTTATATAAATTAAAACACGCTATTAGACCCTATACTTTATTCAAAATTTAAGTTTTAATTATTATATTTTAAGAGTTTAAAATTCACGTTACCTACATTTTAAATTTAAAAATAATATTTAAATCATTAGCATTATTTGTATTTTCTATTTAAATTTATTAATTTAATATTTTTATCTTTTATCAATCATACACGAGGGTGTTTGGTAAATAAAGTTTTAAACTTTTTTTTAATTGATTTTGGCACAAATAAATGATTAAGTAGTCAAACCCACTAATTATAATGTTTAGTGAATGAAAATTTGTAAAAGTTTATTGAACTAAAACCTCCAAAACAAAAAACACTAAAATGGACAATTTTTTTTCATAACTACTCAAGAATGAGACATATTGAATGATATATCCAATGATACTTGCTCAAAAATTACTCATTTTACCATATACTCTTAAACCTAATAATAGTCTCAAGGTATCCGTAACATTCATTCTCTTATTTTCACTTTCACCTTCAAAATCCAAAATATATCAAAAAAATATTCACTAATTAATTTTCATAATGAATATTTTAATTCATTGGTAATAATATTTTATTTCAATAATTACACCCAATAAAAATTAAAGTATTATAAACAAACAAATACTTAATAATAAAATATGTCATCCATTTATTTATCATTTTACAAATACTAACTTTCAACTATCAATTAAATTTTACCAAACACCTTCTAAATATACAATTAATAAAATTAATTAATTAAACCAACCATTACAATTAACAACCAACCAATTATAAAACAAAATCATCATATAAAAACTAGTTAATAAACATGTCAAGAAAGTACTAACAAAGTTAATTATGTTGTGGGTTCATTTAGACAAAATTAAATTTGGAATTCAACATACCTTGGTACTTAAATATAAAAACTTTAAATTTTGTCTAAATATATGAACCACAACATATTTGAACCTTAAATAACATTCCAAATAATTGAAATTATCATTTAGAAAAGCTAACCTCACAACTTGTCTTCTTAGAAAAAAAAGAAATGGTAAAAAGCAAGAGATATTTAGATTAGTTGTACTGTTTTCTTTTAATAGAAAAAATATAAAAGCAAAAGTAAAAGTGATCAAAGGGTAAAGAAAAGGGTCTTAACAATTACATGGAAATTACAAAGAGTCGAACTAAAGTAAAATCTAAGCCCTACAGTAAAATCATTACAATACCCCCACCCCAAGTTAACTAAAAATTAAAAGGAAAAAAAAAAAAAAGCAGCTAAAACGTCAATTAGCTGATAACTAAACGACACCTAAAAAATTAAGGTTAAAAAAAAAATTAAAGCTAACGCGGGAGGTGGAGCAGTGACGGTATGAGCCATTTTCTCCATTCTCTTTCATTTAAGTTGGCTGCTTCACTGAAAACCCACCGACGGTAACACTTTGGGAGGTCGACCGCGGCCTCGCTTCACGCCGGGAGGAGGTGGAGGAGCAGTGGCGGTACCAGTCTTAGCCTTCTTAGGGGGGCGCCCACGTGGCCTTCCGGTGCTGACGGATTTGGGCTTGGGGGGAGCCAATAAGTCCTTCGGCTTAGGCGGACGACCACGAGGTCTGGGAGGAGAGACGACGACGCCAGGTGGAAGAGGAACCTTGGGTTTAGGTGGACGTCCACGTCCACGCTTGGGTGGGGCATTGGGGTTGGGTTTCGAGTAATTGTTGTTCACCATAACAATTTGACCCATTTGTTTCATCTGGTTGAGATGGTGGGAGAGGAGAGTGGAGTGAGACGCTGGGAGATCGGAGTGAGTGGAGTCAATGTGCTTTGCGATGGATGACATACTGGAACCCTCTTTCTCATTCAATGCCTCTATGGCTTCCAAAATCATCTATCCAGTAAAATCAGAAAATTAAAAAAAAAAAAAGTTAACATCAAATGAAATGATCTGGAAAAGCCCAACAAAACAACGAAATGCAAACTACCTGAGGGTAGTCCGGAAGTGAAGAAGATTGTTGAGAAGGATTGAGGCCTTGAGTTCGACTAATTTCTTCGGTCGCCATTGAAATTTAGAGCTTTTTCTTTTAGCTTTCGTATTATTTAAGAGAAAGCGAAGAAGAGAGTGAGAGGAAGACGAAGTAGTGAACTGTTAATTGTTGATTTTGTTGAGAAGGCTTTAGGATTTAAAAGGGAAAACTTGGCTGTGAGATGGAAGGAAAGGGAGAAGAACAATGGTAGGAGCTATAATCCAACGGCTAGGGATAGCTTATTGGGGGCTGTTTATCCAACGGTATCCATTTATTTCATGCGACACTACGAGGATTGATGACGTGGATTCGGATTAATGAATTCCTTTTCTGCTTTGAATTCATCACATCAGTTACAACAATAAATTAAGGTTTTTTTCTTTTTTGATGCGTCGAAGGTGTACCACTGGCTGCGCAAAAGTAATCCGAAAAAGGGAAAGGAAGGGTAGGAGAGGAGAGCGGGGTTTCAGATTTACTATGACGAATCAGAAAAGGCCATGTAGAGGAGATCTCAAGGGAGAATTTACAGCAAAGACTGGGGGCCTGATGATAATCGAGTACAACTGAGCTGGACCAATACTTTTATTAAAACAACAGATAAATTGCACTCTAGGTTTTTGTTTTTTTTTTTTTTTTTTTTTCTCGTCACACTTTTAAAACTTTCAAACTCACCATTCAACTATTCTAGTTTTTTTTTTTTAGTTTTTTTCTGCTAAGTCTCATTAAATGTTTTACAAGTTGGGCGGTGACCGTACTAAAATTTGTATAATAATAAATTTAGTTCTCGTATTTGACATATTGTATCAATTCTTCTTAGTTATAAACTAACTACAAGAACATCCCAACAATTTAATTCCTTGACAATCTTGTGAAATGAGGAGAACCTAACTCTAATTAATAGTCTCAATTGTGCATATCATGGTGTCACCCAACAACACACCAGTCAAGCCATGCCAATTTTTTCTTCGGTAAAATAAAAACAAAATTTAAGAATCAAGTTATTTTAACCAACCATGTATTGTTCAAGCATCGAACACAGGGCCTTTCTAATTCTAAGAGAAAATCCTATTTTTCTTCTAATCTGAAGAAAAAGCAAATACCAAGGATGTAACGCCCCGAAATTTTAACATTTGACTGATGAATTTCATCGTGATTAAATTTCTATATCGGTGGTTCTGTGCTCTGCTTATGTGATTTAGGTCAGGAGTTTGAGTTGGATTTTTAGAAGTTTTATTATTTAATTTTAAAGGTAACCTCTATCATTGAATGACATAAATAAGTTTAATACAATGTAACCTGGTGATAAGAATGAGCTTGTTGGTTCAATTATTATACATTTATATTCTGTTTGGTCCCGTGTTTGAATCCTCGAGTCTGTGATGGGGAACATTTTTGCTAAACATTGAAAGGCTGATTGGTGGTTGACTTAATTATTTTGAACTAATTCTATCATTTTTTTTTTCTTTTTGTTTCCTTTCTTTTTCTTTTTCTTTTTCTTTCTTTTTTTTTTCTCTTTTCTTCTTCTTTTATATTTTTGCTTGTTTCAATACTTGATACTGCATTAACTGGGAGTTCTTTTGTTGCTTATTGCGTTGTTTGTGCGATCGTTGTATAATTTTCGTAGTTATCTCATTCAGTTTCTATGACTTTTCGTCTTGTTATCATTTATTCTGCCGAAATGGGATTTTGCTTGTTTTACTTGAATTCTCTGTTTAAGTGTTCAATTGGTTACCTTTTTAGGCGAAGGACTTACGAGAGGCACTCCTCTGTCACGTTAGTTTGATTTTTTGCTGATATGTGCAAGGTAAGTACACGAATTTGAGTTGGGATTGTGTCAAAACTTTCGACAAAATTTTGGCGATTGGTCGATCTTAGCGATGATTTCAGAATAATTGTATAATTGATTATTGAATGGTCATTTTAGGTTCTAGAATTCTTCTACATTGTTTATACTCAAAAACTATCACAGGTGTGTACCAAAAGCTCCTGTTTTTATGAATTTTAGACGTTTAAAAACGTGGCTGTCGACGCCAGACGGGCGTATGGTAGATCGTGTAGTTGGCCGTGTGTGGCCATGTTAGTGAAGGGTTCACATGAGCAAAGTTCACGGACATGTGTCTAGGCCGTGTAACTCACTGTTTGCGAATTAAAACCACACGGCCAGGGACACGGGCGTGTGCCCAGGCCGTGTGAGTCACATGGGTAAAGACACGGGCTTGTGTCCAGGCCGTGTAACTGTCTGTTTGCGATTTAGACTCACAAGAACAGATGACACGGGCAAGGGTCAGGCTGCGTAAGCCACACTGACGTGTGTCTAGGTTGTGTGACTCACTGTTTAAGATTTAGAACCACATAAGCAGACAACATGGGCATATGTCTGGCTGTGTCGCATATAAATAGGGTTCGAACCTTATTTTTTAGGTCGCGAATGTTGTCTAACACAAGTACTAGCCTCCACAATGTATTTATGATCTAAATTTGATTGTTTAAGGACTGTTTGATACTATGAGATTGAGATATGAAGTATATAAATGTATATAAATTGTGATGACTATTAATGACACTAATATGTATTAACTATGTATGAATTGAATCGAAATGACTGAACACATGTTGTTGATATCTATAATCCGCATTTGCATGGGTTTAGGATATCTGTGAAGGAGGAAGTGATCTGCTCTAAATTAGTGGCTAAGTCATATTTTATTTATATCTAGCGCTTTGTCGCATTTTCGATCTAGCAAGTAGTCTGCATCTCTGTAAACGTGTCAAACAGACAATCTATGATGTATAAAGTTGGCTAGGCATTAAACGCCCTTAATGGTGTATTAGGATTGCCGAAGATGGTGTGTAACGGATGGGGATAGGAATAATTGCATATGTATCTGATCTGTTCTGTATTTGAATCTAAAATTACTTTACATATGTATCTTATATGTTCGATATCTAAACCAAAATTACTTCTGTTATCCAACTGAATCTTGGGATTCGGGAATTATCTAGAAACATGTTTTATTTGAACGAATGTATTTTATGCACTAGGTACAAAACTCATTTCATTGTTGACTGAATTTCAGGTGGTTCTCAAACTTGAACGGGTCGACGCTACAGAAGCTCAGTCAATCCGTTTATCTTTCCTTTTGACTTTACTATTAGTAATTACAGCTTTTTACTGTATTATGATGTTTGGAGATTATATAGATAATTAATTGGTGTTATAATTATAATATGTTGAATAGGTTCATTTTGACTGCATTTATAAATGTAGTTTTCCTAAAATCGTCAATGCAACCCTCTAGACTTGGTCTGGACGTATAGGTCGGGTTTAGGGTGCTATATTTAGTGGTATCAAAGCTACATTAGTCAACACTCAGACTGTGTTTGGGCTCATAATGTGAGATAAAGAGTAGTTAATAGAAAATATGATATCTGAGTTAATCTAAAAACTGAAATATTAATAAATGACTGAGCCTCCAATGAAGAAACCTGTAAGTATTTTTGTTATGTTATAACAGTTAATTGAAACATTGTATTACATAAACTGTTATCTGGTTAAATGCGTAGATGTGAACTAGCGAAATTATTCTTTTGGAAGCCTGAACTAATTCGTACGGTCTGACATTGTAGATAGATTGCTAAAATGAGTTCGCACGGTAGTCGTGGATGTGAAACTCGTAGGCGTAGAGGATACCGAGGAGGAGCTCGAGTGGAGTTATCCTCTATGGGTAGTATGCCCAACCTAGAGACCAGCGAGACAGTTGGTACTCCTATTGCTGAGATAAGGTCCCAGACGCTGACGGTTGCGGACAACGCAGTCTTAGGCCATGATTCGAGCATTTGAAAGAGTCCCTAGGATCCATTCTTGATCGAGAGGTCAAGGGTCAGTTATTGAGCAACTCCGATCGAATGTGGCTAAATTGTTTAGGGGTATCATTGGAGCCACCCTACTGTTGGTGAGTATTGGCTCGAGGCTACCGAGCATATCATGATCGATATTGATTGCACTCGCACTTAAAAATTGAAGGGTATTGTGTCCCTACTTCGAGATGAGGCTTATCAGTAGTGGCTGATAGTTGAGCACGGTGCTCAGCCCGAAAAGGTTAATTAGGATTATTTCAAGAACGCCTTCTAGAGCAAGTACGTGGGGGAGCGTTATGTGGAGGCTCGCCAAAGCGAGTTTATGAGTCTTGTTGAGGGAGACCAATCTATGGTTGAATATGAAGTTGTGTTCTTGCGATTGAGTAGTTATGCATGGGCACTAGTAGCGTCTAACGATAATAAATGCGTGAGATTTAAGGAATGATTGCAACACGAACTATGGGTTCTGATAGTTTCACAAAAGGAGCGGGTTTTTTTTGTTCTAGTTAATAAAACAAATATAGTGGAATAGGTAAAACGTAATGAGCGTGAGTGGCGTGACCGCAAAAAGGATCAAATTAAAATTAAGAGGGATTCGGGTCCCTCTGGTTCTGGATAGCGCCCTAAGAAATGGGCGAGATTTGATAGGCCTCCGAAGCCTAGACACCAGCTATAGTGACCGAGATTCAGCTCTGTAGTGATTGCGAGAAATGTCATCCAGACGATTGCTGAAGGTAGTTAGAAGTGTGCTTCCGTTGTAGGTCGATAGAGTATCGGGTTGGGGATTATCCCCGTCTACCAAATTAGGTTCTACTTATAGCATAGATGTAACACCTCAAACTCGACCTAGACTTTATGGCTGAATATGGCGATGTCACATGATAGTGCTTTTGAAAACACAACGACGCTAAGACCATTTTTCCATTTAACACCACTTTTCTTTATCTTATGTTAACTCCCAAATCATGTCATTTGTTTTCAAAACGTTATCCAATTTTAAAACGTTATTTATTTACAAATAATCACTCATTTCCAAAATGTTATAATTTGCAGAAGCTTTTTAAACAGTTTGCGTGTGCGTGGTATTTTGATAAGACATCCATCTCTTATGAAAACCAGAGTTTCTCTTACTACTAGCAGTTACGAAACATAAAACAGTTTGAAATCCAAATTTAAATCTGAAATTCGTAAAGGCCATTATTATAGAAAAATACCAAAATAAAACTTAAAACCATAATTAAGTAACAACCAATGTAAAAGTAGTCGTGTGGCCACTACTGAAACTTCCACCGCACCGATCCGCCTATGTCTGGGATTACCTATACAGGTTAAACAGAAGGGGTCAGTTTACGTAAACTCAGTGTGTAATCCCCATGCAATCAAATAGATAATAACAGATAATCTTAGTTTGGGTCCAAGCCCTTTTCAATATCAGTATCAGTCCAGCTTGGGCCTTAGCCCATCTCAGTAACAGTAAGCATTAAGGCCTTAGCCCATCACAGTATAGTAATAGTATCAAATATGCAATCATAGAATCCTACCCAACCAGCCTCTACACTCCATTCCGTCCAACCCTACACTCTATGTTGGGATATAATCAACCCACCCATCCTTACACTCCAAATAGTACCAAATGCGGCACTAAACAGTAATTTGCAGCTGAGCTGTCAGTGAGTTAGGCTCGAAGCCTTTCAGTGCACTTCTTCCAATCAGTATCAACCCTCAACCCAATACAATGCATCATACAGTCATGTCATGGTATCTTACAAATAATTAGTACAGTGTAAATAGCATGCTCAACATACAGTCATACATATCTATAACATATAGGCATGTAACAGTCTTTCAGTCATTTTAATCAATTATGGGTCTAGGTAAACTCACCGACCCTACAGTAGGTTCACAATCGTCTCGAGCGGCCCGTGTAACCTTAGCAACAAATCAGTGAAAATGGGCTCACATGCCCATGTTGTCAGTCCATGTGGGCCTACATGTCCTTCGATAAGCCACTAATCACCAAACGAATTCTTATTAACGCTTGACCAAATCACATTAAAAGTTAATCAAAAACTAGACTTACCCAAAGAGTGACAAGGACGATGCTCAGGAAGATACAAAAGAGACCAAACACAAACAAAAATCAACAGCAGGGGAGAGGAAGCAAAAGGAACAGTCTCAGCAAAAGGAATATGAAAAAAAATCAGTTGCAAAGATGGTGGGGATTTCGTCTGTAAATAAAAGGAAATAAGAAATAGTGGAGATGGGAAATTTGGCAGAGAGTTTCGGTAGGATAATTGGATAACTCCCCAAATCCCTTGATTTGCTCCAACAACACTCCCACTACACCCCACCACTTTAGGGTTTTAGTTCATCTCAAATACCCATACGACCTTAGCAACAAAAATAATACCTAAGTACAGACTCAAATACAAGACCTCCCTCACTCCAACACTCCACTTAACCACCAGACTAGTAGGCCCATTCTGATGTAAACTTACAAACAATTAAACTTAAGCCTACTAAACAATAATAAGGCTTTATTCATAAAAATACTAAAATTTGCCCAAGTCATAGCTTGAACCTAAGACTTCTCAGACACTTCCAGAACACATAACCACTGAAGTAGACAAATATTTTGTGTCATAAATACACAAAAACAGATATACAAATTTTGGGATGTTACAATAGACTCTGGCTCCGAGTTCTGTACAGCCTCCGAGAGTGGTTCAGTAACCACCTTGGGATCGTGGTACTAGTAAAGGTGGTAATGGTTCTGGGAAAGGACAAAGGGCACCTAGTCGAGGTACCAGTCAGACTGAGCCTTGACAACTGGCACTAGTTTATGTGACGAGATGCTGTGAGGATAGTGATGATGCTGATGTCATAGTAGGTACATTATTTATTCACTCTGTTTCATACTATGCTCTCATTGATATTGGATCTACTCACTCGTATATAGCTAGTGTTGTTTTTGCAAATCCGGGTATAACTATTGAAACTACTGCTAGAGAGTTTTCTGTGATTAGTCATTTGGGTCAGTCAGTTCGAGTTGATAGCTTTGGTTGCAAATTAAAAGGGTAAATAATAATTAAGTAAATAAATGAAATTTAATTAAAATAAAAGCCAAATCAGCTATCATCTTCTTGAATTTTCTTTTCTATAGGGGAAACACCATAGATAGGAATTAGAATGCTTCGCCCAAGCTTAGGCCCTTCGATTTGGTGAGTAAACATTGCTCGTTTTTAGTAATTTTTTTTTGTTTTTGGGCTCATATTGGCTTAATCTAACTAACCCAGTGACTAATTTGTAAAATTGTTAAATTTTATAGATTATACCATTGATAAGTTTGAGTTGTTCTTGAAGTTTTATGGTAGATTATTAAGCTTGGTTGTTAAATAAGACTATTTTGTAAAGTAGTTTTTAGTAATTTTAATGTTGAAAGACAAAAATGTTAAAGTGATAAAATTACATGGACTTGATGTGAAATAATAGAAAATATGAGCCGTAGTAGAGTGCTTTACTATTCGTCTGAACTTAGTTTTAGTTAAAATTGGTTAAATTGCAAGTTTTGAGCTTAGGGACTAAATTGCATAAAAGTCATATATTGGGGACAATTTTGAAAAAAATGTTTAAAAGAACTTAATTGCATAAAATGAGTTACTTTTACTATTGGAATTAGTTAATTGAATAAAATTATTATTTTATATCAAGAATGGGTTGGAAATCGGGGATTAAAAAAGTTGCTAAATAGTCCTTGTACCTTTGTCGTTGCTGCAGTTTAGTCTAGTAAGTTCGTTCGATTAAATCTAATACGTTTAAAATATACATTAAATGAAACTTCTCTTTTAATTTTGAATTAATGTATTGGTATCATGTAAATGAGAATTGAGATAACAATTCGATTAAACACCAATTACTGTTGATATCTCCTAAGATGATGAATGTAGGATAGAGTACGATTGGCAGCCAATACGTTATTTTGCACATAGTATGGGATTGATCTTAACAGTGGAGATGGTTTTTGTATATCCTCTGTTCACTAGATATGTCGAAGTCATGCATTTATTGCAGATTATCGTGTTATATTACAATGTATTCTGATGTGTTGGTTGGTCTAACTCATACGAGCATTTGGTGTGTTGGTTAGTATGGCTCATTTAAGCATCTGGTGTGCTGATGGTTAACCATGTACTCGCCTCCACTTATCATTCATTAGGCTGTGTTCTATTGATCTCTGGATGGTATTGAAATGTAAAATTTTATTAGTATTATTGTGTTGAGCATTACTCACCTGTTGTGAACTGTGATTGAAAGGAACTTTCTTCATTACTTGTTATGTGAATTACAATGTTTAATTTAGTAAGCTTTATCATTTAAATGATGAACTTACTAAGCTTTATGAAAGCTTACTTATGTTGTTTGTTTTATTTCTTATAGATATGTTTTGTGGAAATCGGGAGATTAGATCAACTCGAAAAATCATACTATCCAAGAACCTCGGTAGATTTTGAATACAAACTTTGGCTTATATGGCATGTAATAGGAAATTTGGAAATGTTTTGTATTAATTCGTATGTATTCATCCTATATAGTTGGTGTGCTTGTAAGGTTGTTGTATTAAATGGTCCTTTGGTGTATGTTTGCATGATGCATGGTTGTAGTTGAATGAGTATAATAAATGGTAAGTCTTTGCATGGACTATGTTATAGTACTTGAGAGATTTCTAATCAGTAGGACATATACTTATGAATTGAAATTCTAACTTAATTAGTTTAATGTTGTGTATTTGAATTGTGGTATCAATGTTGGCACATTGGTTAGGCACATAGGTTGATTGTTTTGAAATGGTTTGAGTGTTCTTGATTATAGTTTGAGGGCTGGTATGCATGTATTTTTTTCTGTTTAGGCACCAAAGCATTTGGGAGTGAAAATGGCATGATTTTAATTGATTTTTTATACGCACGACCTGGGACACTGTAACACCCCGAATTTTGGGCCTAGAAGTATTGGGCCTTGGTTAAGTTTTGGATCCTAGCTTAGTATTTTTAGGAGTTTAATTTTGGCCTTCTAAAAGGTTGGAAGTGGCATGAAGATGAACTCTAAGGAGAGTGATCGAAGAGAAAATATAGGAAGAGGTTAGAAGAGCTTATCGTGGAGAAAAATTAGGAGATGAGGTGTGGATGAAGTGGAGCCAATTAGGACTTTAGGGGTTCGGCTTTAGGTATTTATAGGGGGTGCCAAATTCTTTTTGAAGAGTTTCCCTTGCTTTGCCAAACAGAATGCTTCATTCTTCTCCTTCTTTCTAGTTCTTTTTCCTCTTTTGCAAAAGCCGAATACCTATATCCCTTTTGCTGATTTCTTTCCTTAATCTCTTAAAAGTCGAATATCCATATCCCCTTTGCCGATTTCTTTTGCTTCCTCCATCACAAATTTGTTTTTGTTATTTAAAACCTTTAATCAAGATTTTAAAAGCCGATCACACTCAGCAGATATCTAGACCGTTAGTTTGAAGGCGAGTTTCGGTAAGTGTCTCGTTCTCAATTTCAGTTTCTTAGGGGGTGGCCGAATATATGTGTAGCCATAAGGGTGACTCGTGTGGAAGACGAGTCACCTGATGTTGATAAAATCTGTCTGTTAATCCAGATCTAGGAATATTCGAGACTATTTGCTAAGGAAAGGCTAGAAAAGCCGAAGGTTCACGGTAAGGCTACGGTAAGGCTTCGGGATTTGATAAAGTTTGAGTAAGGTTTGGAGTTGATTTGAAAGTAGTTTTGATTGTAGGTCAAGACTGAGGATAGTGTAGGAGTGAGTCGTCAATCAGGTGTGTACATACACTACACACACGGCAAATCGACAAAAGTCGAAATCCTGAAATCCCAAAATCCCGAAATCCTGAAATCCCGAATGGGCCTGTCGAATTTTTGGCCCAAATTGGCAAAATTGTGATATGAAATTTTGTGATGGATTGATATGTATGATTGTATGATTGAATTATGATCAGGCCTAATGGGCTACATAAGCATGTTTGGGGCTTAATGGGTTTTATGGGTATGATTGGGCCTAGTGGGCCTTATGGGAATGGACTCTCAAATTTTCAAAAAACTTAACTAAGTAATAAACATGTCTGTGGACAAGTCAATAGACTAAGGTGTGGCAACCGACATATGCATGTGTAGGATTGGATCATGGAAAAGCCTGGTACTTAAGCGGTCCGAGTGACCCACATTCTTTTCTCTTGAATCCTACCTGGTGCATAATATCCGTTCATCTTAACCGTGAGGACTTGTTGATAGGCTAAAATCCATAATTAAAATCTGTATCATTAGGAAAATTACGAAAATACCCTTATAGGATAAAATTACGAAAATACCCTTCTAAGGTAGAATTACGAAAGTATCCTTCTAAAGTAGAATTACGAAAATGCCTATAAGTTAGAACTACTAAAACACCCTCGTAGGGTAGGAGTACCGAAATACCCCTATAGGGTAGATTTACGAAAATACCTCTGTGTAGTGAAATGACCAAAATACCACTAAGTGCTTAATATATGAAAATGTGTGAAAATGAGTATGATGCATTCATGAATTGTATGTTGTACTTGGGTGGGTTTTGATGATACGGAGGAAGTGTTTTGAGGATCGCATAGTCGCTTGACGACCGTGGATCCACCGTAGGCTTTTAAGCCACCGAGTAGCTTTGCTACACCGTACTTATATAGTAGTTTTGCTGCAACATGAGTAGTGCTACAACCGGTGCTACCTTTGGAGTGTCGAGGATGGGTGGGTTGATGTAGACATCCCCACAAGTGTGTTGGGCTGGTACGGGTGGTGTGTAGCGGTTGGATTTGGGATGGGAACATTTGCATACATGTAATTCTAGTATGATATGAGGTCAATGTGGGCTAAGGCCCAGACCATCGATATTGTTAGGGCTTAGGCCCAATGTGATATGTGTATAATGAATTGATTTGATTGCCAAGGGTTGTACACACTGAGTTGCGAAACTCACACTCTTATTATTAATATTTTAGGTGATCCACAATAAACGGCTCGACGTGGGAGAGGACTCGGAGATAGCCACACTACAAGTTACTTGGGAATTTTCAATATAAATTTATTAAGTGTTATGATAATTACATTTAAATCTCCACTGTGATGTAATAAGGCTATGTATCTTCAATTTCATTATTTACTTGGGATTTTATTTAATTACTGCTATAGTTAATAAACATGTTTTTTTTCCTAATTATTTATTTAATTTAATTCTTCGAATTTTTAACTAAGTAAATTCCTATCAAACATATTTCGTTTCGAACTAAGTTTTTAACTAAATCATTTTTTGAAAGCAACCCTTCGATGTGACATCACCATATTCGGGCTTAACTTCTAGGCCGGGTTTGAGGTGTTACAACACGAACTACCACAAGGCTGTGCACCACACTTGAGCAACCTATACAGTCGTGTGCCCCTATTGTGTTAGGTGCAGGGTTCACACGGGCTGACACATTGCCGGCGACATAGCTGTGTGACCTAAGTCAGTAGCTAACACGGGCAGACATACAGCTTAGGACACGAGCATGTGAGCCAAGTTAGTGAACTCCACGACCTAAGTACACATGCGTGTTCAGTAGCCAAACGGGCATGTAGAATGGCCACATGATCATGTTTGAGCCGCACGATCTGGTACACGGATGTGTGGAATCAATAGTGCCCAATTTTGGCTTTTTTCGTTTGTTGTTTTTCAAGTTTCTCGTTACGCACTTGGTCTAATTTTGAAGTAATTCAAAGGATGAGAATCCAAGTACCCTCGAGAACAACAAGCCACAGTAATCACTCCACTGGAGGAACACTCACGGCCCTGCAAATTGCCCCAAATCAATAGAAAAATGAATTTGAGAGAGAAAGATCTCTAAGTGAAACTAATTAAACGAAAGGCCATAAGGAGAATCCCAAAATTAATCTTGAATTTTTTTCGCAAGGGAAGGAAAACAAAAATGAGGAGTGAAGGAACAAGAAAAACCAAAGAAGAGCCAAAAAGAAAGAAAAACGTGGGAAGAATAAAGTTTATTTTTAGGGTTACCAAAAAAATAAAAATAAAAGAAACTAAGATAATCCCAATAACTCTATCCCACAACCTGATAACTACCTAATATTTGATTTTTAATCTAATTCCATCCTATGCACCCTTGACCGGAAATTGCAAAAACTAAACCCTTTTTCATAATGCCAGGATTTATACACAAGGCTTCAATCATAGATTTAAGACCCTTAACCACTAAAGCAGATATTAACTTATGAAAAAATTTAACAAATTAAATACTTGAATTTTTGGGATGTCAAAAAAACATGCTTACTTGGACATCAAGCAACTTATCTACCATTAATTAAACCTTTTCGAAACACAATTAAATGAGCTCGAAACATGCCAAAATCATCCAACCTAAATGCTTAACCAATGTGTCCTCATTGGCACCACAATTCAATATCCAAAACAAATACATATTTACTCTACTCAATGGCATTCAAGTTTACACACCATACTTAAAGAATACATCAAACTTGCCATGTCATTATGAAACTTGAATCAAATGCCCAAATATAAGTTCACAAAGACATATTCATGTCATGCCATAGGCACACACACAAACAAACTAATACCAAATTTAAACAGTATTACATCAATCTCAAACATATACCATTGGAAATAAGTATTCAAAACATATATCAAACACACCTATTGCATGTCATATAACCTAAAGGTAAACATTCAGAATCTACTGATATATATCTGAATAGTGTGATCTTCATGTTAATCCGATCGTCCGATTTCACCAAATGTTATCTACAAAGAAATAGGAGAATGGCTGATAGCATGTTAATTTGCATGACATTTTGTGTTTAATTTGGTTAATTTATGAATTGATCCCTACTAAATTAGTGCTTTTATGTTTTAATCTTGTTAGGGATGCAATTGAGACACTATGAGACAAATACAAGCAAAAAAGGACCAAATTGAAACACAATCAATGAAATGATGCCAAATAAAAAATGTGGAGAAAGTCAAGGACTCATCAGGTTTTTTTTACTTTGTAAAATCCAAAAATAGAAAAAAATCTTTTTATTTTTTTATTTGATTTTATGTTAAATTAGTTATGGCTAAAATTAGTAAATTCTATGCATATAAATAAGGCCTTAATGTTCTTAGGAAAGGCACACCTAATTTTACATTTGATTTCAATTTAAAATTGAATAGCCATTATTCTTTTTCATTCAAATTGGCGTGAGCATTCTGTTTCCATTTCTTTATTCTTTCAAATTGGTCTAATTGCTTTTCAAGTACTTTTTTCCCATTCTTCATCACCATCATCAAATCACCTTTCAAAATCTACAAAGCATGAATAATTTCATGCTTCACTAAATTCCATCTTAGATTAAGGCCGGTGTTCTTTCCGGACGAGAATCGTGATATACGTATTCGTGCTAAAAATCATTCCAATCAGTATTCACTTTTTTTCTTAAGTATCGAGATAGACAAATCATCCCTTAAAGTTAAACTAGATTTCAAGTCAAAGTGTATGTTAGGTTGGAGTCATGTTTCCTGACAATTGGAGAAATGAGTCGGCCCTGCTGTAGTCGGATCTCCAAGAACAAATCAAGTAAGAAGTGATCGGGTCTAAACAACCCACGTGGTTGAGGCAGTTAATTCCAGTTGGGTTCTTTAGAGCGTAAGGTTGCCAGAATCTTGAATCGAGAACACGTGTATCTCAGTTAGATAATCGGTAAGGGTTGGTGTATATACCCAAATTTACCCGGGCCCATACAAAACAAACCCAAACCCGATCCAAACCCATTTACACAAACCCAATTCCAAAACCCAACCCAATACCGGTAACCCACAAATCCAAGCCCAAACCAATGCCCAAACCCGGTGACTAAAAAAAAAAAAAAAGAGGACACCCACCACTTGCACTACTACCACCGCCTCTGACCCACTTGGCCACTTGCCTCTACTCCACCGACCATGCCTGCAACGTGCCACTGTCCCATCCACCAAGTTGCATCTGCATACAATAAATGAAGAAATGACAGCAACCAAAAGCAAAGAAAAAGAAGGAAAGCATATAAAGAATTTGTAACCTTTTTTTGATATAAAAAAGGCCATATGGATCTATGTAATGGAAAAAAAGAATGAGAGAGATTCGGCAAAAATTTTCATTGAATGTAAAACATTAAGAAGTTTAAAGCAAAAGCAGTGATTCAAAAGCATCAGAATAGAGAAATACAAAAGCCAAATCGGAGGAAAGTAGGTAATTTTTTTCTTTTATTTCAAATCCTTTTCATTTTTATTTTCTCATTTTTTACATTTATATAGATAAACGAAAAAGGAAATAAATAACAAAAAAAAATAAAAATAAAAAATAAAAAATTTACCTTTTCCGGCCACTGTGCGCGGTGGCCGGCGGCGATGGCGGCGGTCCGGTGACCGGTCGGTGGCCGGAGTCTGGTCGGACCGACCACCGAAAATCTCATTTGCTCTCCCCTCTCTCCCCCCTTTTTTTTCTTCTCCACTCAACAAATGATTTTTTTTTGAAGTTTTTAGGCCTTTTATAGCCTCTCAAAACGACGTCGTTTTGGAGGCTGCACTTAAACCCCAAAACGACGTCGTTTTGACTATACCCGACCCGATCCGACCCGCTCCAGGCTCAGGATCCGCGTGTTTTTATTAAATGGGTTATTTACCCTTTTGGTCCCTCCGCTTTTCCAAGCCTATGCAATCTAGTGTTTTTAATTTTCAAAATTGGCCCAACAGTTTACTTTGGTTTCTGATTTGGTCCCCCGAGTTTCTGGGTGTTTTGGAAAAAGGGTTTATTACCCGTTTTAGTCCCCCCACGTCTCACCCGTGTTCGTATAAGTCCTTTCCTTCTGTTTTTATTTCGAAATTTGCCCCAAAACTTTGATTTCAATCTAATTTTAGCCCTTTTAGTTTATTTTCACTTCCTTATTATTTAATTAATTAATTTTAATATTACCATTATCTATATTATTACTAGTATTATTATTACTAATACCAATATATGTTTTATTATGTACGTGTATATATATTTTTTATATATAGTATTTTTTTATATATTACTATATTTATTATTCTATTTATTTTTTAGTTACTTTATTTTCCTTATATCATCATTACATCATATTTTCTTTTTATATTTTATTATTTATTATTATTATTATTATTTTGTATTATGTTATGTACATATTATTTATATTGTTGATATGGTTATTCTTCTTGTATTTATTTTTCACTATTATTATATTTATCATTAATGCTATAATTATTACTATTACTTTATATTATTATTATACTCAGAGTTTTATATATATATATCTATATATTTTTTATTATATTTATTATTTTCACTATTATTACTGTTTATTGCTTATTTTATTTTATTTTATTTTATTTTTATTTACTATTATCAATTACTTTTACCATCATTATTATTAGTACTTGTATATATTCTTATTATATGTAGGCATATATAGTTTTTTAAATACCATTATTATACTTATATGTATATATTTTCACTTAATGTTATTAACAGTTATTGTTATTTCTAATATGTATATATTTTATATCACGTATATATATATATATTAATGTCATAGTTCTATATTATTTTATACTGTCTTATATATATATATTTTACTACTATGTACGTATATTTTTGTATATTACACATACTTATTTCTAATATTATATCTACATATTATATCTATATATACTATTTATGCATCACATTTCTACATTCGTATTTTTCATTTTATTAACCACATACTTTTTATATTATATCATATAAATATTCTAATATCATTATGCGTGCATTCTTATATACTACGCATGCATATCTTTAATATTATATTACTCATATCTTTCTATTACCTCGTACATATTTTGTTCTAACTACATATATGTAATATTTCAACGTTATGTTGTGTTTTGCTACGCATACACTCTTCTAAAATACACTCTCGTTATTATCCTTTACTGCAAATATCACCACTGCTATCCTTTTTAAATATCATATTTTGAGTTCAATAGCATCATTATTTCAAAAATTACGTTTCATATTCAAAAATGTTTAAAAACGAGGCGACATTTTTGTGTTTAGTGATTCGGGAAATAGTGCCCTAACGTGCTGGGTTGCGATCTCTTGTTCGTCTAAATACCTAAAATACCCTCCTAAATTTTACAACTCGCGAGATAACTTTAGTTTCAAGGAATTTAATAACTTTGTGTCCAACCGTGCTGGATGTGATGTTCGTATTCTTCCGAAGCGAAGGAATCTCGATTTTTCAACCCAAATCATCCCAATTTTATTCAAAATGTTCCAAAAACGAGGCAATATTTTTTTGTTTGTTTAGAGATTCAGGGAATAGTGCCCTAACGTGTTGGGTTGCGATTTCTCGTTCGTCTAAATACCTAAAATACCCTTTTAAACAAATTTTGCAACTCGCGAGATAACTTTAGCTTCGAAGAATTTAGGAACCTCGTGTCCAATCATGCTGGATGTGATGTTCGTATTCTACCGAAGCAAAGGAACCTCAATGTTTCAACTCAAATCATCCCAATTTCAAAAAAGAATCTTATTTTTAAATCTTTCCAAATTTCGACTTAAGACAGAAAATTGCTCAATTTGGTACCAATTTTGGGCGTCGCGGGGGTGCTAATCCTTCCCCGCGCGTAACCGACTCCCGAATCCATTTTCTCTAATTCTTCGTAGACCAAAGCGTTTTATAAGGTGACCCAATCATACCTAAAAAGGTTGGTAGCGACTCCCCATTTTCATTTTTTAAGTCGACATCCGTTTTTTTCCCAAAAAAATGGTTTCGACAGTTGGTTTGCAGGTTGCATCTCAGTTAGATTAATTTTTGACGATCGATTCTTAATTTGGAATCTACCGAGTCTAAGACTAAGGCTTATTATCTCTGTTTACAGAAGTTTGAATTTATTTCCTGATTTAAATTTATTTCTAATATTAATTAATTGTTTATTTAAGCTGATTAGATTATTTATTTTCTAAACATTTTCAAAACCCCTAGATTTATTTGTTTATTTCTTTTCCAGGTCCGTTTGGACTCATGACAACGACCTTTGCCACGACTTTCAACACGACAAACGTTCTGTTCACAAGATAAACATAGAAGTTGATTATAACATCTAATCCCTGTGGACTCGACCCTACTACCACTCTTTACTACTAGTTAGAGTTATTTTTGCAGGAATTATTTTTAGTGGTTTCGACGCCCATTAATGACACGACTAAGCTTCAATTGAGCTTAAAAAGTTCAATGGTCAAAATGATAAAACTTACCTTATAAACAGATCAATTATCCATTAGCGATATTACTAATCTGTAACACCCCAAACCTGGCCTAGACGTTATGGCTAAATCTGGCGATTCCACATGATAGTGTTTTCAAAAACTAAGTCATCGCAAAAAAACCCATTTCTTGGTTTGTGAAATTATTCGTTAGCTTATGTTGTTTCAAAGAAGTCATGCATTTTCAAAATGTTGTTAATTTATAATTAGTTTCAAAATATTTTTACTTTGCAGAAGCTTGAGAACAAAATACGATTGCGTTGGTTTGATAAAATGGTTGCTTCTTTTGAAAACTGGCGTCTTCCTATCACTAGCAGTTATAAATCTAATCAACAAAAAATAAATTCCAAATCAAGCAAAAATCCAAAATGGCCATATTACAATAATAATACCCAAATGATAATGTTTAAAAGAAATTGTAGTCTAGTACGGTAATAAATGCGGTCGTGTGGCCACCACAAAGTCCCTCGCTGCACCAATCTGCCTAAGACTGGGGATTACCTATACAGTAAAACAAAGGGGTAAGTTTATGAAAGCTCAGTGTGTAATACCCATGCAATCACGCAAGCAGAATGCAAACAGTAACAAATTGGGCTTAAGCCTTTCTCAGTGATAGTATCAGTTTGGGTATTCACTCAGCTCAGTACAGTAACGGTGACAGTAACATTTGCAGTATTAGTAGGGCCTTAGCCCACAACAATATCAGAAATCAGTAATGCAGTGTACAGTATGCAAGTCCTACCCAATCATTAACTATACACAATCTATTGTCCAATCCTGCACTCCTGTGGGGAATAAATCACCCACCCATCCCTACACTTACAAATTAGCACCGGTTGCAGCACTAAACAGTATTGCAGTAGAGCTGCCAGTATAACAGTAGGTTTGCAGCCATTAGTGATTTGTAGCAAAGCTACCAGTACAGTATAGTACACTTCCTCCAATCATATTATCCCAACCCCATGCAATGCATCATACAATTATACATGCCATGTCATGATATTAGTACATACAGTAGCAGTTTAATGCAATTAAACCATGCTCAATATCATCTATCAGTCATATAGTCATTTCACACAATTAGGGGTCTAAGTATGGCTTATCGACCCAATAGTAGGTCCACAGTAGTCTCGGGCAAGCCGTACAACCTTTATAAACAAATCAGTAAAATGAGCTCACACGCCCGTGTTGGGCTGTCCATCTAGGCCCACACATCCGTGTGGCCCACACGGCCCAAATTAGTCTTGGCCGTGTGAATCACATAGCCCCGGCCAAATTTCACACGCCCGTGTGGTTCACCCAGTGGGCCCACTGATCGTGATCTGATGAAGTAATAAAATTGATCGTACCTAGAAACTAACTATTATCATGATAAAAGGCAAGCACACCTATCGAATAGTAGTATAGTTAGTGGCAAGACTGGAATATCAAATCCAAGGAACTAAAAGTACTAGTAATGACTTTCTTCCTATTATCCAGCCTAAAAATAAAGAGTGGGTTTGTGTAAACTAATTAACTCTAATCTAACCTAAGGATGTGACAAAAAGTAAATTGGGGAATTACTTTGGGAAAATTGAATGATAAAGACAACACCTAAGGAAGAATCCACTTAGACTTCACTTGTTATCTAACTCTGAACTAGACAATTTCTTCATTCGACTTGATCCGTAGAGATCCCTAAATTATGTTAATATGTCCGTCGAGAATAAGAACAACCCTAGGTTGATTAATTGAAATTTCTTTCTAATTAAAACCCCTAGTCTTGCATTACCTCGATCTATGGATCCCCATATTAGATTTGACTCTAATCCGGTAGATTTTCGTCGTCCTATGTCTAGGATTGCGATCAACTCCGTTTAATTGTGTTGGATCTACTCTTAAACAGGGACTTTTACTCATCTGCTTAAGCACATTCGACTTAAATTAATATCCCGAAAATATCAATTTAAGAATTAAAAACACAATTAAGAACAAATCGAATATTTATCATATAGTTCAGATAATAATAACAAGATTCATCTTAGGTTTCATCCTCCTCAGGTATTTAGGGGTTTAGATCATAATTATTAAAGAAAACATCTTAGAAGAAAGAGAACAACAAAACATAAAAAAAAACCTAAAACCCTTGAAAGAATTGAAGGGAAATCTTCAGTCTTGATGTTGATCCTTACTTCTGAGATGGATCAATCGGCTTTCCTTCGAGTAATTCCCTATCTTCTACTCTGAGTCTTGGTGAGGATACTGTACACCCTTGTAGTTGCCTCCTAGGGTCTTTATATAGAGTTTGAAATGTTTTTCTTAGCCCCTAAGTAGCATTTTCTGCGTGAAATTAAACTTTATTACGACAGGGACATACCCGTGTGGCACGCCCGTGTGAGTCGAGTTTAGGCCATGTTCAAGCCTGTTAATGTGGCACAGCCGTGTGGGTTGCCTGTGTGCTGAACTCCAGGCTGTGTTGATTATTGGTTTGGGACTAATTTGCCCATTTTTGGCCCGTTCTTTGCTCTTTTCTCTTCCTTATGCTTGTTTAAGTATAAAACATGGAATTAAAGGATTAGGAGAATCAAATTCCACAAATTCAATGATAATTCATCCATAAATGTGCTAAATGTGGGATAGAAATATGTATAATTTATAGTTTATCAAATACCCCCACACTTAAGCCTTTGCTTGTCCTCAAGCAAAATCTCAACTCACAATTAAAAATCATTCTTATCAGCTTATAATCCTTATCAATAATGTTTCAAACTAATCCACAAGTAATCATACATTGAGAATTCAACCGAAAGAAAATCAAAGCCTCAAACAATCTAAGTTGAGAATTTTATCACAGAAACATAGGTTTCCTCCCCTCTTCTAGGTAATTACCTTTGACTCAAAATCAACAAAAGTTGACATCCTCACTACAGATTCACTCTATCCACTTGAAGTGTTTAGGGTTCAGAAATTAAGCACTCATTAGTCAACATGTAAAGTTATTACCATAAGCTTGCAGGAAAATCAAATCTCCACCACTATGTATTGACATGATATATCGATCAAAATGTCTTTCAAGGGTTGTAACGTAGCCTTGGTTAGAGGTGTGGTCACAAGCTGAAAAAGAGGGTTAGAATCGAGATCAAACTAAAAAATCATCTAACTAGAAAAATCTCTATTACTGAAACATATTCCTAGAATAAAGCCTTTTTCTTTTGGATAACATTGTTTTAGAACAAAAGCTTAAAATTACATGGAAATATGCGAAACATTGAATTACGACTGAAATATACATTTTTTTAAAGAACAAATTGAATATTTATAAACTTACAAGCTGAAAAGGAGAACATAGCTAGATAATTATTCAACTCAAATCTTGACAAAAAATAGGGATCAAAATAATTGAAGGGATTTCAACAAAAAATTGGTTATAGGTTAATATTGAGGGTAAGTCAATGAATGGTTTGTTAGGCTTAATGGGGTTCACCAGGGGTTAATTATGAAGGTAGGCTTTTATGGAATAAGTGGGTTAAAACCTAGGTGCTTTTATCATTTTGGTATATCAAATCAATGATGTGGTCTCGACATGTATAATCGAAGCAAGTTCTAGAATAACAGATCGATATTGACTCACTCAAAACAACAATAAAAGTGAGCACGAAAGGATGTATGCTCAAAAGGCTCAAAAATCTCACTAGAATTATGGCTTTTGATGTCAATCCTACGAATTTCAAATCTCAAGATAATACTTAAAATTGGGGAAAACAACCTAGAAAAAATTAAATTCTAAAAAATTTCAGCTTATCATACTTGATTCTCTAATGTCTTAAAGTTTCAATAATCAAAGCATAAATACTTATCTCTTAATCCTCAACATATAAAAAAAAATCATAAATCAATCTGAATTTATTCTAATTGTTAAGGCTAAGATTCAGGGATTTCAGAACAATGCAAAAAGTGAAAGTAAGTAAATTTCAGGGATTTTCTAATAAAACTTAATAACCCCCCCACACTTAAGGTGTCCATTACCCTCAATGTACAAAATCAAATTTTCTAACCATATAAGCATAAATCTTAATATACAGAGAGAAATGAAACTCCTTGAATATTCGATGAATTTCTTGAGTAGTGAAAGCTGAATTGGAGAGAAGACCACTTGAAGTTCATGATTCTGGGTGACTAACGAGAATTAGCACAACTATGTGGAGAATTCAAGTATTACTCGATAAGAAATGAAGTGTAAAATAAAAGGAGAAGGACAAATATAAAATAAGGAAAATTAAAATTAAAAATAAAGTAATAGGGGATTGGGCACATGGCCATGGCACAAGCCCGTGTGCCCTAGGTCTATCCCGTGTGTTTTGTGGATTTATGGTGTGACCACGGGTGATAGGCACGGGCGTGTCTCTTAGTTTCAACCACAGCTTATGGGTATGGGCGTGTTCCACGCCAGTGTTGATTCGGCAAGTTTGCCCACGGCCACGTCGCACGGCCGTAATGATTTGTCACAACCTGTGTTTTGGGGAAAATTTTTGTTTTATTTTCCTATGGCCGTGTTGTACGGCCGTGTCTCCACCCACGGCCCTAGGCACGCCCGTGTGCCTAGCCGTGTGGCTCTGGAAAATCTACGTTTTAAGGACTTAGTTATTTTTCTTGTAACCTGAATTTAAAGAAATCAACAATGTTAGTGCTCGGGTTGCCTCCCGAGAAGCGCTTGTTTATAGTCTAAGCTCGACTTCTTTCAAGCTTGTACGGTCATGGTGGTTTGAGGAGTTCGAACTCCTCTCTCCTGTTATCAGTCTCAATATCAAAATAAGGATTGAGTCGAGTATAATTTACCTTGAAAGTGCCCAATGTCTTATGTGTTATCTCGATTGCACCATAGGAGAAATTTTCATTATCGTGAAGGGAGGTGTATCACCTGTATGAAGTTTTAAATTCGAAATTCGAGGATCTTCCTCCTCTAAGAATACCTTATCCCCTACCTTAAATTGATTCGTCTTTACCTTAGGGTTATCATGGTGCTGTTTTGTTTTGATGTGGCATATTTTTGGTTTCTCTTGGCGGTAGTTCAACCACTCGTCCAGCTCTTCGATCTGTAGCATTCGTTTTTCAAGGGTGCTTCCTTTGTTATCATATGGAATTGAATGTGGCTCTGTTGCACTTCTATGAAGAGTACCTTGAAAAAAAAGTTGGACAGTGAGATCTTTTTTAGGACAAGGACTCGTAATAACATCTTTATCATTAATAGTCTTATTAGAATTACGAGCTTACAAAGTAATTGTATCATCACCTACATAAAGTGTGAGTTCACCTGTCCCTACATCGATTATAGTTCTTGCAGTTTCTAAGAAGGGTCGCCCTAGAATTAATGGCACATTGCTATCTTCATCTATGTCTAAAACAACGAAATCTATTGGGAATATAAATTTATCAATTTTGACTAGCACATCTTCAATTATACCCCTAGGAAATCTACTGGTTTTATCAGCCAATTGAATGCTCATCCTAGTTTTTTTGGGTTTGCCAATACCTAATTGTTTAAACAGTTTATAGGGCATTACATTAATACTTGCCCCTAAATCAGCCAAGGCATTTTTAACATCTAAGCTGCCAAGTAGACAAGGAATCGTAAAACTTCCTAGATCTTTTAGTTTGTTAGGTAGATTGTTTTGCAGAATGGCTAAGCAGACTGCATTCAGCTCCACATGAGATGACTCATCCAGCTTTCATTTGTTTGTCAGAAGCTCTCTTAAGAACTTAACGGCGTTTGGCATTTGTGAAAGAGCTTCAGTAAACGGTAAGTTAATATGTAATTTCTTTAATAGTTTAAGGAATTTACCGAATTGCTCATTTGTGCGGTCTTTCCGCATCGCATTAGGGTATAGGACACGATGATTATACTCTTTGACTACTGGTTTGGTGCTACTTACCTCACCCTTACCTCTACTTACCACAGTTTCCTTACTTAGCTCTGATTTGGTTTTAGCTAACCCTTCTTCATCAATCGTGTCTATAGCGTAGAGTTGCTCCTTAGGGTTAGTCTCGGTGTTGCTCGGTAAACCACCTTGTAGTTTTACAGAGATTAGCTTAGCGAGCTGGCCTATTTGAGTTTCGAGTCCTTGGATGGATGCTTGCTGGTTTTTAAGTGTCGTCTCGGTGTTCTAGAAACGGGTTTCTGACACGGAGATAAATTTCGTGAGCATCTCCTCAAGGTTCAGTTTTTTCTCTTGCTGGTAAGGTGGTTGCTGAAATCCCGGAGGAGGTGGTGGTCTCTGATTTCCTTGGTTACCTTGTCCTCCCTATGAGAAATTGGGGTGGTTCCTCCAACCTGCATTGTAAGTATTACTATAAGGGTTATTTTGAGATATAGAATTATTACTCATATAGTTGGCTTGTTCGTTTTCTGTGCCATATCCATAGGTGGAGTACTCAGAATTGCTCATGTTTCCTTGAATTGAGTCATACTGCATCACTACTTACGTAGAACCAACGAAATTATCAATCTTTTTATTAAGAAGTTCTACCTGATTAGAAAGCATGGTGATCGCATCAACATTAAAACTCCGATAGCTTTTTGTGGCTTTGTTTTCATGACTTGCCACTGATAGTTATTCAATGACATCTCCTCTATAAATTCGTAAGCTGCTTCTGGTGTTTTGTTATTGATTGTTCCACCAGTGGTTGTATCGATTATCTGTCTCGTTGAGGGGTTCAAACCATTGTGAAAAGTTTGAACTTGTAACTATAGAGGTAACCCATGGTAAGGGCTCCTTCTCAATAAATCCTTGTATCTCTCCCAAGAATCATAAAGTGTTTCTAAATCCATTTACAAAAAAGAAGAGATATCATTCCTTAATTTTTTCATTTTATCTGGCGAAAAATATTTGAGTAAAAATTTTTCAGTCATTTGTTCCCATGTAGTGATAGACCCTCGTGGTAGAGAATTTAACCACTGTTTAGCTTTATTCCTAAAGGAAAATGGGAATAACTGAAGACGAATGGCATCATCAGAAACGCCATTTATTTTGAATGTGTCGTAGAATTCCATAAAGTTGGCTAAATGAGCGTTAGGATCTTCATCCTATAAACCCCATCAAACTTAACAAACTGTTGTATCATTTGAATAGTGTTAGGCTTCAGTTCAAAATTATTTGCAGCAATAGTAAGCCTAACAACACTAGATTCAGTACCAGCCAAATTAGGTTTAGCATAATCATACATAGTACGAGGGACAGGATTTTGCTCGACGGGATTTGCGGCTACTACAGGAGGTAGCAGATTATCTTGATTTGCCTCCATCTCTTCAGTTGATTCAGGTTCTTCTTCTTGTTCCTGTTCTGGGTACTGTAAGCTTATTTTTATCTCTCTTTGGTTTCTGCGAACTGTGGCTTTTAAATCACTATCAAATAAATAGAGGTCCTGCGGGTTTCTTCTAGTCATAAACTAGAGATACCTGTCAGGAAAAACAAAAAGAAAATTTTAATGAATAAAAACCTAAAATAAAAATAGAAAATAAATTGCAATAAAAGTAAAGATGGCTAAAGTAATAGGAATCGAGTGTGCTTAATATCTTAGTTCCCCAGCAACGGCGCCAAAAACTTGATCATGATATGATGAAGTAATAAAATTGATTGTACCTAGAAACTAACTATTATCACGATAAAAGGCAAGCGCACCTATCGAATAGTAGTATAGTTAGTGGCAAGACTGGAATATCAAATTCAAGGAACTAAAAGCACCAGTAATGACTTTCTTCCTATTATCTAGCCTAAAAATAAAGAGTGGGTTTGTGTAAACTAATTAACTCTAATCTAAATTAAGGATGCATCAAAAAGTAAATTGGGGAATTGCTTTGGGAAAACTGAATGATAAAGACAATACCTAAGGAAGAATCCACCTAGACTTCACTTGCTATCTAACTCTGAACTAGACAATTTCTTCATTCGACTTGATCTGTAGAGATCCCTAAATTATGTTAATATCTCCGTCGAGAATAAGAACAACTAATCTTAGGTTGATTAATTGAAATCTCTTTCTAATTAAAACCCCTAGTCTTGCATTAACTCGATCTATGGATCCCCATATTAGATTTGACTTTAATCTGGCAGATTTTCGTCGTCCTATGTCTAGGATTGCGATCAACTTCGCTTAATTGTGTTGGATCTACTCTTAAACAGGGACTTTTTCTCCACTGCCTAAGCACATTCGATTTAAATTAATATCCTAGAAATATCAATTCAAGAATTAAAAACACAATTAAGAACAAATCGAATATTTATCATATAGTTCAGATAACAATACAAGATTCATCTTAGGTTTCATCCCCCTCAGGTATTTAGGGGTTTAGTTCATAATTATTAAAGAAAACATCTTAGAAGAAAGAGAACAACAAAACATAAAGAAAACCCAAATCCCTGAAAGAATTGGAGGGAGATCTTCAGTCTTGATGTTGATCCTTACTTCTGAGATGGATCAATTAGCTTTCCTTTGAGTAATTCTCTGTCTTCTACTCTGAGTCTTGGCGAGGATACTATACACCCTTGTAGTTGCCTCATAGGGTCTTTATATAGAGTTTGGAATGTCTTTCTTAGCCTCTAACTACCATTTTCCGTGTGAAATTAAACTTCATTACGACAGGGACATGCCCGTGTGGCACGCCCGTGTGAGTCGAGTTTAAGCCGTGTTTAAGCCTGTTAATGTGGCACAGCCGTGTGGGTTGCCTGTGTGCTGAACTCCAGGCCGTGTTGATTATTGATTTAGGCCTAATTTCTCGTTTTTGGCCCGTTCTTTGCTCTTTTCTCTTTCTTATGCTCACCTAAGTATAAAACATGAAATTAAAGGATTCAGAGCATCAAATTCCACAAATTCAATGATAATTCATCCATAAATGTACTGAATGTGGGATAGAAATATGTTTAATTTACAATTTATCACCCACAAGCTCGTGTGGCCCATACGACCCAATTGGTCGAGCCCGTGTCTCGCACACGGCCTCGCCAGCCATCACACGACGTGGCATGCTCTCGTGTCCTGGGCGTGCGGCCTGATTCGTTAACCACACGGCCATGTCCAGCCACACGGGCAACCATATGCCCGTGTGGCGTTAACAGTACACATTTTTAGCTTTTTGCTGAGTTGCGATTTTAGTGATTCTAGTACACACCTAGTTTCGGTTAAAACCCAAACAACCCTCGAGCACTCCAGAACCTTTAATCGAATAATAAACCTCTAAATAAATATTTTTAACGTGCTCTTTAAACGAACTTAAATCGAGGATTTTCCTAAAAATAATCATTTTTACCTTCAACAGAACAACGGAGATTTTTAATAGCAAAAGCACCGATTAACAACCCCCAAATCCTTGATTTTCCCTTAGTTAGAAAACAACTACATTAGACTGACAATTCATTCCAGTAAAACGAAATTTCATATTTACAACTTACTGACAAACAGAACAAATGTAGCACACAAGAACGAATTGGAAAAAGAATGAAAAAGTAAAAGATCAAGACGGAAAATTTCGGCAGCCAAGGTGGGAAAAGAATGCGAGAATAGCAGAGAATTTGAGAAAATGGGGGAAATTTTCTGTAATAGCCAACAAAAAGAATCCCGATAACCTCCTAATCCCACAAATTACTCTCCCACTTGCCCACTCAACTCCACTACTCAGAAACCCAATTATTTCAAATGCTTACACAGCACAAGCACAAAAATAAATCCCTTACCCACATAGGGATTCGAAGACAGGACCTCCTACACTGCAACACTCCACTTAACCACCTGACCAGCAGACTTATTCTGATATAATTTTACCCATATTTCTTTATAAGCCTACTAAACAAAAGTAAGGCTTTATTCAATTAAAAACAAAAATTTTACCCAAGACAGGGCTTGAGGCCAAGACTTTTCAAACACTCCCAGAACTCTTAACCACTGACGCAGATAGATATTTGCATCATAAATAGATAGAATCAATTACAATAATTTTGGGGCATTACATAATCGATAATCCTGTCATCCACAAGCATTCAATAGTTGAGTTTATATATATGTACGAGTTTCATAATCCATTTAATTAGATGATATCATTCAATATCAAGTCACAATAATACCAAAAAAATCATACAAACATTCCATAATTCCATAACAAGTCATCTACCATTAGAAATTCGCCCGATGAATGATAAAATAGATATAGATACGCGGTTAACCATCCAGAACACATCAAAATGTTGAAATGAGCTAAACCAACCTAGAACACACTTGGGCACCAAATGTCTAGCCCATAGGCTAACATCCCTCTGGAACAGACCTGGGCACCAAGTGCCAAGCCCAACGGCTTTACATCCATCCTCGGTAACATACCAGAATCACTATAATATATCACGGTAGTTCACAACAAATGTTGAACTCTGGTATATTTAGTGGACAATAACAAGTCAAGAATCATCATCTCATTACAAGTCAATCCCATACAACGCGCAATATAACCTATTGGCATGCCAATTGTATCCTATCCTATGTTCATCTGGGTTCGATGCAAGTAATCGCATAATATTTTACAAATTAATTACATTTCTCATATTGAATTAACTTTATGATTATAACATTATAGAAATATATATATATATATGAATATTCAACATATCATAACTCATAAGTCAATAAAATATTACAGTTTATTCTAATTTAAACAATACGAACTTACTTATGCTAAACTATAGAGATAGTGAAGGTTTAGGGACTATTCAACAACTTTCCTTTTTTCCTCGATTATCTACTTGTTCTTGATCTATAAAATAACTTTTTTCAATTTATTAACCTTAATTTCATATAATATTCACTTTAGTACAAATGATTTCCTATTTACAATTTTCCCTAAACATTTACATTTCTCTAAATTTAGTCCCTAAACCCAAAATTCCAAATTTATCAAAATTTCGTAATTTATCATGCTAATCGTATTTTCATTTATACACTAAAGCCCATAATTATTCCAAATTCACAAGAATTCCCTATCAATTTTAATATTTTATCAATTCAGTCTTTAACTAAATGCTAACTAAAATTCCTTTACAATATAATCCTAAACAACAATCAAAATCATAAATATTTTATCCAACAATAAAAAGAAAATAATTAAAATTCATTAATGGCAAAATCCAAAGTCTTTAACAGTTTCGAAAATAGAGAAACAAGTTAACTAGACCTAATTACAACAATTTCAAAAAAGTAAAGTTCATGAAAAATGGATGTTAAAAACACTTACATGCAAAGTGAATGGGAAAACAGAAGCTTCTTTCTTCTCCCAACAATGGTGTTTGATTTTCAAGCCAAAATACCATAAAGATTATGACAATTTCTTTTATTTTCTTTTGTTTTGAATTGAAGTTAATTACAAAAATGTCATTACCACATATTTTTAATCCATTTCCATTTAGCTACCATCCACTAACTAATGAAATGAGTTAATTACCATATTAAACCATCCTATTTTATTTAAATACCCAATTGGCACTAAAACGATAATAGTAATTGACTTTTACACTTTTTATGATTTAGTCCTTTTTAATTAATTAACAATCGAAACATTAAAATTTCTGAACCGAACCTTCACATATCAAAATGATAACTCTGTAAATATTTAATAAAAATATTTACGGTCTCAATTTACAGAAACGTGTTCTCAATACCTCATTTCAAAAAAACCACTTGACTTATAGAATAAACCACTATACTAAACTTTTCTTCAATAAATTAAAATTTATCTAATCAAAATTCAATATAAAACTATATTTGACTCGTATGAATTAAATAATAATTAATACAAACTTACTCATTGGATTTGTAGTCCCGAAACTACTATTTACGATATCACTAAAAAATAGGTTGTTACAACTTAATTTAACAATGCTTCTTAAAAGTGTTTTGAAAAGTGTTTTGAAAAGAAAAAAACACTTTTCACATTTCAAATTCCATCCTTAGATCCTCAAAAAATTATGGTATCAGAGCCAAGGAGGAGCAGTATTTCTAAGTTTTAAAAATATTCAATTTGTTTTCTATATTTTGGAGTTTTGGTTTAACTATCTTCATTAATGTATTATTATTTTGCTGAGCATTGATACACAGTCGCATTAGCCATGGGTTAGGCATGTCAAGGACAAAGTATCCCTTTAGGCAACTATAATAATCCGAAAATCTTGATAGTAGAACTCCCTCGTTGGAAATAAGAAAACAAAGAATGTTTCCTTTCCTTAGAAGAACCAATTCTTCTGCAAGCTTTGTTTCCAATCAATCCCAAGAGTCTGACCAAACCTAAAATAACACCGTTAATGAACAGAAAGAACATTACGAAAATATTTCCCAAAAACTTGATAATTGGACTCTTTCAAGAGTTCTAACATACCAAGTTTACAAGAAAACAACTTTTGAAAATTTAAATGCTTTCTGTAGTTACGTTATAAAAACAAAAGAAAGGAGTTTACCTATTCAAAAAGAATATGAAGCACTCCAATTATTAGATAAAGTCGTCATTAATAAACTCAAAGAACAAAAATACAAATATGTCCATTTTGGACAAGTCCAAGTTGGTACCAAACCTCTTAGTGTTGAAGCCACTACAAATACCTCAATTTTAATTGTCTTAAGAGACCAAAGACACATCATGTTTAATAACTCATTATTATGAACTATAGGAACAAGCCTATGTACTGGCCTAATACATTTTAATTGTTATCAAAATTTTATGATTTCTTTAACTGACAAAAACATTTTACAATCTTTAACCCTCCAAATACATACCCATAACTGCAAAATGCTTCCTGGTTCAGAAGTACTAACTTTAGTCTATAGATTCCACTTCAAAGCTATATATTCTGTAGTTAATACCAAGGCTTTACTTCAAAGCCCAAAAGGAGAAACCCTCTTAATAGAAACAGATACTTCAAGATCTCATACCACAATCCCAAGAACAACACAATGGCATGAAATAAACCTTACTCATAGGTGGAAACTTGAGGGTGCTACAAACCCTGTGGCACCAACTCTAATAAGAAACACTTCATTAAGTGAAATTTCTCAACACCAAGATAGCACAGTTGAATTAATATTCAACAGGCCACGAAGAATGCCTCCTAGACATTCCTTTGAAATAAGAAGTACTAGCACAACTTTTAGGAGGTTAAATTTAGAAGAAGAGTCAAATCTAGAAACAAAAATGGAAGATTTTAGGAAAGCTAGAGTCTCTATTTCTTCTATCCCAACAACATTTATAACCAATTTACAAGGAATAGAGAATTCCTCAAATATAGCTCAACCTATCTATGCTAGACAGGAAGAGAGTTCCCAAAATTCACCGAATATGTCACCAACATATTCGTCAATGACTAATAATGCAAGATAAGGAGAAAATTCAAAAATATTTGTTTTAGAAAAATTTTGAGATAAATAAGGAATGGTGCAGAAAACACTTCTATTATTAGTAAGATCTTTTCAAAATGGTTGTTGGTTATCAGATCTTTGCATAACTCTAGTCATAAACACATTTTTATTCCATTTAAAATTGGTTAATTTTTTGCATTTATCTCAAAATTTTTTCTAAAATAAATATTTCTGAATTTTCTCCTTGTCTTGCATTATTACTCATTGACAAATTTGTTGATGACATATTAGGTGAATGTTGGGGACTCTCTTCCTGTCTGGCATAGATAGATTGAGTTATATTTGAGGAATTATCTATTCCTTGTAAATTGGTTCTAAATGTTGTTGGGATAGAAGAAATAGAGACTCTAGCTTTCCTAAAATCTGCCGTTCGTGTTTCTGGATTTGACTCTTCTACTAAATTTAACCTCCTAAAAGCTGTGATAGAACTTCCTATTTCGAAGGAATATTTAGGAGGCATTCTTCATGGCATGTTGAATATTAATTCAACTGTGCCATCTTGGTGTTGAGAAATTATACTTAATGAAGTGTTTCTTATTGGAGTTAGTGCCATAAGGTCTGTGGCACCCTCAAGTTTCCACCTGTCATTAAGGTTTATTTCATGCCATTATATTGTTCTTGGGATTGTGGTATGAGATCTTGAAGTATCTGTTTTTATTAAGAGGATTTCTCCTTTTGGGCTTTGAAGTAAAGCCTTGGTATTAACTACAAAATAAGTAGCTTTGAAGTGGAGTCTGTAGACTAAAGTTAGTACTTCCGAACTAGGAAGCATTTTGTAGTTATGGGTATGTATTTGGAAAGTTAAAGATTGTAAAATATTTTTGTCAATTAAAGAAACCATAAAATTTTGATAACAATTAAAATGTATTAGGCCAGTACATAGGCTTGTTTCTATAGTTCCTAATAATGAGTCATTAAACATGATGTGTCTTTGGCCTCTTAAGACAATTAAAATTGAGGTATTTTTAGTGGCTTCAACACTAAGCGGTTTGACACCAACTTGGACTAGTACAAAATGGACATATTTGTATTTTTGTTCTTTGAGTTTCTTAATGACGACTTTATCTAATAATTGGAGTGCTTCATATTCTTTTTGAATAGGTAAACTCTTTTCTTTTATTTTTATAACGTAACTACAAAAAGCATTTAAATTTTCAAAAGTTGTTTTCTTTTAAACTTGGTTTGTTGGAACTCTTGAAAGAGTCCAATTATCAAATCTTTGGGGAATATTTTCGCAATTTTCTTCCTGTTCATTAACGGTCTTGTTTGAAGTTTGGTCGAACTCTTGGGATTGATTGGAAGCAAAGCTTGCAAAAGAATTGGTTCTTCTAAGGAAGGAAAACATTCTTTGTTTTCTTATTTCCTACAAGGGAGTTCTACTATCAAGATTTCAGGATTATTATAGTTACCTATAGGTATACTTTGTCCTTGATACGCCTAGCCCATGGCTAACTAGATTTGTATGAATACTCAGCAAAATAACAATTCATTAATAAATACAGTTAAACCAGAACTCAGAAATATAGAAAACAAATTGAATATTTTCAAAACTTAGAAATACCTGCTCCTCCTTGGCTCTGATAGACAATACTTGCTTTTCAAAAGTGTTTTGAAAAGGAAAAAAAACACTTTTAGGGAGAAGCTAAAATTTTTAGGTTATCAAAAAGTGCTTTTGTGTCAATATTTGGCTTAAGAGAACTGTTTTTTCTCTCAAAAAGTAACTTCTTTATGAATGCTTTTGTGGGAAAAATATTTTTTGTTCCAAAAGTACTTCTTTGAAGCAATACTAAACACACCCTTAGAATTTCCTTGAGATTTTTTTTTTTACTTTACTGCTTATGGTTGCTAACTGGGTATTTTATCTATGTTTGGACTTTTTCTATTTTCTTATCAGATGTTGGATTTGTTTTAGTTAGATATTTTACATCACTTTTTGTATATTATATGTTGTATCTTAGAGTGTGTTTGATAAATAGTGTTTAAAAAAATTAAATATTAGATTTTCACTGTTAAATTTTAAAAATATTAAATTTATATTAAAAATTTATTTGATAAATTAATAAATATAAGTATTAAATATAATTATATTTTTTGATAAAAGTTTGATTTTTAAACGATTATTTATTTTTAAATTTTAATCTTAATCTTATTTGTCCATTATATTAAATGTTCATTATGTTTCTCTCCCAAACTGCTTTGATTTTCAAATAGGACTTCACTCAGTATTTTGTGCTTTCATATGTATTCATCCTTTTTATATATCAAAAGGGGGGCTATTTTACAGTAATAATATAAAATAAAAAATTATATACCAAATTGGTATGTTAGTCATATTATATACCAAATTGGTATGTTAGTCATATTATATACCAAAATGGTATACCAAAAGCAGTGGAGAGTGCTGCATAGACGGTATCACCTTTGTTTTTCTAAAAATTATTTATTTAATGTTTAATTATAATAATATTATTATTATATTAGTGGTGCCTAGGTGGCACCACAAAAAAAATATGTTTCGGATTTAGTATATGCCCATGTAGAAATACGAGAATGGTATATAAGGTTGGTGCCACATCAACAGGCAGCATTAGTAACCCTTATCTGATAGGCGGTGTAACACCTGTAACCCTTATCCATCGTCGAAACAAGGTTACAGAGCATTACTGGACTTTTCAGATCAAATACGAACATTTTATATCATTTAACATGCATATTAGAAACTAGTCATAATCACTCATATTGTCCCTTGTATGAGCTCTCGAGGCCCAAAATAAAAATTAAAAATAAATCGTGATTAAACTGGGAACTCAAAGAATTTTTCAAAAAATTTCAAAATTTTTCAAAGGAGCAGGGGACACACGCCTATGTGCTAGGCCGTCTGCCACACACGGTTGAGACAAATGCCCGTGTCTCTGCCCGTGTAGATGAAAATAGACCATTTCAAGGCCACATTTCTCACCCAATTAGTTTCAACCTAAATATAACATTTTAACACATCAATATACCACAACAAAGCATTCAAAACAAGCTAAAATCATGTATTATATACATCATAACCACATCATAATTTACTTTATTTTCAAACCAAAATATATATCTAAGTTGATTATGTAAACAAAACATTATTCATAACATTTAAACATGTCAACTTTAATCTAATTCACATCAATCCCTATACATGTCATATAAACCACGTTCACCACTTCAAAAAACTACCGAACTAAGCTGGATAGTGTGACTTGATGTGCTGATCCGATCTTCAAACCTCTTGAAAATCTACACAGACATTAAACAACTCGAGTAAGCTTGATGAAACTTAGTAAGTTTGATAGGTTAAACATAAATCTTACCGAACCTACAATAACACATCAATTAAATAAATTCATTCAATGTAAACTCCCTGCCAATCACAACTTCAATCGATGAATACACTTATTTAGATCAATACCAATAACAAACAATATTTTGTTTTTCAATATCAATTACATATTCACTTACCAAGTCTTCCCAAATCTGTTAACGGCTTATAGATAAGAGTACGTTGTTTTCAGAATCTCGAAGGCTGAACAGAAGCTCATAAGAGGTAAACAGAAACCCATAAAGGTTGAACGGAACCTCGGAAGAGCTAAACAGAAACCCATAAGGGTTAAACAGAAGCTCAAAAGAGCTGAATGGAAACTCATATGAGTTAAACAGAAGCTCGTGATAGTTACACGGAAAGTAAACACGAAAGTTCGAACCAAATGATAAAAATCAGTTTACTTGGGTAATTTTCCACATTTTCCTCCAATGTCATCAATTCACCAAGTGCCAAATGTACTCAAATCCCGCATTCCAATCGTTTCGAACATTCAATTTAAATTCATAACTTAAACAAAATTACACTTTCAACAATAGATATGAATAAATACATAATACCATTCATCAATTCAATATATATATTTATCTATTAAAATTTAATCGTACGAATTTACTTGGATTGGATTGTAATATTTGTAAAAGTTCAAGGACTATTCCGCTAATTTTCTTTTTCACGAGTATCTACGGGTTCTTGATCTAAAATATAAAATTACTCATACATTAGCATATATTTCAGAACCAATTCATTTCATAATTAATACCCTACAATTTTTTCAAATTTACACAATTACCCTAAAATTTTACAACATTTGCAATTTAATCCCTTAACTAGTTAATCTATCAGATGAACTAGTTTTTCTCAATTAATAATTTATTTAAATATTCTAGGCTTTCATACAACCCTTGATAAAATGAAAATTTAATACTTCACCCTAATACTTTAACTTTTCACAATTTAGTCCTAAAATCAACATTTGACAAAATCACTTTCTAAAATCATCATATAACATAATTAAAGCTATAAATCCATGTTTATTCATCTACAACATCCTATATTCATCAATGGTAACTTCCAAAATTTTCAATAAAATCAAAAACTAAAGCAAGACTTAGTTGGACCTAATTGTAAAAGTCTCAAAAACATAAAAATTTCAAGAAAAGGGAAAGAATTAAACTTACATGACGCTACAATATAAAAACCAGCCTCAAGATCTCTTCATTGGTGTATTTAATTTAGGCCATTTAAGCCATTTAATCACTATTTCTTTTAATTAACAGTTTTGTATTCAATTTAGGCCTTTTTAATTAATTAACTATCAAAACGTTAAAATTTTTTAACGAAACTTAAATATACCTTAATGGCACTCCATAAATATTTATAAAAATAATTATGGCTCAGTTTATATAATCGAGGTCTCGATACTTCATTTTCTAAACCACTTGACCTAATAAATCCTTCTAAAACACAAATTACTAATTCAAAAAGCTTTTTAAAACCACATTTGACTCGTAAATACTAAATAATAAAATTTCCGAGCTTACTCGTCAGATTTGGTAGCTTGAACCACTGTTTCTGACACCACTAAAAATCGAGCTGTTACAGGCGGCACCAATGACCCCTATCTGATAGGCGGCACCAATGAAGCAGATTTGGGGTCCTTTTAATGGTCCCCAGCGAAGAAGAGAAGTAGTTTAACAAAAAAAAAAGATAGTAGAAGAGAAGAAAGAAGAGAGGGAGAAGAAAGAAAGAAAGAAAGAAGGAAAGAAAGAAAGGAGAAGAAAAAAAAAAGATAATGTATTTTTGTTTTTTTTAAATAGAATGGATTATGAAGATGATAAATTATTTCATTAGTATTGTGTAGTTTGTTTATTGTTATTTTTATATTGTTTTTAATTTATTTTAAAGTTATTTTGTTAGTAACTATTATAAATTATTTGTTTACTTTAATATTTATTGTGATTTCTTAGGTTATAAATATTAAGTTTTATTAATTTTTAATTTATTTTAAAGTTATTTTGTTTTTAATTTTTGTGATTTGGTTAATTGTTTGTTTAGTTTATGTTTATTGTGATTTGTTAGGTTATGAATGTAATTTTTTTTATTAATTTTTAATTTACTTTATTAGTAGTTTTGTGATTAGGTTAATTATTTATTTAGTTTAATGTTTATTGTTATTTGTTAGGTTATGAATGTAATCTTTTATTATTTTTAATTTATTTCAAAGTTATTTTGTTAGTAACTATATAAATTAATTGTTAGTTAGTGATGACACTAGAGGAAAATAGATAAATACTGACATTTGAAAAAAAATATTTTTTGTCAAAGATATTGTTAGAAATGGCATTAAATTTGATATTGCCTGATGAGATATTTCAACACCTTATTACCATAAATCAAAAGATGCAAGAAGTGTTATGGAAGAGTCCTGAACTGATTAGAAAGAATAAAGTGCAACATTTGAACCTTAGAGTGACATTAATAGAATGGGGGCATCAAATCATTTTAGAACAACTTTGAAAGACATTGGTACTACGAACCTATTGGAATACAGTTATATACTTCGTGACGTTTATAATCTCTTATGGAGCAAGGAAAATAGCAAAAGAAAATGCAGGTTCACGAAAGTTGATTCGGAAGCAAAATGCCGTTGACCTACCATAGATGGATAAATTAGTTGTTAGGAGACTACCAAAAGATTTTATAAATTCAATGCCCGTTATAAAAATTAAAGAGGAAGAAGATCCCGAGAAATTTCCAAATTGGATTGTAGAAGATGAATTTGAAGAAAATTCAAAATTTCATATAAAGAATTTCCCAGAGGAAGATACAGAATTGAAGATGGAAGAAAACCTAGAAATGAGTTTAAGTGGTTAAATGTAAAGATAAAGTAAATGTTAGAGAGTAGATAATGTGAAAAAAAAGAGTAAATGTGGTTGTGCATGTACGAAATGAGAACTAAAAAAGTCTGAGCTTATGAATGAAAAGTTTTGCATATTGACACAATTTTTGTCTTTTCTTTCATTAAATCTTTTATTTAAGTAATTTTTTGCCATTCGAAATTGTTTTGAGAAATTTTATTTCTTTTTAATAGATTTAGTATTAAATATGAATAATCAGTTTTTCATATGCGTTTATTTCGATGGAGTAATTTTAACAACTACAGTTGGATGTATATTTGAATGTCGCCAACAAATTAGCAATGAGATTTAATAGAAATGTCTCATTTGATGATATGAAGGAAATGATTAGTGCAAAAATTATTAGACGTCGTGGGAGAAGGATCTTGATCATGATGAGATGAAGTAATAAAATTTGATCACGATAAAAGGCAAGCGCACCTATCGAATAGTAGTATAGTTAGTGGGAAGACCGGAATATCGAATCCAAGGAACTAAAAGTACTAGTAATGACTTCCTTCCTATTATCTAGCCTAAGAAATAAAAGGGTTTTGGTTGTAAACTATTCTAAACTAAACTAAAGACATGACAAAGAGTAAATTGGGAAATTGCTTTTGGGAAAACTAATTGATGAGGGCAATACCTAAGGAAGAATCCACCTAGACTTCACTTGTTATCTAACTCTAAACCAGATGATTTCTTCATTTGATTTGATCCGTAGAGATCCTTAAATTATGTTAATACCTCCGTCGAGGATAAGAACAACTAATCCTAGGTTGATTAATTGAAATCTCTTTCTAATTAAAACCCCTAGTCTTGCATTCACTCGATCTATGGCTCCCCATATTAGATTTGACTCTAATCCGGTAGATTTTCGTCGTCTTATGTCTAGGATTGCTATCAACTCCACTTAATTGTGTTGGATCTACTCCTATGCAGGGACTTTTGCTCCTCTACATAAGCACATTTGACTTAAATCAATATCCCGGAAATATCAATTTAAGAATTATAAACACAATTAAGAATAAATCAAATATTTATCACACAGTTCAGATAACAATAACAAGATCTGTCTTAGGTTTCATCCCCCTTAGATATTTGGAGTTTTAGTTCATAATTGTAAAAAGAAATATATCAAAATATATAAAATAGCAAAACATAAGAAAGCCCAAAAACCCTTGAAAGGATAAAAGGGAGATCCTCTATCTTGATGTAGCTTCTGGCTTCTGAGATGGATCAATCAGCTTTCCTTCAAGTAATTCCCTACCTTTAACTCCCCGTCTTGGCGGGAATAATGTGTACCTTGTAGTTGTCTCCTAAGGTCTTTATATAGAGTTTAGAATGTCTTTCTTAGCCCCAAAGTAGCCTTTTCCGAGTGAAATTGAACTTTATCACGATAGGGACACGCCCGTGTGAGTCGACTTCCAGGCCGTGTTCGAGCCTGTTAATGTGGCACGGCCGTGTAACACGCCCGTGTGTGAACCTCTAGGCCGTGTTGATTATTGAATTGGGCCTACTTTGCCCATTTTTGGCCCGTTCCTTGCTCTTTTCTCTTCCTTATGCTCACCTAATAAAAGGATTAGGAGCACCAACTTCTACAAATTCAATGTTAATTCATCCAGAATTTAGGCTAAGCATGAGGTAAAAATATGTATAATTTATGGTTTATCAAATCTCGAAACTTTTCTACAAGTTTCTAGTTTTTACAAATCCCATCAAATTCACTAAGATGGAACTTATACACGATGAAGACGTAGAGACAATAATCGCTCTTTATTATGGGAAATAGAGGGACCAAAATGCACCAATTCAGTTATTTGCTGAACTGGCTGGTGT
This sequence comes from Gossypium stocksii, assembly GCA_020496765.1. Lineage (NCBI taxonomy): Eukaryota > Viridiplantae > Streptophyta > Magnoliopsida > Malvales > Malvaceae > Gossypium > Gossypium stocksii. The sequence goes on along the minus strand of CM035627.1, from coordinate 96,198,602 downwards.
AGAGCCAACTGAAGATCTCACTCTAGTAGGTTAATAATATAGAGCTCAAGAGTCGTTTATGGTGGTTTTGATATCATATGTTGATAGTTAACTGACTGTACACAGGATTGACATCGATCTTAATATTGCATCTGAAACTGATGTGGTTAGTGATGATGGATACAATAGTAGTGATCCCTCTAATCATAAGGTCAATTGTGATAGTGATCCCTATATGGACGAGATCCTGAATAATATTGACGATAAATGCGTGAATGATGATGGAAACATTAACGAGTCTTCAGTCAGGAACTAAATTCGACGTATTGTGATACACAATAATCCTAGAGCATACATGTCGCTCATAGGCCCCAATGCGAAGCATGCAACTAAGTTTTCGGAGTACCCCAAAATACTACCTGCTCATTGGTTACCCTTAAATTCTGATCCTAAGGAGTTGTTTGTACGCCAAAGATTCGAAATTAAGGAAGAGTTTGTATTTGCCATTTAGCGATATAGCATGAATGTATAACGGACTACAAAGTCGTCGTGTCTAAACTAACATTATACATTACAAAGTTATAGAGGTCGACGGAAGGTTGCAATTAGCGGGTATGAGCCGCATTTATCCAAAAGTTGCAAATGTGGGAGATACAAAAATTTGTTAGACTTAACACATGCGCTTCAACACGTATGACAGAAGATAATCACAAACTTGATTCAAAAACTATTTGTACGTGCATCATGCCAATGGTGAAGGACATGCCAACCGTTATAGTTTCGATACAAATTACCGAAACGCAGGCCCGATTCCAATATCGAGTATCATACCGAAAGACATGGATAGCTAAACATATGACAATCAAGAAATTGTACGGAGATTTGATGTATCATACAATGAGCTACAGGGATGGATAGCCACTATGTGGGAGTACGTGCCAGGGACTGTAATTAAGTTGTAGACACGATCTTATTACAGCTAGGATAACCAACTACACTTGGGAAAAAGAATTTTCTAACGGATGTTTTGGACATTTGATCTATACGTGCGTACATTTATCCACTGCAAGTCATTTGTACAAGTAGATGGGATCTGCCTATATGGTAAATATACACAGATCCTATTTCTTGCTATTGCTCAAGACGAGAACAAGAATGTGCCTCCAATAGCATTTGCCATTGTGGATAAAGAGAACATGGAATTATGAGAATTTTTTCTTACGAACCTGCGGATGTATATTATTAGTAACGATAATATTTGCATCATCTTCAATAAAGGGAAAGGATTAATTGCTGCCCTTATGCGTTCCAGCGTACCATGAAGATTTGCTTAATGCATCCGGCACATCGCGACTAACTTTCCCAAGATTATAAGAATGCAAACTGGCTGAGACAAGTTGTGAAAATGGGTAAAGGATGATTTTATCATTTCAATATACATTTTAATGTTTTAGGATGAGACAATAACTTATCTTTTCTTAATACAAACACAGCGTACGAGCTAGAGTCACACATTTTTCGGTAAAGGATTACTCGACTTAAGAGTGAGATGAAGGGTCAAACAAACGCACCTTTCTGACAATGGTTGGGTACCATGGGGCAGTGGCAATGAGCTCAAAGTTTCGATGAGGGCTTTCACTGTGGTCATATGACCACCAACTTGGCAAAGGCTTAACTTCGTGTTGATGAAAACAAGACATCTTTTGATTTTATCTATGCTCTCGGTTATATTCTATAGGTTAGATTTCGCTATGGTCATATGACCACCAACTTGGCGAAGGGGGTTAGCTCCATGTTGATGAAAACATGACATCTTTCAATTTTATCTGTGTTCTAAGCTACATTCTACACGTTGGCTATCTTGATGCTATGAACGGGGCAGTAACAAGTCAACCAGATAAAGGTAGCACACGTGTTTGTCGAATATGTCAGGGAAGCAATGGTTGCAAACCATTAGATGGCGAGGTCAATGAATGTAAAAGTATATTCACGATGTCTTGAAACATTTCGAGTTACGAAGACCATCGGTCGTCGACCGGTATACCACTTAAGTATTACAGAGTTGATCTTCAAAATAGACAGTGCAATTGTAAGAGGTTCCAAACATTTCATTATCCCTGTGCGCTTGTCGTGACAGCTTGCGTTAAATTCTAGCTCAATGTTGAACAATTTATCGACAATGTGTACACCCTCGAGCACGCGCTGTGTCTGGGAGAACAAGTTCCCCGTCATGTCTAACCTGTCTACGTGGTAGGTGCCTCCGAGGACTTTCGAGCTTGTCTCAGACAAAGAATTTGCATAGGAATTCGAAAGGTCATTTGTAATCATCTAAAATCCATAATGAACTAGATATTAAGGAGAAATTTGACGGGAAGCTTTGCAGTGTATGCAGATTAGTTGGTCATAATCGGAGAAAACGCCCACACTAAAACTACCATCTGGGACAATCGTCGCGATCGGGTAAGAATTGAGCTAATGTAACACCCCAACCCGTATCCATCATTGGAATAGGGTCACAAGGTATTACCGGAGTTTATAAAACTTTTTTTTATCACATGATAATTCATTTTATAAGAAATTGTACAACTTAAATTTTACCACTCTTCCATAAACACATGTATATTTTCATTTGATCATTTACCCTTTCGATGTATCAAATAATAAACAGATTACCATTTAACCACTAGCTTGGCACTTGTCTAAGCGTCAACAACAGCAGTCATTAGTATACTTGAATATATTTCATATAATTTTAGAATCGATAAACTTATTGTATCAACATATCATACTTGAGATTATTACTTATTACGGCTTACCCAATTTCCATGTATCAGCATATTAAAAATAGCCACATATTCATATAATATGATACATATTATTCTCTTGTCATTTCTTCAAAAACATAAATCATTCATTATGCCAAAATTTCATGTATCATTGTTTTCATGAATTTTGTATATATTTATTCCGGGACAATTCATAATCTTGAACATGCATAATTATCAGGTAAGTTTCATATACATGTATTTTCCATGTCATATTTTTAAAATATCGAATAAATATCGTTTTCATGTATTTCAAGTTCAATTTCGTGATTATTGTTTCGTGCTCAAATTATTTCCATGTCAGGGCTTTATTCATTAAGTCATTCGAAAGTTCATCGTCATACAATTAATATTATTAAAGTATACGAATCTATAATCATGGATGCATATATTCATTAATAAATTCCATGTACAAATATCATCATCTTATATTTCCATATATCCAGTATCACTGTCATTTTTTTCATGTACTTCAGGAATATATGTACAAATCTTTTTATATACATATTTCCTTTTCTGGTCAGGATTCTTACCTACTGAATTTATCGAAATATCGATAGTAAAATCATATAGTATACTTAAAATATGCAAATTCGTAATCCATCAATTCACATTTACCCTTTTTAGCTATGTGTTTACCATCTTCTATATTTATCCCGTTGAATTTCTCAGAATTTCGATGGATTTTCAATAGTAAACTCCTGGTGTACAATCTCATTAACCGTCAATTCATACAGGAGTGCACTTTTAGTGTACAATTCCGGGTCCGTCAATTCATATGCATGTGTTACCATGATATCTTTCAACCATGGTCTTATTCATTTTCTCAATATGTTGCCATGGTATCTTTCAACCATGGTCTTACACATTTCATTTCAGTGAGCACACTCCCGTGAACCTCAATTCTTGGCACACTTCCGCGAACCTCAGCTCCCATGTGTTCTTCGGAAGGGCCTATACACATATATTCTTCGGGAGAGCCACCATCACACTCCCGTGAACCTCATTTCCCATATATTCTTCGGGAGGGCTGATATTAGGATTACCCTTTCGGGCTTAATCCTTTTTCCTGTATTCTTCGGGAGGGCTATATCAGGATAGGATCACCCGTCCGGGCTAGATCCCCTTTTACCGTCAATTCTTTTTCAGAGATCCATCGAATTTTCCTTTCATTCAAACCGGATTTCTTCCCCTTTTTATCAAATATATCAATGTTTCATCAATTTTCATATAATGAACATTCAATTCATGTTCACATCAATAACATACATTTCAAGCATTTAAGAATATAATTCAAGTTACACGAACTTACCTCGTTGCTTGTTCGTGTTTATAAATTCATTAATCCAATACATTTTCTTTTCCACGTTCGAGTCTCACATTTGAGTCGTTTGGGTCTTTATAAATAAATTTGATCATTGTTTTCATTTATTCCATATTTTAATACATTCAATTAGTGCTCTAGGCAAAATTACTATTTTGCCCCTAAACTTTTAATTAATGACGATTTTACCCTTAGGCTCAGAAAAATAAATTCTTGCAATTTAATCCTTATTTCCAGCCGTTATCATCATACATATTAATAACATTCCATAAATTCTATAAAATATCAAAATTTTCCATAATTTCAACACTTTTCAATTTAATCCTTAAAACATGTTTTCCCTCGATCTTGAACTAAATTAACAGTTTCATTTAAAATTTTCAATTTAAATAATATAATAATCCATTTCATGTAATTTGATCATTTCTAACATTTTTACAAAATTACCAATAAAGTTTTACTTTTATTCAATTTAGTCCCTGAGCCTAAAACATACAAATTAGCCATGCTAACTGAATATTCATACATATTTTCCTCCTCCTCCTCTCCATTCCACATCCTTAATTTATATAATATGCTTATAAGTAACATTATCAATAATTTCACTATTTACTTATATGTGAACATTCAAGCTGTCCACCTGCGTCATAGTCACTAAATTATTTATATCTTGAGCTACAGAATTCCAAATTAAGATCCGTAAATTTCTCCTAAAACTAGACTCACATATATTCTGACAAGAAAATTTTTAGAATTTTTGGTTTATCAAAATAGTACATTTTATTCTTTAAAGTCACCCCTATTCTGCTATCTGACAGTTCTGACCCTTCTTCACTAAAAATTAATTATCTCTTCATACAGGATTCGGATGATGTTTCCGTTTGTTTCTATTGAAAATAGACTCATTAAAGAATCTAACCATATAACTTATGTCCCTTAATTATTTTTATAAAATTTTTAATTATTTTTCCAAGTCAGAATAGAGGATCCCAAAATCATTCTGAACCAGTCTTACAAAAATATAAATATCTCAGAATACAGAATCCATTTACTTGTTATGTTTCTTTTATATGAAAATAGACTCAACAAGATTTAATTCCATATCTCACTCAACTTCTAATTCAGTTTCTACCATTTTTGGTGATTTTTCAAATTTAGCTTACTGCTGCTGTCCAAAACTGTTTTAGTGCAAGATATTAATTACTAAGTTTATATCACCCTTATTTTCTTTCTCTGCGCCATTTCCCATCACTTTATCTTATTTTCTCTTCACTACCATATCAAGAACATAGAATCATATATAAGAAAACTCTACATTAACATCATTTACATGCTTTTTCAATAATATTAAACTTAAAAATACATGGAAATCTTAATGTTCTTACCTTATTTTATTGTTTCCAAACTTTAACTTCATTTTCTCTCTCCTCCAGCTTCTATTTCTTGAATCCAACTTGATATTCTAACTCCTCATAGTCTCCTTAACATTTTTCTCCTTCGGTAGTTATGGAAATCCTTTTGATTTCTAGGTGAAAATGGTGAATTTTTGGTGGAAGGACCAAATTTTTGGTGCATGGGAAAGATGGTGGTTTCTTCTCTTTTTTTTTCCACACACACACACACATATATATACACTAAATAAAATAATAAAATATCTTATTAAAATATTAATAAAGTAATATTTATCTTATTAAATAATTATAAAATATCATCACACATCATTACCTTCTAGATTTCTCTCTCCTTCTAATTGACCATTTTGTCCTTCATGATCTTTTAAAATTCCATCCTTGAGTCATCACTTAATTTGGTAAAATTACGATTTAGTCCCTCATAATTCTTTCTCCTATTCAATTTGGTCCTAATTCATCCATTTTCCTTAGTTTCTAGATTATTTCATCCTTAAAATATTTGCACTATTGGTCCTTCAATTTTTTCATATTTACACTTTAACCCCTTAAATTTTAAGTATTTACTCTTGGGCCACAAAACTTTTCTCACTTTTATGATTTAGTCCTTTCTTGGATTAATACATCATAATCACTTCCTACATAGATTTTGTTGATATAGCTCAAAATTTCTCTTTTTATTTCTTTATTTCTTTATTTTACTATATCAAGGATAGAAATTTTTGGGATATTACAGCTAATGTACTCCAATATATCTAATTTATATTACAAAGTTTGTTTCTCGTTTTAATGTTGCAATTAATCTAATTTAAATTACAAAGTTTCTTCTAAGTTTTAATGTTGCAATGAATCTCAATTAAATAAATACAAAGTTGCAATTAATCTAATTTGAATTATAAAGTTTGTATTTTTTTCATGTATATTTTTTTAGAATTAAATAAATACAAACTTAACTATTTAAATTGCAAAAACCCCTAAAATTAATGGTTTGATGGTGTAGTCTTAGAGATATATTTTTGTGGAGGTTGACATTTACGTTGCAAGTGATTGCTGCTATCAACATTTCCTTCACCCGTACGTAGGGTGTGTGAAACATAGAAGAAAAATCATATGCCTCAAACATCATTGATGAACTTGAGCTGGGAGAAGCGGACTAATACAGTGGTAGTGGGCTGAGGATATCAAACTCTGAATGATATATGTGGCCCGAAGAGCTTGGGAAATAGTAAAAAATGACACGGCTATTGCAGAAAGATGTAAAGTTTGAATGGTCTAAGAAATGTCAGCAAAACTTTGACAGATTGAAAGTTTTGTTGACTAGAGCACAAGTTCTAGTTCAGCCTGAATCGAGTCAGGAATTTGTAATTTACAGTGATGCGTCATTGAATGGTTTAGACTGTATTTTGATGCAAGAAGGTAAAATAATAGCCTATGCTTCTAGACATCTTAAGCCACATCAAAAGAATTACTCGATACATGATCTTGAAATAATAACTATTGTATTTGCTTTGAAAATTTTGTGACATTATTTGTTCAGAGAAAAGTGTCATATACTCACTGATCATAAAAGCTTAAAGTATTTGGTGTAGCAGAAATATTTCAATCTGAGACAGCGCAGGTGGCTGGAATTGTTGAAATATTATGATTTGGTTATTGATTATCATCCGAGAAAAGCAAATGTGGTTGCAGATGCTCTAAGTAGAAAATATTTGTTTTCTTTACGAGCAATGAATACCCGATTGACATTGTCTAATGATGGCTCAATTTTAGCTGAGTTAAAAGCTAAACCGATATTTCTACAACAAATCTGCGAAGCTCAAAAAAGTGATAATGAGTTGTAAGCTAAACAGGTACAATGTGAATTAACTTCTGATTCAGAATTTCAGATTGGACCTAATGACTATCTGTTATTTAGAGGCAGAGTATGTGTACTGAGAAATTCAGAACTTGTACAGAAGATTTTGTACGAACCTCATAATGGTAGTATGTCTGTTCATCTAGGGAGTAATAAAATGTACAATGATTTGAAAAAGATGTACTGGTGGCTGGGAATGAAACACGACATTTTTAAATTTGTATCCAAATGTTTGATGTGTCAGCAAGTTACAGCTGAACATCAAGTACCTTCAAGGTTATTACAGCCAGTGTTGATACTGGAATGGAAATAGGATAGAGTTATTATGGATTTTGTATCGGGACTACCTCTATCCCAAAAAAGAAAGATGCCATATGAGTTATTGTCGATCAATTGATGAAGTCAACACATTTTATTCCGATACATATTGATTTCTCCCTGGACAGAGTTAGCAGAGTATATGTTTCTGAGATTGTCATGCTACATAGAGTTCCAGTCTCTACTATTTCAGACAGAGATCCATGACTCACATCCCAATTTTGGAACAAGTTTCAAGAAGCTCTGGATACGCAATTGCATTTCAGTACTACATTCTATCCTTAAACAAATGGTCAATCCGAACGTGCGATTTAGATTCCTGAGGATATGCTTCGGTGATGTGTTTACAATTTCAAGGCAATTAGGAAAAATATCTACCATTAGCCGAATTCACATATAATAATAGTTATCAATTAAGTATAAAGATGGCACCGTATAAAGCTCTGTATGGTCGTAAATGTAGAACTCTGTTGTATTGGACTGAGCTCAGTGAGAAAAAGATACGTAGAGTTGATTTGATTCAAGAAACTAAAGAAAATGTGAAAGTGATTCGAGTTAGCTTCAAAGCAGCTTCTTATCGTTAGAAATCCTGTGCGGATCTGAAACGAAAAAAATAGAATTCCAAGATGGTAACAAGGTATTCTTGAAAGTTTCACCTTGGAAGAAAGTTCTTCGGTTTGGCCGTAAAAGCAAATTGAGTCTGCAATTTATCGGGCCATATGAAATTATTGCATGAATCGGACCTGTTGTGTACCAATTGGCTTTACCATCGGAACTAGAAAAGATTTACAATGTCTTTCACGTGTCTATATTATGGCGATATCTGTCAGATCCTTCACATGTTATCTCTCTTATGGAAGTCGAGATTCAGCCTGACATGACTTACAGTGAGGAACCAATCAAAATCCTAGCGCATGAAACGAAAGAATTGAGAAATAAAAAAGTAGCTCTAGTAAAAGTTCTCTAGCAACGACATGGAATAGAAGAGGTTACTTGGAACCTGAGGAAACAATGAGAAAACAATACTTGAATCTCTTTACTGGTAAGATTTTCGAGGACAAAAATTTCTTAAGGGGAGAGTTGTAACAGCCCATTTTTAGTGAAATTGGAACAGTGGTTTCGGGACCACAAATCCGAGTCCGAAAGAAAAATTATTTTAATATTATTTATGATCTGCATATGATAGAAATATCGTATGAAAATTTTGTAAAGAAATTTTACTGATTACATGTTTAATTTGATGAAAAGGACCAAATTGCATAAAATGCAAAAGTTAAATTCTAGTAGCCAAAAGGATCAAATAGCTATGGAATTCAAAATTTGAGATCCTTATATAGCAAATAGACCATTAAGGGGAGTTAGTAGAAGAGAATGATGATTCATCCATGGAAAATTAAATAAAAAAAGGATTAAAATGGAAAGTGGAAATAATAAAAGATGATAAATGATTAAATAACAAAATATCATCTTTTTCATCATCTTTCCCAAATTATTTTACATGGAATCCCTAGTTGGAAGAGCTTGATGGTAGCAAGCTTATTTGTCTCAATTAGATCCAGATAGACCAAATACGGAGTTAGATCGAATGAAAGAAAAAGTATTGAATTAGTATATTACAATTCACGAACACTTGTCAAGTATTTCGGAAGCTCGTTGGGTTGGAGGCTTGGCGGAGATATCACCACACCATCTATCAACTCATTTCGGTATATATATAGTAATTACATTTTGGTTATAATGGAATGCATAGGTTAAAAGTGGTTATGGATAGTATATATGAGTTTGGTTGAAATTAGCCATTTGTTATGGCTTGAAATTGGCGTGTTCTGATATATAAAAAGTGGCCCCAATATATTGATCTATGTTTGAAATGGATAATTGAACATATGAGTTGATATGTTATGAATAAGACTTGATTCTGAATGGATTTTAATTTCTTGTATTGGCTTGAGAATTTGTTTAAGTGCTTATGTAGGTGGAAGGCAAATTTGGGTGAAAAATATGGCTTAGAAATGGCCTTATTTTGTCCATACGGGTAGAGACACGGGCGTGTGTCTCCCCCGTGTGTGACACACGACCTAGCACATAGGCGTGTGATTTAGCCGTGTGTCCCATGCATTATAAAAATTCAAAACAAAATGCTCAATATTTTTCACACGGCTTGGCACACGGGCATATGGCTTGGCCGTGTGACCCTTGCACCTACAGACGGCCTAGCACATACGACCCAAGTCAGAGAGTTACACGGGGACAGACACAGCCTAGGACCGTGTGTCCCATTCTGAATACTCACACGGCCTGACCACACAAGCGTGTGTACCCTGCACCTAGGAAAATTTTTAAAATTTCGTGAAAAATTCCTTGAGTACCCGATTTAATCCCTACTTGTTTCTAATGTATGTTTTGGACCTCGATGGCTCATATAAGGGACTTTATGAATAATATCTTATGTGAATGTTAAATGATATGAAAATGTCTATAATTAATTTGTATATTCTGGTAATGCTCTGTAACCCTGATCCGGCGACATATATAGGTTAGGGGTGTTACACTGAATCCGGCTAACTCCAAGTATGGCAAGAGGCATTCATCCGACAAATAGCCTACACCATTCACATGACCCTTTAATGTGCGGTACGAGCCCTGACATTATTAAATTAACGAAATAGCCAATATAACATAATTTAATTCCATAAATGACGTGAGTAACAAGTAACAATTTTATTACCATCTCATTAATAATTTTTTATATGTGATCATCATTATTAATCAAAGAACTCATTTGTTGCAAATCTACAATTAAAAAACAATTCAATTAGTTTGTTGCAAAAAAAAAATACAGTACAATAGGTAAATAATTTGGCTTTGAGAATTTTTATCCCAATAATAGGAGAAACACTATTAAAATACAAACTGAGGCACCCTAACAATTTGTTGACAATAACAAATTTTGATAATTACTTTCTAGAGGGTACATTTTCAATAATTATCAAAACACATTAATATTATACATACAATAAATAATACGATAAATATAGTACAATAATAATATAATTACAATAAAAAATCTCATAAATTCCAATATTTAACATACATAAAAAAATTATGTTAGCTTACAATAATAATATAATTAAAATAAACATAAAGTATCTAAACATAAAAAACATACGAGTCAATAAAAAATAAAGGGTAAATTACACAAACAGTTACTTAACTTTGGGGTAGCTAACAAAATAAACATAAAGTATCTAAACATAAAAAACCCGTGCAACCTTACAGATCATTTTAGAGAATTGGGCTCAAACGGCTATATGGCCTGCCCGTTTGGTCCCACACGCCTGTGAGACCCACAAGGCCTCTCCGGCCATCACACGGCCGTGTCATGTACTCGTGTCAAGCGTGCGTGGCCTGGTTCGTCATTCACACGGTCGTGTACTGCCATACTGCCTACCACACGGGCGATCACACGCATGTGTGGCGTCGACAGTTTCATTTTTCGGCTTTCGCTGATTCCCATTTTCTATGTTTTCGGGTACACACCTGAATTAAATTTACTGCAAAAACTGTCCCGACCACTCCTAGGCCTAAAAACGAGATATCCCATATCAATTTAACGGATTTATCAGCGAACTCGAATAAACAAAGATGAGCAGAAATCTACCTTACCCCCGAAACAATTCTTCGTTAGCGATACCAAACCCCGTGATTCACAATCTTACTGGTGGTAGCCTCCTCCTGTGCCATTTAATCGTATAGGAGCATGTTAATACGTTGTTTATTAAGGAACCTGTATGAAGCCCAAATTGCCCGGGCCCGTTTCAAGCTAAAATTTCAACAAACCAAAACAAATCAATAATGTCCAGATTACATGAAAATTAAAACCCCCAATCTGACCCAAACCCGAATGCCCCATTACAACCATGACCCACTATACCCTAACCCAATCTTTGACAGCCCGAATGGCCCAAAACTCAAATTGAGTTTTGGCTAAACCAAAACCCTAACAGCAGTGCGCCGTTTTCCCCCATGTGAGATGTCAGCGCGTTCTCCGACCATCTGCCTCCGTTGACCGAGCCTAGCACCTGCAAACACGCAAACAAGGACAACAGCAGAGAAACCACAGTAGCAATAGCAGAGAGAATCAACAGAGACAAAAACGAAAAGGAAATTATTTGTATTTCTTTTTACTTTTTAAATCTTCTAAATCGGCTATAAAAAAGAACCGAATAACGATTGTAAAAGGGGGGAACACTACAAAAATAAAAAGCAGAATCGAAAGGTGGGATTCAATATTTTCAATCTGGTTCTTCGATTTCTCATTCTAGTTCCTATTTTGATTTTTTTTAGAACTTTCTTTTCCTTCTCATCGTTTGTAAATAAAATAAAGCGAATAAAAGGAAGAAGCCTTACCTGAGTTCTGACGGATGCCGAGAGTCTGGCCATTGGGGTGGGCTTCGAACGGGGACGAAAGGAGGTCCCTTTCCTCCGGTTGCGGCAGTGCGATGATGGGTTCTTGGAACCCTAGCAGAACGAAAGAAATAAGGAGGGGAACAAATCTCTGCTCCTGTTTCATTTAGAAAAATATTTTTTTTTTAGTTTTAAAGATAAAGAAACGGTGCCGTTTTGAAATCCCCCAAACGCGCCCAAAACAGCTTCATTTTGGGGGGCCCAAATGCTACCCGACCCGACCGATTCAGGATCCGCGAGTTTTCGACGGAAGGGCTAATTGCACTCTTAGCCCTTCCGCTTTTTCAAGGTTTCGCAATTAAGCTTTTTTTTATCTTTAATTTGGCCCTATACGTTACTACGCTTTTCAGTCTGGTCCCTTTCATCGCGCTGCGTTTTGGGAAAATGGATAATTTCCGTTTAGATCCTCCCAGGTTACACGCGCATTGTACTTTGGTCCTTTCCTCTTTATTTCTTTTTAAAACGGCCCCAAAACTTTGTTTTTGTTTCGAATCTAGTCCTTTTTCCAGATTTAATTTGGTTTTTATCTTATTTTTACTTCTTTTGTTTTTTTATATTATTTATTACTATATTCGCTATTATTATTATTAGTACTTGTATTTATTTTTATTATATGTAGGTGTATCTTTCTTATAATGTTATTTTTAATACTATTATTATATTTATATGTATATATTTTTATATGTAATATTATTAACGGTTATTTTATTATTATATGTATGTATTATGTCTATCTTTTTCGTACTATATTTTTTTACTATGTTGTATAGATATTTTTATATTATGTTACGTATATGTATTACGTATATATTTATATAGCTTTATTAATGGTTTGTTTTTTAAATATTATTATTCCTAATATCCGTTTCATGTGTACGCTTTTGATACTATATTAAGTACGTTCTTTATGTTATTATTTTAATATTATACTAAGTATATATTTCTATATATTAATACTTTACGTATGTATTTTAATACATGTATATCTATACTTATATATCGTTATTATCAACTATTTTTACATTATCATCATTTTTAATGTATATTGTATATTTTTATTTTAAATTCTGGTATCATATTTTTTTTACATATATGTATGTTCACTACCATTTCATATTTGCATTATTACTATCGTTATCACATGTACATTGTTAATGTCTTACATGTCGTTCGCTCCGTACATCCTTGACTTTTTATTATCATTTGCCTATTGCAGACTTAGCCTATTAGATTATATCTTATTTCAACACCGATGTCAGTTTTCGTGTTATTTTTAAGTATCTTCATTCGTATTTTAAAATTAATTTCAATAAATAAGGCAATGTGCCGATTCAACATTAAGTCGTCAATTTCATCGCTATGTTGAGTGAATATTGTCGGCTCGTGTTAAAAAACGGAACATCCTTCTCAAAAATTGAAATTTTAAAGATTCTCGTGTTTCAATTGGATCACGGTTAAGTATTAAATTGAACTCGTATTTTTGAAAATTGAGACCACACATGTTTAATCAGATACCAATTTTGGGCGTTATGGGGGTGCTAATACCTTCCCCATGCATAACCGACTCCCGAACCTTATTTCTCTCTGATTTTTAACGTAGACCTAAACCCGGCCTTCTTTTGTATGCAAAAATATTTCAAAAAAAGGAGATTTATTAGGTGCCCGGTCACACCTAAGAAAAAAAGATCGGCGGTGACTCCCTTTTGTTTTTAAATAAATCGAAAGTCGATTTTCAAGTTTTCAATAAATCACCTCAATTAGCGACCGAAGCAAATTTCACGTCGCTACAGCTGGCGACTCCACTGGGGACCCCTGTTGAGAGCCGAGTTGAAATAAACGTGCGTCGTCAAAATCTTCAAAATTCCTTGTTCAATTTGATATTTAGCCGTGATCCTGAAATTTTCTTTTTGAAAAAAATCATGCATTTGCATCTGTTGTAAATATTTTGCTAATTTGCTTTACTGTTTTGTTTTTAAGCTCTAAGTTTGTACGACTTTAGTTTTGTAGTTTTAAATAAAATGAATGGTTTGTGAGTTTCTCCCCATACACCGTGCACGTGTATTTTTGCATAACATGAGCTCAGTACCCAGGCTCCGTCCCTTTTAAGTGAAAGTAAACGCTACGCCTTCGTGAGTTAACTCGTCCCTCCGCACAGGCTAGCAAATACTTTCGGGTTATATATGACTTATGCTTTCGTGAGTTAACTTGTCCCTCCGCATAGGCATAAGTAAATGTAATCCCTCGAATTGATCTCGTAAGGCTATGATGGGCCATGACCGAGGCTCTGTACTAATCTTAGTGGATGATAGTACAGACAATTCGAGTACCCATTTAGAACTGAAACCGCATATAGTGAACCGTACGAGCCGCCTAATTAGAGCTATGTTGAACCTTTGCCTGTTTAATAGTCACCGAAGTAAGTACATAGAAGAAATGCCCCTTACCTTTTATTTCTTTTACAGTTACACTTGTATGCAAAAGAATCGAGTCTGTGGGACCGGGAAGCTTAATTTGTTAGATTTCTCATAGTTTTTTCTCTGTTCATATTTATTGTGTGTACTAACCAGGGTTGCTTGTTTTTATTTTTATTTTTATTTTTCCATCATTCATTATAGGCATCATATTAAGAAGGTGTTGACTAGAGATTGGTTGCCAAAAACGGGTTTCTGATGAAGGAGTCAATTACATAAGTGACCGAAACGTTTGTAATAAACTCTTTTGATTAACGAAATGCCTAAGTAGGGGTTATCTTGAAATCAACATCAAATTCTTGCATAGATGTTAATTAGAGATTGGCTACCAAAAACGGGTTTCTGATAGAGGAGTATATTACACAAGTGACAGAAACGTTTTGTAATAGACTCTTTTGATAAATGAAATGCCTAAATAGGGGCTATCTTGAAATCAACACCAAATTCCTGCATATTCATTCATGATAGACATTCATTTGACATTTATTCATTCATTGCATATACATATCCCATAATCATCCACTAAGGTTAGAATCGTACAATTCGCAGTGGCAACAATACAAGGCTGGAATCACATCATTCGAATAAAACGCGCCGACAAACTGGAGTAATGGAGGCTGAATTTAATGAAAGAATCGAAAGGATGGAAAGAATCCAAAGAGAATTACAAGAGCAACTAGCCAAGTTACAGCAAGAAAAGAGGGATCTAATGGTGAGATCTCGAGAGGAATCACTTGAACGAAAAGATCAAATGGCCAAAATGATAGAGATGATGTCAGTCTTGGTTAAAGAGAAAAGACCCTTGCAAGGCCCTGAAATCATAGAACCCCAATCAAGATTGAATCAGTATCTGCTCTATCCCTCAGGATCCACTCCACCGCATGTCCATGCAACACAAAGGGGGTACACTCAAGGGGAATCTGTAGGCCTAGAGCAACGACCTGCACCACCTGCTCACCTGGGGCAGGGTATATTTGTGTCAAATCCCGGAGCTACTCCTTCCAATCCTCTTGTTCCAGATTTAGAGGATCCAATGAAAATAGCCAAATCGAAGACAGACGGTCATGATAAGTATAAGAGTTTGGAAGAAAGGCTCAGGGCAATAGAAGGTACTGAAATCTTCTCTGTGCTAAGTGCCAAAGAGCTCAGTTTGGTACCCGATCTGGTTCTGCCTCCGAAGTTTAAAGTGCCAGACTTTGAGAAATATGATGGAACGAGTTGTCCAAAAGGGCATCTTATCATGTTTTACCGAAAGATGGCTGGTTATGCAAATGAGGAAAAATTGCTAATACATTGTTTCCAAGACAGCTTAGTCAGATCGGCTCTTTGATGGTATAATCAACTTAGCAGAGAAAGGATCCGATCACGGAAAGACATAGCATCAGCATTTCGTGAACAGTACAAGCATATGTCTGACATGGGGCCTGATTGGTTGACTTTGCAGAGGATGGGAAAAATTGAGACCACACATGTTTAATCAGATACCAATTTTGGGCGTTATGAGGGTGCTAATACCTTCCCCATGAGTAACCGACTCCCGAACCTTATTTCTCTCTGATTTTTAATGTAGACCTAAACCCGGCCTTCTTTTGTATGCAAAAATATTTCAAAAAAATGAGATTTATTAGGTGCCCGGTCACACCTAAGAAAAAAAGATCGGCGGCAACTCCCCTTTATTTTTAAATAAATCGAAATTCGATTTTCAAATTTTCAATAAATCACCTCAATTAGCGACCGAAGCAAATTTCACGTCGCTACAGAACCCATTACAGAAAAAGAGAAGGGACTTACCAATACTGCACAATATCTAACTACGTCACAAGTAGAGGAAAAATGATGGATTGAGCTACTGAAATTTCAAAAGCAAAAGGCCAAGAATCGGCAGGAAAAGACGAGGGAGAAAAGGAGACGAAAAAGGCGTCAGAGAGTTTTTGTGGAAAGGGAGAAAACCGAATTTGCAAAAATGAAATTAGAAAAGTTTTCTGATAACTCCCCTTATCCATTCTCCTTATTTCTCTCCCTTAACCTCTCCACTACTCAGTTTTCTAGTCAACTACAAACTCTTCTGGACAATCAAGCAAAGGAAAATAATGCTCTTGCCCAAACTCGAACACAGGACCTCAAACACACCAACACTCCACTTAACCACAAGACCAGCAGACTCATTCTATTATGCTTTTACAAATAATACTTATAAGTCTATTAACCAGAGGTAAGGCTTTATTCAACAAAAATCTAAAATTTGCCCAAACTAAGGCTTGAACTTGAAACCTCTCACACCCACCTAGAACATTTAACCACTAAAGCAGATATATATTTATGTCACAATTTAACAGAACATGAATTTAAAAGTTGGGGCGTTACAGGTCAGCTGTTGTTTTAACAGTTCTTTTTAACTCTAAATAACCCTGGGCAGTAAAATAATAAGAGAAAAAAAAGAATAAGAGAAGAAACAGAGAATAAAAAGAAAAGAAGAAGAGGAGAAGAATAAGAGAAAATGAAAGGAGCTTCGTTATCAGCGATTCCCAATGTTCAAAATCTGGGAACTCAAAGGCAATTACGCTTCCACGACACTGACACCTCTATGGTCAACGCCCTCCGCCGCACAAGTTGAGTGTATGTCCTTTTTTTTTCTTTGAATCCTATAGTCTGCTTATGTTTGATTGGAACCATTAGCTTCCATGGTGCTTGAGTACTTGGTTTTTCAAGGATGCGGGTGGCTTGGAGTTGTTCAGCAACTGTTGTTGTTGCTCCTGATTTGTAGCCATTGTTCTGTTGTGGATTTGACCCTTTGGTTTTTGTCGAGCAAAAACCCATTTGGATTGAAAGAAAAAGACCCAAATTCAGGAGATGGTAAAAGGCGAGGTTGGGGGAGAAAGAAGGTGAAGAGGAAGGAGAGAAGAACAAGAAAGAATTAAAACAGCATAAAGAGAAAGAGGTTGAGGGAGAAGAAGATGAAGAGAAAGATGAGAAGAAAATGAAGAAAAATCATTCTGACCAATCATATTTTCTTTTCTTATTTAACCCTTTGACTACACATCCAATGTGACAAGTTAACTGGCCACATCAGCTAGTTAACTCGCCACGTCAGCTATCACATTAAACCTGTGACGGAAAATGTTAATGAGTGACTGATTTGTCATTTTTCAATAACATTAATGATTGTTTTGTTATTTTTTCAAAGTTGAGTGACTAAAATGAAACCTAGGTGGTTGTTTTGTCAGCTACCCCAAAGTTGAATGGCTATTGGTGGAATTTACCCAAAAATAAAATAGAAACATAAATGTTTAGTTTCTTTCAAACAACCTATAAAATTATATAAAACAAATTTAATCAACACTTCAATAAATCAAAAAAATTGTCAAATAAATCAAAAACAAATAAAATTACATGATTAAAAATCACAATAAACACTAAACTAAACACAAACAATTTATAACCTAATCATAAATTACTAACAAAATAACTTTAAACTAATTTTTTTAAAAAAACCAAAAAAATTACATTCATAAAAAATAAAAATAAACACTAAACTAAACACAAACAATTTATAACCTAATCATAAATTACTAAAAAAATAACTTTAAAATATTTTAAAAAAATACATTCATAAAAAATCACAATAAAACGCTAAACTAAACACAAACAATTTAAAATCTAATCATAAATTACTAAAAAAATAATTTTAAAAAATTTATATTCATAAAAAATCACAATAAAACACTAAACTAAACACAAACAATTTATAATAATTACTAACCAAAAAACTTTACAATAAATAAAAAAAAAAAACATAAAAAAATAACTAATCCCTTCTATTTAAAATTTTTTTACTAATCTTTTTAAATTAAAAACAATAATTACTAACAAATATACCTTCTTCCTTTTTCTTCTTTCTTCTTCTTCATTTTCGTTCTTTCTTTCTTTTTTTCTCCCTCTGTCGGATCTTCTCTACCTGCTACTACCTCTTTCTTCTCGTGCTTCAATGAGACTTAACACTACATTTGCAGTGCTGCGCGGCTATAGGAAGGGATGTGTTGCTGGCACCAATGGCATCTGTTAGGGAGGCATGATTGGTGCACCAATGATTGTGGGACCACCTTTTTTTTTGTGGTATCGCCTACCAATAAGACACCACTAATATAAAATTATTATTTAAACATTAAACAAATAATTTTTAAGAAAAAAGAAAAGTGGTATCATCTATGCATTATCCTCCACTGTTTTTAGTATACCATGTTGATATATAATTTGACTGACATACCAATTTGATATATATTTTTTTATTTTATATTATTACTGTAAAAAAGAAAAAAGAGAATTCTCACAAAATTTTACGGGGTTCAATAACGCTATAAGCAATGCAACACAAAATTTTCTCAATCTTAGAACATTGCTTATAAGTTATAAAAAAGATGAGTTTCAATCAACTCCATTTTCTATCCTTTATTGAAATTCAAGCAATTTGCTTCAATTTTTTTTCAAAACAATGTCTTCATGTTTTAAATAGGGGGAGTGCAACTTGAAAATAAAATTTGATTTAGGAGAGTTTACATCAATTTCTTACTTGGAAAAGGGAGAAATTATTAACTTTAATTTTTAAATTCTTTTATATAATAAAATAAATCCACAGTTCCATTAATCAAATTTTTATATCATTCTAAAATTATTTTCAAGCAGATTTTTAAAATTTTTAAAAAATTGACATAAAATTTAATTTCTTTAGCTCTACAGTAGCATGATATAATATTATAAAATAATACTAAATAAAATTAGATATGAAAAACATAATACACAAAAAAATAAGAGGTAAAAATACCACGAAAATTCTTGTACTAAAATTTAAATTTTATTTTACCTTACTTTAAAAATAAATAAATTGACGCAATCTACTAAATATTAAAATTAGTGTAATTAGTAAAATAACCAAACAAAAATATAATATATCATGTATATATCATCTAATATATAAGAATTAATTTTTAATAATAACTATAAATAATTTTTTATCAAAATAATTAATATATCTTCAATTTAAATAAAAATATGATTCAACAAGAAAATAATTAACAATTTGATTTAAAAAATGAAACCAACCAATTATGGGGGCCAATTACTAATAAAAGCCCTTTTATTTCAAAATTTATAGAAATAGGCCAACTTTTAGATTATTTACAGGAAAGGGTCATTTCCCCCGAAAACGCGTCTACGTCAGCGCGATGTCAGGGTATAAGCCAAGAAAACGCTTCCCTGAGGAAGCGTTTTGTCCACGTCAGCACAAAACGCTTCCTCAAGGAAGCGTTTTGTCCACATCAGCATAAAACGCTTCCTTGGGGGTGCGTTTTGTTGCTGATGTGGCCAGCCTGTGTTTAAATTTTCAAAAAAGGTCTTTTTTTAAATATTATAAAAATAGACCAATTTTTTTGAAAATTTACAAGAATAAACCTTAAAAAAAGGCTTAAAGTGACAACACTATTTTTTTTAAGGTGTCACCAATTCATATGAACATAAAACTTACAAAGCAAACATTTATATAGGCTCAAAGTCTTATTTCCCTTGTTTTCTTAAGCAATGTAGGATATGAGATATTTGTATATATAGACTCATGAGTAGGCTTGTAGCTTGTTCCTAAACAATGTGGGGTTCCTTCCTCTTTTAATTAACAACATGAGATTAAATGATATACTATATTTTATAATTTTTTTACTTATAGAGTTTAAAAGTTTTATTTGTAACATAACAAATGTTAACTTTTTATTAAAAAAAATTTAAACTCTCAGTAAACTTATATTTTTTTACTTATATTTTTAATATTTTACCATACTCATTTTATATTTTATAATTTTTTTACTTATAGAGTTTAAAAGTTTTATTTGTAATGTAACAAATGTTAACTTTTTGTAAAAAAAAAATTTAAACTCTAAGTAAAAAATTATAAAATATAAAATGAGTATGGTAAAATATTAAAAAATAAATATTTAAAAAATTACTAATAGTCGAGTGATCATTTTGTAAGTTTTTATAATTTGATAGCTAAAAAATATTAGTTAAGTGACATTTTACCCATGTAATTTAATCTAGATATAAAAATATGAAAAATAATTATTATATTTTATTTATAATATATATTTCTATAAAAAAAAACTTATTTAACATAATTATAAACTATGTTTATCAATCTAGTCAAAATACATCTAAAATAAATTTATCAGCATTCATTAGGTGATGAAAAATAAATTAAAATTAGAATTAAAAAATTAATGAGTATAGTAAAATATTTAAAATAAATAAATATTTAAAAAAGATATATCAATTTTTTAAAATTTCAAAAAAATACTATTTGAATGCCAAATACTCACAATTTATTTATTAATCAAACATTCATAATATAAAATTAAAAATAAAATTAAAAAATTAAAACTATAACTTCTAAATTTAAACAATGGAAAAATATTTTAAAAATTATAATTGCATTCATATAGAGCTGAGCATGGGCCGGGCCGAGTCCCGCCCGAAAAATGGGAGGGTTTGGGTAAAAATATAGGCCCGAAAAATGGGCTTGGACAAAAATTGAGGCTCGTTTAAAAAACGGGTTGGGCCTCGGGTAAGAATTTTTTAGCCCGGGCCCGGCCCGGCCCGGCCCGGCTTGAAATATATATTAAATAATTTTTTATTTTTATTCATTTTTTAATTTTTAACTTTACCTTTCTTTTACTCTAACTTTCATTTGTCTGCCTTCCTCTTCGTCGTTCTATCCCATTGTTCCCTTCCAGTTTCCAAAATCCCATTGTTTCCTCTTCATTAAAAATATTTAATTTTAGCTTACTTCATGCTTAAATTCAATTTCAAATATTTTTCAATGTAATTAAATATAAAAAAAATTCATTAAAAATATTTGATTTTAGCTTGAGCAGTCATCAAATGTTTTTCAATTTCAATTTCAAATGTTTGTTTTCATTAAAAACGTAAACTTAGTCTCATGCTTACGTGATTTTTTTTCATTAAAAAAATTTTATTAAAAAATTAATATGGGCCGGGCCGGGTCGGGCTCGGGCTTACCAATTTAATGTCGGGCCGGGATTGAACAATTTTTCAGGCCCGTATTTCGGGCCGGGCCGGGCCCGGGCCCGATAAACGGCCTAAAAAATTTTTGAGCCCGGCCTGAACCCGGCCCGGCCCAGCCCATGCTCACCTCTACATTCATATTAACTTCAAACATTTAAAATTGAATAGAAGATTATTGCATGTACAAGTTTCATATGTGCAATTTGTTCTCTTTTTTAATATTTTTTTGTATATGTTAACAATTCTAAAATGAAACAAGATTAAATATCTCAAAAAATGAATTTATAATATGAGAAAATGTTAATAAAATATAAAAAAATAGAAATTGTTTTGTAAAAAAATTATAAAATATAGTATAGCATTTAATCTCATGTTGTTAATTAAAAGAGGAAAGAATCCCACATTGTTTAGGAACAGCTACAAACCTACTCATGAGTCTATATATACACATATCTCATATTCCACATTGCTTAAGAAAACAAGAGAAATGAATATAAAAGTTTGCTTTGTAAGTTTTATTTTCATATTAATTGGTGACACCTGAAAAAAAATAATGTTATCATTTAAGCCTTTTTTTAAGGTTTATTCTTGTAAATTTTTAAAAAAAATTGGTCTATTTTTATAATATTTAAAAAAAACTTTTTTTGAAAATTTAAACACGGGCTGTCCACATTAGCAAAACGCGCCCTCAAGAAAGCATTTTGTGCTAATGTGGACAAAACACTTTCTCAAGGAAGCATTTTGTGCTAATGTGGACAAAACACTTCCTTAAGGAAGCGTTTTCCTGGTTTTTACCCTGACAACGCGCTAATGTGAACGCATTTTTAAAATTTTTAGCTTATTTCCATAATTAATTAAGAAGTCAGACCATTTCCATAATTTTTAGAAAAAAGGCTTTTTTTAGTAATTTACCCCAATTATGACGAAAAACTAAGAAATTGAAAAAAAAAGCGGGGGAGAAAAAAAAGACAAGTCACATCAAACCTACCATGATTACCACAACAAATTAAAGTTTAGAGTCATCACCGGTTGAAATAATAAGAGGTTTACAAATTTAATGGTTTGCGGGTCGCATGTAAATCACACCATTAAAATATCATACTGTGATTCATTTTTAAAAAAATCCTTAACAATTACATTGAAATTACAAAGAGTCGAACGCAAGTAAAATCTAAACCCTACACTAAATTCATTACAGTACTCCACCCAAAGTTAACTAAAACAAATAACCGAAAAAGCTAAAACGTCAATTAGCAGATAACTAAACGACACCTAAAAAATTAAGGTTAAAAAAAAATTAAACCTAACGCGGCAGGGGTAGGAGCAGTGACGGAATGAGTCATTTTCTCCTTTCTCTTTGATTTATTAACTTGGCTACTTTACTGAAAACCCACCGACGGTAACACTTTGGGAGGTCGACCGCGGCCTCGCTTCACGCCGGGAGGAGGTGGAGGAGCGGTGGCGGTACCAGTCTTAGCCTTCTTAGGGGGGCGTCCACGTGGCCTTCCGGTGCTGACGGGTTTGGGCTTGGGGGGAGCCAATAAGTCCTTCGGCTTAGGCGGACGACCACGAGGTCTGGGAGGAGAGACGACGACGCCAGGTGGAAGAGGAACCTTGGGTTTAGGTGGACGCCCACGCCCACGCTTGGGTGGGGCATTGGGGTCGGGTTTCGAGTAATTGTTGTTCAACATAACAATTTGACCCATTTGTTTCATCTGGTTGAGGTGGTGGGAGAGGAGAGTGGAGTGAGACGCTGGGAGATCGGAGTGAGTGGAGTCGATGTGCTTGGCGATGGATGACATACTGGAACCCTCTTTCTCATTCAATGCCTCTATGGCTTCCAAAATCATCTATCCAGTAAAATCAGAAAAATAAAAATAAAAATAAAAAGAAGTTACCATCAAATGAAATGATCTGGAAAAGCCCAACAAAACAATAAAATGCAAACTACCTGAGGGTAGTCTGGAAGTGAAGAAGATTGTTGAGAAGGATTGAGGCCTTGAGTTCGACTAATTTCTTCGGTCGCCATTGAAATTTAGAGCTTTTTCTTTTAGCTTTCGTATTATTTAAGAGAAAGCGAAGAAGAGAGTGAAAGGAAGACGAAGTAGTGAACTGTTAATTGTTGATTTTGTTGAGAAGGCTTTAGGATTTAAAAGGGAAAACTTGGCTGTGAGATGGAAGGAAAGGGAGAAGAACAATGGTAGGAGCTATAATCCAACGGCTAGGGATAGCTTATTGGGGGTTTATCCAACGGTGTCCATTTATTTCATGCGACACTACGAGGATTGATGATGTGGATTCGGATTAATGAATTCCTTTTCTGCTTTGAATTCATCACATCAGTTACAATAATAAATTAAGGTTTTTTCTTTTTTGATGCGTCGAAGGTGTACCACCGGCTGCACAAAAGTAAAACAAAAAAGGGAAAGGAAGGGGAGGAGAGGAGAGCGGGGTTTCAGATTTACTATGACGAATCAGAAAAGGCCATGTACAGGAGATCACAAGGGAGAACTTACATCAAAGGGTGGGGGTCCTGATGACAATTGAGTACAACTGAGCTGGACCGATACTTTTATTAAAATTATAGATAAATTGCACTATAGATAAAAAGGTATAAGATCAATGAAAACTTTGCAAGATATTTATTTTTGTAAAATAATAAAATAATAGGATTTGAGTTAGAATTGTCTATTTTTCATTACAGGGTTTCTTTGAATTTGAAAGTTATCACTTAGTAGATTTACATACCAAGGTTCAATCCAATTAAGTCTGTAACGTCTACTAATTTTGCCATATCCCCTTTTGTGTCTTAAAATTAGGATCTCATTAGGATGTCCCTCCTTCCCCCCCAGGTTCCCTCTTCTTTCATTTGTTTATTTTCTTTCGTTTATTTATTTGCTTTCTTTTTATGCGAAACCGTTGAATTTAGTAGATATAGATACAGATTCTTATATCGAAGGGTCTTTACCTATTTTCTTGTTTGTTTATCATCTTTCGTCTCTATCGGAGACCCATATCAAAAGAAAGTTAAATCAAGAAGCAAGACATAATGTATTAATTTAAGGAATAGACTAAATTGTAAATATGTGAAAATTTTTATGGTATAAGTATAAATATGGAAAAGTTGAAGTGAAAGGCCAATAGTGCAAATATCTTAAAAGTAGAAGAATCTAGAAATTAAGGAAAATAGATTAATAAGGACCAAATTGAATAAGAGAAAAAAAAAGAGCATCCTCCCATCTTTCCAATGTGAGTGGGGGGGGAGAGAAGAAGAAAACTTTGATATCTTTACTATTTGGTCCTTCTACCAAAAATCTACCATTTTCACCTAGAATTTCAAGGAATTTTTATAATCACCAAGAGAGAAAAGAGATAAGGAGACTATGGAGAACAAGAAAATCACCTTTGATTCAAGAAAATGGAAGTTGGAGGATAGAGAAAATCAAGTTAAAGTTTGAAACCAATAGGACAAGGTAAGAACATCAAATTTTCAATATATTTTTAAAGTTGATATTATTGAAAGCTTTATGTTCTTAATATGTTAGTGAAGGAAAATAAGAGGAAGTGATGGGAAATATTGTAAAGAAAGGAAAGGAGGTTGTTATAAACTTGGTTATCAACATTTTGCATTAAAACAGTTTTGGATAGTAACAGTAGTCTAACTTTGAAAATTCACAAAAAATTATATAAACTTAATTAGAGGCTAATTAAAATATGAAATTAAAGCCAATTAAGTCTAGTTTTACATAGAAGAAACGTTGTAAGCAAAAGAATTTAATATTATGAGATACATGAATTTTTTTTGAGACAATGTCAGATTAATTTTGTGTTCCCCTGTTCTGACTTTGGAAAATCATCAAAAATTTAAAAAAATTATTAGGGGTTTAAATTTATATTTTTAAATTATCAATGAGTATATTTTCAAGAGAAACAAAAGGAAACATCATCCAAACCCTGTACTAAGAGATAATTAATTTTTAGAAAAGAAATGTCGAAGCTATCAAGCAGCAGAACAAGGACAAATTTGAAGAATTTATTGTACTTATTGGCTAAATTATAAATTATGAAATTTTTATAGTAAAAATATATTTGAGTCTAGTTTCAAAAACATCAAGCGGATCCTAATTTTGAATTTTGTAGCTCAAGATATAAATAATTTAGTGACTATAACTCAAGTGGATAGCTTTGATAAGAACACATAAGTAAATAGTGGAACTATAGATAATGTTACATATAAGCCTGTTATATACTAAAAGCTAAAGATTCTAATAAATATATACATAAAGGATGTGGAATGGAGAGGAGGAGAAGGAAAAAAATATATGAATATTATATTCAGAATATATATATAGTAGATGAATTTGAAATGTTTCGAAATGGTTGTAGGTGATGGAATGATTAATACATGTGAGTATGTTTTAAACGAATTGATAAAATAATAAGTAAATAATTTTTAATTGATGTGATACTAAATTCTTTGTTAAAATTTTATGAAAAATAAATTGATTGGCACAACTTAGAAATAAATATGAAATATACATAAAGTGGGTAAACTAATTTTGCAAGTGCAAGTCCTCCAATGGTCTTATTTGTAAAACTTTAATATTTGTCTTAATTTTATAAACTTTATTATCTTTGATTGAATATCATGTTGTTATAAGGACTTGAGATTAGAAATAGATGTAAGTGGGTGATATGTAAAATGAAGTGGCCGTTATGACATTTGAATACGGTTCAGTTAATGACATAAAATAAATAAATAAAAATAAAGAGTGAAACTTGTAGGAAAATAGAGACGACGTCACGATGACAAGTTCGCCATGTCACAGTAGAAACCCCAACGTCGCGACGTCAATTCAAAAATCTTTATGAACTTTACAAGTTGACCTTTGATCAATTATCTATGTTGTAATGAGCTCATTTAACTCATAAATAGTTCTATCATAAATTCAATTATTACTAAAATTAGTTAATGATCTACATTAATTAAATAATATGATAAATTGATCTGAAATTTTCAGTAGTTGCTTTGGCAACGAATGTGACATCCTAATGCCTTGACTCGGCGATCGAGTCGGGTATAGAGGTGTTACAGTGAGTGTATAAAGGTTTGTTTATCTGGGCAAGTTTTTGTTTTGAGTGTTTGTGCTTTCAAATATGGTACGCACACGTAGTATTGAAGAGAAGAATAATAAACCTACAACAAAGCATATATATTGTATGTGTTCTAAGCCTGCACGAACATGTTGTTTTCAATGCCTAAACATATTCTATTTTTCATGGATTTGTCAAGAAAAACATTTGAACAAAAGTTATAACAAGATACACACGCTTAAATGACTCATCACGGAACAAAGAGAACGAACTAGTATGTAGTAGCCAGATTTTTCAGTAATATAAAAAACAGTGGTTCGAGGCCATTAAATCTGGCGAGTAAGTTCATAAATATTATTATTTAATATTTACGAGTCAAATGTGGTTTTAAAAAAGTTTTTGAATTGATAATTTTTGTTTTATAATGATTTATTAGGTCAAGTAGTTTCAAAAAGTGAGGTATCGGGACCTCGTTTCTATAAATTGAGCCGTAAATATTTTTATAAATATTTACGGAGTGTCATTAAGGTATTATTAAAGTTTTATCGAAAAATTTTAACGTTTTGATAGTTAATTAATTAAAAAAGACTAAATTGAAAAAAGGTGCAAAACTTGCTAATTTTAATATTTAAGTGACTAATTTTCTTGCTTAATAATTAAAGAAGGACCTAAGTAATAATTGTGCCTAAATTTAATGGATGAGGCAGCATAATAAGAGAAAAATAATAAAATAAGGCCATTCAATGGCAAAATTATAAATTTGATGAAATCAAAATAAAACAAATTAGATTTGGATAGATTTCCAGACATTTCTTCTTCAATTTTTAGTTCAAAACAGACATAGGAAAAAGTTTAAGTTGGTTCTTCAATTTTTGCTTCATGTGAGTTCAATTCTTACCCGTTTCTTGTAATTTTTATGTTTTTGAGATTGTTACAATTAGGTCCAACTAAGCCATACCTTTGTTTTTTATTTTATTAAAACTTTTTGGAAGTTGCCATTCATAAATATTAGATGTTTTTTGATGAATAACATAGATTTAGAGCTTTGATTATGTTGTATGATGATTTTATAAAGTGATTTTGTTAAATATTGATATTAGGATTAAATTGTGAAAGTGTTAAAATATTAGGGTTTGATAGTGAATTTTGGGTTTATTAGGGTTTGTATGAAGGCTTAGAATATTTTGATAGATTATTGATTGAGAAAGTTAGTTAATATGATAGATTAACTAATTAAGGGATTAAATTGCAAAAATTATAAAAGTGTGGGGTAATTGTGTAAATTCAAAAAAAGGGTATTACTTGTAAAATGAATTGGAAATGGAATATATGCTAATAAATAAATAATTTTATATTTTAGATCAATATCCCGTAGATACTTGTGAAAAAGGAAAAATAGCGAAATAGCCCCTGAACTTCTACAATTACTACAATTCAATCCAAGTAAGTTTTTACGGTTAAAATTTTATATTTGTATAAATTTTATGAAAGATATTATGCTTTTATTTTATTTTTGGAAATGAGTCATTGTTGGAATTATAATATTAAATTGGATATTCAGTTTGAATAGAACGTGAGGTTTAAGTACATTCGTATTTTGATGTATGGTGGTATTGGAAGGAGACAACGACATTTTTCCCAAGTAAACCGGGGTTTAGCATTTGTTGCGAACTCTCGTGTTCTACTTTCTGTTCAGCTCTTACGAGCTTCTATTTAGCTTTTAAGCTTCTGTTGGCATATTTTAGAGGACTAGCTCTTATAAGCTTCTGTTGACGATGTACTCTTATCCGTAAGTCGTTCATCAAATGAAAAAATTTCGGTGAAGTGATTTATTTAATGAATTTGAAAGACATGTTATGTATTTTTGTATTGATTTGAATATGGAAGTATTTATCAATTGAAGTTGTGAATGACAGGGAGTTGACATGAATGATTTTATTTATTTGGCTTGTTATAGTAGGTTCGGTAAGATTTATGTTTAACCCGTTGAACTTACTAAGCTTCATTAAGCTTATATGTATTGTTTAATGTCTTTGTAGATTTTTAAAAAGTTGGACGATCGGATCAACACTCAAGTCACATTATCCAGCTTGTCTCGGTAGTTTTTGAAATATTAAATACGGTTTATATGGCATGTATAGGCTTTTGTTTGATTTTGGTCAAAATTTAGATTATGTAAATATTATGAATAATATTTTGTTTATATAACCAACATACACATTGATATGAAATTAAGGTATGAGTGTGATATTAGTATAAGTGATATATGTATGTATATAATTGAGTTAAAGTGAACTTTGATAACTTGGTTAGATAGGTTAATTAGGTAAGTTTGGATACTTGGTTGACATGTTTTAAGTTGTCATATGAGGTGCCTAAGGGTAATTGGTTGTATGTGGTGATAATACAGGTGTAAGACATAATTTTAGCTTGTGTTGAAGGCCTTGTTATGGCTTGTTGATGTGCAATTTGTTGAGGTTAGGTTGATGTCAATTTGGGTGAGAAATGTCGTAACACCCCTAACTCGTATTCGACGCCGGAATAAGGTTATGGAGCATTACTGGACTAACAGATCAAACAATCATACATTTCATTTGCATAACATATTCATATTAGAAACCAATCAAATTCATTTCTATAGTCCCTAATACGAGCCCTCGAGGCCCTAAATAAACATTAAAAATAGTTCGAGACTAAACTGAGTACTCAAGAAAATTTTCGGAAAGCATGGAAAATTTTCAAAAGTGTAGGGACACACGTCCGTGTCGTCAAGCCGTGTGTCTCGCACAACTAAAAAACACGCATGTGTCTTAGGCTATGTGGGCATTCAAAATGGGGACACACGGCCGTGTTCCAGCCCATGTTCATACTCGTGTAACACACTGACTTGGGTAACACAGCCAGACCACATGCTCGTGTGCCAGGCCGCGTACGCTTCAAAATGGCCTCACACACCTGTATAACGGCCCATTTTCAGTGATATCAGAATAGTGGTTTCGAGACCACAAATCTGAGCTAAAAAGAAAATTTATTTTAATATTATTACATGGTTTATATTATGATAGGAAGTTTGCATGAAAATACTGATAGGAAAATTTTACTGACTCAGTGGTTAATTAGAAAAAAAAAGACTAAATTGCATAAAATGTAGAAGTTGAGTTCTAGAAGCTAAAAGGATCAAATAGCTATGAAACTCAAAATAAGAGGTCCTTAAATGGTAATTAGACCATCAATTAAAAGATGGAAAATATCTTTGGTGATTCATCTATGAAATTTGAGAAAAAGAAAAGGATTAAATTGGAATTTAGTAAAAATTAAAAGATGATAATTAGTTAATTGGAAAATATCATCTTATTTTCCATCATCTTCTTCCTCAATGACATGGAAACCCTAGGAGAGAGGAAACAAACTTTCTTGGGATAAATTGGTAAGTTTTCATGTCCCGTTTTTAGTAATTTTTATAATTTTAAAATCGGGATAGTGAAATCTATCTAAATTGAGATTTAATTTGAAAAGTTATCAAAGAATGAAAATTGTACCATGGATGAATATGCTGAAAATTGAAAATTTATGGCAAAAAAATGAAAGGTTGTTAGTAGATAAACCACATTTACAAAGTGAATTTGGATGAAATTGTAAATTATGGACTAAATTGTAAACTTGTGAAATTCAAAGAAAAATTCTGATTTTTGTGAAATATATGTGCTGTAACTATTATATGAAATTTTTGGCTAGGCTTGAAAAGAGGATTGAATTGCATGAATTTCATTTTTCGAGCCTAGGGACAAAATTGAAATTAATAAAAAGTTTAAGGGCAAAATAGTAATTTTTCCTAAGGAATAAAATTGAACTCAATTGAATATGAAATGAATGAAATTGATGATTAAATTCATTTATATAGATCCGAACGACTCAAATACGAGGTTAGATCGAGGCAAGGAAAAAGTCTCGGATTAGTATATTTATAAACGAACAAGTATTGCGGTAAGTTCGTGTAACTTAGCATTAAATTTTAAAATGCTTGAAATGCATGTTACATGATACAAATGTTAATTGGATGTTCAATGTATAGAATATGAGGAAATGTTTGAAATTTCTTGAGAAAAAAGATAAGTCCCGGTTAAAATAATTGAATTTCGATGGATTAATTGTAAAGGGGTGATTACTAATGTGTTGCAGAAAAGATTTAGCCCAGACGGGTAATCTTGATATAAGTCCTCTCGAGCATTTGTTAAAGATTGGATTTAGCCCGGTCGGGTAATCCAGAATAAGCTCTATAGAGTGATTGTCACAGAAAGGATTTAGCCTGGACTAGTAATTCTAACAAAACTCTTTGAGCATATGTTACAGAGGATTTACCTTGGACTGGTAATCCTGTTGTATAAAATGTGGCTAGAGAGTAAGCTCTCTGATATGTGTGAACATGAATTGACAGATTATGGATTTGTATACTTTAAGTATACCACATGAAAGTATCCATCGATATTCCGATAAATTCAACGGGCAAAAATCTTGAAAAGGGGTCAATGGAACTTGAATGATTTGGTCTTGAGATTGTACAAGTGACATGAAAGTAATAAGCATATAGAAATCATGGAATGATGAGCTCATCTATGTAATGGTATTATATGAAATTACTTGACTAACACAAAGTGTTGAAATGATGTATGATAGGATAATAATCTATTTGCTTGGATGCATGTATACTTGATTAAATGTATTGGAAACATGTGGTAAGATATATTTTTTGTTACATGAACTTACTAAGCACCAAGTGCTTACTCTGTTTTATTTTTCCCTGTTTTATAGTGCTCGGAAGCTCGTAGAGGTTAGAGACGGTCGGACCAACATCAGAATATCCTTCAGGTCTTTTGGTATAAATATGGATCTTATTTTGGCATAATGGCATGTATAGACTATTAAGGCTAAAATGTGTTTTGAAATGGATGAATATAAGCTAGCCATTGGAATGGCTAGTGATGATATAATTTTGATATGTTTATAAAGTTGAATTATAGATATACATGTATGTTTGATATGGATTAAATTAATGAGATTTAAAAATACAAGTTTAAGAGGTAAGAATTTTACTAAGTGTATATGTGAAAATATAATATATTGTATGATGAGATTGGTTAGGAAATCATGTTTGAATTGGGTGGTTGGTGTTGGTAAAGTTTTGTGCAAGTTTTGGATGAAAATGGGTGAGAAATAGGGCTTGGAAAATAGCATTTGTCCACAAGAGTAGACACACGGGCATGTGTCAAGACAGTGTGTCCCTTGCATCTTAGAATTTGAGAAACGGAATGCTTCGAATTGAACACCCGGGTAGAGACACGGTCGTGTGTCTCAGAGCTGTGAAGCACACGGCCTAGAACAAAGGCGTGTCTCATGGCCGTGTGAAACCTGTACTTATTTTTCAAAAATTGGAATTAACCACACAGCCTAGCACACGGGAGAGTGTCTTGGTTGTGTGACATCAATTTATTCATGGTTGCAAGTTAGAGAGTTATGTAGCAACGTAAAAATTTTAGCTTTGTTTGGTCGCTAATTGTGGCTATTTATTGAAAAAAAAAACGAATTTCGATTTTATTAAACAAAGGAGTCGCCACCGATCTCTTTTTCTAGGTATGATCGGATACCTATAAAATCTTTATTTAAACAAAAGGTTTTGTTTTTGATAAAAAGAAGGTCGAGTTTAGGTCTACGTGAAAATTCAGAGAAAAATAGGGTTTAGGAGTCGGTTACATGTGGGGAAGGTATTAGCACCCCCACAACGCCCAAAATTGGTATCTCATTAAATGCGCGTTGTCTTGATTTTCAAGAATATGAGTTTGATGTAGCATTTAATCGCGGTCCTATTGAAAAGACAAAAATTTTTAAATTTTGATTTTTAGAAGGACATCCCGTTTTCAACGCGAGCCGATATGATTCACCCAACATAGCGATGAACCCGATGGCTTAGTGTTAACCCGGTATGTTGCCTTGTATATTGAAATCAATTAAAAAGACAAGGATAAGATTTTTGAAATAACGAAAAAAAACAAATTAATACGAAACAAAAATAAATAAAAGAAAGAGTTAGGAACACATTAAGCAAATAATGAGCATGACCATAATATTAAAACAATAACGATGCAATGCGATATTAAACGTGTCAAGAGTATTAAACATGAAATAAAAAATAATGAATATACACGTATACACATAACAACACGTAAGATAACGAAAACATGATATTAAAAGTATTAATAATGCTACATATGTATATGAAAATATATAAATAATGTAGTATTAAAAGATATGTGCACAATGGAGTTGAAAGATTCGTAGACAACGTGTGTATATACACGATATAATGTTTAAAATACATACGTACTTTAACATTGAAATATATATACATAAGATAATATATAAGAAAAAAAACACTAATAGCATGAAAAGTTCGTGCATAATATTTATAAAAATGTTGTACATACATGATATAGAATTTAAAAAAAAAAATACATAATATAAAAGCATGTAACGTTTAAAGAAGATACTTATACATAATGTATACATTAGAGGTACACACGTAATGATGAAACACATTTTAATAATAATAACCACGTAATAATGGTAAATATTAGAATATATTGAAAATAATTAACCTAATAATAGAGGCACAAGTCAAAGGACTAAAATTAAAAAGAAAACGAATTTCTGGGGATGAGTTTAAGATAAAAAAATAAAAATGGGACCTATTCGAACATGCGCGCAAAGAACAGGGGTTAAAAGGGAAAATGTCCCACCCGTTCGAAACGACGCCGTTCGCATATAGGGTCTTCAGCAGCGCGGGGGTTAAATTGAAATAGAGGTAAAAGAACAAGGATAAATTAAAAATAAGGCATAGGACTCTAATGAAACGCGCCGCAAAATAGAGGGATCAATTGCGCAAATCTACCCTTGAGGACCAAAACACGCGGATCTAGCCGCCTATGGGTCGGGTCATTGGGTATGCGCCTACACGGCGTAGTTTTGCAGCGTATAAGATTAAAAGGAAACCCTAAAGTGTAATGTTTAGCCATTCTCGGATCGAGGCACAAAGCGACACTCCTCTCTTTTTATTCGGCCGAACCAAGCCTCGAAGGTCGCCTGATTTTGACCCCAAAGTCCTGCCTCAGACTTTGATTCCAATGAAGGAGATGAGGACTCCGATGGCTCGTGTGTGAAGGTAAGCCTTCTTCTTTTGTTTGTTTTTATTTTATGTACAGACAATGAGAAAGAAAAGAAAGTAAAGAAAAAACAATCAAAATAGAATATGAAGTCGAAAGATTCGATTGAAAAATATTAAAAAAACCACCTTTTGATTTTTGCTGTTTGATTTAGTAGTCATCTTTTTGTCTTTTTTTTTGAAAAACCTCTCTATTACAATCGTTCTCTCGGTTTTTATAACCGATTCAAAAGCAAAATAAATAAATATAATAATTCTTTTTTGTTTTTTCTTTTTTACTGCTATCTGCTTGTTAATCTCTGCTTTGGTTGCTTTTTTGGTTTATTGCTCTCTGTTGCTATTTGTTCGCTGCTTTTGTCTCTATTTTGTTCTGCTTGCAGGTCTACGAGGAGGTCAACGAGCAGAGCCTATCCGTTTTGGTGTTAAGGATGCGACGTAACCGATCCTCAGGCATTGGGGCAGCAAACGCAGTAGCGTCTCGGGCGCTAGAAGTGCTGGCGAGGCACGTGAGTACGACGCATAGGAAGACTCAAAAACCCTAGGGTTTCTGAGTTAGCTTGTCATGTGGGATCCTTTTGGGCTTTTAGTGTTTGGGCCTAGGGTTTGGGTCTTAATGTATTAGGTTAGGCCTGTTGGGGTCATTCGGGTATAGACTGAAATTGAAAAAAGGGGGTTTGTGGGGGTTGGGTTAGGTCTTTAGGTTAAATGGGTCCAGGCATTTTGGGCTGTTGTTGGGTTTTAATTTCTTGTAATTTGGACTTTAAAATTAGACATTTGGATTTATTAATTTATTTTTTGTTTTTATATTTGGTTTAAAAATGTAAATGGGCTTGGTAATTTGGGGTTCATACAAGTTACACGGGTTAGGGACACGGGTATGTGAACTCACAAGGCCTGACCCCACGGGCGTGTCCCATACCATACGGACATGTAACTCTTAATAGTGAGAAAAATTTTAGGCCTCAAGGGTCCATTTAAGGGATATTATGATTGATCTTGAAAAATAAATAGTAATTGACTCGAATTATCTGAAAATGTTCAGTAAACTCCAGTAGTGCCTCATAACCCTGTTCCGGTGACGGATACGGGTTAGGGGTGTTACAGTCTGTGTGCTAGGCCGTGTGCTAAGCCATGTGAAAACTAGAGGGTATACTAACTTGTGCTGTACAGCCAAGCCACACGCCCATATGCTAGGCCATGTGAAGCTACTGACTTGCTTTCTATAGAAGTTACAGTGGACACACAACTATGTCACTTGGCCATGTGTCACACACGGCCGAGACATATGCACGTGTCTCTGCCCGTATGGACAAAAATAGACTACCTTTCAAGCTATATTTCTCACCCAAGTTGATACCAACCTAAACACAACAATTTGCATATAACCATGACATATTTAGGCATTCAAAACCAACAAACATCAAGCTTATATCATGATATAACATCACATACAACTATGATACTCATAGACACCTCAATTGGCCGCTTTAACACATGCCAATTATGCCTCCAAAATCTACCTAAATGTTCAAACACATATATGCATCTTTGTGCCTAAAACTTAACATGTATGCAATTTATCAATTTCGACTATTTGGTACCCAAAATACCAATTCACAACCAAAACAATAACATGAAAATCATTCATCACATATAATAAAGCCATTTACACATATCTATATAACAAAATATATCAAAAACAAGTCAAATTAAATGGCTAAATACATGACCAAACATATAGACTACCATTAGCCAAAATGACCTATACATGCCATTTAACCAAAATATACAGTCAAAAATACCAAAATAGAGTTTGATAGTGTGATGAGATCTCCAATAACTTCTAATCTGAACGAGCTTCCGAAACACTATAAAACACAAAAAAAGTAAGTAATTAAGCTAAGTAAGTTTGTATAACACAGAATTTAACTTACTATTTAACCACAATTTAAGTAAATAACTCAAAGCATATCACAATTCAAATTGGCCAAAGCCCAACACATGTTCATCAACCAAGTTAACCATATATTCATATAAAATCAAAAAACATGTATGAGTTCAACAACTATTTAAATTCCATGTACATGTAACCTTTATACCTTGTATACGTACATCATTATATAAACCATTTCCATGTAATTCATGTAAATACCTATACTAGTTCGTATCAAACTCATATAAACTCAAAACAGAAGTTTGCCCGTTGAACCATTCAGAATATTGTTAGATACGCGGGTAGTACACACGAGGTGTACTAAACTATAATCCGTCAATTCCTGTACATGTATGCTCATACGAGCTATAAACGGTAAGCTCCTCCAAACTGAATAACGGTAAGTTCTTCCGAGCTGAATAACGGTAAACTCATACGAGCTGAGTATCGGTAAGCTCATAAGAGCTGAGTATCGGTAACCCTAATGACATATCATTTATATCCTACGAATTCTTAAGGTTTAAATGGGGCTTGGTATTCTTCATACATCATCGGTTATGCACTCGATAATTATACATATTAATTACAAAATCTACATACATATATTTCAACTAAAGCATATAAATACACAATTTAAATACACGAACTTACCTCAAACTCGTACGGAGAAAAATGATAGTTTAATCCAAAACTTTGTCCTTTCCCCAATCTAATTCCATGTTAATTTTCTTAATCTATATAACCAAATTTAACTAATTTAAACCTCATTCAATTCAATTCAATTCAATTCAAAAAAGATCATGTTATGGTAAAATTACTATTTTGCCCATATACTTTTGACTTCTTTACAATTTAGTCTCTAGGCTCGTAAAATTAAATTCATGCAATTTCATCCATACCCAAGCCTAGCCGAATTTTATATATGCATATAACAACCCATACATTTCACAATTTCTCACATTCACCACACAATTTTCACATTTCTCAATTTAACCCCTAATTGACAATTTCATTAAAAATTACTTAACAAAAGTTGTTTATTTAACAACAACCATTCTTTTTCTACCATTAAACTTCAAAAACCTAACATGCACATCAATGGAAAAACTCAAACACTTTAATAGTTTCACAAATTAGTCCTCGAGCTAACTAGATTAAGTTACAACAATCCCGGAAACATAAAAATAATTAAAAACGGAACAAAAATACATACCATGCACCCAAAGATACCATAGACCCAAAGATACCATAGCCGAACCTAAAAAGGCTTAATGGCTTTCTTTCCTTTGCAAAATTGGTTGAAGATGATGGAAAAAGATGATAGCGATGTTTTATTTTACTTAATTTATCGTTATTTACTAAATTACTTTTATAACCTTTAAAAACATTACAAATTTCACTTATACCAAGCCAACGCATTCCACTATCAATATTTCTGGTCTAATTACCACATAAAGACTCATAAATTAAGGTTCTATAGCTATTAAATACCTTTAGCTACTAGAACTCAACTTTTACACTTTACGCGATTTAGTCATTTTTATCAAATTAAGCGTGCAAATGGTAAAATTTCTTAACGAAATTTTTATACTATAACATTATCATGCTGAATATCACAAAATAATATTAAAATAAGTTTTTTGACCTTGAATTTATGGTCTCAAAATCACTGTTTTGATTTCACTGAAAAATGGTTGTTACAAATGTGGCTTAAAAAATAGCCTATTTTCATCCACATGGGTAGAGGCACGGGCGTGTGTCTCAGTCATGTGTGACACATAGCCAAGTGACATGGTCATGTGTCGCCTATATCTTTTAGGGATGCAAGTCAGTATGCTCGCATGGCCTAGCACACGGGCATATGACTTGGTCGTGTGAACCAAGTCAGAGAGTTTCACATGTATGGACACGGGCTGAGCACGACCATGTAACACCTCGAATTTTGGGCTTAGAAGTTTTGATTTAAATGGTTAGGGTTAGTGAGTAGGTGGCATTATTAAGTTTAGTTGTGGGTTAAGTGACAGAATGGGCCTGCTGGTTTGGTGGAGGAGTGAGTGTTAATTTGCCTCTGGGTTCTGGGTTCGAGTCATAGTGTGAGCGGTTTGGAAGAGTATTTTAGATTTGTTTTGTTTTGTTAAATATAGCTTTGTTTTAAGTTAATATATATAAATTTATTTATATTTTATTAAGAGGTTGGTTATTATTTCATTTTTTCTTTTTTTTTTTCTTATTTTCTTTTCTTTGCTGAAATGTTTCTTTTCTTTTGCTCCTTCTCTGTCTATTTTCTTTTGCTTTTGGGGAAAATGGTTTTGCTCGCTGATTTTGGAAATCTTATTCCTCTGTCGTCTTCTTCGATTGCAAAATCAGGTGTGGGTTTCGTATCTCTTCTTCGTTTGTAAACTTTAATTCGATTATATGGAAGTCGATAATTTGTGTTGGATTGTTCGCAATTCTGTTATTTTTATTGTGTGCTGCTATTTTATGCTTAGAATCTGTTAGTTTTGGTATAGTGTCGAACTATCGAGGATCGAGAAGTGCCGCGTGGTTGAAAGTACTATTTTCAGGGATATTTTAGGGTGTTTTCATGGCCACACAACCGTCCACACGGACGTGTGTCGAGTCACAGGGCCATGTGCTTTTGGGGAATTAGAGTTTCGAGTAAAATTTGGTACCACACGGACTGGCCACACGGCCATGTAGCTGATATGGTATTTTGTCGATTTTCTCACGACCGAGTCTCCAAGGTACACGGGCGTGTATGATTAAGAATTAGGGATTTAGTGATTTGGTACCACACGACCGTGTGGCTGATTTGGGGATTAGGGATCCTACATGGGCGTGTGTTCTGGACCCACGGTAATGTCTGGTGGGGAGCACGGGCGTGTGAGACCCTCACACGATCGTGTTTACCCTACACCCTATTTTAGCTAATTGGACAATGAGTTACACAACATGTTCACTCGGTTGTGTCCCTACATCACATAGGCATGTACCTCTACCACACGACCGTGTGCCACTCTTCACACAGGTATTTAGATCCCTACACGGCCTAGGTTGTTCCACATAGTCGGAGCACACGGACGTGTGGCCCTATCTCGCCAGAAATTGTTGTAGGCCAAACTTAAGGTTACTCGTGACTCCATGTGTTTCGTCAATTAGCGAGATCTTAGCAAGGGGTGAACGGGACCTTGGTTCGCCCTAGGCTGTTGTGTATTGAACTGATATCTCTGTTTAGGCATATTATGGGATTGTTGCTTGTGGTTGCTTTGTAATTAATACTGAATCCGGGTAAGTGAACGTATGCATTTCTGATTCAAGATGATTAGTCTGTAAGTGTTTATATGTTACGTGCATTCTGTGACTGCACAAGAATTCTGTAACAGATTGACTGGGTGGTGAGTTTCTTTGACGGTATGACTATTTGAAACTTTGCATTCTGATTCTGTTCATTTGCCTGCATACATACATATGTATAAAGAATTTTGGGATGGGATTGTGAAGAGAAGGGAGTCTGAATCTGATTCTGATCTGGCAGTTCAACTGCAACTTCACTGTACTGCAAAGTATCGCACTGCACTGTACAACACATACGTTAGCTATGCTTCGTATCACCATCTGATCTGGCAGTTTAACTGCAATCTATTGGTATAGCAGTTATCGCATTGCACTGTACCGTATGAACGTTAGCTATGCTACGTACAATTTTCTGATTGTATTTTAACTGCATATTGATAAGCCATCGCTGTCGGGCAACTCGAGATGACTTTATATGGTGTGCAGGGTTGGATAGTCCTATGAGGTCCTACGTGGTGTGATTTGGTTGGATGAGCTTAAGTAGCTCTTACAAGGTGTGATCGAGGGACGGAGAGGTGTGTTTGGTTGGACGGATGGGTTCTTTTATTCACTTAACTGCATTGTATAAGCATCTGATTGTGTGTTCTGAATGCTATATTATCTGTCTATATTCTATTTATCCGTACAACACTTGTGTTGAGTTTTCTTTATGAATTTGGCGTACTCTAATTGTTACGTTCTGTTGGGACGTTAGTTTCAGGTAAGCTTTCTGACTCTGTGAGTATCTTTAAATTTGATACACTATTGATTTGAATACCATGATTCTACTTTGGATTTGATTCGAACTCATACTGAGCTCGTGTAGCTCACTCCCCCTTCTGTTTCCCTTTCAAGTACTATTTTGAATTCTGACATTAGACTCGGTATGCGGAGGTCATGAACAGTCTTGGTAAAAATAAAATATCAGTTTGGAATTTCATATTTAAATTTTTATTCAGTTTTTGGAACTGTAAGATTTTACTAAAACTGTGGTACAAATTTCGTTTTAAATTTACAATCGTACATTTTATTCTGGTTACATACATTAAACCTAATTGTAATTTTTACTGACTAAATTTTAAATGACTAAATGTTTTCGGTTCGAAGTGATAGTTCGTTTGTGAAATTTTTCTACGATCACTTCGGGATCAATGTGACATTCGAATTTCGATCTAAACTTCTTGGCCGAGTTTAGGGTATTACAGATGGCCTGAGACACGGAAGTGGCTCCTGACCGTATGAGTCACACGGCAGTATGACCCTTGCAGTGTTGAAAATTTTAAATAATTTTAAAATTTTTTTAAGTTTCTGATTTAGTTCTACCTTGTTTCTAATATGTATTTCAGGTCTTGAGGGCTCGTTTAAGGGACGATATATGTATAATTTTTAATTGGTTTTATTATGAGTATTGATATGTAACGAAACGTTTGAAATTTCTGTCTGATTAATCCGTAAACCCTAATAATACTCTGTAACCCTGTTTCGGCAATGGGTACGGGTTAAGGGGTGTTACATAGCAAATGCATGCATTGTGATGAGAAGGATCACCAAAACTCTAAATGTCTACTATTTACGTGTCCAACGCCTACTTGCATCCTTTGTGGTGAAAAAGGCCACCAAGTCATTACATGTCCAACATTTTCATTCAACTTCTTGTCTTTTCAAATCGAGGATTATAACTATGACATTGAGCCTATTGAGAAGCTTTCTCCTAATGTTACAATAGAAGATGAAGATATGTTTGAGCAAGAAGCTGCTAATGATGTTATTTGTGAAGAAATTCTATGTGATCTCATATGCCTATTGTTGATGTATTCAACAACCAAATAGGTATTGTCAGTAAGAAATGTAACACCCCCATACTTGACCCGGTCACCGAGTCAAGACATCAGGATGTCACATTCGTTGCTAAAGCAACTACAAAAAAATTCAGATCAATGTATCATATTATTTAATTAATATAGATCATTAACTCATTTTAGTCATAATTGAATTTACTATAGAACTAATTGTGAGTTAAACGAGCTCATTAAAACATCCACAATTGATCAAAAGCCAAATTGTATAGTTCATAAAAAAATTTTGAACTGTCGTCGCAACGTTGGAATTTCCATGTCGTGACATGGTGAACTTGTCATCATGACATCGTCTTCATTTTCCTACAAGTTCCACGCTTTATTTTTATTTATTTATTTTTTATCATTACTTGAATATGTATTCAGATGTCATAACTGTAACACTCTTCGCCCGTATCCGACACCGGGATAGGGTTCGAGGTGCTACCGGACTTAAACTCAACCAATCATATAAAATCCATAGTACATGCATGTATATATAATCAGATTTACAGCCACAATAGCTAATATAAGTCATTACATTTGGCTAAAACAGATGTCACACACTTAATCGTTTAGACTCCTATTCATGTCATAAACTCATAGTACTGAAAATCACTTACTTGCTGAGCTCATATTACTCCGTATTACTATTTGTCCTCGTATTACCATATTTTTCCATTGAATTAATACAAATATATTGGATATTTATATTAGTCTCATTCTCATTCTTATGCTAAATTTATACGTTGAATCATTTCAACGTCGAAGAGTACACAAACATCAGAATCAATGCCAATAATAATCACATATCACTTACCAAACTTTAAATGTCAATTCACAAACCTGTAATTCACTAGCTATTGTTCCAATCATGATTTAAAATGATAAATCATTTATTAAGCCTAATCTCAGTGCTCAATTAAATTCTATTGCATAATTTCAAATGATACTTACCAAAACTTTACCGATTTGGAAATCGTCATTTTTCACTGATGCCATAGTCTCATCCAATTATGGTCTTTTACTTATTCACTTTCTGCCCGATACAATCATAGTCTCGCGTTCTTTGATGTGCGCCGATACGCATTGAATTTCACTGATGATCACTGATGCCATAGCATAGCTATGGTCTTTTCATTTATCCGTCAATTCATCACTTTCGATAGAATGCCATAGCCCAGCTATGGTCTTACATCTTCAATATCACTATGCCATGGTAAAACCATGGACTTAACCGTCAATTCATCACTTTTCATTAGAATGCCATAGCCCAGCTATGGTCTTACATCTTAAGCACGTATCACACCAATGCCATATCCCAGATATGGTCTTACACGGATCACATATATCACTGATGCCATATCCCAGATATGGTCTTACACGGATCACTTATCATCTTATTCCGATGCCATAGCCCAGCTATGGTCTTATACGAAAATCACTTATCACTTTCTTCCGATGCCATAGCCCAGCTATGGTCTTATACGGAAGTCACTTTGCACTTGTAGCCGAAGCTACCACTTTCACTTGATCAGGCAGCCGAAGCTACCACTTTTCACTTGTTGCCATGGTCCGACCATGGTCTTTTTCGTCAATTCAT
The DNA here is from genome assembly GCA_020496765.1 of Gossypium stocksii. Classification (NCBI taxonomy): domain Eukaryota; kingdom Viridiplantae; phylum Streptophyta; class Magnoliopsida; order Malvales; family Malvaceae; genus Gossypium; species Gossypium stocksii. Next base: position 96,155,878 of record CM035627.1, on the reverse strand, counting down.
CTTGTCATTGATCTAGAATCGCTCGAGTTGATTTCTGCAAAACATATTCAGCCATTCTGCTCACGAAATCCTAATATACATTCTCAATATCTCCGGTAGTCACATAATTCATATAAATATCAAGAAATAAAACATTATTCCACTTCTGATTCAACATTTATTGATTACAATTAGGCATATGATTAATCTAAATACAAATCATTCATATATTTTTCCTCCTCCTCCACTCCATTCCACATCCTTAGTATAAATAATACACTTGTAAGTAACATTATCTATAACTTTTACTATTTACTTGTACATTTTCAAGCAGCCCATCCGTGTCGTAGTCACTAAATTATTTTTATCTTGAGCTAAAGAACTCCAAATTAAGATCTGTAAATTTTTCTTGAAACTAGATTCACATATATTCTTATCATAATTTTTCCAGAATTTTTGGTGCGGCCAATTTGTACAGTTTATTCATTAAAGTCTCCCCTGTTACACAGTCCGACAGCTCTGACCTCTCTTCACTAAAATTTCAATTTCTCTTTATTCTGGATTCAAAAGATGTTTATGTTTATTTCTTATAAAAATAGACTCAATAAGGATTCCAACCATATAAATCATGTTCCATAACTATTTTTTTACGATTTTTAATGATTTTTAAAAATCAGAACAGGGGATCACGAAATCAATCTAAACCAGTCTCACAAAAATGTAAATATCTCAAGATACAGAATTCCTTTGCTTCCTCTGTTTCTTTTATATGAAAATAGACTCAATAAGCTTTAATTACATATCTTATTCAACTTCTAATTCAATTCCTACCATTTTTGGTGATTTTTCAAAGTTAGACAATTGCTGCTGTCAAATACTGCTTTAGTGTGACATCTTAATTTTCAATTTGTCCCAATTTCCACAATTCATACAATTCAGTCCTTGCTTAATTAACCCCTCCATTGAGTTAATTTTCTCATTTAAAATCTTTCTCCATCATTTTAAACCACTTCATAACCTTTGAAGATCAGAATTTTAACACTAAGCCTTGATTTCAACTATTTCACAATTAGGTCCTAAAACCAATTTCCATCAATTTCACTTGATAAAATCATCATATAACAAAATTAAAGCTTCAATTAAATATTTATTCATCACATGCTTTCAACAATAATCCACATCAACTTTAAAAATTAGCCATGGAATCAAAAACTAATGAATTAATAAGTTGGACCCAATTGTAAAAGTCCGAAAACATAGAAATTTCAAGGAGAGAGCAAGAATTAAACTTACATGAAGCTAGAATATGAAAATCCAGCTTGAATCCTCTTCCATGGCTGTTTCTCAGCTGATGAAAATGAGAAAAATGAAGAGAATTCTAGAGAATTCTCAATTTGGTCCCATTTTTATTTAACTAATTTTGGCAATTTTCCAATTTTACCCTTATTTTACTCATTTCCTGATTTTTCTCAGCTATTGCCGCCCAAAATATCTCCTTTGGGCTTATTTTCACTTTAAATCCTTCCTTATTTGACAATTGAGCTATTTCATCACTTTTCACAATTTTGCACTTTATTCAATTTAGTCCTTTTTACTCAATTGACCACCAAAACCTTAAAATTTCTTAACGAAACTTTAATATTACCTTATTGACACTCCTTAAATATTCATAAAAATATTTATGGCTCGGTTTATGACACCGAGATCTCAATACCTCTTTTTCTCGATATCTTGACCAAATAAATCTTTACAAACATAATTTACTTTTTCAAAAATCTTTTAAAAACTACATTCGGCTCGTAAATAGTAAATAATATTATATACGAGTTCATTTATCGAATTTGGTGGTCTCGAACCACAATTCCCGACATTACTGAAATTTGGGCTATTACAATAACCGCCACTTCATTTTATATATCATCCACTTACATCTATTTCTAATATTACGTCCTCCATACTAACATGATATTCAATTAAAGATAACAAAGTATATAAAATTAACACAAATATGAAGGTTTTACAAATAAGACCATTGGAGGACTTACACTTTCAAAAGTAGTTTACCCACTTTACATATATTTCATATATATTTCTAAATTGTGCCAATCAATTTAATTCTTCATAAAATTTTAACAAAGAATTCAATATCACATCAATTAATAATTATTCACTTATTATTTTATCAATTCGTTTAAACAAATTCATATGTATTAATCATTCCATCACTTACAACCATTTCGAAACATTTCAAATTCATCTACTATATATATATTCATATATTTTTTGATTATATATGAGCCCAATATTATATTTATTAAAATTTAATTTTTTATTATTTTTTATTTTGAATTTTAGGATATTTTTAAGTATCTTAAGTTATTTAGAAGTTTTATATTTCTTAGTCAATAAAAAGTTTAGTTCCACCAAAACTATTTGATTCAATACAGTTCTTTAAATTGGTTTCTTCAAGGGTTCAACCTTAAAAGGTAGATTAAAGTCATTGATGGTGTTTGTTGGTGTTCTTATTCAAAGGGCTTCATAAGACATATCTTTATATATTTTCTTTTCTTGTTAATTTCAGTTATTCTAGTTCTAACGTATTCTTGTTGTTCGTTTTTTCAAATCAAGAAACAATCAAGAACTTGGATTGATTGCATTGCCCTCAAGATCGCATATGCTTGCGCTTTACTTTTTCATGTTCTTTTATGGTCTCTAATATGTTTAGTTATTTTTTTCCAAATTCTAGTTTGGTCTTCTCATGCTCAACAACTTAATTCGATAATGTTAAGTATGACTCTTATTTCAGTCAAATTTGAGAAATAATCTTTTAGTTAAACTCTGCTTATTTGTTTTAATCAAACACTGATTAGTTTAGATTATTTTATTATTATTTGACCTATGAATTTAGCCTATTAATAGGCTATTCTACAACCTTAGAAAATACACTCATTATATTAGAACTCATAACACATTTAAAGAATTTTTTGTTTGCGTTTTGAGGGTTCTTTGTTTTCAAGTTTTCGGGGTTTAGTTTTTATGTCCATTTTTTGTACTCTTCATTTTTTTGCCACTATAGTAAAATTATCTTTGCCCGTGGTTTTTTTATCCTCTTTGGAGGGTTTTTTCACGTTAAATATGTGTGTCCAATTTCTCAATTTATTCCTTTTTTTACTTGTTGCTTAATCGGGTAGATCTCAAAAGTGGTATCAAAGCTAGTTTAATTTTCATAGATCAACTCGTTTAGAGATGGCAGCAACAAGATTTGAAATTGAGAAGTTCGATGGTGAGACAAAGTTCAATCTATGATAAGTTCGGATGATGGCCATTCTGGTTCAAACCGGTTTAAAAAAGGTTGTTACCGGGAAAAAGCCTGAGAATCTAAATCAAATAAAATGGGAAAAAGCTTGATGAAAAGGCCTTGTTTGAAATCTAGTTGTGCCTCGCGAATACAGAATTGCAGGAGGTATTGATGGAGAAAACCTCAACCGCCTTGTGAAAAAGGTTAGAAACTCTCTATACGACTAAGTCTTTGGCTAACCGTTTAATGTTGAAAAAAATGTCTATTTACATTTCGCATGAATGAAGGTAAGCTTCTTAGAGATCACATTAGTCAATTCATTACTCTTTTAAATGATTTAAAGAACGTTGAGGTTCATATTGACGATGAAGATCAAGCTATGCTATTATTGTGCTCTTTACCCCCTTCATACAAGTCTTTCAGGGAGACCCTGATTTATGGCAGAGACAAACTTTCGTTCAAAGATGTGAAAGGGGCATTTGTTGGGTAGAGACAAATTCGGCAATGAGTTTGGTTTGGATAGCAAGGAAAATAGGCAAGCTTCTCTTTTGGTAGCATCAAAGAAACGAGACAAAAGGTGTCGCTATTGTAAAAAGTTAGGTCATGTCAAAGTAGATTATTATAAACTACGAAATAAAAGAGTTGTTGAGAGTAAAGAGGAAGATATAGTTGGTGCTAATTTTGCCAATGAAAGCGATGATGATTTCTTGTTAGTGTCAACGAGTGATAATTCCAAGCTCACGTCCTAATGGGTCCTAGATTTGGGATGTCTTTCCACATGTGTCCCAATAGAGAATGGTTCTCCACATACAGTTCGGTTGAAGGTGGAGTTGTACGCATGGGAAACGATTCATCTAGTAAGGTAATTGGTATTAGTACTGTTAAAATTAGGATACATGATGGGAAGATTAGGACACTTTCAGATGTCAGGTATGTACCTAATTTATAAAAGAATCTCATCTCCTTGAGTATTTTAGACTTGAAAGGATATAGAATCAATATCGAGTCAAACGGCATTAAAGTATCTCGTGGAGTTCTTGTTTTGTTAAAAGGTAAAAAAAAAACCGATAGTCTTTATATTCTGGAAGGTTCTACAATGACTAGTGAAATCGGACGTCCCTCGTCCGTTACGAAGTCGAAGTCAACTCGTTTGGAGCGGAGGTAACTTGGTCATAGGAGGGAAAAATGTATGACCGTTTCGTTGAAGAGAGGTTCTCTTTTGGATGTAGGTTGTGAAAAGTTAGGGCACTGTGTTCGTGAAAATCAAACCCGGGTTAGTTTTGATTTGGCAGTATACAAGTCGAAGGCTAGAAATCTTCTAGTTTCTGAGCACAGATTCTACTCAGTTAATTCTTTGCATAGTTCAAGATAGTCTCGTGGCAGGGTTTGGCAAAGATGGCGTTGTGGAAATATGAGTCAATGTGGAGATTTGTTAAGTATGACTCCTATTTCAGTCAAATTTGAGAAATAATCTTTTAGTTATACTTTGTTTATTTGTTTCAATCAAACACTAATTAGTTTAGATTATTTTATTATTATTTGACCTATGAATTTAGCCTATAAATAGGCTATTCTACAACCTTAGAAAATACACCCATTATATTAGAACTCATAACACATTTAGAGAATTTTGTGTTTACGTTTTGAGGGTTCTTTGTTTTCGGGTTTCCGGGGTTTAGTTTTTATCTCCATCTTTTGTACTTTTCGTTCTTTTGCCATTATAGTAAAATTATCTTTGCCTGTGGTTTTTTATCCTCTTTGGAGGGATTTTTCCACGTTAAATTTGTGTGTTCAATTTTTCAATTTATTCTGCTATTTTTTTTACTTGTTGCTTAATCGGGTCGATCCTAACAGATAATGTTACACTGCCCTTATCACCGATAATTAACTCTTGTCAATTGAACAACCTTAAGAGCAGCTCTTACAATTTAATTCCTTGGTAGCCTTGCGAAATGAGAAGAACCTGACTTTAATTAATGATCTCAACAACACGGACCATTTAAATTAAATCGCTTAATCCCATGGTGTTACCCAACTACACACCCAATCAAACCATACAAATATATTTTTCGGTAAAATATCAGTAGTGTATTGTTTAAAACATCGAACAAAAATCCTTCTTAAAGCGATGCTAAAAACTATGATAAGAGAAGATCCTATCTTTATCGTAATCTGAAAAAAAGAAGCAGCAAATATTGAGATAATAAAGGTTTAAAATGTGGTTCCGATCTTACAAATTAACACCAAAATAATCAAAGAATAATGGAAGAAATTTTATTCTAAAGAAAAAAGTAAAAAAGAAGAAACTAAAACAATGATAATGGGTGCCTAAAGTAATGTGTGTAACAAAAAGATGAAATAGGTGTGCGGTCTCTCCCTCTTTCAACGTCCAAAACCAATAAAAAGATATAACCCTGAAAATAAAGGCAAGTTTAAAAATATAGAAAGTCTAACAAGAAGCATGTACTTACTCTTCAACATATTTCTGTTCTTAATTGTTTTTTTTCAAATAACATAATAAACATAACCATTAAATAAAGCAATCTTAAAATCTTTAAAGTTTTAGTCTGCAACTTTTTACTTCAACTTTTATTCTAGTACTTTGGAGAGGGAACACTAACTATCATTTTTAACAACTTTAAACTGAATTTTCAAAATTTTAGAGGTTTTATGAAAATTTAGTCCAAAAATTAATTAACTCAATACAAAACCGTACTAGTTATAGAAAAAATACAAGTCATTAGAAATATTTATATATTTATAAATGAAGGTGTATTTGATAAATTGAAAGTTAAATGCTGAAAAATTAAATATTGAATTTTTATTGATAAGTTTTATAAATATTAAATTTATGTTTAAAAAATTGTGTGATAAATTAGTAGATTTAAGTATGGAATATAATAATTAATTTTTAAAAAAATATTTTTTTTAATTTTAATATTTTTAATATAATATTTTGTATTATTTTGAATAAATTTGGATGAAAGATAAATATGATAATTAATTTGGATTTTTTAAAATAATTTTATTTCAATTTTTAATAAAATAAAACAATTTAATTTTTTTATAGTTTTTTTTTGAATTTTTTTAAAATAATTTATTTCTATTAATAATGAATAGAGGTGTACATGGGCCGGGCCGGGCCGGGCCGGGCCCAACTAAAAATTTAGGCCCATTCATTGGGCTCGGGCCGGGCTGGGCTCAAAAAATAGGCCTAAAATTTTGACCAAGCCCGGCCCATATAAAAATGATAAAACCCAGGCCCGGCCCGGCCCGCCCGTATTAATTTTTTATATTATTTTATATAAATTTTAAATATATATAATACATCAAAAATACTAAAAAATTAAAATAAATATTTTTCAACAAATTGAAAATAAATTTTAAAAAATATGTAGACTTAAATAACACTAAAATAGATGTAACTTAGCAAGCAAATGCCTCTAAAATAATAACAAAATTAACAAACGTCTTTAAAATAATAACAAAATTAACAATAAAATAAGTTTTATACAATATCTAAACAATAAGAACAAAATAATAGCAACATAATAGTAAAATGGTAGCAAAATAGGGAGAAAAACAATAAGAAAATAATATTTAAAAAAATAAAATTTTTTGTTCTTTAGTGAATTCGGGCCGGGCCGGGCCGGGCTCGGGCCAAAAATTTCTTACCCGAGCCCGGCCCATTTTTTAAACGGGCCTTAATTTTTTGTCCAAGCTCATTTTTTGGGTCTATATTTTTGCCCAAACCCTCCCACATTTAGGGCAGGCCTACGGGCCAAGCCGGGCCGCCCGGCCCATGTACCGCTCTAATAATGAACCGACCATTTGATTAGATAAGAATTTGAGATTGATTGATCTACCTTGCTGAAACCACTATCTAAAAACTCAAATCGTAATCAACGAGTAAACAGCTCAACTCAAAAATTGGAATATTGGTTTCAATAAACAGCTCAACTCAAAAATTGGAATATTGGTTTCAATAAACAGCTCAACTCAAAAATTGGAATATTGGTTTCAAACAGAATGCAACACTTTTCAAAGCAAAAACACCGAATAACAGCTTGATTTTATTCCTGAAAAACATCCCTTGGATGATAACCAAGATTCTAACATGGTCATATCCATTGTACTAGTCCTTAGCTTGAAAGTAAAGCTAGCCCAAGAACCACACGATGATAAAGGGTATGAGAATTATCTAATAATGGGAAGAAATCTTAAGATTGAGTGATTTGTTGATCCATGCCTTCCAATTCCCACTTCCTTTCCCAGTAATTGAGTTTGCTGATCTTCCACCATCTTCCATTTTCTCATTGCTTGGCTTCCTGCACAAAATGAAATTCCTTGCCCCCGCTGATCCAATTGTCTCCCATGGATGCAGTGCTGCAATTACAATACAATATCCCAACAACATGAGTTTTACTAATTAGAAACCCAGGTGATTTTGACTTGTACAACTTCACCAATAAAATAAGAGGGAAATTTTCATTCGTATGATTGAAGTGAAATTAGTGACGAAATTTCATGAGATAGATCAAGAGGGATCTCAATCGACTTACCATCCGATCCAGCACTGGGGCAATAAAGGAAGAAATCACTGATAGCGGATCCGAGAACCGGGCGCCGACCTTCACGAGCATAGGCTTTCAAAGCAGTGTCGATAACAGAAGAAACCAGCTCTTCTTCGTTAACAACGAAACGGATCGGCCCAGCACTTCCCAAAACAGTGATGCTAACCAACAGCCTGTTGCCCTTAGGACCCTGGCTCTTCTTCTGCTTGTAAAGCAGCATTTTTTTAATCAAAATAAAACAATCAAATGAGCGAATATTTCACCAAAAAACCGAGATTTGAAAAAAAAAACAAAAAACAAAAAAGAAAAACAGAAACAGTGGGTTTATTTTGTTTTTCTTAGATTTTAAAGAAATCTGGGTTATGGGAGATTGCAAGGGATTTGTGGGTCAAGGCCAAGGCAGCGGTAATACCAGCCAGCTTTACAAGAACCAAATGCGAAAACAGAGACTGCAGAAACGGAGAAAAGGGTGCTCGCCCTCGATTTACAAAGGGAGAGCATGAAATTACTAGAAATCCGAATTGTTTCCACCATTCACAAAAATTCGTCTTGAATCTAAAAAAATAAAGAAGAAAAAGACAAACAAGTTTCGGGTGTTGCAGAATTGGTGAAAAAGGAGGGGAATTTGCGCAGTTAGGAAAAAGAAGAGACAGGCGATTGAGTCTTTTGAGAGTTTGAGAGGATATTTATATAAGAAAAGAAGGAGGGCGCATTAATGGCTGTGATTTTTATGACCCCCCAAAAAGTTCTGATTTTGGTACCAACATATTAGAAATCTAGAATTCGATTTTGGGACTAGGGGCTGCTAATTTACGCCCACCAACCCCTTCATTCATTGCATGACACGTGGCTCCCCTTAACCATCTTTTAGTTTTAGTTTATTTCTATTTTTGGTAAACTTCTTTACTACATATAAATTAAAATATCCACATTTTAAATCTATTTTAAAATTAAATAATTGAAATAATTAAGATACAATTTAATAATTGGATTTGATGAAATCCTCGTATTATATTTAGATAGCTATTATAATTAAATATATCTGGATGGCTTTTAAGCTTTGTTCGAAAATTTTAATTTGTTACTCTATTTCTACATTAAGGGTGAGTTTGAATAAGCGGTAAGTTATAGTATAGTGCGTTTAGTTTATTTTTTGTCTCATGCTATAATATTTATTTTTACTATCACGGTTATTTTTACACTAATTACATGTAAACGTACCTAAAAAGAGGGTATAATTATTACCAATGGTGAAATTAAAAGAACTGGCAAGGGTCTTGGTCTCTCTTAAAATAGAATTTTTTTAACATCTTTATAATTTATAAAATTTTAAATTAATAATGGTAAATTTTATACTTTTCTCTCCAAATGATAAAGTTTTGATTTAATCATTTAAAAATTATAAAGATATAGACTATTAAAATGATGAAATTATATTTTTACTATAATAAAAATATACAACTTAATTTTACTCATTCAAAAAAAAATTTTACTTTGCCTTGATTACTACATTTTCTTATAGTTGTTATATCATGTAAAAATACACCCTAAATTCTTAATTTATACTTTTATTTAAACTCAAATTGAGTTGGTATTACAAGTCAATCAAGCACCAATTCAATCAGAAAAATTACTGAAATATGTTTTTATATTTAAAATAAGTTACATTATTTAATGATGTATTTTTTTAATTTTAATAAATAAAAATATGGATATAGTGGGAGTTCAACACTCTAATTGAATTCTATCACAAAGTCAATATACAAATGAATTAAATATAAATGTAAAATATTTAATTTTAATTGAAGTAAAATATTTTTTATGAAAAGTCAAATACATTTAATTTTATAACAGTAATTAAATTTCCATTATTTTGTAATCAAAACTGAAAAAGTGAATAAACGAAATAGAAAAAACATAAATAAATAATATCAATGGGATAAGTGGGCATTTTTCAAACGGGGTAAGTATATTTTACTCTAAACCTAAGGGGTAAGTGTCTTTTACTCCTTTCTTAATTTTAAATTTTTATTGTATTTTCTCGGATTAATTTGAGTTAAAAAAAAGACATTGACTAATAATTAAACTATAATTAATAGATCAAAATGTATAACAATTTTCTGCAAAATATTACAATTTTTTTTATTCAAAACATTCATTAAAAAAGGCCAGTTATAGCATAAAGGGTCTAAGGCTCACAAAGATACATCCATAAAGCATAAGGGCTAAGCCTAACCAAAAAACCCTAATAGCCAATTTTGACGCAGCAAACTAGGGGGAGAGCACTAGAGATGAGGTTGTCCTAACATGCAATCCACCACTAGACCGATTAGAACACCAACAGAGGAAGAGCCAAAACCAAATCGTCAACAACCATCAAAATCACATTTTTTTTTTACAATAATTTTCAGTGTAGGGTTGTATAGGGAGGAGTGTGCCACACCAAAAAAAATTATAATAAAATAAATAAACAAGATTTTATACAAAAGGGGTGTCGCGTATCATCCAACACCCCTCTCCAAAAGTGAAAAATATAAAATAAAGTTTTTTCACTATCATTAAATTTTAAATTTTGAAATAAAAATTTTAAAATTCAAAATTTATATAACTTTTATTATTTATTATTTTTATATTTTTAATTATAAATAACTATTTTTGTAAATTTTCAGAGTTGATGTCCAATTGATTCGTGACACTAATTTAGTAAGGGCTTAAATAATAGTAAGTGTAAATATACAATTGATGAAGGTAATATCATATGCATAGTACAATCAAAATGTAAATATTATGTAAAGTTAAGTCTTAGTTTAGTGATAAAATTAATGTTTTATTCAAGTAAATACTACGAGTTCAAATCTCACCACAGGTAAATTTTTATTGGTTTTCTTTTTAAATTAAAAAGACTAAAGTATAATTGAATAATACAACTTATTTTAATTATGGAAAGATATTTTCATAAATTCTCTAATCGAGTTGGTGTCCGGTTAACTCATGACACCAACTCAATTGATGGGGATAATATTGTATGCATACTACAATTAAAATGTAAATATCATATTAAAGTAAAATTTTAGTTTACTAATAAAATTAATATTTTATTGAAGTAAATAGCATGAGTTCAAATCCTACTACAAACAAAATTTTTATTGGATTTTTTAAAAGAAAATAAAAGGACTAAAGTACCATCAAATAATATAATTTATTTTAATTACATAATGATATTTTTGTAATTTCCTTAACTGAGTTAATGCCTGGTTGACTCACGACACCAACTTAGTGAATGGCTTAAATAATAGCAAGTATAGATATACAATTGGTCATGGAGGTAATATCGTATGCATAATACCATTAAAATGCAAATATTATCTTAAGATTGAGTTTTAGTTTAGTGGTAAAATTAATGTTTAATTGAAGTAAATAATATGAGTTCAAATTTCACCATATATGAGTTTTTTTATTGTTTTTTTAAAAGACTGAGTACCATTGAATAATATAATTCATTTTAATTACGGAAGGATATTTTCATGATTTCTCTAACTGAGTTGGTGTCTAGTTGACTCGTGACACCAACTCAATTAATGCCTTAAATAATAGTAAGCAAAGACATACAATTGATGGAGGTAATATTATATGCATAATACAATTAAAATGTAAACATTATATTGGGATGAAGTTTTAGTATAGGAGTAAAATTAATGTTTTATTGATGTAAATAGCATGAATTCAAATCCCATAAATTGTAATTTTTTATTGGTTCTTTTAAAAAAAAATGCTAAAGTACTCTCGAATAATATAATTTAATTTAATTACGAATGAACATTATTGTAATTTCTCTTAATTAGTGTCATGAGTCAACCAGACACTAACTCAATTAGGAATTTAAATAATAGTATAAATTAAATAAAAAAGAGTATAGAGATTAATTCAAATGTATACGTTAACCATAATTTTTGTACGAAAAATATAATTATTTTTCTACCAAAAATGGATAAGTTTTATAAAGTTTGGAAATAAAAGATTGCTTTAAGTTGGGCCTCTAACTAAAGCCCGTAAGCCTTGGTTTAGCAATTCCGTCACCCAATTGCGATGAACCCATGGTATTGTTAAACAAAGTTGCCGAATTTCTGGCTTCATAATCCAAGTTTAAGAAATAAAACATTAATGGCAGTTGCAAAGTGAATTGGCACGATTTCATCCCTAAATAACAATAATATTTAAATTAAACATTAAATTTTTGGACTAAATACACCTAGCCAACAATTTGATCCATTTTAAAAATGGTAATATTTGAAAGTGAGCACATGATATCTGCGTGAATTATTTCAAATTGAATGAAACAATCTAATATAAAATAAATTGAATATTGTTCGCAAAAAGAAAAGAAAAATATAGTTGCAAAAATATCTCCACGTATCCGAACTAAATAATTTGTTTTACATTGGTGTAGGTGCTTTATCTAATTAGCACCAAAGCATCCAACATAAATGCTAAAATTAAGTGCTTAGTCAAATTTGCATGAAAGCACCAAAAAGGAATATGCATCGTATTCTATTGAAATCTTCAATCGCATAAAGACCTTATGCCATCATTAAAAAATATAATTTAAATTAAAATTAAGATAGTGTTTGGAAAATTATCTAATAATTAGATTTAAGTGTAATTGCATAAAAGTAAAATATTTCGGTAACGATTGTAATTGATTCTATAGAAAGTGCAAGTGATGGGGTGACAAAAATGGTGAAGGTTTGCAAGGAAATTAGTTTTGACGATATTTTCAGGCGGAAACAAAATATCATTTGACTGTTACATAGTGTTAAAAAAAATCCCCCTTTTTTTCTTTTATCTGTTTTCTTAGTTCTTCCAACAATTGGAAGTGAAGTGAAGTGCTGAGTACAAACAGGTCTTGGTCCAAGAAGAACTCTTATGGCTATAGAAATCACAATTAGACTAGATTGTACGTCGAGAAAGAAATACAAGATTTTTTTCATTTGACAACACTCATCATAGAAATAGGAGCGGGTTGATTGGCTTTTTCTTTGAGGATCCATGGGTTACAGATCAAGCAACAACTCATATAGATGTGGTGGGCTTCTTTGACCAACTCTTTCAAGAAAAATAGGTTGAGGACTTGCGTAATAATTATACTAGATCTTGTTGAACAATATTAGAAGAGGATCAAGTTAGTATGACTACAAATGTCAATATTGAAGAGAAAGTACAAGCTTTGTTTTTTATGAAAGAGTTAAAGATACAAGTCCTAAAGGCGTACAACTGATTTTTCTTTAAGGACACTAGGGCATGGTCAAAGGTACACTCTTAAATTTTGTTCAAATGGCACTTAATGAAGACAGATTAGTCGAGTCATTGTAAAAGGTATTTCTAGTTCGTATTCGGAAAGTGTCTAATGCTGATAGAATAAATAATTCTTACCCAATCACTTTATTTAACTGTAATAGCCCATTTTCAGTGAAATTGAAACAGTGATTTCGGGACCACAAATCCAAGTCAAAAAGAAAATTTATTTTAATATTATTACATGGTCTGTATTAAGATAAGAATGTTATATGAAAATACTGATAAAAAAATTTTACTGAGCATGTGCTTCTTTATGGAAAGAACCAAATTAAATAGAATGCAAAAGTTGAATTCTAGAAGCTATATGTATCAAATAGTCATGGAATTCAAAATTGGAGGTCCTTATTTGGTAATTAGACCATTAAGGGAAAGATAGTAGATATTTATGAATGATTCATCCATGAAAAATTAGAAAAAGGCAATGACTAAATTGGAAACTAAAATAATTAAATGATGATAAAGAAATTAAAGAGAAATATCATGATGTTATTATCATATTCATCCCCAAATTTCATGGAAACCCTAGGAGAAAGAGAAGAAACTAATCAAGCTTAATTGGGCAAGTATACAAGTCCTATTTTTAGTAATTTTTATATTTTTGAGGTCGGAATAACATAATCTATCTATTTTGGGAATCAACTTGCAAAGATATCAAAGTATAGAAATGTTGTCATGGATGATTATGATGAAATTTTGAAGTTTATGGTAGAAAATGAAAGGTTGTTGATAGATAAACAACTTTTACAAAGAGAATTTCCATGAAATTGAGATTTAGGGACTAAATTGTAAAAATATAAAATTCATGGAAAATTTTTGATTTTTTATGAAATATATATGCTTTAAATGTGATATGAAAATTTCGATTAGGCTTGGAATAATGATTAAATTGCATGAATTTCATTTCCGGAGCCTAGGGATGAAATTGGAATTTATGAAAATTTAAAGGCAAAATGGTAATTTTTCCTAGAGTGTAAATTAAATCCAACTGAATATGAAATGTGATAAATTGATGATTAAATTCATTTATATAGATCTGGACAATTCAAATTCAAAGTTAGACCGAGGAAAGGAAAAAATTTCAAACTAGTAGATTTTGTATACGAACAAACATCGAGGTAAGTTCATGTAATTTAATTATGTAATTATATGTTTGAATTAATTTGAGTAATTGGTATGTAAATTACGTTTTGGCCATGTATATGAAATTTGGTTACAAATATGGAAAATACCCGATACATGTTAGGACCCGATAAAAAGAATGAAACTCGATTGAATACTGGGTTCTGTTTCTCGAAATGGTAGTGTTCCTGCATATGTTATGGACACACCATGGTTTCAAAGAGCATTTCATTACAAGCCGTCTCTAGCTTTCTATTATAATGTTCCTGCGAGCTTCTCATTTATACTCTTTAGAGTATTTGATTGGTCATGATTTGCATTTGTTGTAGACACACCCACGCTCTTATGAGTGTTCTGTTTATAAGTTCTTTGTGAACTTTCTGTTAAAGGCTCTCTGGAGCTTCCTGTTAGTGCTCGCTTGAACATTCTGTTATGTGGCTATCGGATGCTTTTTGTTAAAATGCTCTTCGGAGTTGTCTGTTATAAGCTGATACAAGCTTTCTGATTATGGCTCTTATGAGCTTCCTGTTACCAAGCCCCGATAAGTTTCCTGTTATATACTCACATGAGCGTTCTATTATATGGCTGAGAGTGTACTTTTTGTTTAAGTGCTCAAATGAGTAATCCTGGACATGTATTGGCGGATTTTTAATTTGTACACTTTATGTGAACTACCCTTGTATACTTCAAGATTTCAAATGAACCAACGATTGAGAATCTAACATAAAGACAAGTGAAAACCAAAATGAGATCATTAATTGAAATATATGGAATTTAGTAGTAAATGAGCTCATCCCTGTATTCTCATTTACTTAAGATGTATGTATGATTTAAACTAATATGTTGGTTGATATGTTATGAGCATAGGTTATGGCTAAGATGCTTGAATTGTATGTGTATGGTTTTTTAATGTATAAATGTATGGTAAGTTTATTTTCCGTTATACAAACATACTAAGCACTAAATGCTTACTCAAATTTTCTTTTCTCTGTTTTATAGTGCTCGGAGGCTCATAAAGTTTGGACTTGTGTCAGAGCATCATCACACTATATTTTAGCTTATTTTGGGTATAAAAAGCAAACTTGTTTTGGAACAATGACATGTATATGCTAATAGTAACAAATAGAATAATATAAATGTTTTGGTTGTAATATAGCCATTGGAATGACTAGTAATGGTATGACTAATGTTGTCATGGTATATTTTTACAAGGTAAAATTATGATAAACACATATGTGTTCAGTGTGGATTAATTGAGTTAGGTTAAACATGTATGTTTATAAAGGGTAAGATTATAAATTGAATGCATGAGATGAAACATCATGTTGGATGATAATATTTGATTGGTTATAATGCTTGAATTGGTTGATATATAAATGCAAGTATTGGTGTAGGTTTTTGGCAAATTTGGGTGAGAAATAAGGCTAGGAGATGGTCTTATTTTGTCCACACGGGTAGACACACGGCCTGACACATGGGCATATGGTTTGGCTGTGTGTCCCCTGCATCTTGAAATTGAGAAACAAAATGCTCAGAATTCAGCAGCCGGGCAGAGACCGTGTGAAATACATGGCCTAGAACACAGGCGTGTAACTTAGCCGTCTGAAACCTGTACCAAATTTTCAAATATTAAATTATCCACACGGCTTAGCACATGGGCGTGTGACTTGGCCGTGTGATCCATGCAATTAATTAAATTGTAAGTCAGAGAGTTATACGGGTTAGAGATACGGGCGTGTGCCCTACTTTGTATACCACACGGCCTGAGATATGTGCATGTCACCTAGCCGTGTGAACCACACGGGCGTGTGACCTCTTAACCTAAGAAAAATTTTGAAATTTCTCGAAAAAGTTTTTGAGTTCTTGATTTAGTCTCGACTTACTTCTAATGCTTAAATTGGGCTTCGAGGGTCCAATCAGGGGACGATATGATTATTTACGAATATGAATAGTGAATGACATCAATTAATTGTATTTGATCTGTAAACTTCGGTAATGCTTCATAACCATGTTCCGTGACGGTTACGAGTTAGGGGTGTTACTTTTATTGGTATGAGAGCTACGATTTAGCCGATTCTCAAACTAACGTATTATGTACGAATTTAGCTATACATGCTATTATATAAATTGTGATAGTATGATATCTCCTGACCATTTTAAATGTGTTTTTCATATAGTAATGTCGTCCAACCGAGCCGGATCAGAGGAAGCTGAGAGCCATGATCCGACTTCAATTCAAAGAGAAGCATCTAGTAGTAGAAGGCGCACATCTGAGGGTCGTGGAGAAGAGGCAAAATAAGCCTTCTTCCAAATGATGACTGAATGGTTAATTAAATTTGTAAGAACAAATCTGGTTGTACAACAACAACCTCCCTTCCTCCTTCTCAACTGGTTCCCGAGCCACAAGGTACTGAATTTGTCAGAATTGGTAAGCCTCTGGTAGCTAAAATCCGTAAGTATGGGACAGAAGAATTCCGAGCTACTGTAGATGATGATCCTGAAAAGGCAGAATTTTGGTTAGAAAATACAATCAAGGTTTTAGATGAATTATCATGTACACCAGCCGAATGTCTAAAATGTATTGTTTCTCTACTAAAAGATTTAGCCTATCAGTGGTGGAACACTTAAATTTTTTTGTACCAAAAAAAATGTTACCTGGGAATTTTTTCAAATAGAATTTAGAAAGAAGTATATCAGTTAGAGATTCCTTGATCAGAAAAGAAAAGAACTTCTAGAGCTTAAACAGAGCCATATGATTGTGTCTGAGTACAAAAGAGAATTTGTTCGACTGAATAAGTATGCCAGAGAATGGGTCCCGACTGAAGTCGATATGTGTAAACGTTTTGAGGAAGGATTAAATGAATACATCAAACTGTTGATTAGAATTCTTGAATAAAGGGAATTTATGGTATTGGCTGATCGAACACACAAAGCCGAAGAATTGAGTAAAAAAAGAAGCAAGCCAAAAGAGAAGCTTAGGTTTTTGGTTAAAGATTTATGAGTAAATCACACTCATATGCTTCAAAGAAGTCAAAGAAAGATTATGACCGATCTGTTACTTTTGCGAGATAGTCAGGGAAAGACAAAAGTATTTAACGTTCTAATTCGGGATCTTGGGATACATCTATAGTGAGTATAGGCAATGTTGGAAATTCTAAACCGCGGTGTAAACATTGTAATAAATTTCATCCTGGTGAATGCCGTATGATAAATGGAGCCTGTTTTAGATGGGGTTCTCTTGATTATTATCTTAGTGATTGCCCGGAAAGGTCTGTAAAAGATATTGTTCAAATCTCTAGGTCGAGCAATCCAGCTTCGAGAGGCAGACCACCCCGACACCCTGAAAATGTCAGTGGTAGTCGAGGAGCTACAAAAGACTTAACAGTTAAAGCTGAAGTTAGAGCACTGGCAAGGACATATGCCATTTGTGCAAGAGAGGATACTTCTGCAGCAGATATCATTACTGGAACATTTTCCCTACTTGATACTGATATTACTGCTTTAATTGATCATGATTCAACGCATTCATATATATGCATAAAATTAGTATCTGTTAAAAATTTAGTTATTGAATTCACTGAATTTGTGGTGAAAGTTTTAAACCCTTTGGGCCAGTATGTTATGGTGGATAAAGTTTGTAAAAACTGTCTGTTGATGGTAAAAGGTTATAGCTTCCCGGCTGATTTGATGTTGTTATCGTTTGATAAATTTGATGTGATACTGGTTATGGATTGGTTGGCTCAGCATGATGCTGTAGCGAATTGTAAACAGAAGCATATTATGTTAAAATGTCAGAATGGTGTGATGCTCTGTGTTAAATCTGATAATTCGGATAGTTTGTCTAATGTGATCTCAGCAATGCCTGCACAGAGATATATCAGAAAAGGAAATGATGCTTACCTTGCTTATGTGTTAGACACTAAGGTATCTGAGTCGAAAATTTAGTCAGTGCTGGTTATTTGTGAATTTCCTGATGTGTTTTCGGAGAAATTACCTGGTTTACCACTAGTCAGATAGGTAGAATTTTCTATAGATCTTGATCCAGGGACAACATCGATATCCATAGCACCCTACAGAATGGCCACAACAGAGTTAAAAGAGTTGAAAGCACAGTTGTAAGAACTAACTGACAAAGGCTTTGCTTGACCTAGCCATTCACCTTGGGGTGCACCGGTTCTATTTGTAAAGAAAAAGATGGATCTTTGAGATTGTGTATTGACTACAGACAACTCAACAAATTTACAATAAAGAAAAAGTATCCATTACCTCGAATTGATGACTTGTTTGATCAGCTAAAAGGTACCCCTGTATTTTCAAAGATTAATATCCGTTCTGGCTACTATCAGTTGCGAGTGAAAGACTCAGATATACCAAAGACGGCTTTTAGAGCCAGGTATGGACACTATGAGTTTTTTGTGATGCCATTTGGACTGACTAATACACCTGCAGTATTTATGGACTTGATGAATAGAATTTTCTGACTATATCTAGATAGGTTTGTGGTGGTATTTATTGATGATATTTTGGTTTATTCTCGAGATGAAAATGAGTATGCTAATTATTTGAGAACTGTGCTGTAAATTTTGCATGAGAAACAATTATATGCCAAATTTAGTAAATGTGAATTCTACCTTTGAGAAGTTGGTTTCTTGGACATATCGTATCTGCTGAGGGCATCAAAGTAGATCCGAGTAAAATTTTAACTATTGTTAATTGGAAGCCACCGAAGAATGTGTCAGAAGTTAGAAGTTTTCTGGGATTAATCGGTTACTATCGGAGATTTGTACAAGGGTTTTCAATGATAGCTTCTTCGGTAACTCATCTGTTTCAAAAATATGTAAAGTTTGAATGGTCTGAAAAATGACAATAAAACTTCGACAGTTTGAAAGCCTTGTTGACTGAAGCACCAGTTCTAGTTCAGCCCGAATCGGGTAAAGAATTTGTAATTTATAGTGATGCATTGTTAAATGGTTTAAGTTGTTGATAATGTCTCGTGATATTAAGTAATAAAATTTATAAAACTGATCACACCAAAACTAACTAATATCACGATATTAAAGGCAAGCGCACCTATCGAACAGTAGTATAGTTTAGTGGCAAGACCGAGTTATCGTACCCAAGGGAACCAAAAGTACTAATACTTACTTCCTTTCTATTATCTAGCCTAAAAATAAAAGAGGATAGATTGGAACTAATTCTAAAACTAACTAAAGTGCACAAAAAGTAAATTGGGGAAAACTTTAGGGAAAAGCTGATTGATATAAGCAATACTTAAGGGAGAATCCACCTAGACTTCACTTGTTATTGGTTTCTTGAACTAGACGATTTATTCACTTGACTTGATCCGTAGAGATCCCTAATTTATGCTAAACCCTCCGTCGAGGCATAAAGCAACTAGGCTTAAGTTATTAATTAAAGTTCCTTTATTAATTAACTCCCTAGATTGCATTAATTCGATCTATGGATCCCCATATTAGGTTTGACCCTAATCTGGCAGATTTATGTCGCCCTATGTCTAGGGTTGCATGCAACTCTGCTTAATTATGGTAGATCTACTCTTATTACAGGGACTTTTGCTCCTCTGCTCTAAGCACATCAATTTCTTGAAGTAATACCTAGGATTATTAAATCAAGAATGAAGAACACATAATTAAGAACAATTCAAGTATTTATCATATAATTCAAGAATAAATAATAACAAGATCTATCTTAGGTTTCATCCCCCTCAAGTATTTGAGGTGTTTAGTTCATAATAAAGAAAGAAAACATCTCAGAAGTATTAAAATAACAAAACATAAAGAACCCAAAAACCCCTGAAGGAATTTAGGGAGATCCTCTGTCTTGATGTAGAATTCTGGCTTCTGGGATGAATCAATCGGCTTCCCTTGGAGTAATCCCTTGCTTTCACTCTTTGTGTTGGCAGAAATATGGCACTCTTTCCTGAGAGAAAAGAGTATTCCCTTAGCGGGAAATAAGCA
Organism: Gossypium stocksii; assembly: GCA_020496765.1. NCBI lineage: Eukaryota > Viridiplantae > Streptophyta > Magnoliopsida > Malvales > Malvaceae > Gossypium > Gossypium stocksii. Next base: position 96,135,575 of record CM035627.1, on the reverse strand, counting down.
CACCCTTCAAGTTGCCTCCTAGGGTCTTTATATAGAGTTTAGAATGGCTTTTTTAGCCCCTAAGCATCCAAATCCGAGGAAAAATTCCTCTTCCTCACAACTAGAATACGCACGTGTGCCACGCCCGTGTGATTGCGACAAGAGGCCGTGTTCTGGACTGTTTAGGTGGCACGGCCGTGTGGCCTGGCCGTGCTTGTCGGGGGCTGGACCGTGTGGTCTTCGTGTGGCACGGCCGTGTACCACAGCCGTATTGTGACTTCTTGGGCCGTGCGTTTTCACATTTTGGCCCATTTTCTCTGATTTTTGGTCTATTTTTCGTTCTTTTCTCTTTCCTATGCTCTCTTGAGTGTAAGATATGAAAAAGAAAGATTAAGAGCACCAATTCTCACAAATCTAATGATAATTCATCCAAAATATAGGCTAAACATGAGGTAATAATATGTATAATTTATCGTTTATCAAATACCCCCACACTTAAGCCTTTGCTTGTCCTCAAGCAAAATCTCAATCCCTAATTAATGATCATTCCTCTCAACTTACAATCTTTATTAATAATATTTCAAACTAATCTACAGGTAATCATACAATGAAAATTCAATCAAAAGAACATTAAAGACTCAACCACTTTAAGTTGAGAATTTTATCATTGAAACATAAGTTTTCTCCCTTCTCCTCTCTCCATCTTAATTAACAGAAGTTGACATCCTCACTAAAGATTCACTCTATCCACTCGAAGTGTTTAGGGTTTAAAAATTAAGCACTCTCTAGTCAACCTGAAAAGTTATTACCATAGGCTTGCAAGAAAATCATATCTCCACTACTATAGATTGATATGATACATCGATCAAAAGGTCTTTCAATGGTTGTAAAACATATTTCTAGGACTAATTCTTATGATGACACTGTTCTGGATTTGGGAGCTTGTAGAACTATACAAAAATTATTGAACTATTACAGATTACAACTGAATTAACTGTATATACACAAATTTTTTTGGAACAATTCAAGTACAATACTTTGAATATTGACAAACTTTACAACTGAAAAAGAGAACAAAGCTAGATAATAATTCGACTCGAATCTCGACAAAAATAGGGGTCAAAGTAATTGAATGAGATTCAACAAAAAATGGGTTTTTGGTTAATAATTAAAAGGTAAGTCAAAGAATGGGTTGTTTGGCTCAACGGGGTTTACTATGGGTTAATTTATGGAGGTAGGCCTTTGTGGAGTAAGTGGGTTAAATCCTAAGTGCCTTTATCATCTCGGTATATCAAATCAATGATGTGGTCTTGACATGTATAATCAAAGCAAGTTCTAGAATAACAAATCAGTGTTGACTCACTCAAAGTAATAATAAAAGTGAGCATGAAAGAATGTATGCTCAAAAGGCTCAAAAATCTCACCAGAATTATGGCTTTTGATGTCAATCCTGCGAATTTCAATTCTCAAGATAACACTTAGAATTAAGGAAAAGAACTTATGAAAAAATTTGGGGTTCTCAAATATTTCAACTTATCATGCTTGATTCCCTAATGTTTTAAAGTTTGAATAATCAGAGTACAAGCACCTATGTCTTAATTCTCACATATAAATAAAAATCATAAATCAATCAGAATTAATTCTAAATAGGAAACTGAGAATTATTTGAGAATAAAGCATAAAGAAAAATTTCAGGGATTTCACAGATAATGTAAATATTTAAAGTAAACTTTGCCCCCACACTTAAGATGTACATTGCCCTCAATGTACAAACATATAAATAGCAAGAGAAGTATAATATCATAAGATAGGGAGATGATTGAAACTCCCTAAATGTAGGATGAACTTGTGCGGAAGAGTAGGCAAATGTGGCAGGGTGTTCCCATTTTTGGTTGAATATTAGCTGTGGAGCTTTTTTTTGAAACTGCGAAAATATTAATTAGTCGTGGGAATTTTGGATTAATAGAGATTACTCGTTAGAGATTAGCCGATATGAAAGATAGAAAAATAAATAACAGAAAAATAATAAACTAAGTTCTAAGAATACTAATATTGTAATGATTAAAAGGATAAAAATAAAATTTGAAATAAAAAGGAGACTAATAAAGGAAAAATAAAAAATGAAAAATGAAAAAAATAGAACCGATCTGGAGAATAGAGGCGCACGGCCGTATTCATCAGGTTTAGCCCGTGTCGGATATATTGCACGGCCGTTTGCGAACTTGTTTGCTCTTCACACGGTTGTGTAGGAGGCCCCATTGCCGTGTGCGATTGGTTCTTCATCACTTATACGGTCGTGTGATGGTTTACACAGTCGTGTACGATCGTGTTCGTTTGTCACACGGTCATGTGATATGTTTCATGGCCTGTCTTAATTGACACTGTTGGCCACGGTCTGAGGACACGGGCGTGGGGGTTTGTGCAAGCCCGTGTTGATATTGCAGGGTTGCCACGGCCATGTCACACGGTCGTGGGGTGTTGTCGGTAGCCCGTGTTGAAGTCAAAAGGTTGCCACGGCTATGTCGCACGGCCGTGGCTATTTATCGGTAGCTCGTGCTTTAGGAAAAATTTTCCTCTGTTTGTACACCGTTTCGCTACACGACCGTGTCTCTGCTTGAAGTGTTCACACAGCCTCGGACACGCCTGTGGGCATGGCCGTGTGGTCCTAAATTTCTGTAAAAAAAGGGTTAGTTGATGCATTAAAAAAACTAAAATAAAAAATAAAAGAAAAGTTACTAAGTTAGTGCTCGGGTTGCCTCCCGAGAAGCGCTTATTTAGAGTGTGGTTTACCTTGAAAGTGCCAAGTGACTCATGTTTTATCTCTACTGTACCATAGGGGAAGATTTTCATTACCGTGAAGTAAGGTGTATCACTTGTATGCTCTTTTGAATTCAAGATTCGAGGATCGTCTTCCCCTAAGATTACCTTATCCCCTACCTTGAGTTGATTCGTTTGTACCCGAGGGTCATCTTGATGATGCTCTGGGTTGGTGTGGCATATTTTGGGCTTTTCGTGATAGTTCAGCCACTTATCCAGTTCCTCAATCTGAAGCATTCACTTTTTAGGTGCGTCTCCCTTGGATGGACTTGTCTGTGATTGAGTTGCCTTTATGTGGAGTGTATCCTGTACAGAAGGTTGGATGGTGAGATTATTCTTTTTACAAGGACTCGTGACTATATTATTATCAACAGTCTTATTCGAGTTTCGAGCTTGTAAAGTAACTTTGTCATCACCTACACGTAGTGTAAGTTCACCTGTTCCTAAATCAATTATTGTTCTGGCAGTTGCTAAAAAGTGTCGCCCTAGAATTAGGGGTACATTGCTATCCTCATCAATGTCTAAAACAACAAAGTCAACTAGGAATATGAATCTATCAATTTTGACAAGCACATCTTCAATTATTCCCTTAGGAGACCTAATAGTTTTATCAGCCAGTTGAATGCTCATCTTAGTTTGCTTAGGTTTTCCAAGACCTAGTTGTTTAAACAATTTATAAGGCATGACATTTATACTAGCCCCTAAGTCAGCTAAAGCATTTTTGGTGTCTAGGCTACCAAATAAATAAGAAATAGTAAAACTCCCTGGATTTTTCAGTTTGGTTGGCAGTTTATTTTGGAGAATAGCTGAGCATTCCTTGTTGAGTTCCACTGTGGATAGTTCTTCCAACTTCCTTTTATTTGTGAGAAGTTCCTTTAAAAATTTTGCGTACTCCGGCTTCTGCGTAATTGCTTCAACAAATGGTAAGTTGATATGTAATTTCTTTAAGAGTTTAAGAAACTTATCGAATTGCTCATCCGTACGGTCCTTCTTTATCGCATTTGGGTATGGGATATGAGGTTTATATTCTTTGACAATTTTATCTTTGTAACTTACCTCATTCTTTCTGTTACTTACCATAGGCTCCTTGCATGGCTCTGGGTTGGTTTTGTTTAACCGCTCATCATCTATCGTATCTATGGCATTGAGTTGCTCCTTATGGTTAGTCTCAGTGTTGCTGGGTAACCCATCTTGCGGTCTTTTAGAGATTAGCTTGGGGAGCTGGCCTATTTGAGTTTCAAGTCCTTGAATGGATGCTTGCTGGTTCCTTAGTGCCGTTTCGGTGTTTTGGAAATTTGTTTCTGATACAGCAATAAATTTTATGAGCATCTCTTCAAGGTTCGACTTTTTCTCTTGTTGGAGTGGTGGTTTTTGAAATCTTAGAGGAGGGGGTTGTCTTTGATTTCCTTGTCCTTCCCATGAAAAATTGGGGTGACTCTGCCACCCTGCATTATAAGTATTACTATAAGGGTTATTTTGAGGTCTAGAATTGTTACCCATATAGTTGGTTTGCTCAGTTTCAATGCCATGTCCATAAGAGGAGTAATCTGGATTGAACATATTTCCCTGGATTGCGTCACACTGCATCACTGGATGTGCCTGTGTAGAACCAACAAAATTATCAAACTTTTTATTTAAAAGTTCTACCGGTTAGTAAGCATGGTGACAACATCAATATTATAAACTCCTGTAGCTTTTGTCTGCTTTGGCCTCATGACTTGCCATTGATAGTTATTCAGTGACATCTCTTCTATAAACTCATAAGCTGCTTCTGGTGTTTTATTGTTGATTGTTCCTCCGGTGGCCGCATCGATCATTTGTCTCGTCGATAGGTTCAAACCGTTGTGAAAGGTTTGAACTTGTAACCATAAAGGTAGGCCGTGATGAGGGCATCTTCTCAAAAGATCTTTGTATCTCTCCTAGGCATCATATAGTATTTCTAAATCCATCTGCACAAAAGAAGAGATATCGTTTCGTAATTTAGCTGTTTTAGCTGGAGGAAAATATTTAAGTAAAAATTTTTTGGTCATCTGGTCCCATGTGGTGATTGAGCCTCGTGGTAAAGAATTTAACCACTGTTTAGCCTTGTTTCTCAAGGAGAATGAGAATAACCTAAGACGAATGGCATCATCAGAAATGCCATTTATTTTGAATGTATCACATATTTCCAAGAAATTGGCTAGATGCGAGTTAGTATCCTTATCCTGCAAACCATCAAACTGAACAAATTGTTGTATTATTTGAATAGTGTTAGGTTTCAGATCAAAATTATTTGCAGCAATAGTAGGCCTAACAATGCTAGATTCAGTGCATGCTAAATTAGGTCTAGCATAATCATACATAGTACGCGGAGGAGGATTTTACTCAACAGGATTTGCGGCTACCACAGGAAGTAGCTGATTATCCTGATTTGCTTCCATCTCTTCAGTAGGTTCAGGTTCTTCTTCTTGTCCTTCTTCTGGATATTGCAAACTTCTTCTTATCTCTTGGCGAGTTCGACGAACTGTCGCTTCTAAATCGTTGTTGAAAAGTAATGGTCTTCCTGAGTTTCTTCTAGTCATGAACTAGAGATACCTAGAAAGGAAAAAAAAAAAGCAAGAAAAATAAAATAAACAAAATAAAAGAAAAGAAAAATAAATAAATAAATAAAATAAAAATAAATAAATAAAACTGAAAATAAATATATTTATGGCTATAGTAATAGAAATCGAGTTTTCTTAATATTTTAGTTCCCCGGCAATGGCGCCAAAAACTTGATAACGTCTCGCGATATTAAGTAATAAAATTTATAAAACTGATCACACCAAAACTAACTAATATCACGATATTAAAGGCAAGCGCACCTATCGAACAATAGTATAGTTTAGTGGCAAGACCGAGTTATCGTACCTAAGGGAACCAAAAGTACTAATACTTACTTCCGTTTTATTATCTAGCCTAAAAATAAAAGAGGATAGATTGGAACTAATTCTAAAACTAACTAAAGTGCACAAAAAGTAAATTGGAGAAAACTTTAGGGAAAAGCTGATTGATATAAGCAATACTTAAAGGAGAATCCACCTAGACTTCACTTGTTATTGGTTTCTTGAACTAGACGATTTATTCACTTGACTTGATCCGTAGAGATCCCTAATTTATGCTAAACCCTCCGTCGAGGCATAGAGCAACTAGGCCTAAGTTATTAATTAAAGTTCCTTTATTAATTAACTCCCTAGGTTGCATTAATTCGATCTATGGATCCCCATATTAGGTTTGACCCTAATCCGGCAGATTTATGTCGCCCTATGTCTAGGGTTGCATGCAACTCCGCTTAATTATGATAGATTTACTCTTATTACAGGGATTTTTGCTCCTCTGCTCTAAGCACATCAATTTCTTGAAGTAATACCTAGGATTATTAAATCAAGAATGAAGAACACATAATTAAGAACAATTCAAGTATTTATCATATAATTCAAGAATAAATAATAACAAGATCTGTCTTAGGTTTCATCCCCCTCAAATATTTGAGGTGTTTAGTTCACAATAAAGAAAGAAAACATCTCAGAAGTATTAAAATAACAAAACATAAAGAACCCAAAAACCCCTGAAGGAATTTAGGGAGATCCTCTGTTTTGATGTAGAATTCTGGCTTCTGGGATGAATCAATCGGCTTCCCTTGGAGTAATCCCTTGCTTTCACTCTTTGTGTTGGCAGAAATATGGCACTCTTTCTTGAGAGAAAAGAGTATTCCCTTAGCGGGAAATAAGCACACCCTTCAAGTTGCCTCCTGGGGTCTTTATATAGAGTTTAGAATGGCTTTCTTAGCCCCTAAGCATCCAAATCTGAGTGAAATTCCTCTTCCTCACGACTAGAATACGCCAGTGTGCCACGCCCGTGTGATTGCGACAAGAGGCCGTGTTCTGGACTGTTTAAGTGGCACGGCCGTGTGGCCTGGCCGTACTTATCGGGGGCTGGACCGTGTGGTCTTCGTGTGGCACGACCGTGTGCCACGGCTGTGTGGTGACTTCTTGGGTCATGCGTTTTCACATTTTGGCCCATTTTCTCCGGTTTTTAGTCTATTTTCCGTTCTTTTCTCTTCCCTATGCTCTCCTGAGTGTAAGATATGAAAAAAAAAGATTAAGAGCACCAATTCTCACAAATCTAATGATAATTCATCCAAAATATAGGCTAAACATGAGGTAATAATATGTATAATTTATCGTTTATCAGTTGTGTTTTGATGCAAGAAGGTAAAGTAATAGCTTATGCCTCTAGACAGCTTAAACCACATGAAAAAATTACCCGGTACATGATTTTAAATTGGCACCCATTGTGTTTGCACTGAAAATATGGCGACATTATCTGTTTGGTGAAAAATGTCACATATTTACAGATCACAAAAGTTTGAAGTATTGAATGTCACAGAAAGATTTAAACTTGAGATAGAGTAGGTGGCTTGAACTATTGAAAGATTATAAATTGGTTATTGACTATCATCCGGGAAAAGTAAATGTGGTAGCAGATACTTTAAGCAGAAAGTTACTGTTTACTTTGCGAGCATTGAATACCTAGTTATCATTATTAGAAGATGGTTCAATCATAGCTGAATTAAAAGCTAAACTTATATTTCTACAGCAAATCTGTGAGGTTCAGAAGAATGATGATGAATTACAAGCTAAACGGGTACAGTATAAGATGGATTCTGATTCAGAATTTTAGATTAAGCCCGATGATTGTTTGTTATTCAGAGGTAGAGTATGTGTACCGAGAAATTCAGAGCTAGTACAGAAGATTTTACACGAAGCTCATAGTGGTACAATGTCTGTTCGTCCGGGTAGTAACAAAATGTATAACGATTTGAAAAGAATGTACTGGTGGCTGAGAATGAAATGTGACATTTCTGAATTTGTATCTAAATATTTAATATGTCAGCAAGTTAAAGCTGAACATCAAGTGCCTTCAGGATTGTTACAGCCAGTTATGATACTGGAATGGAAGTGGGAAAGAATTGTCATGAATTTTGTATTAGGTTTACCCTTGTCTCCGAAGAAGAAAGATGCCATTTGGGTAATTGCCAACCGGTTAACCAAGTTCGCACACTTTATTCCGGTACGTATGGATTTCTCTTTGGATAAGTTGGTTGAATTGTATGTATCTGAGATTGTCACATTGCATGGTATCCCCGGTTTACATCTCGATTCTGGAGCAAGTTGCAAGAAGCTCAAATTACACAGTTACATTTCAGTACTGCATTCCATCCTCAGACTGATGGCCAATCTGAACATGTGTTACAAATTTTAGAAGATATGCTTCGGTGTTGTATACTAGAGTTTAAAGGTAACTGGAAAAAGTATTTACCTTTAATGGAATTTGCCTACAATAATAGCTATCAGTCTAGTATTAAGATGGCACCATATGAGGCTTTGTATGATCGTAAATATAGAACTCCATTGTATTGGACAGAGTTTAGTGAGAAAAAGATACATGGAGTTGACTTAGTCCGAGAGATCGAAGAAAAGGTAAAGGTGATTCAAGATAGTTTAAAAGCAGCTTCTGATCTTCAAAGTCTTATATCGATCTTAAACAAAAAGAGAGAATTTCAAGTCGGCGATAAAATATTTTTGAAAGTACTGCTCTGGAAGAAAATTCTTTAGTTTGGACGTAAAGGCAAGTTAAGTCTGCAGTTTATTGGGCTGTATGAAATTATTGAAAGAATAGGGCCTATTGCATATCGATTGGTGATATGCTCGCGATATTAAGCAATAACATTTATAAAAATTGATCGCACCAAAAACTAACTAATATCACGATTTTCAGGCAAGCGCACCTGTCAAACAGTATAGTTTAGCGGCAAGACCGAGTTATCATACCCAAAGGAACCAAAAGTACTAATACTTACTTCCTTCCTATTATCTAGCCTAAAAATAAAAGAGGATTGATTGAACCTAATTCTAAAACTAACTAAAAGTGCACAAAAAGTAAATTGGGGAAAACTTTATGGAAAAGCTGATTGATACAAGCAATACTTAAGGGAGAATGCACCTAGACTTCACTTGTTATTAACTTCTTGAACTAGATGATGTCTTCACTTGACTTGATCCGTAGAGATCCCTAACTTATATTAATACCTCTTTCGAGGATAAGAACAACTAGGCCTAGGCTGTTAACTAAAGTTTCTTTATTAATTAAAACCCTAGGTTGCATTAATTCGATCTATGGATCCCCCTATTAGGTTTGAGCCTAATCCGGCAGATTTTTGTCGCCCTATGTCTAGGGTTGCATGCAACTCCACTTAATTATGGTAGATCTACTCTTAAAACAGGGACTTTTGCTCCTCTGCCTAAGCACATCAAGTTCTTGAAATAATACCTAGGATTATTAAATCAAGAATGAAGAACACATAATTAAGAACAATTCAAGTATTTATCAAATAATTCAAGAATAAATAATAACAAGATCTGTCTTAGGTTTCATCCCCCTCAAGTATTTGAGGGGTTCAGTTCATAATAAAGAAAGAAAACATCTCAGAAGAATTAAGATAACAAAACATAAAGAACCCAAAAACCCTGAAGGAATTTAGAGAGATCCTCTGTCTTGATGTAAAATTCTGGCTTCTGGGATGAATCAATCGGCTTCCCTTGGAGTAATCCCTTGCTTTCACTCCTTGTGTTGGCAGAATTATGGCGCTCTTTCTTGAGAGAAAAGAGTATTCCCTTAGCGGGAAAATAAGCACACCCTTAAAGTTGCCTCCTAGGGTCTTTATATAGAGTTTAGAATGGCTTTCTTAGCCCCTAATTATCCTTTTTCGAGTAGAATTGAACTTTCTCACGATAGGGACACGTCTGTGTGCCACGTCTATATGGTTTCGACAAGAGGCCGTGTGGGCCTGTTGAGGGTGGCACGACCGTGTAGCCTGGCCGTGCTTGTCGGGGCTAGGCCATGTTGGACCTTGTGTGGCACGGCCGTATGCCACGGCCCTGTGGTGAATCCCTGGGCCGTGTCGTTTTCTCATTTTGGCCTATTTTCTTTGTTTTTGGCCCATTTCTCGTTCTTTTCTCTTCCTTATGCTCTCCTGAGTATAAGACATGAAATAGAAGGATTAAGAGCACCAATTCTCACAAATCTAATGATAATTCATCCAAAATATAGACTAAACATGAGGTAAAAATATGTATAATTTGTCGTTTATCAATTGGCACTACCACCAGAACTCGAGAGAATTCATAATATTTTTCACGTGTCTATGTTACGACAGTATCAGTCAGATCCTTCACATATTCTCTCCCCAACAAAAGTTAAGATTCAGCCTAATATGACCTATAGTGAAGAACTGATCAAAATTTTGGCACGAAAGACGAAAGAGTTAAGAAATAAAAAGGTGGCATTAGTGAAAGTTCTTTGACAAAGACACGGCATAGAAGAGGCTACATGGGAACCAGAGGAAACAATGAAAAAACAATACCCGAAATTCTTTACTAGTAAGATTTTTGAGGACAAAAATTCTTAAGGGGAAGAGTTGTAACAGCCCATTTTCTGCGAAATCGGAACAGTGGTTTCGGAACGACAAATTCGAGTCAAAAAGAAATTTTATTTTAATATTATCGCATGGTCCGTATTGAGATAGGAATGTTATATGAAAATATTAATAAGAAAATTTTACCGAACATGTGCTTAATTATGGAAAAGACCAAATTGCATAGAATGCAAAAGTTGAATTCTAGAAGCTATAGTTATCAAATAGTTATGGAATTCAAAATTGAAGGTCTTTATATGGTAATTAGACCATTAAAGGAAAGATAGTAGATATTTATGGATAATTCATCTGTAACACCCCATACCCGGTCTAGACGTTATGGCTGAATCTGACAATGTCACATGAGAGTATGTTAGAAAAACCATATCATCCGTAAAACCGCTTTTCTATTTAACCACTTTTTATTAACTTATGTTAATTCTAAATCGTGTCGATTGCTTTCAAAAAGTTATTCATTTTCAAAACGTTACTCATTATGGAAGCTTTTAAAATTGTTTGCGTATTCGTGGGTATTTTTGATAAAACATTTAGCTTTTTTAAAAACCCGAGTTTTCCTACTACTAGCAGATATAAACCACAAAATAGTATAAATCCCAAAGTTAAACCAAAAATCCATAAAGGCCATAATTACATCAAAACCTCCCAAATAAGAATTTAAAACCATGAATAAATAATAAATAGTTAAAGGAAATTTACGTGGTCACCGCTAAGCCCTCCACCGCTCCGATCCGTCTAAGGCTGGGGATTACCTGTATAGATTAAACAGAGGAGTGAGTTTTCATAAACTTAGTGTGTAATCCCTACAGAAACAAACAAACAGTGTGCAGTTACACAATCTAGGCCTAAGCCGTTTTTCAAGATAGTAGTAGTTATACAGCAGGGCCTTAGCCCATCACAGAAACAGTAAACAATAAGGTCGTAGCCCATTACAGTAATAGTAGCAGTCATACAGAATTTAGTATGCAAGTCCTACCCAACCTCCCGCTATACACCATCTTCGTCTAACTCTGCACTTACTGTGGGGATTAAATCACCCACCCATACCTACACTTACAAATAGTACCGAATGCGACACTTAACAGTAATTTGTAGCTAAGCTGCCAGTATATCAGGCTCAAAGCCTTTCAGTACACTTCCTCCAAATATATCATGCCAACCCCATGCAATGCAACATACAATCATGACATGCCATCTCATGGTATCGTACATGTAATTAGTATAATATTATCATCATGCTCAATATATAATCATACATATATCATTCAGTCAATTAGTGATCTAAGCTTTACTTACCGACCCTATAGTAGGTTCACAATCGACTTGGACAACTCGTACAACCTTAGCAATCAAATTGGTAAAAATGGGCTTATACGCCTATATGGTCTGGCCGTGTGGCCCACACGGCCCAAATTGGCCTTGGCTGTGTAGATCACATGGCCTGACCCAGAATCTCACACGTCCGTGTAGCCTACCTGTTTGGGCCTACACACCCGTGTGGCCCATATGGCCCAATACAGTCAAGCCGGTGTGTCACACACGGCCTGCCTGGCCATCACACGGCTGTGTCCTTCGCGCACGACCTGGCCTCGTCTATCACACGGCCGTGTCCCCTCACACGGGTGACCACACGCCAGTGTAGCATTGACAAATTACTTTTTTAACTTTTTATCGAACTCCGTTTTCTGCGATTTGGGTACACACGTATACCATTTTTTATGTGAAAGCCACACTAAGCAATCCTGAACGTATAATTTATCAGTATACACTTGATTAATCACTTAAACAATCAAATTCATCTAAACCTGAAACGAGATAGTCATTCTTAAGTGAAAAACCTTTACCTTCTATCAAATAACAGAAACTCCACGCCCTTAGATCGCTGACAAACAGTAATCAACCCTTCGATAAAGCCCTAAACAACAAACAAACCCCTCTTAACACTAATTTAAAACATAATTGAAGATTAACCAAAATTAAACTTACCGCATACACAAGACTCAATGTTACACTGAAGAACTATACGAAATAGAGAAAACGAAAGGGGAAAATGAAAGAAGAACTAAAATTCGGCAGTGGAGAAAGAAAGGAAATTGGATTCAGCAGTTGGGAAGACCGAAAGAGAGGAGAGGAAAAGCGTCAAAACCAAGAGAATTTTTTTGGAAAAATCTAGAGACTAACTGCACATCCCTCAAATCTCCCCACTACCCCACTAACAAACCAACTCTCGATTTTTGAATCTTAGTTGAATTCTTCCACACACCACCTGCTTAGAGCAAAAAGAATTTCTTCCTGGCTCACACAGGGTTTCGAACACGAGACATCCTGTTTATCCGCACTTCACTTAACCAACAGACTAGCAGGCTCATTCTGAAATATTTTTGTAACAATAAAATAAAAGCCTACTGAACAAAAGTAGGACTTCATTCAGAAAAATTCCAAAATTTGCCCAAGTCAAGGCTTGAACTTAGGACCTCATACATATACCCAGAATACTTAACCACTAAAGTAGATAGATAGTTTTGTCACAAATATTCAAAATCAAATATATGAATTTTTGGGGCGTTACATCATCCATGGAAAATTAGTAAAAGGCAAAGACTAAATTGAAAACTAAAATAATTAAATGATGATAAAGAAATTAAAGAGAAATATCATGATATTATTATCTTCTTTATCTTCAAATTCCATAGAAACCCTAGGAGAGAGAAAAAAACTAATCAACCTTAATTGGGTAAGTATTCAAGTCCTATTTTTAGTAATTTTTATATTTTTGAGGTCAAAATAACATAATCTATCTATTTTGAGAATCAATTTGCAACGATATCAAAGTATAAAAATATTGTCATGGATGATTATGCTAAAACTTTAAAGTTTATGGTAGAAAATGAAAGGTTGTTCATATAGATAAACAACTTTTACAAAGAGAATTTTCATGAAATTGATGATTAAATTCATATAGATCTGGGCAACTCAAATTCGAAATTAGACCGAGGAAAGGAAAAAGTTTCGAACGAGTACATTTTGTATACGAACAAACATCGAGGTAAGTTTGTGTAACTTAATTATGTAATTATATGTTTGAATTAATTTAAGTAATTGGTATGTAAATTACGTTTTGGCCATGAATATGAAATTTGGTTACAAATCTAGAAAATACCCGATACATGTTAAGACCCGATAAAAAGAATGAAAATCGATTGGATACAGGGTTCTGTTTTCCAAAATGGTAGTGTTCCTGTATATGTTGCGGCACACCACGGTTTGAAAAAGCATTTCGTTACAACCCTCTCTAACTTTCTGTTATAATGTTCTTGCAAGATTCCCATTTATACTCTTCGGATTATTCTAATTGGTCATGATCTACATTTTTTGTAGATACACCCACGCTCTTATGAGCGTTCTGTTTATAAGTTCTTTGTGAACTTTCTATTAAAGACTCTCTAGAGCTTCCCGTTAGTGCTCACTTGAACATTCTGTTATGTGGCAATCCAATGCTTTCTGTTAAAGTGCTCTTCGGAGCTGTCTATTACAAGCTGATAAAAGCTTTTTTATTATGGCTCTTATAAGCTTCCTGTTACCAAGCCCGAATAAATTTCCCATTATATGCTCACATGAGCATTCTATTATATGGCTGAGAGTGTGCTTTCTGTTTAAGTGCTCAAATAAGTGCTCTTGGACATGTATTGGTGGATTTCTAATTTGTACACTTTATGTGTACTACCCTTGTATCCTTTGAGATTTCAAATGAACCAACAATTGAGAATCTGACATAAAGACAAGTGAAAATCAAAATGAGATCATTAATTGAAATGCATGGAATTTAGTAATTGATTAGCTCATCCCTGTATTGTCATTTATTTGATATATATGTATGATTTAAACTAATATGTTGGTTGATGTGTTATGAGCATAGGTTATGGCCAAGTTGCTTGGATTGTATGTGTATGGTTTTTTAATGTATAAGTGTATGGTAAGTTTATTTTCTGTTATACGAACTTACTAAGCACTAAGTGCTTACTCAGTTTTTCTTTCTTTATTTTATAGTGCTCGGAGGCTCATAAAGTTTGGACATGGGTTAGAGCATCATCACACTATCTTTCAGCTTATTTTAGGTATAAAAAGCAAACTTGTTTTGGAACAATAGCATTTATAGGCTAATAGTAACAAATAGTAGAATATAAATGTTTTCGTTGTAATCTAGCCATTGGAATGGCTAGTAATGGTATGGCTAATGTTGTCATGGTATATATTTACAAGGTAAAATTATGATAAACACATATGTGTTCAGTGTGGATTAATTGAGTTAGGTTAAACATGTATGTTTATAAAGGGTAAAATTATAAATTGAATGCATGAGATGAAACATCATGTTGGATGATAATATTTGATTGGTTATAATGCTTGAATTGGTTGATATATAAATGCAAGTATTGGTGTAGGTTTTTGGCAAATTTGGGTGAGAAATAAGGCTAGGAGATGGTCTTATTTTGTCCATACGGGTAGACACACAGGCGTGTGTCTTGACCATGTATGACACACGGCCTGGCACATAGGCATATGGTTTGGCCATGTGTCCCCTGCATCTTAAAATTGAGAAACAGAATGCTCAGAATTGAGCACACAGATAGAGACATTGGTGTGTGTTTTAGCCGTGTGAAATACATGGCCTAGAACATGGGTGTGTAACTTGGCCGTGTGAAACCTGCACCAAATTTTTAAATATTAAATTGTCCACACGGCCTAGCACACGGGTGTATGACTTGGCTGTATGATTCATGCAATTAATTAAATTGCAAGTCAGAGAGTTACGTGGGTTAAGGACACATGCGTTTGCCCTACTTTATATGCCACATGGCCTGAGATATGGGCATGTCACCTGGCCGTGTGGTTACCACACGGGCGAGTGACCTTTTAACCTAAGAAAAATTTTAAAATTTCTCAAAATTCTTTTTGAGTTCTCTATTTAGTCCCGATTTACTTCTAATGCTTAAATTGGGCCTCGAGGGTCCAATCAGGGGATGATACGATTAATTACGAATATGAATAGTAAATGACATGAATTAATTATATTTGAATTGTAAACTCCGATAATGCTTCATAACCCTGTTTCGGCCATGGTTACGGGTTAGGGGAGTTACATGAACACTTCCTATAATGTGCTTTCTAAGGTGTTGGTTCATAGATTATGACCTATCGTACAATGGTTGGTGGGGTTGTTTCAAAAGTATTTTTTGGCAGGTTGAAGTACACAAGACAATCACATGAGGCGGTTCACTTAATGATGTGGATGCAACGACAAAAAGGTGCAATGATTCTTAAATTTGACATCCACAAGGCTTATGATAGTATACATTGGTGCTTTCTGAGATTGGTTTTAGTAGACTTCAAATTACTATAGAATACGATTGAATTCGTTATATTTTGTGCCCACTTTAACAAAATATCTACTATATAAAATGGTCAAATTTTAGAGGAATTTACACTAAAAAGGGGTTTGCGTTAAGGTAGACCACTATTCTCGTATATTTCATCCTTGTTATGGAAAAACTTTCTCAAATGATCCTTGAACGGGAAACGTGTTATTAGTGGCAACCTTATAAATCCAGACAAGGCCCGACGTTGTCACATTTAATTTTTGCTTATGCATATCAAGCTTGGGTAATTCATTCTTGTTTACAAGAATTCAATTTGGTTTTGGGGCTAACTATTAATTTGGAGAAGTCTAAACTTTTCACATCACCTAATATTAATGGGGTTATGTAGCCAATTTGAGTGCCTTGTGTTGTATCCCTCTAATAGATGACTTGAGAGCAAGGTTCTAATCATCCATAAGAGATTATTTAAAACAACATATACACGTCCTATAGATCAGCTTATGAAAAATTTAGGAAATAGAAAAGAAAAGTACTATCATTGACTAGAAGGAAAGTTTTAATTCAATCTACTACTTGTGTTATTCCCCTTATGTGATAAAATATGCTCTCTTACCATTTTCAATTTGTGACTAGTTAGATCATCTTAATTGCAATTCTTATGGGGGTGCTCCACTGAAGTGGTTCACAACCATGTAGTGAATTGGAACCAAGTATGCAATATGAAGAGTACAAGCAGTTTAGGGTTGAGGAAAGCAAGACTTAACAATTTAGCCATGCATGCCAAGGCTAGTTAACGTATACATACGAACCATGATTCTCTTTGGTGTCAAGTTTTAATAAAGAAATACATGCACAACACCTCTTTTATGGAGGTCGAATCGAAGGCAAATGCTTCAACCCCTTGGCAAGTCTCTTGAAAACTCAAAATGTTTTGGCTTAAGGTTGTAAGTGGAAAGTGGGGAATGGAAAATATAATATTTTTTACGAGATTGGTGGGTTGGAAAAGGCCTTCTTTGTAAGCAATTGATGCACTTAGAAGTTGAGTAGAGAAATGCTATGATTGTGGACTACATTAACAATGATGGACAATAGAACTTATAATCAATTTCTGGTGAGTTGTCGAGTAGTGTTAGTCTTGAAATTGTTGTGGTGTTATTACTAATTATAGGTCACCAAAATAATTCAAATACTTGTTGTTGGGGTGTGGAAAATGACGGCAAATACTCGGTGGATTAACATACGGTACGCAAGCTTGAAGAACCATCATGCATAGAGTTACGAGTAGACTGGATATTGACATGAGTTACCCTGAATGGGTTATATTCTTCATTTGGTTGTCTTATTTTAATTGCTTGAATATGAACCAAGTACGCATGAGAACGTCTTTAACTGATAATGCATTTGTGTAGTGAGTGGATTTGTCATAGAGTTTCTCAATCATATTTTTTATGAATCCTTGACTGCTAAAGAATTATGGTTAGCTCTTCATGTTATATAAAGATAACCAAAATTTTTTTCCTTATCTTTTAGACACTGGTTGAAGCAAAATTGCAAGGACACTTATATGGTGAACTTTAACTTACCTGTAACAACCCGATTTCTAGTAATGTCAAAAATTGCGATTTCAAAACCCTGTTTCTATAAATTGAGTCCGTAAATACTACATAAGGATATCGATGGAGTCATTATATTGATACATTAAAATTTTGGTTAAGTAATTAAGCTGAAAATGTGGTTAATTAAGGCACAAGGACTAAATTATAAAAGTTTAGTCGCTATAGATTTTTAATTAGGAAAAAGTTTAGGGATTTAGATAGTAATTATCCAAAGGATCAAAATGGTAAGTAAACCAAATTAAAATTTATGATAGTGGGATATGATGGTGGTTGCCATTAGATTAAGTAAATTAAATATTAGAGTTTAATTAATTAAGAATAAACTAATTAATTATGTTTAATTAAAACTAAATCATACTATATGAGAAAAAAATTAGTGGAGAAGAAATCATGATTCCAAGTTTCTACCATCCACCATTAAAGGGTTGCAGAAGAAGTCTTTGAAAACCTATTGATATTCGAGCAACATTTCAAGTAAGTCCCTAGCCATTTTTCTTTGGCTTATTGTAGATTTTTTTATCATAGAATCTTGATTAAGTTAACCCATGTATCAACTTGTTCAATTGGTGAGATTTTGACAATTTACCATTATTGAGAATCGGATGAATTAGGTGTGAAATTGATAGAAATTAAACTTAGAATATAAAAAAGACTAAATTGTAAACCTTAACAAGCTTGATTGTAAGCTTTGTTACATTAGGGACCAAATTGAACAAAATGAAAATATTTTATGAAATTATGGTAGGAATTGAAAGTATAAGATCCCTAGTAAATTAAAGTGAAATTAGATTTTAATCTGAAGTTTTAGATCAAAAGTTATGTTTGTCTCGAGTTTAGGGACTAAATTCAATAAATTGAAAATATACATGATTTGATATTTGATTGTGAATTGGACGGAATTTAATAGTGTTATATGTTTTGTGACAATACATAGTTAATATCGATGGTAAGCTTTCAAGAGGGAAAGGAAAAACAAAAGCAAAAATTATCGACCAGTGGCTCGGAAATCCCGATTTGTACTTTTATGATTCATGATAGATTTAATTAGTTGCATATATATGTTAATTGAATGAGGGAATATGAAGGTGAGTGCATTACGATAATATGAATTATTGTGTTGAGTTTGATATAAAATATCAAAATATAGGACTAAAATGAATAGAATTGAAAATTGTCTGAATTACTTGCATATGATATATGATATGAAAGTACGTTGGATGACATGAAATATATACATACTGATGGTGAAATTGATTGTAATTATGATTGTGAACAAGAGATGATATATGTATTAAATTATAAAATGTAATTGAATATTGATACCCTATTAATTAGTGAACCTACGTTGGATTGTGCACAGGATTATGTGCTTATGCGCCAAGATGCACAAGAGGATGCACTTCGTGTGCTAGTATGCACTTTGTGCATTAAGATGCGCCATATGTGCTAGTTTCCTTTACTTCGGTTTATCCGATTATGTACTTCAGTGCCAGTTGGTGTGTTGGTTGGACGATTTGTGCATCGTCTGAGTTCGAGTCATGTGAGTAAGGATTATAAATGGTAAACTTATGTAATGATGTTGAATTGAAATGGTGTAATGATATGGGATCACTAATATGCATATGAGAATAAAAAAAAATAATGAAAGCAACTAAATGGTTATAAATATTAGTTGTAAATGAGCCTTAGGGCAGAGATGAGCATAAATGAGTCGATAGACTTTAGAAATGTGAATTGAATAATTCGTAAATGGTTAAATGACGTGTAATGAAATTAGGATTGAATGTCTGATGTTAAGATTATAAATGTTTGAATTATGATTTGGTATTGATAGCTAAAAGGTTTTAAGATAAGTTTTTGGTATATGTAATTGGATTGGATCATTTTCATTGCCATGATAATTGAATTAGCTTGCCACTTGATATATATGCACTTTCATGTGAGAATGGTTATTTAAATATGTTGTAATATGGAATATGTATTAGTAGACATTGAGACTATGTACATCATGTCATATTATTATTGTTATCTTATATTACATTATCTTGGATTATAAAAGTATCATTGAGCTTTATCGCTCATCGTATGGTTTGTTTATTCTGTAAACAAGTACAAGTATTCTCGAAGCCCTAGGAAAGTGAAGTTAGCATCCAAGCAATAACAATCGACTAAACCTCAGTCTGTATAAATCTTTCACTATGTCAATTGCATGTACCTAGAAATATTTTGTCAAATGATAAGAATGGTCAAAATGGTTGTATATATGTTGTGATTGTGAGAAATTGGATTTGGTCATACTTAGAAATGATACTAATGGTTTGATCAGTTATGTTTTGAACACGTTTTAATTATGTGGAATGGTTGATTGGGGCCTTAAGGCCAACTAACGTCTACTATGGAAGTTAGTGGTCTACTATGGAAGTCGCAACTACACACCCTGAATGTCGCAACATTAGGTTTTTTCATTGTAATGTCTCCTATTTGAGGTCGCGACATCAACTCTGTTTTATTTTGAAAACTTTACAAGTTGATCCTCAGGTTGAGAAGCTTGGAAGTCGCAACGTCCACTTGAGATATTTTGAAAATATTGCAATTTGGTCCTTATTTGACCATAAAATGGTATTAAGCATTTGTAAGCTCGTATTTGACCCAAAAATGATTATTTATCACATTTGATGCATGTAATACACGTATATAAATGTTTAATGATGGGATTAGAATATAGTTGACCATAGTTGCTCCGAAAACGAATGTGGCATCTTGTAACTTGGACCTGACGGTTGGATCAAGTATGGGGTGTTACATTACCTTAAGGTGTTTGTTTATGACCCTCCTTATGTAGCCTTTGGAAGTGCCATTAAAAATTTGTGTTATAAGGACAATACATTCCATTGGTGCAAGTTTTTTATTATGCAAAAAAGTTTACAATGGATATCAGCAAAACTATAAGTCTTACGATGCCAATGATAGTTTGAGGGCCATAATGGGTTAATTGGAATAAACCTCCTCTTAGGGTATGTATTCTTAATACAGATGGAGTTGCAAAATTAGGTTTCTAGATAGCTTCGGTTAGATGTCTTTTGTGAAATGGGAGTGCAAATTAGATTGGAGGTTTTATGATGATAGTCAGTGCTATTGATAGTGTACAATCAACCTTTGGGGTATTCATGCTAGTTTATCCTTGCAAAAACTCTTGGCATCTCATGCTTAACTATAGAACTTGATGCGTTATTGGTAGTGTAATTCTTGAAACAACCTTATGAACATTGTCACCTAATAGACATGATGATAAAAGATTACTTGGACTTGATTAGTAAAAGCTGGGTAGTGGAAATTTGACATATTTTCAGGAAGGAAACAAATGTGTGAAGCACTTGATGAACTTGGCACAAGATTTGAGTGTCGGGATGGTGCATTTGGATGAGTCACCACCAAATTTTAGACCATTGCTACAAGTTGTTGCTTATGGTAATGGGGTAGTTAGAATTTAGTTTTCTTCTATCTTCTTTTATGCACCAAAAAAAGAAAACACAAACACACAAGGGCAAGCAGGAAAAGTGAAGGTATTGATCCTAAAAATAATAAAATTGTCATTTACTTGGTTCAAAATTTATAAAATTTTAAGTTATTATAATAATAAATTAAATTTATCTTCTTTAAAAATTTATAGTTAAAGTCTAACTGGTCTTAAATAATTTTCTTCCTTTACACTTGTAAATACATATGGTTCAGTCAAACTACATGAAATATTTGTATCGGTTCTAAGATAGGCAAAGGCATAAAATAAACATCATAGGATGGTATAGAGTCAAGCAAAATCTAATTAATAGAAACTCATTAAAAGTTAATTTGAAAGTTTAGATGACGTGGTACAATTTTAGAGTGTCACGTCAAAATGAATTAAAATTAAAAAATATTGTCAAATCTTAAGATTAATGTAGACCCAACAAAAGCTTAAAGAATAAATTAAAAAAAAAACATCAAATTTAGAGACTAAATGTCACTTTACCCCTTAATTTTATTTTCGAAGTTTGAATTAATTCTCAAATTCGCTTTATTAAATTATGTTACCTATTAAAATTAATTTTTGATGTTCTCTTACTGGATTTTAAACATTTGAACTCGAATTAGGGATTTTGATAAAGGTGATAAATTTGGGTAAGTTCAAATTTCAAAAATTCAACTTGAATTTCTTTTTTCCAGCCAAACCCAAATTTCCAATTGTATCTTATTCTAGTTAATTTGCATATTGTAGCAGCCTTAACACCTTAATGGCATTTCATTTGTTATCATTATGAATACATCCAATGTTTCAATATTTTTGGTACTTTTTTCTAAAATTTCATCCCAAAGTGTGCCAAAAACCAGCAGCTTGTTTTCTCAAGTTAAAGCTTAAAAAACTGTGAGACATGTTGAATGAGATACTCAGTTTCTCAGTCAACCAGCTGAATGCATACTCCAAGTAAAAATTTAGTCCCTGTGGAATTTACACCTTTGATTTTTCTTTTTTTTTTTAAAAAATACTGTTTTGTTTAAGTTGATTGGTGAATATATTATATAGAGAGGTGTGACTTGACAAACTCAATCTGTAGTGTTACGGCAAACTGAAGCAGTCTGATTTGATTTTTTAATTGTATTTGTTTAGGTTGATTGGTCAACATATCATTTTCTTCAAGTTGTATGATTGATTGATTCATACGCTATAATCAATTAAAGTAATAGTTGGATGTTAAGTAGGTTCTAGGATTTCCAAGTCTATACCTTGTCAAGAATTTTTATAATGAATGTTCTACAACCCAATTAAAGCATTACTTTCTTTAAGCCTGCCTGTTGGTTACTGTGTCTGTGTGGCAGGGATTTAGGTTGTGGATGTCTAAGCTTAGGCTTGCTTTATATTTTAAATAAAAAATAAAAATCAACAACCAAAGCATGCAATTCATTAAGGATGAGCAAGAATGCGACCTACATTGATTAAACATTAATTCAAGGTCTTTGGGTGGTTGATATATCATCATAAATTTAGCATTCCAGCTAAGTATGAAACTCTTATGGGGCCTTCTTTTATTTGCCCAAATTAAAAATGGTCATACCAATGCAAAGTAAATCGGTTTAATTTGATTCCATCTCTATTTTATTTTATTTATATTTAATGATAAAAGTATATATATATATTCATAAAGAAATAATTTTTTAATGGGTCGAGTTAAAATCTGATCTAACTTATGAACACCTTTAATTTAAAAAATAAAATAAAGGAACAAAACTAAGAAACCCGTGCAAACAATAAAAAAGACCGACAAAAAAATCATTAAAAGATAATATGAATATGATATAAAAGTAGGAATATTTAAAAATTATTAAATAAATAGTGAGAGATGAGAGGTAGTTGCAGTCTCATCAAGCAGTGTATAACTCACTCATTTAAATGCACCACTTCCCACTATAATGGCTCGCAAGCAAACATTCATTTCATGGGGTAACTCTTTCCTTAGACTAATAGCTTGCCTTCATAAATTTGCTTCTTCTCTCTCACACTTGAATAGAATCTTTTGAACCTCTCAATATATTAATTAGAGAAGAAAGATCTCTCATTTCTCCAACCAATCTTATGTTTCAGAACTTGTTTTTTTATTTATTTTGTTTATGTGTTTAGTTGACAAAAGCTGATTCCAAGGAAGTTTTTATGACTTTTTTTCTTTTTTAATTTATAGATTTCTCTTCACAGCTTCAACTCTGCCTTGTCCTTAGGTGACACATTACTGAATCAAATTACTAATATATATATTTATATATTTAGTATTTAAATATTTATTTCTATTTAGTATAATGACTTTTTTGACCCTCTAACTTTATAAAAAAAGTTATTTTAACCATCCAATTTAATTTTTTTTAGTTTCTTTTAGCCCTTAAACTTGTCTTTTTTTTTTTTTTATCAAAGTACCTCAAAATGGATGAAAAAGTTAACATTTGTTAACTTTGCTGACATAGCATACATGTGGATTGCCACACATGACACATCATCAATTAATTAATTTTTTAAAATCTTAAAATTAATATGATTTTTTAAATAATTTTAATGATTTTTATTTTTAAAAAATAGTTTTTATAATTTTTTGAATTTTTTAAAATTTTAAAATAATTAAATATTGGTGTGTCATACACGTGGATGCAATATCAGTAAAGTTAAAAAAGTTAACTTTTCTATTTACTTTGAGGTGATTTGACAAAAATACAAGTTTAAGGGCTAAAAAAGTAAAAAAAATTAAATAAAGAATTAAAATAAAATTTTTTACAAAGTTGAAGAGTGAAATAAGTTATTATTATTTTTAATATTAATATATGAATTTGGAGTTGTTGTAGGACTTTCTTCATGGCACACCTATCCCCTAAACATCAAAATAGTAATTTTCAACATGATATAATTACAGAAAACAAATATGATATAAATAAGGGGAATTCACCTTCATTGTTTAGACTTTTAAAAATACGAAAAAAAGAACATAAATATTGAAGGAGCAGGGAAATGACCGGAATGCAACAATATTTTAGTAGTAGTATTAAATTAGACAGTGTAAATTAGTATGCCAATTAATATATGTTGGAAAGGTGCGGTATCCTAAGTCATGAGAAAACGTGTTGGCCCTGTGAGACAGGCATCCTCTTTGAGAAAGAGGGCCGCATTTAAGTCAATAAAACCAGATATGGCCGGGACTTCTAGGAATAATCAATCAAAACCAGTCCCTCGCTCCAGATGCCCCCACTGCTAACAAGTTCATACTCTTTCTTTTAAATGAGATTTCAATTTTGATTCATTTCGTGATTTATTCTAAACCAGCTAACGTGGCCCATATATTAGCTGTCTGTCTCATCATCTCTCTTTGTCGCTATACCACATTCTTCATATGTTACTATGTAGACGATGAGGGTAATTATAAATTTAATTTATGTGAATTACCCACATGTAACACCTTATTAATTACTAGATACAGTTTGGATTATTAAAACTGTAACCTACACCCTAGGGCTAAAACCCTAGTTATAGTAAAAAAGAAATTCTCGATGTCAGAAATGAATTCTTCAGCTTCAATATTATTTCCCAAACGTTTTATGATTTCCTTTTTGTGGTGGGATTAACATTGTATTCGTTTTCAGGGTTTGGTCTCTTTATTATCGTTTATATTTATTACCTATTCATTACAATAACATTCATTGTAACATTATTTGAAGCTCTCTTAATTCCCATGACAGAAAGAAGAAGGGAAGTGTGGGAACCTGCAAATATAGGCTGGCACAACAGTTGTACACGAAAGCAAAGCAGATGAGTGAAAGGAACTGAACCTATTTAATTTAAAAGATGTCTTCAATCTTAGCATTAACAGAGAGAAAGGTACAGTACACGAGAAGAAGAAGAAGAAGAAGAAGAAGAAGAAGAAGAAGAAGAAGAAGAAGAAGAAGAAGAAGAAGAACACAAACAAAAGAAACAAGGGCATTAACACTAGCCTTTCCCCTTGTCTTACACTGCCCTAAAAAAGAACCCTCATTTAGAAACATCACTGAAAAGGCTAAAGCCAATGCTCCCTATTCTCATCATCATTCACTGTAATAATATTCAAGAAAAGAAGCAAAAGCTAATAATAATAATAATAATAATAATAATAATAATATCCTTCTTACAGTCATTTAGCATTTCAAACATGTAGCAACGTACACCCTAACTGGTTTTGTTTCTTTCTTTCTCCCCTAATTGTGAAGAGGATTAGGGCCTGTATGAACTATTCTCTTTTCATCACCTTCATTTCCGGCCAAGTGAGGCGAGCTTGATGGAGCATGAAAAGAATTAGCAGCGCCGGAAAACCAGACTTTCCTTGGGGGAGGGGACCTAACAAACTGAAAGCTATGCCGACTGCCTTGTTTATGAACAGCGAAATGTAAACCCAACTGAGAAAAAAACAACATAATCCACAACAAGAAAACAGCCACTTTGGCCCCCCCACTATATCTGCCCGGTCTTGTATTCACTCCTCTTAACATTGTCGTCTCAACTGATGGACCAGTTCAAGTGTAGTAGTGGCGCCACCAAGCCCCAACTCAGAAACTGTAATGCTTTTGGAGGCTTTAGTTTAGACTCTGAAAGAAAGATATAGGATTAGGACCATAAAAGGCCAAATAGGATTATCTTAACTTGCTTTATATAGTGTTAAAAAAGAAGTGGGTTTTGAGTTACTTCTCTGAATCTCTCAAACCATGCCCGGCTGCCTCTCTTTTTAAGTTTGAGAATTTTGAGAAAAAGTGCAAGCAAAAAGAAAAAAAAACCTTTTAACTTAGGTTTGCTCCTTATCTTATGGGTCTGTCACATGATCTTGGCCCTTGATTCCTGGAACCTTCTTATAAATATCTTATATACATACACATACACATACACATTTATTTTTATTTTTATTTTTTTCCCTTTCTGAAAATCTTTGGACTTTGCACCTTTTAAACTCTCAAACCACCACCACTTCCACTGCTCCTCGCATTTTATTTTTCTATTACAAGTATCTGTTTTCTAGTTTTTGTATTTGTTTTTCATTTTGTAATTATTTAAAACTCAACGTAACAATGTTTGCTGGGAGAGGGTGTCGTGGGACTGTCCAGTATTAATAGCCCTTGTCTGGGGAATATATTCAAAATCTGATATTGTATATGACCATTATAAAATAGCATTATTGGTAGAACAGAAGTTGAAACTCTTGTATTGTACCAGAACCCACCATTCGCTTCTGTCACAGGCAAGTTGTCTATTTGGTCAAAGTTTCCTGTCTTATATACCATGACTGAAATACCCTTTCTGTTCCATTTCTTAATTTGTTTCACCTCCTTTATTTTATTACCTTTGCTTATCATTTTTCTTGGTAAGGGGATTAAAATGCATCTACTCAACACAATGTTAATTTATTAATATAAATATGGCTAATTGTTGGTTTGTTTGGTGTAAACCAATTCTACTTGTATTTTTTTAATTTAGTAATTACTTGTTAAAACATTTAAGCTGAGTCTGCCACCACATTTAGCACAAGTCTCTGCTGTTCGGGAGGCTTTATTATGGTTAAACCCTGCCCATATGTGAAGGATTTGATTTATGTTGAGATCAATTCTCAACACGTTTTCAATGCCGTGGTACATCTCAGACTTCAGCACTCTCTTCATCTTAAGGCACAATTTCAAGTCTTTTCCTTCCTTTTGGATGAGTAGAAGCACAAATAAAGTGAATGCTCTTGCAGAAGTGACTTTTATTCATACGAATCACATCGTTTGAGACAATCCCAAATTGTCTTTAATTTCGGACGCATTGTGGATCCAGTGTGTAACATAAGCTTATTGACTTAAATTTTAGCTGTTCACTCTTTGTTTTGGCTTGTTCTAGTTTCTTGCTCTTAACCACGCTTATGCAGTTTTTTTTAAAAAAAAAAAAAAAACTCTACTGCCGATATGTACTTTGTGAAAGACCTGTGCCTAAAATGATTCAAGGAAAAATATAGCTACGAAAAAATGACTAGTGAAATCGGATTAAAATTGAAAACCATGAAACAAAATTGTACACCAAAAATCAATACCCTGGTTTCTAACAAATGTACACCAAATTCCTTCCTGTGTTTTACAGTTCAAACTGCAACTACTTTCCAAAAAAAGTTCAAAAAAAAATTAAAACCTGAGTATGACTGAAAGAATACCATGTGGAAGATTCTGCAGCTGCTACATCAATGGCGAAATGACCTCCTATTAATCCCGGAGGTTAACCCCTTCAATTGCAAAATTGTCAAATTTCTGTTCTCCAACATCATATGCAAAACAATGCTTCGCCTCATCAACTCAATCCCAGTGAAATAATTAGATCAATAGATAAATGTGATCTCTGAACAAAAAAAAAAAAAAGTTTCCTCAAAAGCTCCCAAAATTGAATTGTGTTGAAGGTTGGTCAGCACGTGGCACCAGGAGCAGCCAAGAAACAGGCCATGCAACCCGAGCCATGCAGGAGCTGCTGAACCAAGTGCAGCTATTGAGATCTAGTTCATTTTTTGTTCTTTTTGTTATTGTAATGTAATCTTATTCATTTTGAACTTTGTTAGGTTGATATTTGATGTAATTTGGTAGTGATTGAGCTGTTAATCAGCTTTGTTCATGACTGCAAGCTTTGTTTATCAAATTTCAATGTATTAGTGGTAGTAGGTAATGTTTAGGTCAACCTACAATGATTTTGACAAGCTGAATGCTTGGCTTATGTATTGATATCATGCTATTATTCATTCTCAATAAAAATTATCATCATTTTTCATTCAATATACTCTCCATCTTTGCTTGCTTTCAATTTTTGCTTTGAATTCTGTTTGCTTCTTCAGCAAGTATCGAGCCTTGCTGCTTAAGCCTTTGCTCAACCTTGCTTGTTCCTTGATCATAGCACCAACAATTGGTATCTAGAGCTTTTGTCTCAGTGGACCTGTTACATTTTAACTTTAAAAGTCAATGGCTTCATCAGGCTTCTCACCAGCTGCACCAGCAGTCTTCAATGAAGAGGGCTATCACATATGGGTGGTCAAAATGAAGACCTACCTGCAGGCATTCGACCTATGGGAGGTGGTCAACTCAGATGTTGAACCAGCACCACTCAGAGCCAACCCAACAGTGGCTTAGATCAGGCAACATGCTGATGAAAGGACCAAGAGGCACAAAGCCATGTCCTGCATTCAGAATTGTGTGTCAAATTTGATCTTCACAAGGATCATGGCCTGTGAGACACCAAAGCAGGCCTGAGATAGATTGAAGGAGGAGTTTCAAGGGACAAATAGGATAAGGCAACAACAACTGTTGAACTTGAGAAGGGACTTCGAGAATTTGAAAATGAAAGAGGAAGAAACAGTCAAGCAGTACTCAGACAGAATCATGGCTGTGGTAAACAGCATAAGGCTCCTTGGAGAGTAGTTCACTGAAGCAAGGATAGTGGATAAGGTGATCTCAACCTTATCAGAGAGCTATGAGGCAAAAATATCCTTCCTCGAAGACTCAAGGGACTTGACCAGCATCACATTGACAGAGCTGATCAATGCTCTCTATGCACAAGAATAAAGAAGAGCCAGCAGATTGGAAGAGCATCAAGAAAGTGCCTTCCAAGCCAAAACTAAGCTAGCTTCAAGTAGTTCAGCCTACAAAGGCAAAAAGACTTGGAGAGATAAATCTAAGTCTGATACTCCAAAAAGAGGAGACCAATCATGCAGGTACTGTAAAAGGCCTGGTCATCTAGAGGCCAAATGCTAGTTTAGACCAGATGCTCAATGCCAACATTGTAAGAAGATGGAGCATGTTGAAAGGGTTTGCAAAAGCAGACCAAGATAGAACCAACTACAACAGCCAAAGGCTGAGGCTCGAGTAGCTGAAGAGGGTAGTGATCAAGAGGAGCAAGTCTTTGCAGTCTCTTACTCAGCTGCTCAGGAGAAAATCGCAAGTGGATGGCTCCTGGATAGTGGTTGCTCCAACCACATGACATCTGATGCTGGTATCTTCAAGTTTTTAGACAGAAATTTCAAAACCAAGGTAAAGGTAGGCAATGGGCACTTTATCAAGGCAGAGGGTAAAGGAGATGTCTCAATTTGGACTACTACAGGTAACAAACTCATTTCAATGTCCTTCTAGTACCTGAAATTGATAGAAACTTGCTTAGCGTAGCTCAGTTGCTTGGTAAGGGCTACACTGTGGTGTTTAAGGGTAATGAGTGCCAAATCAGTGATCCAACTGGATCTCAGCTCATGACAGTCACTATGACTGATAAAAGCTTTGTTGTTGACTAAACTAAAGGGTCAGACTCAGCTTATACAGCCTCATCAGATGAATCCAAGCTATGGCATCAAAGGCTTGGTCATGCTAATTATAGATCGATGGACCAGCTAACCAAACAGGACCTGGTTGAAAACTTCATCAACTCAATTGAGAAGAAGGATGTGTGTGAAGTGTGTCAGCTAGGAAAGCGGGTTAGGCTGTCATTTCTTTCAAACAAGGCCTAGAGAGCCTCAGAAAAGCTGCAGCTTGTGCACATTGATGTGTGTGGCCCCATGAAGACCAAGTCATTGAATGGTAGTAGGTATTTCATTTTATTTATAGATGATCACTCGAGATTCTACTGGATCTACTTCTTAAACCACAAATTAGAGGCGGCCTCGGTGTTTTGGAAGTTTAAGACTGCTGCAGAGATAGAAACAGGCTGCAAGCTCAAGACCTTAAGGTCAGACAATAAAACTGAATACACCTCAGCTCAGTTTCAAGCCTTTTGTGATGAGACAAGTATAAAACATCAACTCACCAACACCTATACTCCTCAACAAAATGGTGTTAGTGAAAGAAAGAATAGGAGCTTGATGGATATGGCCAGGCGCTTGATGTTTGAGAAGAATATACCCAAAACTTTGTGGGTGAGGCAGTTAACACTGCTATTTACATTCAAAATAGGCTCCCAACCAAGACTTTGGCTCATAAAACTCTATTCGAGGCCTGGTTTGGGTTCAAACCTTCATTAGCACATCTAAGAGTCTTTGGTTGTGTATGTTATGCACATATACCAGCAGTGAAGATAGACAAGTTGGCCAAGAAGGCTCAACCTGAAATTTTGGTAGGGTACAACACAGTCAAGAAAGGCTATAGGATCTTGGATCCTTCAGCAAACAAGGTGCTTGTGAGCAGAGATGTTGTCTTTGATGAGAAGTCATGCTGGAATTGGGAAAGGAATGAACCAAAACTAATTTCTGAAAATCTTTTAGCTGATCAAACTGAGGGTGATCAAAATGGTCCTGAGATGAATGTTGATGATGAACCAGTCAGGGGCACAATGACTTTGGCTGAAATTTATGAGATGGCTCAAGCAGCACAGGAAGAACCAAGCTGTTTCGAAGATGCTGAAGCTCATAAAGGCTGGAAACAGGCAATGGCTGATGAAATCAACATGATTAAGAAGAACCACACTTGGGAACTGGTTGAAAGACGAGCCAATAGGAAAGTCATTAGGGTGAAATGGGTCTATTGTGCCAAGCAGAATGCTGACGGAAGCTTGAATAAACTGAAGGCTAGGCCGGTTGTTAAAGGGTTCAGTGAGAGATATGGCCAGGACTACATGGAGACCTTTGCACCAGTGGCCAGGCTAGACACTATCGAGCTGCTAGTTGCCTTAACAGCACAGATGCAATGGAAAATTCACCAGCTTGATGTGAAATCAGCATTTCTAAATAAAATTCTTGAAGAGGAGATCTATGTTGAACAACCTCAAGGCTTCAAAGTAGTTCGTAAGGAACACATGGTGTACAGATTGAAGAAAGCCTTATATGGCTTAAAACAGACACCAAGGGCCTGGTACAGCAGAATTGATGGCTACCTGATCAGTTTGGGGTTTGAAAGGAGCATAAGTGAGCCAACTTTGTATGTCAAAAAGGAAGGAATCAAAACACAGCTCATTGTATCCCTATATGTCGATGACTTGTTGGTAACAGGAGGAGATCAAGCTCTATTAGCAGAATTCAAGGTCAAAATGAATAAAGTGTTTGAAATGTCTGACCTAGGGAGAATGAAATACTTTCTTGGTATGGAGTGTTGCAAACTGATGAGAACATCTCTCTAAGTCAGAGGACCTTTGCCATGAAGATCTTAAGTAAATTTACTATGCAGAATTGCAAACCAACAAGCACACTAGTAGCTGTTGGAACAAAACTGTCGAGCCAAGGGGATCATAAACAGGTCAGTGAGTCTACCTATAGGAGTTTAGTTGGTTGTTTGCTATATTTAACAGCAACCAGGCCAGACATTATGTTTGCTGTAAGCTTACTCTCAAAGTTTATGCATTGTTGCAATAAGAAGCATTTTCAAGTAGCAAAGAGAGTGCTAAGATACATTAAAGGGACCTTAAACTATGGACTTCAGTTTAGCAAAGCTGAAAGTTTGAAACTAGTAGGATACACTGATAGTGACTGGGCTGGCTCAATAGATGACATGAAAAGCACCTCAGGGTATGCTTTTAGCCTTGGTTCAGCTATGTTTTGTTGGAGTTCGAAGAAGCAAAATGTAGTGGCTCAGTCAACAGCTAAAGCTGAAATATGGCAGCTGCAGGAGCTGTCAACCAAGCCATTTGGCTAAGAAAGATCCTAGAAGACTTGAACCTACACCAAAAGGAAACAACAGAGATCTATTGTGACAACCTATCTGCTGTTGCAATTGCAAAGAATCCTGTTTTCCATGGCAGAACAAAGCATTTCAACATTAAACTGCATGTTGTAAGGGAAATTGAGCAAGCTGGAGAAGTGGAGCTGATTCATTGCAATTCTAAAGAACAAACTGCTGACATTCTAACTAAAGCTCTTAATGTATCAAGGTTTTTCAAACTAAGAGAGCAAATGGGAGTTTGCAACATGCTAACCAAGGAGTGTTGAAGGTTGGTTAGCATATGGCACCAAGAGCAGCCAAGAAGCAAGCCATGCAACTCGAGCCATGCAAGAGTTGTTGAACCAAGTGTAGCCGTTGAGATCTAGTTTATTTTTTGTTCTTTTTGTTATTGTAATGTAATCTTGTTCATTTTGAACTTTGTTAGATTGATGTTTGATGTAATTTGATAGTGATTGAGCTGTTAACCAGCTTTGTTCATGACTGCAAGCTTTGTTTATCAAATTTCAATGTATTAGTGGTAGTAGGTAATGTTTAGGTCAACCTACAGTGATTTTGACAAGCTGAATGCTTGGCTTATGTATTGGCATCATGCCATTATTCATTCTCAATGAAAATTATCATCATTTTTCATTCAATATACTCTCCATCTTTGCTTGCTTTCAATTTTTGCTTTGAATTCTGTTTGCTTCTTCAGCAAGTATCGAGCTTTGCTGCTTAAGCCTTTGCTCAACCTTGCTTGTTCCTTGATCATAGCACCAACAAATTGTATGCCCCCTTGCAACATCAAGAGGACGAAAAGAATGAACAAATTAGACATACAAAATAAGGGTCAGCATCAAGATATGCTTGATATATCACAAGGAAAAGAGACAACAATCAAGATCCCTCTCCAAGCAGATCATGTTGCTGATGATGATCCTGAGTTTGCGGATTTGTTTGTATGACACATGCAATCAGGGCACGGGAAGGTATATATCGAATCAACCGGCTTTTTCAGTTCAAATCCCTTTGAATCACTATGAGACCGCATATTCAGCATTTGTCGCTTGAAACTTTTCCACCTGGAATAAAAAGGGAAGGTAAACTGAATCCAACAGTTCTTATTCACAATTATCAAATCTTAGAAGCATTCTAAAACAATCCACGATGATATGTGTTTCCTCATAGAACATAGGAAGACCCCCTAGATTTCTAGGGACATCTCCAAAATGATCAAAAGTTTAAAACATCTCATTGAGTTTGTACCGTGCAAAAGAAATCTAAATGATATAAAGATCTGAAGTGTCTAAAATAGCTGTTTCAAGATGTATTTATTCATGTTTATATAGATGCTAATGTTTCAAAACTCGCAAAACCTTTCCCCAATAGTCTAATACTGGTCTTACCTGAATCATGACAGAAATAGAGCATTTTCAATCTTTTTCTCTTCTCTAAATCAAAATCAATTGATCTTTATTTTTTTGAAAAAAAAGATAAAAGCATACCCAATATTAGGATTATCAAATAGCAATGCCAACTTTCGCTTGTCAGGTCGAATTGTCTTAGAGTGTCCTCCAAACAAATATCTTCTATGGCCCATCAAAAAATGAGGAAAATTTCCACCTTGAGTTGTCACAAATACCTCACTATGAAGGCAAACAGTATAATCTATGGCAGCCATCCTGGAAGAAAAGTTCTGAAAGCAGTAATCCCATCAAAGAGATGATAATAATCCAATCTCAAAGGCATTACTTAAAGGAAAATGGGTGGTCAAATCTTATATGCTAATGCTTCAGACCTTATACGGAGCAAGTTCTTCCTCGGATGCCAGCATCTCTTTTGTCTGCAAGTTGGGAAACATGTCCAATAATGGAGCCATTGTTTTCTCAGCATTGTATATTTTCCCGGATGCCAAAAAGATACATGTATTGTTACCAAATCCCATTCCTCTTAGCATCAATCCAACCTAGTAGGTGCAAGAAGATATTAAAGAAACCATCAAGAAAACCTATAAATCCATTCCTAAGCAACATTGGCCTACCCTATTTCTACCTAGTGCCATCCCACTCTAACAAAATAAAATTACCTCCTTTCTTTCGAGTAAGAACAATAAATTCATCTGGCAAAAATTGCTCCAGTTCAATTTTCAACTGAAAGCAACTTTATTAAACAGACAACAATGCAACCAACAATACCTCTAGAGGTGTAAGTGGGCATTTCCCATTAATCCTGATTGCTCCAGGGCGTATAACTCGACCAGGTTTGGTAAATTTTCCTTTCCAGCCTCTTTCTCTTGCATTTTTCATGTCTTCTTTTTCTTGCTCCCCACCATCAAATACACAACAAGAGAAAGCAACCATATCCTGCAAATGACAGAAACAGTACATTATACACATCATACAAAAATGGAGTCAATAAGAATGCTATTATTAATAGCAACAGCAGCCCTTTTTTTGGTTAAAAAGGGTCATCAATTGTCAAAATACATTTTCTATTTAAATAATACAAACCTCCTCAAAACGAAGATGAACAGAGACGTAGTTGCCCCCTGTATTTGCACTGAGCTTTTTCATTCTTGCAACCAAAGTTTCTCCAAGGCTTAGTATTGTACTTGAAAATCGTAAAGCTTCATAATTTGCCAAGCATCTGAGTCTTTGTACGGCTGGAGGAGCATCAAATGATAAGCGATTTGCAAAAGGAGAAATCCTTATAATCCTGTCATTTAATCATAAAATAATGAGCTTAAATTAACAAAACAGCAAATAATTACTCTATCCATAGATAAATACAAAAAGAAATACTTTTGTTCTCATTGTGTTGCTGTAAGCAATAAAGTTTGGAATCACTAGTTGTTGCTGAAGCAAACAAGCTAAACTTAGAAAGAAACAATCAATGTTCAAACTCACTTTTCTTCAAGGAGCTTGGGTAGCACTTCATCCCTATAATACTGAATGGATGACCACGCTTTAATTTTGAAATTGTAGACATTGGTCAAATTGTGGTCAAACCGTTCCATTATGTACTCGGGAATCTTATCAACAACCTGTACATTATTCTCTAACGCACTGATAAAATAATCTTCATCATAGATGTCTTTGAACTGGCTGGAAAAATAAGCACCATGGACAGATTTCAGTCAATGCGATACAAACTTATGTGTAAAACATAATCAAATAATGGTTACAAGGAGCACATGTAATGCAGAAAAGAAGGAATGATGCATAGAACTTACTAATGAGGTAAATGAACCAAGATAATTGAGAATCAAAAAAATGATTGGATTAAGGAAAATGTCAATTATAGCATTTTAACAATTGTTAGGCTTCGAAAAAACTGGTTTAAATTATAATAATATCTTTTTAACACTTCCCCGAATTTTTCCTTCTCTCTAAATTTCCAGTAAACAAAGCCTCAAGAGCAATTCTCAACTTAAAATGAAAAGATAATAATGGCAGTCTGGCTTTAAATACATTCTCCAAAAAAGAAGGGAAAAAAGCATTGCCAACTTTTAGAATTAACATTTCACTTTGCAAACCTAAAGCGTCCTGAATTAATTGATTCACAGCTCAAACTAAAAAATAGCATGCAAGCACACAGCTAATTTCAGTAATATTTAATCAACAATAACAACATTGAATATCAGCACAGCTAAGATCAAAATATCAGGACAAAAATTAGAAGTGACGACAATGAACCTCTTTATAACAGAATCAGATCATACAATATTTATAAGGCTAAGCTTCTCCATATATATTTATTTGTTATAGAACTGGTTACTAATAAATTTATAGTTTTTCCTTGAGATACACAAGCAACATGAGAACGAAAAATAGTGACTACAGACCTGGGATCTCGCCAAATGCTATGAAAATGGAAATTAGGGATTAGAAGTGTTGCATTAAGATAACCTGCCACAGCAACTGCATTGCATATCTACAAAATACCCAGAGCAACCATGTAGAGAAAATTTAAATGACAAGATCATAAAATAGGCAAGCTGTTAGAAAAAGGAGGTAAAGCATAAATACTTAATAGAATCTAATGAAGAATAAAACCAACCGATGTCCTCTGCTGATTTAAGCCTCCATTTGCCTCTACATAAATGTAGCCATTTGATTCAGGCAAACCTATGGTAGTTTAAAGAACAATCAAATATTAAACTAGCGAATATAGTGAACAACCAAAATAAAGGGAATGAACTGTAAACTGTTTACAGTAAAACATAGGGAACGAAATTATACCTTCAGAAGGCTTGTTCACACAAGGCCTCCACTCCCCCCCTTTATAGGAATTTTTCCAAATAGTCAAAATCTACATCAATTCAATAACTTTAAGGCAAATATAATCACGAATCAAGAATCATCATCAGATGAAGATATCAGCAATCAACTTAAAATGCATAAAGCCTTAAACATGCAACTATTTCAGTAAACAGTTACGATAATAAGTTGAATGGATAAAAAAATTTCACATTACACGATTAGATACCATCACAGTATATAATTGATATTGCCCTTAAGAATCAAAATGAGAGAAGCTGGAGAACAAAAAGAAGCTAACACCCATACAAGGGACCTAATGGTCTTAATCAGCTAATCAATTATGAAATGCTACCATGGCAACTGTTTACCATCCTGGAACTGGTAATAAAGTGATTGAGTTCTTACCCTAACTGTAAAAGAGTATTATCAAATTATCTAAAAACCACCTGTATCATACAGACTTAAGATTTAATCATTGAAAAACAATAAATTTAACCCATGTTTTCCAGATCCATATACGATCTGAAAGATTGTTACAGCAGGAAATGAAGCAAGTAAAACAAAGACACCAGGTGCTACTCCTCGAGAACAATAGTGAAAATTTTAAATAAAGCTACAATGATTCCTTGATTCAGCATTCTATACTTGTGTTTCATTCGAAGGTTAAAAAGACAAACATTGCTAAATTTCTAAACTTTCAAGAATTTATAGAATCATTCGGAAATACTCAAGTCTCGATTCAAATAAATAACACAACATGAAACCATCAGGAAAAATGCAACTACATTCTCCAAGTTCCTCAAAATTCTATTAAGACCCAAACCCAAAAGAAGAAAGAAATCAAAGACAAACTCAAAAGTTGAAATGGTTCAAGAAACAAATCCGACCCAAGATAGAAAACCTTGCACAAAACTAGGATACGGAATCATAAAACCCAAGAATTTATTAAAATGAGTAAAACCGAAGAAATCAATAAACAGCGACTCACCGCATCAGCAGAGGAATAATCTTCATTCATCTCAATTTTAAGCTTCTCATAAACTTGGGGACTTCGGTAAACGGAACCCGGAGCCGGCCGGTGTTTAACAAGGGGAACCACATCAAACGAAACGGTGCCCATGTAAAGAAGCATCCCAGAGATGTAAATGAGAGGAGCAAAGAGGAAAATCCCTTGTCGACGAAGAAGAACCGAGAGAAGTAACCAAGCGACATGATGGGCAACGGTCCGCCCTGGTTGGAACGGGCTAAACCGGCCCGGTTTCCTTCCGTGGCGGTACCTTGGTGACCGTAGTGGTGATGCCGGCGGTGATGGGGTGCTATGGCCACTACTAGAAATCCTATTTTTCGCATGCATTTGATAAAAAGAAAAAAAACAGAAAGTAGAGTTCGATCCTCTAATTGTTTAACTTTCTTTTCTTCTAATCTTTATTTTTCTTGAAGATGAAAGTTTGTATGTAATTTCTGGGTTTTTAATCATTAATTCTTATTTCTCTCCCGTTGGCACGGGAGAGAATTATGAGATATAATAAGAGTTAAGGATTTCTTTTCTGGTTTTAAATCTCACTCACGCTTTACACATTTTGTTTATTTAGCATTCAAGTTTTATTTTCTTTTAATTTAATACATACATTTTAATATCTAAAGCTAATATTTTTAATTTTTTATTGTTTAATTAAGTTTTAAGGATGATTTGGTGAAAGTTAATTGATAAGAGTTTTTTTTTATTTTTTATTTTTTTAATTGAATAAATATTATCTAATGAAAGAGATTTTATTTAGATGTTAGGATTGATTTGATGAAAGTTAATTACAAATCTTTAAGTATCAAAATGTATAACTTTTGTCAAATATAACACGTGCAACACATTGAGTCATTTTCTATTTTTCTTTTAAGAATTTAGTATTTCTATTTTTGGGATTCAAATATTTAAATTTAATTATTACAATTATTACAATTCTTCAATTAAATTCACTAATAAAAAATTAACTCAATATCCATATTATACTAAAAATAAGGTTGAAAATGTGCTAGCCATATATAATATTTAAATTTAGTATGTGTTAGCCTATCAGATTATATGACATTTAAATTATATATAGTCATATAATATTTTAATAAATAATTAATAATAATTTAGCCAAAAAAATTCAACTAAAATTATATTATAAAAATTAAACCGATAGACCAAAATTGAAAAGAATAAACTGCATTTATTTGTGGGTAGGAAATGATTTGTTTTTTCATAACTTGACTTTATTTATCCACGAAAAAGGGATGATGTTAAATTAAAAATTAAAATTGAAACAAAGCTGCAGTGGACACATGTGTCCATAAGCGATAGATACATTCATTACAGCTTATTTATTGCAAAAACGAAATTGAATCACTCAAGATATCTGACATTCTGCTTATTTATTAGGAACCAGGTTTCATCTCATAGAAATGGAATTTTTATTAAAATCTGTAAAACTCGTCATCATAGTTTATGTTTTAATATAAATTTATTAATATTTGCAGAATGAATACAATATTTGGTCATTAGACACAAGGTACTGAATAAGGCAACGTATTTTTTTTATTTAACATTAAATAAGTTGTGACACATCAAATTAAAATTACATGTGGCATGTAAATATGCTGCCAAATGTCGTTCAAAGAATGCATCCAATAAGTTTTTTTTATAAATGAATTAAAACTCTATATATACACTATTTATTAAGCTTTTTATTGAATTAGTGTCATTCATCAACGAATCTCAATTCAATTAGAGAATTGTCAAAAAAGTTATGTAATTTGTTAAGTTATATAATTATCTAGCTTTTTTATTTTTTATAAATCAATAAAAAATATCCATAATGAGATTTGAATTAAAAACGCCATACATAAAAAGTATTGTACGGATGGAAAGTGTTCGAATAAGGTGTGGATTTTTAAATGGCATTGAGGTGCCAGTAGATGGTTCGAGAGGTGGTCTTTGTTTGGCATGAAGGGTGAATGTTACTATTAGTCTTAGAAGTTATTTGAAAAACCACGTCGATGGTGATTTTAATGAAATTCTGCATGCTCAAAAAAAATTGGGGGGGTATACCATGTGATGAGAGAAGAATGGAGGCTTTTAGAAGAGTCTTGGAGGAGTGTCAGTTAGTGGACGTTGGCTATTTTGGGACTTGGTTTACATGGGAAATAGGAAATTTACCGAAAACAAATATCAAGGGACACTTGGACAGAGAAGTAGTGAATAAGAATTGGATGAATATGTTTCTCAGTAGAATAGTAAGACATCTCCCACATTCTTTTTCTGATCATTGTCCATTATTTAGTTATACATACCAAGACAAGAGTGGAAAAAAAGAGATTTCCATTTTGAGGC
The DNA here is from genome assembly GCA_020496765.1 of Gossypium stocksii. Lineage (NCBI taxonomy): Eukaryota > Viridiplantae > Streptophyta > Magnoliopsida > Malvales > Malvaceae > Gossypium > Gossypium stocksii. The sequence goes on along the minus strand of CM035627.1, from coordinate 96,096,486 downwards.
ATGGTGGATTATGGAGGAATTAGGGGTGAGCAAAACTCGATTTGACTCGAAAAAATCGAAAAAAATTCGAATTTTAAGTTAAACGAATCGAGTTGTTCGAGTTAGTCGAGTTATTCCAGTCAACTCGAACTTTTTTTTCGAATTTCGAGTTCGAATCGAGTTGAGCTTTCGAATTCGAATAACTCGAATAATTTGAATAATTCGAATATCAAACTATAATATTTTACATTTTTACCCCAAACTCCCAAATCTTTTTACTTTTCCCTCTAAACTTTTACTCATTCCCACTTTTCCTCCAAAACTTTTACCCCCTTCCCATTCAAACCCCCCAATCTACTCAAAATCCATTTCCCACCAAAATTTTACTCTCTCATTTACTTTTTCTTAAAATTTTACTCCCCAAAACCCTCAAAACTTTTTATTTTCCCCCAAAATTTTTATTCCCTCCCATTTTCTTCCTAAAACTTTTACTCCTTTCTCATCCCACCTCCCATCTACCCCAAGCCCACCCCCCAAATTTTTTTTTAGTATTTTCCCTCCAAAATTTTACTCTCCCTATTTACTTTTCCTCAAACTTTTATTCCCCAAAACTTTTTATTTTCCCCCTAAACTTTTACTTTTCATCCTTTACTCCCAAATAAAAAATCAAAATTATCCAAAAAAATCACTAAACATAAAAAGTAATAATTTTATTTATATCTACTATTTATATTATTAAATTAAATTTCACATTTATATTATTTATATTATTGAATTGTTTAGTCATATTGAATATTTATATTAAAATTGAATTATTAATTAGTCATATTGAATATTTATATTAAAATTGAATTATTAATTATGCCATAAAATATTCATGTTAAAATTTTATATTGGTATCAATTCCACATTTTATCTTTAAAATAAATTTTATTAAAAAATCTCATTTTTACATTTAGTATATTTTTTAATTTCAAAATATATAGTGACAAAAATTTGAATATAATTGAAACTACCAAGCAAGCAAAGAAGCTAACTTGTATATAAAAAATTAATAAATAAATTATAAGGTGATGAAAGTTAATGAAAAATTTGATTAAGATGGACAAATTTTATTACGATGGGTGACAGTGGTTATAAGGACCCAAAATTATTTTTTAAAATATAACTTGAACAAATATATTCGATTCGACTCGATTCAAATTCCATCTCACTAGACTCGATTCGAGAAAATTTCAAATCAAATTAGGATGATAGAGTATGATTCGTCAACTCGATTAACTCAAAATTTTTTCATTCGATTTGATTCGATTCGATCGAATGCTCACCCCTAGGAGGAATCGTTTGAAGATGAAGTGAAGAAATTATGGTTGCCCTTTATGAGTGATCTGTTGGTTAAATTAAAAGAACTAAAAAGGGATTATCTTGACAAAGAGATTAGAGGAGCTGATATCAATGGAGAGAAGTGATGAGAACCTTATGGAGCTTATAGACACTAAGGTCCATTTAAATTTGGAAATTGAGAAGGACGAAAGGTATTGGGAGCAACAAGCTGTGCAAATTGGTTAAAGGTGGGGGATAAGAACACAACTTTTTTCCACAATCATGCATCTCATCGTAGGCGTAGAATTGTATTAGAAGTTTGAAATATGAGGATGGGAGAGAAACAAGAGACAAGGTTGAAATGTAGAAAATTGCTCGGAGCTATTTCCAAAAATTACTCTTCTAATGGTATTGGAAATTTGGACAATATCCTTTTGGAAATTGAAAAGTGTGTTTCGATAGAGGATAATTTGAAGCTGACAACTTAGTATACAGATGAAGAGGTTTGACAACTTTAAAAGATATGGGGCCAACAAAAGCATCTAGGGAGGATGAGTTTCCAACTTTATTTGTTCAAAGGTGTTGGCACATTGTTGGGAATGATGTCACGGAGTTTTGTTTGGATATTCTAAATGAAGGTACGAATTTTGATTCTATGAATGTAACAATATAGCGTTAATTCCAAAAATTCCCCACCCAACAAATTTTGATTCTATAAATGTACCAATATAGTGTTAATTCCAAAGATTCCCCACCCAACGAATTTAAGGAATTTTTGACCAATTAGTTCATGCAATATCCTCTATAAACTGGTAGCTAAGATGATCGCTAATCGTTTCAAAGATGTCTTGGATTTGTGTATCGATGATGCTTAAAGTGCTTTTGTTCCGAGAATATTAATTTCGGATAACGTGTTGTTGACTTATGAAAATTTGCATACTTTTCGACAGAAAAGAGTGGGGAAAAAAGATTTATGGCAGTGAAGCTTAATATGAGTAAAACATACAATAGAGTTGAGTGCAACTTTATTTGGGAGATGATGCTTCGCATAAAGTTTAATCTTTTGTGGGTTGAGACTATTATCTTATTCAGTTATAGTAAATGGGAAAGTTGGACAAATTTTTAGACCTACTAGGGGTCTCGTCAAAGTGACGTGTTGAGTCATTTTCTTTTCTTAATTTGTATCAAAAGTCTCTTAGCTTTGATGAGGTTAGCAGTGAGAGATGTGTTGATGAGAAGGGCTAAGGCAAATAAAAGTGGCCCTCAAATTTCACACTTGTTATTTGCCAATGATTGCATCCATTTGGAGAAGCAAATGCAAATGGAGCACAAATTCTGAGATTGGTTCTAAGGGAGTATGAATGGTGTTCTTGTTAACGCGTGAACTATGATAAATCAACAGTTTTCTTCAGCTCTAATACTTCCAAAGAGGACAAGCCATTGATTTATAATTTTTCAAGAGTGCATTTGAAAGGTACCTTGGCCTTCCTAATATGGTTGGAAGAAATAAAAAAACTTTCCTTTCAAATTTTAAAAGATAGGTTTAAAAAGCAGATCGGAAATTAGAGTGTGAGATACATATCTCTAGAAGGCAAAGAGGTTTTTATCAAAGATGTATTGTAAGCCATTCTCACATATTCTATGGCGTGTTTTCTACTACCAAAGTCTCTATGTGGTGAGTTGGAGAGTGTCATAGCTAATTTTTTATGGCAAAAAGGGCAAGGGAGTAAAGCATTCATTGGTGTCGTTGGGAATACTTGTGCGAGCTTAAGGAAAATGGAGGGTTGGGCTTTCATAGTCTTTCCAATTTTTATTGGCAAAGCAAGGGTGGCGTATTATTTGTTATCCAAATACATTATTAGCCCGTGTTCTAAAAGCAAAATATTTTTCGAACTCTAGTTTTCTTATTGCATGGTTAGGGAATCTACTTCATATACCTGGAAAAGCGTTTGGGCAAAGACGGGACTATTATAGAATGGTTTGTGTTGGAGAGTCGGCTCTAGTGAGAAGATTTCCATATGGGAAGACTCTTGGCTACCAAGGTTTGTCAATGCACGGTTGAGCAGAAATGTTAGTACTAATGAAGTTAATTTAGTCTGGGATCTAATTGATGCACAAGCTAGAATTTGGAAAGAGGATATTATCTACAATACCTTTCCAATGGATGTTGCGAGGGTGATTCTGCAGATTCCTTTAGTGAAGGAAGCTCATGAAGATATGCAGGTTTGGAAGAGTGAGCCATCGAGTGAGTTTTCCTACGGGAATGCTTATAAACTATTACAAGAAGGTACACTATTTCCTAATGATGATTATACACAACAGAGTTCTACAAAAGACTATGGAATTTACAAATCCCCTCAAAAATTAAAATTACAGTTTGGCGCATATCATGGAATTTTATTCCTACTTTACTCAATCTGAATAAAAAAAGAGTAGCAACAGATATTGTGTGTCCTAGGTGTCGTGAAGCTGTGGAATCAATTGATCATATCTTCAGGGAATGCCCTACAACAACAGAGGTATGGATGAATTTAAATCTCTCCTGGATTTTACAAAATCTGATTCAGCATTATTGGGAATGGCTTATCTGGATTTTCAAAAATAGTACCAAGGAGTGGTGCAGGGTGTTCTGTTGTGGCATGTGGGCAATCTGGTCAAGTAGAAACAAGTTAGTGTATGAGGGAAAAATATCTACTGGAAAAGAGATCTCAGATTGGATCTCGAGATACTTGTGTGAACTTGATGAGATAGAGCAGAAAGTACATACTAGATCTAACGCTCCGATGAGATGGAAGACCCCAATCGGCGCAGATGTGAAGATTAACTTCGATGCAGCATTTGAATTGAACCAAGCCAGGTCGGGATCAGGGGTGGTGGCTAGGAATGCTCTAGGTGAAGTTCTGGCCTCAAAAATAGTAATACATAGAAGGGTTCCAACACTCTTCGCAGCGGAAGCTTGTGCCTGTTTTCAGACGTTACTGTTGGAGCAACAACTAGACCTTGATTCAGCAGTAATCGAAGGAGATTCGAGGATGACAATAAAAAAATATGAATCAGACTCTCCAGACAAATATATAATCGGATCCATAATCAGAGATATTCAACATTATAAGCACCATTTTCGAAGGATTTCTTTTAATTATATATGTTAGTGTATTGATATAGTCGGTTGTGAGTTGTCAGCCAAGTAGTTAGTAAGCTAGTGAGCTGTTACGGTGAGTGGTTAGCAAAAGGCTATTTGATCTTCTCTATAAATATTAACAAAAATGTACAGAGACGCTATGCTATCAATATGCAGAATTTGTTTCTATTGTGGTTTGTCTTCTAATAGTTAGTCATTGAAGTGTGATGTTTACCTAAGTTTTCAACAATATACCTAGATCGGAAAATTGTCTTGCTCATACTCAAGCTACAGAAGGGTTGAGAAAGGGAGAGGATCTTTACCTTAAAGGAGGGTTGCCTGAGTTCGTCCGAAGGGTATTGGAGAGGAGAAGTCAGAGGGAACCGGACTAAGGGTGATTCTTTCATGGAGGATCTGGTAGATGAACGGACAACAGAGGATAGTGGTTTTTTTTTTTTTTTTCTTTTTGGAAACTGTTGTTTTTGGAAGCTAGAATCGACAGATAGGGATAAGGATTTTTAAAGTTTGGGCCTTATCTGTTATTTTTTTCAGTGAGTATGGGTCGGTCTGTTGCTTTTTTTTTTTTGGGGGGTTTTTTAATCTGTATACTCTATTTTATTTAATAATATTGCCTAGTCTGGTATTTTTCAAAAATAAAAATAAAAATTGTTGCTTGAGTTAATATGATAAATTAATTCAGGATTGATGGTAAAACAATAATAAATAATTATATTTATTTGGTATTTTTAGTATAATGTGTTTTTGTGTTTAAATTTAGTTTTATTCACAATTTAGTTTAATTTTTTTATTATAATAATGTATATATTTTATGTGTTATTATTAATTAATTTCAAATCATATTTTATTATTATTTATTGTATGTTATTTCTAAATACAAATTTATATTATAAATACTTAATTTCCATACACATCCCCTTATGATAAAATTTTTAATATTAAATTATGTACTTTGTAATTATAATTGACAAATGTCTAATATGAAACCTAGATATTTTTCATCCAAAACGTTTAAACTGTTCATATTTACTAAAAGATAATTTGGGTAATGCATCTATAGAAACAATAATATATACTAAAAAAATACTTAAGCTATGGTAAATTAAAATTGATTATTACAAGTATTATATTAAATAATTAACTTGAGAAAAGATGTATGAAATTGTGATTCCTATCCATTTTTAATAGGAACAATTTAAATTCAACTAAAAATCCTAAAAATCAAGAGAAAAAATCTGATTTGTCATTCTCCTATTGGAAAGAGATAGAGATGACGTGGAATTACAATTTCATGCAATCCCTTCACTAATTAACTTAACAATTAACTCTTGTAAAATTAATTAATTAATTAGAATAAATCATAAAGAGAATCCACATATGATTTTATTGACATATGATACGATTTCAACTTGACTAAAAATATTAGTTTCTAATTACACACGTTACATGTGATTTTACGTATTTAAATTTTTATAAATAAAAAATAAAAAATATATCATATATATAACATATTTAATATAAGTAATACTTAAAATAAATAATGTTTTATAAATAAAAATTGAAAATAATATAAAAATTTAGAATTATATTAGAAAATAAATTATAATATTAAATTAATAAAATAAAAAAGGTAAAACAACATACATCAATTATAATAATGATTCATGATAAGTATGGAAGATATTTACATTGATTAATATAAAAGGTATTTTTCACCAAAAAAAATATGAAAGGTATTTACATTAAATTAATAAAAAAAATTAATATTAAGGATCAAAAATAATTATTGAAATCTTAAATGGTAAATTTTTTTACATTTTTTTTATAATCTGTCTCATTTATTTAAAATTTCATATAATAATAAGGTAGAAAAAAAAAGTATAAAAGAGTAGTTACTTTGGAATAAATAACTTAAAAAAAATTTAATTAAAATGATACTATATATCTATCTACTGCTCTCTGGTATTATTGTTGTTCGAATATTTCTTTTTAAAATACAAATATTTTTAATGAATACTATCTATAAATTTAAACTTAAATTTTAATTAATATATAATTCTAACACTAATTAAATAATAATTAAAAGATAAAACTCATCTCTATTTATATACTTACGCTTTATGACTCTGAAAATATATGAATAGTTGTTCGAGGCATTGGAATAGGAATGAAAGGAGCCAAACGAAGCAATTTGCACGTCTCACTCATAATTTCATTTCATGTGGTCACCATGTGGGTTAGACTTAAATTTTTATTTGTTTTCATTTTTTTTGCCAAGTGTAATAAATAATGTCGAAATCATTTTTTGTGAAATGGGGTCGACTTTGATTGTAAAAATGAAAATTAAAACGGGAGTGTCACCAAATTTTTTTGTTGAGGTGTGATCGGATCACCTCGAAATTCAATTATTTTAATAAAATTTAAATTTACTAAAACGATGATTTTTGGTCTACGAAATCCAGAAAACGGGTTCGGGAGTCGGTTACGCTCGAGGAATGATTAGCACCCTCGATACGCCCAAAATTGATACATAATTGATTAATTAATGTCTTAATGTCGAAAATTTGAAAAGATTTTAAAAATACGAGCCCTTTTTATTTTAAAGAAAACTTGAATAAATCGAATTGGATGTTTAAGACCCTCTTGTCTCGAAGTAATAAAATATCACATCTAGTACATTAAGACACGATCTTTCAAACCCTCGATACCAAGATCATCTTATGATTTCTAAAACTCATGCATTGAAATTTTAAAAGGATATTCAGTTATTAGGTCAAACGATAAACCGAAACACAGTACGTTAGGGCACAATTTCTCGAATTTCTAAATACATAATATTGCCTTTATTTTAAAAATTTTATTTTCGAATAATAGTGAGTGCGATATTTAAACGATGTCTATTTATTTAGTTTGAAATAAAATAAAGCAATCTAAGTTGGATAAATATGTTGGGATTTAATTTGCGATACAATGACGTGAAATGAAAATTTAATAATGGATATGGAATAATTATACATGAATAACATCACACAAATGTGCAACAATGATATGAAAATACAAGTGAACAAATTATGGCACACACAATGACAATAGTCACTAGACATACAATGTCTAAATACTAACATCAAGAATCAAGGAACAACGAAATAAATAACACGTGTAACGATCTAAAAAAAAGCCAATCAAAATGAATAAAAAAAACTATTGAAAATGATCAAAAAAAGTTTAAAACGAATAATGTAAAGAGAAACAAATTTAAAAATCAATAATATACAAAATAATTTAACAATAGAAGATATAAAAAAAATTTAAATAGATAATATATATATATATATATATATAAGTGTAGAATAAATAATGTGAAAAAAATTGATATAAATAAAAAATGAAACATTTGAAAATAAATAAAGTAAGTTTAAAATAAGATATATAAAATTATTAAAAAATAATTAATCTAAGTCAATTTAAAATAATATATATAAGTTTAAAATAATATATGTAAAATAGAAATTTAAATTAAATAATATAAGCAATGTTAAGATAAATAATAACAAAACAGTTTTAAAATAAATAATATAAAAATGTTAACATGTAAAACACTTTAAACTAAATAACATATATAAGTTTGAAATAGATATTACATATAGAACAGTTCAAAATAATTCATATATATCAAATCTTAAAATAAATAAATAAATAGCAAATCTGCAGCAACGAATTAAAATTAACCAAACTTAGGACTAAATCAGAATAAAAACAAAATTGAAAGTAAAAAGCATAATAAAATCAACTAATTAAACAAATAAAATAAAGCAAAGGATTAAAATCAAACACGCAAAAACAGACGGAGATTAAAACGAAATTAACCCCATCTCTGGGACACGTGTTCGTTCTTAAAACGCTAGTGAGTCAAGGACTCGATTGAAATGCGCGACAACATTCAAGACCAAATTTGTAAAATAAAAAGAAGTATGCAATAGGACTAAATTAGAATAAACTAAAAATGCGGATGGGCCAAAGGCAAAAATTGCCCATTTAATGGAAACGCGCGGATCCCCCCTGGAGCGGGTCGGGTCGCACGCGGATATGGTCGGGCCACGATGAAACGACGCCGTTTTGGCATTTAAACTTTGGCTCAAAACAACGTCGTTTTATACTCCTTATTTAAGCCCCAAATTTTTTTTCCATTTTAACCCACTTCTAAAAAGAACAAAAGAAACCTCTAAAACTCTCTCAAGCTCTCTCCCTACTCTCCACCTCCGGCCATGACTCCAGCGCCGGACCACTACGCAGCCATCGGCCACCGGCGGCTGCGCTGCCGTCCGCGGTGTCCGGAAATCACCAAAAATGGCCGCCGGCTATATTCAGCCTCTCTAAACTCCGATCTGGGCCTAATAAAACAAAAAGAACCCTCTAGAAGAATAAAAGCACGAACAGGTTCCTCGGTTTTCCTCTCCGTTTGCAAGAAAGGTGAGTTTTTCCTTTCTCCTTTTTTATTTCCAAGTAAAAACACGAAGGTAAAAATGCAAGAAAAAAATGAAAACTTTAAAGAAAATCACCTTAGAAACACTATTTGCTTTTTTGATTTTTTTGTATTCGAAATATATTCTGTTTTTTTTATTGAAAATCCTCTCTCATTACATTCATCTGATCTGTTCTCGGCTTTATAGCCGAAATGAAAAAATAATCTTTGCATTCTTGCTACTGTTGTTTTCATTTCTATTGTCCTTGTTTTTGTTTGTTTGCAGGCGTTGATGAAGGAAATTTCGGCTTTTTGCCATTCTGACGTAACGGTGGCAGAGAAGCAGGCTTTGGGGCATGGGGTCTCGCTGACAAAACACGTGGGTGGAGGCATGGAGGCAAAGGAGGCTAGGGTTTTTGATTTTACTAAAACTTAGTTTAGGTTGTGGGCCATTTGGGCTTTAGGTCTTTTTTTTATTTTGTATTTTGGGCTGTTAATGGGTCTTATAAAAAAACATTGGACTGTTATTATTTTTTGGTTTTAATTTTGGTTTTGGGCCTCGGGCAAAAATGAGCTTGTACAAATAATTATTAATCTCAGAAAAGAAATATTATTATTATTGACAAGAAGGCAGTATTGAGATAGGATATTTTTAAAATTAGACTTAAGCATGTCAATAACCATTTAGATCTCATAGTTATGTATCCTTTTTGTTTAACTAGCTAAAAATTATAAATTTGTGGTTCAATTATTTAATTTTTTTCACAAAATAATTTACGTGATGGTCATAAATTTGGTTATTAATATTTACACATTATTTTAATTTAATTTATTTTTTACATAAAATAATTCAATTTACTATGTATAAAATAAAAATAAAAAACAAGTGATTGTGTTATTTGTAGCAAATAACTTGTGTATACCCAAATTTACCCGGGCCCGTACAAAACAAACCCAAAACCCCTAAACAAACCCCAAATCCATACACATTACAAAACCCAATTAACCCAGGCATACAACCCTAGCCCGAATTCCCACTTGTGCTGCCCTAGCCGCAACCACTCTTCTGACATCTTCTGCTACCACCGGCCACGGTCATGTCCACCACTTGCCACCGCCACTTGCACCTGCACGGAAATGACAGAAATGAATATAAAAATCTTTGTAAACGGTTATATAAACCGAATGGAAAAACGTTGTAAGGGATCAGATTTCTTCCCAAAAAAATTGATACAAGCATTAAATCTCAAAAATAGTAGCAATATTAGCAATAGACAACTAAGGGATACCCCCCAATCGGAAGCAATATCAGAAAACAGAATCGAAAGAGGTGATTTCTTTTTTTTAAGATCTGTTTTTTTATATATATTAATAATAATAATAATAATAATAATAATAACACATAAAAACAGAAACAAAAAAAATAAAAAAAAAAGAGAAATTTTTACCTTTTCCGCGGGTGCCGACAACGGACGGCGACCGGTCCGGTGACCGGACCCTTCCCCCGGAGCCTCCTTTCTCCCTTTTCCCTCTCCTTTCTCTCCCCTTCTCTCTTTTTTTTTTCTTTTCCCCACACCAAATGATTTTTTTTTACCAAAATAGGCATTATATAGCCCTTCAAAACGACACCGTTTTGGGGGCTGCATTTTAACCCCAAAACGACGTCGTTTTGGGGGTCCAACCCGAAATTCGACCCGACCCACTCAGGATCCGCGTGTTTTTGAGCGGAAGGGCTAATTGCGTCCCATGCCCTTCCGCTTTTCAGTGATTCTGCAATCAAACTCTCTTTTAATTATAATTTGACCCCACATATTTGTTTCGAAGTTCAACGTGGTCCCGAGCAATGCGCAGCGTTTTAGAAATATGGGAATATTTCCCTTTTGGCCCTTCGATATTTTACGCGCATTTAAATAGGTCCCCCTTTTTGCGTTTATATTATAAATCCGCCCCAAAACTTCTCTTTTTATTTTAATTCCGTCCTATCCATATTATTTTCTTCTAATTTTAAATACTGTATATTATATATTTTATATACTATTTTTCTTAAAAAAATTATATATATTATGTATATGGTGGTATATTTTAATCGAATATGTCCATATTTTTGTGCTGTTTTGTATGTATTTATATTACCATTATTACTAATATATTTATTGTATGTATTTTATGTATATTGGGATCCTTTTTACGTATTTACATGTATATATATGTTCTAATATTTTAGTCATATATCATTTTAATTATCATATAAGTATATTTTCCAAATATTTTGTTTATATTTCGTATATAGTATGTTTATATATTTTAATGTTTTATTATACATATATTTGTTATATTATTGTTTACAATATTATATATATGTTACGTATAATATATATATGTATGTGTTTTAATATTTTAGTATATATATATTTGTAATATTATTATTTAGGATATTATACACATTTGTAATATTAGTATATATATACATTTTTGCATGTTATATATATTTTCGATATTATATTATTTATATATTTCACATATACATGCTATCTTAGGTATATGATGCTAAAATATTATCATCACTAATATACCATATTATGGTCACTATATTTCATTACTTGCATGTTATATATATATGTATATATATATTTACATATTTGTTATTAATAATTGTTTTTACATCATTATTATTCTAAAATATATGCATTGTATTTCGATATTATGGTGTGTATATATATATATACCTTAACATTACGTCGTGTATATTTAATGTTTTTATCTCACGTATATATTTTGTTCATGTTACATTATACCTGTTTTTACATTATATTTCACCATTTAGACACTTTTTAAGCACATGCCTTTTTATACTTTTTACCACGAGTATCATCACTACTATCATTTTCAATATACTAACTTTACGTTTTAATATTTTATTAACCTCATCATTTAAAAAAAATACATATACATCACATAATCAAATTGTTTCAAAAGACGAGGCAATATTTTTGCGTTTAGAGATCCGGGAAATAGTGCCCTAACGTGCTGGGTTGCGATTTCTCGTTCATCTAAATGCCCAAAATACCCTCCTAAACAAATTTTGCAACTCGCGAGATAACTTTAGTTTCGAGGAATTTAAGAACTTCGTGTCCAATCGTGCTGGATGTGATGTTCGTATTCTTCCGAAGCGGAGGAATCTCGATTTTTCAACCCAAATCATCCCAATTTTATTCAAAGTGTTCCAAAAACGAGGCAATATTTTTTGTGTTTAGAGGTACGGGAAATAGTGCCCTAACGTGCTGGGTTGCGATTTCTCGTTCATCTAAATACCTAAAATGCCCTTCTAAGCAAATTTCACGACTCGCGAGATAACTTTAGTTTCGAAGAATTTAAGAACCTCGTGTCCAATCGTGCTGGATGTGATGTTCGTATTCTACCAAAACAAAGGAACCTCGATTTTTCAAACTCAAGTTATCCCTATTTCAAAAAAGAATCCTATTTCTAAATCTTTCAAAATTTCGACTTAAGACAGAAAATTGCTCAATCCGGTACCAATTTTGGGCGTTGCGGGGGTGCTAATCCTTCCCCGTGCGTAACCGACTCCCGAACCTTATTCTCGATTTTTCGTAGACCAAAGAGTTTTATAAGGTGATCCAATCACACCCAAAAAGGTTGGTGGCGACTCCCCATTTTCATTTTTAAGTCGACATCCGTTTTTTCAAAAAAAAATGGTTTCGACAAAACTTTTTACTAAATTTGTATAAGTGCATTGGAATAGATAGTAAAGTATGTTCTTGACTTTCAATCAACACATTCTTCTTTGCTATTCTTGAACATCAACTTACTTTGAGTATAAGCTCTAATTCACCATATACTTATAATACAAATATTATAACTAAACTTGTATACTTGCAGTACACCATGTGTTATTTTTGTTCATATTTTGCTTAAATTCAATGCACGCCCGTTGGTGGTCATGCTATTAACACACCACATACCTTCACCCTCACAAGACAATATATTCTCTTTCTCTTCCTTCTATCATTAGATGTGCCACCTTTATCACAAGCTAAGCAAGAATAATTAGGGATATAAGCATTTTTCCTACTCAATGATCTCCTCACACTAAACCCTTTCAACTTTGCATGTAATCAATAAAAGCCAAAAAATTCATCAAGGCTTCTTAATTCATTCATTTGCTTGGACCAACTGCTAATTCCCTATCATGATCAATCTCTATTTGATTCTCACCAACCCTGGAACCTCCTATATTGGTATTATAAGACCCTTAAACATCAACATCTTAATCCTTAAGTTTTTCACATTGAATTGAATTTGCACCATTTGTGTTTAAATCAGAGCTCTCATTAGATGATTCGTCATTTCTTCCTTCTCTATTCAATAAACTATCATTATAAGGGAACCAAAACAAATCATTCAAGATTTCCGTGGCATCACTGTTTTGGTTATGGCATTGACTTTTTTATTCTTCAATCCATGAATTAATTTCTCCTATATTGACTATATGAGAATTTTGTGTCTCATTTCGAATTTTCATTTTTTCAGCAAAACTTTCTTTTTATAACTCTTGAATCTTGATAATTTTGAATGAAAAACTAGAATTGATATGAATAGAACAGGAGAAAAGGTGGAGATGAAGTAATGTGACTTTTTCTATGCCAGCTGATTGTCAAAACTGATAATGGTAGAAATAAGATAGAACTAATAGGAGGAAAAACTAATGTATCAAAGCAGTAAGAGTACAAATGTCATTTTGTACATTTAACAGTCTTGTTTTTCTTGTGTCCAATAAAAATGGGAATTTACAAGGCAAATAATTGCATTATAAGTAAGACGTTCAAGATTCTTTGAAGTGTGTGTTTGAAAGATAGGAGATGATCTTGTGTCCCAAATGAAAAGTCGCTATAGTGCTTCATTTTTCAAATTTCAAGGTCCATTAATCAGTTAGTGGATGATGGGTTATATAGTATGGGTAGGTTGTGAGATTCCAAGGATCTCATTGAAGTGATTCGGAATCTGGTCTCCCTTCATCACCACAAGATGCTCGATAGCGCATTACTCCTAACACCATCAATACTTGCCAACTTCATTAGCCACTCATAATGTTTGATAAAATATCAACCGTGGGATGTGCAGCTATGTTGGATGCCGCCGCCGTCGTCGTCGTCTTCTTTTTCTTTTACTTGTTTCAAAATCAAGCATAACACATGACAGTTCCTTTTTTCCCCATATTTGATATTGCAAAAAGATTTCCAAATAACTTTTGCTTCATTTCCTTGAATATGGAAATTTCAGAGTCTAATAAATTGATTTACAAATGAATCGAGAAAACCAAATCTTAATTTATTTATTGTGTTCATTCATTTGAAATCCATTGGAAAACTTACACCTTTTAAATGCTATATGTTAAATATAATTGCATAAACCAAAACTTGAATCAGTTTGTTCCCTTTGTAAAAGTCATATATTTATGAGGCAAATCGAAAGACTCGCTGCCTCATTTTCCGTTCTCTTCTCTCTTTCCCTCTTAGTCTGAACTACGTTAATTAAAGACCCCCCCTTCTATCTATGTATATAAATTAAGAAATGGAGAGATGAGACAGAGAGGTATATACCTCAAAATATTCCATCGTCTTCTGCATGCATGGAATTGGCACACCCCTTTATGTAACCATTTACTGACTTCAATGTTAGTTGTCTGATGATGAACAAAATCTGTCAGTTGCCTCATCATTTTCGCGCAATCTTTTTATCTTTATTTCCTTGATTTTTTTTACCAATTCCCACACTTCACTGAGCATACAACAAATTTACTTAACACAATTACTAAGTGTAATTATTGTACATAAGGCAATATTGCATGTTATATCTTTTAATTGAATTGGTATTAGAAGTTATCTGCACCTTAATTTAATGTTATTTTTTATAAAATATTACTATGATAAGATTTGAACATAGAATATTATATTCTCTAAAAATATTTTTGTTACCTTATAATCTAATATATTTTTAAAGGGTTGACATAAAAAATTATAAAATACTATAGGTATATACAAATTACCGGGTCTAATATATGTTTCCATGTTGTTTCGAGGCCTAGATTAAAAAAATACTAGCGTTATGCAGAATCTTTACATCTCAATATCAAGAGACAACAATTTATCGCAAGCACCTTCATACTATATATACAGAGTTCTATATGTAATTTATCCATGAAAATTATTTGTTATCTGTCTAAGAAAAACCAGCTAAAACAAGCAGAGACATACACAAAATAGAGCATTATTGCTTCAAAAAATATAGAACCTTTATTCTACGACCATGGAGTCTAATCCTAGCACCATGCAGGAGCAGTCTCCATGCTGCCTAGAAATAACGATGGAGGTTCACAGTGTTGTTCCACCACCCCATAAGAGCACCATTCAGAAGCTCAAAACCAGGCTCAAAGAAACTTTGTTCCCTGATGATCCTTTCCGCCAATTCAAAGGACAACCAACGAAGAAGAAATGGGTTCTTGCAGCTCAATACATCTTCCCTATTCTTCACTGGGGTCCAAATTATAATCTCAAACTCTTCAAATCAGATATAGTTTCAGGAGTTACCATAGCTAGCTTAGCCATCCCCCAGGGTATAAGTTACGCTAAGCTTGCTAGTCTACCACCAATTGTTGGCCTCTGTGAGTAAACTCTGGTTTTCTATTGAAGCCTGTTTGAGACATCAAAGATTATTGTTTGATTGGAATTTCATTTGGTCTTAGATTCTAGCTTTGTTCCCCCTCTTGTATATGCTGTACTCGGAAGCTCAAGGGACATTGCAGTTGGACCTGTTTCAATTGCTTCACTTATACTTGGATCCATGCTTACACAACAAGTATCCCCTACCGGTGATCCTGTCTTGTTTCTCCAACTAGCGTTTACTGCAACATTTTTTGCTGGTTTTTTCCAAGCTTCTTTGGGATTTTTAAGGTGAAGCTGGCTTTTCATTTTAAGCATTCATACATTATATGTTTGTTTTTCCTTTAAATAACATTTCTGCTGATATCTGGTGTTAAAATTTGAGCAGGCTTGGATTTATCATTGATTTTCTTTCAAAGGCAACACTAATAGGCTTCATGGCTGGTGCTGCTATCATTGTTTCATTACAGCAGCTGAAAAGCCTTCTTGGAATCACTCATTTTACTAAAAAAATGGGTTTCATCCCTGTTATGACCTCTGTTTTCCACAACTCACAGGAGGTAATGTATTTCAAGATTCATCACTGCTGCTTCCCATAAGTTTGCTTCACTACTTTTTTTTATTTTTAGTACAAATAAGATTGCAATATATTTGTTAACTTTACAAATTTCATTGCTTGGATGCAGTGGTCATGGCAAACAATATTGATGGGCTTTAGCTTCCTAGTGTTTCTGCTAGTAGCAAGACATGTGGTAGGTCTTATTACTTCTCCCTATGTTTTTCAGTCTATCCTTATACTTTCAAATACGAATGTAAAGTATTAAATGAGTAGAATCATATGAAATAATCCTTGTGGCCAGTGAGTAGTTTCTGGCCGACAGTTTTGGAAAAGAGATTGAGTATCAAAATTGGGGTGTGTGCCATGCAGAGCATGAGAAGGCCAAAGCTGTTTTGGGTCTCAGCAGCTGCTCCACTCGTTTGTGTTATCCTCTCTACTTTTCTTGTTTTTGCATTCAAAGCTCAGCACCACGGCATCAGTGTAGTAAGTTTACTGCCTCTCTCACCTTCTTTCAAGTTGCAATATCAGAATAATAGTTATGTAAAAAGGTTACATTAATTTTGGGTTCACTAAATATCATTCATTGAGTTAGTGAATTACTGAATGTTTTAATATGTTTTTTCTATGGTGAATTAAATTAAATATTATTTATTAAGTTGGTGTCAATCATGAATTATGTCTCAACTCAATTGAAAAATTACGAAAAATATATTCTTTATATAAACTAACAATATATATAATAGATTTGAACCTAAATACTATAATCTTTAATATCTCGGCTTTATCATTTCAACTAGAACTCTTTTTTTCTTTATATATATTTCTTATATAATGTTTTTTTCACGTACACAAAAAATTAAATTTGATGTATCAAGGGGGACTTACGGATTCCACTAAGTGCTACATATTGTTGGTGTTTGAAGGCAAGTATTACCTATGGAGGTAATCTTTGTTCTTGACAGCAAGTTTTTGTTGGTATGACTATTGGTGACGAGGAGAAGTATTACCTATGTAGGTAATTGGTTTGTGTCTGAGAAGGCGTATTACCTATGCTGGTAATCTGTTCTTTAACTGGTGAACGGAAAAGAGTATTACCTATGCTGGTAATGTATGCTTTAACAGCAGGCCAAAACAGAAAATGAACAAGAAAAATGAAGAAGAAGAAAAGCAGAGGAAAAGTTGGAAGATATTGATGATGAATAATAGATTTCATTCATATGAAAATATTGGCATTTTGCCATTACAAATATCAAAAAATAAAAGGTGAAATGAAAGTCAAAATAACTATCAAATCACTTACCTATCCCTACTTAGACTTAGAAAAAAAAAGACATAGCTTGTACACTTAATTAAAGCTAGTTGACAGCTACATCAATCAAAGGATTACATCAAAATGTTACCAAGCAAGTTGGAATAAAACTAAATAACAAAACATTAGTTCAAATTAAACAACAACAAGAAGCTACAGTTGCTGCATACTTGATAAACATTTGCATGGCCAACTTTCTGCTACCCGTGCTTCATACTAGCTGCATGGAGATCAGCTTCAACACTCCTCCTTGAGCTCCATGCTGCAAACTCCCATGAGCTTTCTCAACTTGATGAATCTTGATGTAGCAAGACCCTTTGTCAAAATGTCAGCTATTTGAACCTCCGAATTGCAATGAACCAGCTTTATTTCACAAGCTTGCTCCATCTCCCTTATCACATGCAACTTTATATCAAAGTGCTTAGTTCTCCCGTGGAAGACAGGGTTCTTTGCAATTGCAACAGCAGATTTGTTGTCACAAAGTATCTCTGTTGCTTCATTCTGGTTTAAATTCAGATCAGCTAAAATTTTTCTTAGCCAAATGGCTTGATTCACTGCACCAGCAGCTGCAACATACTCAGCTTCAGCAGTCGATTGAGCCACCAAAGACTGTTTTTTCGAGCTCCAACAGACCATTGCTGACCCCAATGTGAAGGCATATCCTGATGTGCTTTTCATATCATCTTTAGAACCTGCCCAATCACTGTCTGTGTAGCCTTTCAATTTCAGTTCTTCAGCTTTGCTAAATAAAAGACCAAAGCTTAGAGTACCTTTAATGTATCTTAGTACTCGTTTTGCAGCCTGAAAATGCTGTTCATTACTGCAGTGCATAAATCTAGAGAGTAAACATACTGCAAACATGATGTCTGGTCTTGTTGCAGTCAAGTATAAGAGACAACCTATCAAGCTTCTATAGGTAGTCTCACAAACTCTTTCATGACCCTCTTGGCTCGATAATTTCAACCCAGCTACAATAGGTGTAGGAGTTGGCTTGCAATTCAGCATTGAAAACTTTGTCAACACCTTCAATGCGAATGTTTTCTGGTTCAAGAAGATTCCTCCTTGTTTTTGGCTTACTTCCATTCCTAGGAAGTATGTCATCAGCCCAAGGTCAGTCATTTCAAACATTTGCTTCATTTTTGTCTTGAATTCTGCTAAACCAACTTCATCTTCTCCTGTGACCAATAAGTCATCAACATACAATGACACCACAAGCTGAGTTTTAGTTTCTTCTTTCTTAATATAGAGAGTAGGCTCGCTAGCACTTCTTCCAAATCCCAAACTGATTAGATAGCTATCAATTCGAGCATACCAGGCTCTAGGAGCCTATTTTAGGCCATACAAAGCCTTTCTAAGTCTGTACACTTTGTCCTCTTTGCCAGCAACTTCAAAGCCCTGTGGTTGCTCAACATAGATCTCCTCCTCAAGGATACCATTTAGAAAAGCTGATTTTACATCAAGTTGATGTATCTTCCAGTTCATTTGAGCTGCAAATGCAACAATCAGCCTGATCGTATCAAGTCTGGCAACAGGAGCATATGTTTCAAAGTAATCCAGTCCATATTTTTGACTGAATCCTTTTACAACCAGCCTAGCCTTAAGTTTGTTCAGACTTCCATCAGCATTCTGCTTTGCCTTGTAGACCCATTTTACACCAATAATCTTCCTGTGAGCAGGTCTTTCAACCAGCTCCCAAGTCTGGTTCTTCTCGATCATGTCAATTTCATCAGCCATTGCCTGTTTCCAGCCCTCATCAGCTTCTGCCTCTTCATAACAGCTTGGCTCAACTTGTGCAACAGCTGCTCTCTCATAAATCTCAGTTAAAAATCTTGTACCCCTGACTGGTGTATCATCTACATCCATCTCGGGACCGATTTGGTTTGGTTCAACTTGATCTGCAATGAGCTCTTCAGAAATGGCCTCTGGTTCATTTTTGTCCCAGCTCTAACTTGACTTTTCATCAAATACAACGTCCCTACTCACTTGAACCTTTTTGGTCAAAGGATCTAAAATCCTATAACCCTTTTTTACTAGGCTGTAGCCTACCAAAACACCAGGTAAGGCTCTTTTGGATAGTTTGTCTCTTTTCACAGCTGGTACTTGTGTATAGCATAAGCATCCAAAGGTCCTCAAATGAGCCAATGATGGCTTGAAGGAAAACCAGGCTTCAAAAGGTGTTTTGTGAGAGAGTGCCTTGGTTGGAAGCCTATTCTGAAGATAAACAGCAGTGTTTACTGCTTCAGCCCATATGTCTTTGGGCATATTCTTCTGAAATAGTATGCATCTGGCCATATCTAGGAGACTTCTATTTTTCCTTTCACTCACCCCATTCTGTTGAGGTGTATACACATTTGTTAGCTGGTGTTTAATGCCAGCTTCTGCACAAATGGCTTGGAACTGAGCTGATGTGTACTCTGACCCATTGTCTGATCTTATGGACTTTAGCTTGCAACCTGATTCTGTTTCTGCTGCTGTTTTAAACTTCAGAAACACATGTGGTACTTCTGACTTTTGTTTCATGAAAAAAATCCAGCAATATCTACTAAAATCATCAATAAAGAGGATGAAATACCTACTTCCATTGAGTGATTCTGTTTTCATGGGGCCACACACATCTGTGTGTATTAGCTGCAGTTTTTCATTTGCTCTCCAGGCCTTGTTTGAAGGGAACGGCAACCTGGCTTGTTTCCCTAGTTGGCATACCTCACAAATGTCATCATTTTTAACGGAATTGGTGAAATTCTCAACCAGATCCTGGCTTATCATTTGAGTCATTGCCCTGAAGTTGGCATGACCAAGTCTTTGATGCCAGAGGTTGGACTCTTCAGTGGAAGCTGCATAGGCTGAATCAGACCCATTGCTCCAGTCAACAATGAATCTCTTATCAGTCATAGTGACTGTCATGAAGTGAGATCCACTTGGGTCACTAATGTTGCACTGCTTGCCCTTAAACATAACAGTATAGCCCTTACCAAGCAACTGAGCTACACTTAGTAGATTTCTTTCAATTTCAGGTACAAACAACACATTTGAGATGAGTTTGTTACCTGTTGAAGTGGTTATTACCACATCACCTTTGCCTTCAGCTTTGATGAAGTGACCATTTCCTATTTTGACTTGAGACCTGCAGCTTCTGTCCAATGTCTTGAAAATGGCTGCATTAGATGTCATATGATTCGTGCAACCACTGTCCAGGAGCCATCCACCAGTGATTTTCTCTTGAGCAATCGAACAGGAAGCTGCAAAAACCTGCTCTTCTTGATCACTGTCATCTTCAGCTACTCGAGCCTCAGCTTTTGGTTTACTAACTTGCTCCTGCCTTGGTTTGTTTTTACAAACTTTTTCTACATGACCTTTCTTTTTGCATTTTTGGCAAAAAGCATCTGGTCTAAACCAGCATTTGGCCTCAGAATGGCCAGGTCTCTTGCAGTGCCTACAAGGTTTGTCACCTTTTCTTGTAGCATTAGACTTGGGTCTGTTTTTTCAAGCCTTTTTACCTTTGTAGGTAAGTGAGCTTGTGGCAGACTTGGCATTGGCTTGGAATGCACCCTCCTGGTGCTCCTCTAGTCTACTGGCCCTTCTTTGTTCCTGAGCATATAGAGCATTAATAAGCTCAGTTAGGGAAATGCTCGTCAGATCCCTTGAATCCTCTAGGGAGGATATTTTAGCTTCATATCTCTCTGGTAAAGTAGAGAGAACCTTCTCAACTATCCTTGCTTCATTAAATTGCTCACCAAGGAGCCTTATGCTGTTTACAACAGCCATTATCCTGTCAGAGTATTGTTTGACAGTATCCTCCTCTTTCATTTTTAGGTTCTCGAACTCCCTTCTCAGATTTAGTAGCTGCTGCTGCCTCGTCCTTTCAGAACCTTGAAACTCCTCCTTCAATTTATCCCAGGCCTGCTTTGGTGTCTCACAGGCCATGATTCTTGTAAAGATCACATCTGAGACACTATTCTGAATACAGGACATGGCTTTGTGCCTTTTAGTCCTTTCATCAGCATGTTGTCGAATCTGTGCCACCGTGGGGTTGGCTCTGAGCGGGGCTGGCTCAGCATCGGTATTAACCACTCCCCAGAGGTCATATGCTTGTAGATAGGTTCTCATCTTCACTTGCCAGATGTGAAAGTTTTCACCATTGAAGGTTGGTGGAGCTGCAGGTGAGAAACTTGAAGAAGACATTTTGTTTTTGATTGACACACAACAGGTCCTCTAAGACAAAGGCTCTAGATACCAATTGTTGGTGTTTGAAGGCAAGTATTACCTATGGAGGTAATCTTTGTTCTTGACAGCAAGTTTTTGCTGGTATGACTATTGGTGACGAGGAGAAGTATTACCTATGTAGGTAATTGGTTTGTGTCTGAGAAGGCGTATTACCTATGCTGGTAATCTGTTCTTTAACTGGTGAACGGAAAAGAGTATTACCTATGCTGGTAATGTATGCTTTAACAGCAGGCCAAAACAGAAAATGAACAAGAAAAATGAAGAAGAAGAAAAGCAGAGGAAAAGTTGGAAGATATTGATGATGAATAATAGATTTCATTCATCTGAAAATATTGGCATTTTGCCATTACAAATATCAAAAAATAAAAGGTGAAATGAAAGTCAAAATAACTATCAAATCACTTACCTATCCCTACTTAGACTTAGAAAAAAAAAGACATAGCTTGTACACTTAATTAAAGCTAGTTGACAGCTACATCAATCAAAGGATTACATCAAAATGTTACCAAGCAAGTTGGAATAAAACTAAATAACAAAACATTAGTTCAAATTAAACAACAACAAGAAGCTACAGTTGCTGCATACTTGATAAACATTTGCATGGCCAACTTTCTGCTACCCGTGCTTCATACTAGCTGCATGGAGATCAGCTTCAACACATATTGCTTGGCTAACACTTTGAATATTTTTATAATTTAGATTGGAAAGTTACAAGAAGGATTAAATCCTCCTTCATGGAATATGCTGCAATTTCATGGAGGCCACCTTGGACTTTCAATGAAAACCGGCCTTGTTACTGGAATTATTTCCCTGACTGTAAGTTCTTTTATCCGAATCTTTTCCGTAATTAAGTTGAAAGCAAAAGAGTAATAAAAATCACTGGAGTATAAGTAACATAGGTGACATGCTTGCATCTACAGTTAAAATGAATAATAAAAATTTACTTGTAACTATATTTGGGTGAAGAAGAACACAAATCTATTTGGCCATCGCTTTAATTTAACCTAGTATCAAACAGGAAGGCATTGCAGTAGGAAGGACATTTGCTTCTCTTATGAACTACAAAGTGGATGGTAACAAAGAAATGATGGCTATTGGACTGATGAACATGGTTGGCTCCTCCACTTCCTGCTATGTCACAACAGGTCCCACCTACTCATATTTATAAATTGCTAACTCAAACATTTCATATATAATAATATTTTTATTTAAATCCTCTCAAATATTAGATGAGCTTTCAGGTTTGGGTGAAAGACCCAGTTGCACAGATTTGCTTTTTAAGCCGCCATTAACTTTGATATCATTCAGGTGCCTTCTCTCGATCAGCTGTTAATCACAATGCAGGAGCCAAAACTGCAGCGTCCAACATAGTAATGTCTATTACAGTCATGGTGACCCTCCTCTTCCTCATGCCCTTATTTCATTACACCCCAAAAGTGGTGCTGGGAGCCATCATTGTGTCTGCGGTCGTCGGCCTTATCGACATCCCAGCAGCCTACCATGTTTGGAAGATGGACAAATTCGATTTCATTGTGATGCTGTGTGCATTCTTTGGTGCTATTTTCATCTCTGTTCAACATGGTCTCGCCATTGCAGTAAGTTCGTTCTTTGCTCTCACCTTCAGATACTAAAATGGAATCACACACTTTGTTGTGATTTAAAGCAAAAAGTTACGGGTGTATGGATGGAAAATACAGGTGGCAGTGTCGATCTTCAAGATCCTGATGCAAATTACGAGGCCAAAGACGGTGTTGTTGGGGAAGATTCCAGGGACAGATATTTATCGTGATCTTTACCATTACAAGGAATCAGTGAAGATCCCTGGTTTCCTTATTCTAAGCATTGAAGCTCCAATCAACTTCGCCAATTCAACATATTTGAATGAAAGGTTGGTTTTCTCTAATTGTTACTCCAATCCAGGATCACAAATTTTAATTGAATGATAAACCGATTGGACTCGATTGAACAGGAGAGCTTCCTGTCTCACCTGTCTTGTGATTATTTAGTTGTTTATTCTGGGCTTCTGTTGTGAAGGGTTTTAAGATGGATTGAAGAATATGAAGCAGAGGATCCTAAGATGCACTCTAACTCAAGCCTTCGATTTGTGATTCTAGAGATGTCAAGTAAGTCTATCCGACTCTGAATCATAGTCAATAAAACTAAAAATTCTGAATATTATTTATTCATTTTGGATGCTTTTTCCATCCTTTTTTTTCTCAGCTGTGAGCACCATTGATACCAGTGGTGTATCATTTTTTAAAGAACTGAAGCAAACAATGGAAAAGAAAGGTGTCGAGGTGAGTCTAATACTGAGAATTAAATCTAACGATTCAATTTTATCACTAGAACATAATGCTGCATGCATGTGTTTTTAATTGAAAATGCTGATATTATTTTATTCAATATATAAAACAGCTTGTGTTGGTGAATCTTGTGGGAGAGGTGATGGAAAAATTGCAGAGATCAAATGAAGCAGGTGATTTCATGAAACCAGATTGCTTGTTCTTGACAGTAGGGGAGGCTGTTGCCACTCTTTCAGCAACAATAAAGGGCCAATCATCCAAATGATGTATGAAAACACAAAACTATCATTTCAGGCTTTTATTTCGACCCAATTCCTGATTTCCCAACTTCCCTTTTTGTTGACTCATCTATCTTTTCCGAAACCCAAAATTACGCCACTTGATTCATTCAGTTATTTTCTCCTCTGCCTCAATGTCTTGCATGATTGCAAGTAGGGTTGTCATTTCTAGAAGTGCTCATGGGCCGGGCCGGGCCAAATTCGGGCTGGGCTCAACTAAAAATTTAAGTCTATTTATCGAGTTCGGGCCGAGCGCAAAAAATGGGCCTAAAATTTTTTCAAGCCCGACCCATATAAAAATGCTTAAACCCTGGCCCAACCCGGCCCGCCCATATTAATTTTTTATATTATTTTATATAATTTTTAAATATATATAATACTAAAAAATACTAAAAAAATCAAAATACATAAAAAATACTTAAAAAATCAAAATAAATATTTCCCAACAAATTGAAAATTAATTTTAAAAAATATGTAGACTTAAATAACACTAAGATAGATGTAACTTAATAAGCAAATACCTCTAAAATAATAACAAAATTAACAAATGCCTTTAAAATAATAACAAAATTAACAATAAAATAAGTTTTATACAATATCGAAACAATAACAACAAAATAGTAGCAACATAATAGTAATATGGTAGCAAAATAAGGAGAAAACATCAAGAAAATAACATTCAAAAACAAAAAAAAAGCAGATTTTTTTTGTCTTTTAGTTAAATCGGGCCGGGCCGGGCTAGGCTCGAGCCAAAAATACCTTACCCGAGGCCCCGACCCATTTTTTAAACGGGCCTTATTTTTTTGCCCGAGCCCATTTTTCGGGCTTGTATTTTTGCCCAAACCCTCCCACATTTCGGGCCGGCCCGGGCCGCCCAACCCATGAGCGGGTCTAGTCCTTTCCGTTGATTAATTTTTTATATGGAAAATCAAATTAATTACTTAAACTGAAGAATAAAGTTGAATAAATCGATTCAAAAATTTTTAGTACGATTCAGTTTTTTATATTATTTTTTATTGAAAAAAATTTAATTAAGGTATTTATAATTTTAAATATATTATATTGTATCACTTATAAATTTATGTTTATTTCAAATTCATTATAAAATGTTAAAAATTAAATTAAACAATTTTTAATGAATTCAAAAAAATATTTATATATATTAATTGATAAAAATTAAAATGAATATCACAAAAAACTAAATTATCAATCTGGATTTTAAATATTAATGAGTACTGGGTTTAATGGGTTTGTGCTTTAAAAGTATTAAGTTTTAATAAGTATTTGGGTTTGAAATTTAAATTTGGGTTTGAGTATGTAAATGGGGTTTTTTAAGGTATATAATATAAAATTAAAAAAATATTGAAATGGCATGTTTCAAAAATTATGTACTAAAATGGTACATTTAAAAAGGTGGAGGGTGGTGAATAGGCGGTACCGCCCTAGAATTCTGACACTTCTCAGTTAAAAAATATATATATTTTAGTAGTGGTGCCAAAGTAATAGGCGGCACCACTTTTCAGTAAAAAAAAAAAATACTATTTTAGTAGTGGTGTCAAACACCACTTTTCAGTAAAAAATAATATTTTAGTAGTGGTTCTAAAGTGATAGGCGACATCACTTTAGGTATGGTGCCTACTTGATAGCCCGTGAGTTGTGTTTGAGGACCTTATTTTTTGTCAGAAAAGTTGAAGAAAAGAAGAGAAGAAGAAGAAGAAGAAGGAGAGGGCGGGAAGGGAAAAAGACAAAAAAAAAAAAAAGAGAAGCAGAATAGAGAGAGGGAAGGAAAAAGAGAAGGAAAAAAATAAATAGAAAAGTGGTGCCGCCTATCACTTTGGTACCACTACTAAGATTTTTTTTTTACTGAAAAGTGGTGCTGTCTATCACTTTGGCACCACTACTAAAATATTATTATTATTATTTTAACTGAGAAGTGTTAGAATCCTAGGGTGGTGCATAGGGCACCACCCTCCATCTCTTTGAATGTACCATTTTGGTACATAATTTTTGAAACATGTCATTTTAGTATTTTTTTAATTTTATATTATATACGTAAAAAACCCGTAAATGGGTTATGGGCTTATGGATTATGGCTTTAATCGGTTTATTCGATTTAAAATGTCAAAATAAAACATCGACCAAATAAACCAATTAAACCGAACATGAAAACCGAATAAACTGAAAAAATTTGATTTTTTCGATTTAGTTCACTTCGATTTTTTCGGTTCAATATTTTTTGCACACCCCTAATTACAACAATGAAAATGAGTTTTACTTCTCGACTTATAGGAGGCTTGTTCATAGTATCTTATAGACACGAAAATTGAGGAATAAAGAAGAAATGGTAAACATGCAATTAAACTATATCTCATCCTTTAATGTAGGGGTGAGCGTTCGATCGAATCGAATCAAATCGAATGAAAAAATTTCAAGTTAATCTAGTTGACGAATCATATTTTATCATCCTAATTTGATTTGAAATTTTCTCGAATCGAGTTGAATGAAATGGAACTCGAATTGAAACGAATCGAATATATTTGTTTGAGTTAAATTTTAAAAAATAATTTTGGATCCTTGTAACCACTGTCACCCACCGTAATAAAATTTGTACACCATAATCAAATTTTTTATTAACTTTCATCACCTCATAATTTATTTAT
Source organism: Gossypium stocksii (assembly GCA_020496765.1). Taxonomy (NCBI): domain Eukaryota; kingdom Viridiplantae; phylum Streptophyta; class Magnoliopsida; order Malvales; family Malvaceae; genus Gossypium; species Gossypium stocksii. The sequence goes on along the minus strand of CM035627.1, from coordinate 96,069,573 downwards.
TAATATTTTATATACGGATTAGTTTTTTTGCTTGCTTAGTTGTTTCAATTATCTTCAGATTCTTGTCACTATATATTTTGGAATTAAAAAATATATTAAATGTAAAAATGTGATTTTTTTTAATAAAAGTTATTTTAAAGATAAAATATGAAATTGATACCAATATAAAATTTTAACACGAATATTTTATGGCATCATTAACAATTCATTTTTAATATAAATATTCAATAGGACTAAATAATTCAATAATATAAATAATATAAAATGTGAAATTTAATTTAATAATATAAATGGTATATATAAATAAAATTATTATTATTTATGTTTAGGGTTTTTTTTGGATAATTTTAATTTTTTATTTGGAAGTAAATGGTGAGAAGTAAAAGTTTAGGGGAAAAATAAAAAGTTTTGAGGAGTAAAAGTTAGAGGAAAAGTAAATAGGGGAAGTAAAATTTTAGAGGGAAAATATTAAAAAAAATTGGGGGGATGGGTTTGGGGTAGATGAGGGGTGGGATGGGAAAAAAGTAAAAGTTTTAAGGGGAAAGTGGGAGGGAGTAAAAATTTTTGGGGAAAATAAAAAGTTTTGAGGGTTTTGGGGAGTAAAATTTTGAGAAAAAGTAAATAGGAGAGTAAAATTTTGGTGGGAAATGGATTTTGGGTAGATGGAGAGTTAGGATGGGAGGAGAGTAAAAGTTTTGGGAGGAAAGTGGGAAGGAGTAAAAGTTTTGAGAGAAAAGTAAAAAGGTTTGGGTGTTTGAGGTAAAAATGTAAAATATTATATTTTGATATTTGATTTATTCGAATTATTTGAGTTATTCGAATTCGAAAACTTAACTCGATTCGAACTCAAAATTCAAAAAAAATTCGAGTTGACTCAAATAATTGGATTCGTTTAACTCAAAATTCGAATTTTTTTCAATTTTTTCAAGTAAAATCGAGTTTTACTCATCCCTACTTTAATATGCACACTACAACAAACTTGAGTACTAGTTGTACCTAAAATATTGTCATTTAAAATTATATTTATGTCACTATTTATATTTGGTGATGTAAATTTTTTTGTAATAATGATGACTTATTATATTCTTCATTTATTGTAAAAAAAAAAATGTAGTGATGGTAATGTACAATGTCACCTTATAATTAGTATTAGGTGACAATTAATTGTATCACCAAATTATATAAAATTTCACCATAAATCATTTGTGTCATTGTCGATAATAAATTAACATCAAACGTATTTGCTACAAAAGCAACATCACCATAGTGTTAATAACGGATTTATATTGTCACCTAATATAATAAAATAATAATGTTAATGATGATAATGTAAAGCACCAACTTTTAGTAAGTATTTGGTGGTAGATAGTTTCATCACCAAATTATATGCGAATTCATCATTTATTATTTGGATCGCCATTAAGAATAAAATAATATTTAACATATAGGACACGAAAGAGATGTCACATTGTTTGTGACATACTATATTATTATCTAATATGATTAAATAATAGTATGAATAACTATAATACATAACGTCACATTATAATCAGTAGTTGGTCACAACTAGTTCCATCACTAAATTATATACAAAATCACCATTGATTATAGGAATATCCGCCAATTATGAAATAGCATTTAACTTATAGTGACAAAACAAACATGTCACATGGTGAATGATGTAATATATCGTCATCTAATATGCTAAAATAGATAAAGGTATCATAATAATTCCTATACTATACCCCTAATTGCAATTTGATTTCATTTAAAAATAAAATAATTTTAATATAGTAATTTAAGGTTTTAGTGACGCTCCTTCTATCAATTTTTTTAAAGAAATTCATAAAAGAATCAATAAAAAACAGCGTATAAAAGGAACATAGGTGGATTCCCAACTGAGTCTTCCAAGCACTTTTCTTTTCTTATAAACCTTGCAATAAAATAGCGATGAAGCTAGGAATTTTTGGTAAGAAGTTAAGATAAAAGTATAAATTGTTAGGAGGTTAAACTTAAAAATTTTATGCTAAATGAGTTGATAAATGCTAAAAATAACATATTTTAATCTCATTCTTAACGCGATTTTAGGTGATTAATCGATGTTAATTGTGAATTTTATACTTTTAATCCTTTAAACCTAGGTTTTAATGCTTAATAGAGTACCTGGGAACAAAAGGAGCAAAAAAGAGCGAAAACTAGAGCATCGAAACAAGCTAAAGGAGCCACATGGGCTGAATTATTCCACACAACTGTGTGACCTACACGGGCGTGTGGTAGGCCATATCGATTTCACGGGATTGCATACCAAGCAGTGGAACATCACAATTTTTAGGTTTTTCAAGCATTCTAAGACGCGCATATATGACAAAAACAAGAAGATATGAGTGAGCCGTCAGAGAATATTTAAGAAAATAACTCGAAAAACACCATTGAAGTCGAATTTGAAGTAGATTTCCGTTAGGATTGAAGATTCCCAATTGATTTCTTAGGAAGTTATCATGAGTTTTTTTTTTCCAGTTATAATGTATCTTGAATGTTTCTATTTTTAAACATGAACTAATTTTCTAAATACCTAGGGAGTTGAACCTTACGATGGATTCTGTCGTTTGATTTTTATTTTACCCAATAAATACCTAGTTTCTTGTTCTCAATTATGTGTGTTTAATTCTTGGTTTGATATTTCTAGAGTATTGACCTATGTTCCATGTGCTTAATTCAGTGGTTGAATAGACCCAGTTTAAGACTAAATCTTGCGTAATTGAGTGGAGTTGCATGCAATCCTAGAAATAGGATGACATAAATCTACAAGATTAGAGTCAAATCTAATAGGGGAATCCATAGCACGAGTTAATGCGATAACAGGGGTTTTAATTAGAAAGAAATTTCAATTAATTAAATCTAGAGTTAGTGGCTCTTATGCTTGAAAGAGATATTAACATAATTTAGGGATTTTTACGGATCAAGGTGCTAAGTAAAGAAATTGCATAATTTAGATTGATAGTGATGATGAAATCTAGGCAGATTCTTTCTTGGGTATTGTTTCGCTTCTTGGTTGTTAATCGATTATTCTCGTGTTTTGTTCTTTGCCGTGTTCATTAGTTAATCTTAATTTTTAATTGATCACTCAGATTATTTGGTTAAATAATAGAATGACGATACTTACTAGTACTTATAGTCCTCGTGGAAACGATATATTTGCTCACTATAGCTATACTATTAATTGATAGGTGCATTTGTCTTAGTCAAATTTTTAGTTAGTTTTGTGACACAACAAGAGTTAAATTGAATTGCTAATTTTTAAGAGTCTAAAATTGCAATATAATCATTTTATTCGAGAAGGGGGCAATACCGTTCCTACTCTCATTGGATTCACCCTACATAACTTAGATAATGGTTTATAGATATGAAAAATTTTTACTCCTTTCATCGTAATAAATTTGTTACAGTTTAACTTTTAGTAGTAAAAAATTTTCAACTTTCACTTCTATTTCTTAAAATTTATTATGAATAATTAAAAAAAATATTATAAAAAGCTTTCAATGAAGTAAAATGTATATATTTTTAAAATTGTATATGTCTGTTAAGAATGGCTTCAATTTCTCTACATAGAGACTTCAACAATAGAAAATAGGACATGGTATAAGTCAATATAGCCTACAAAATGGATTTAATAAGCACCTCCCTACCACCTTGAGACAAAACACGCGAAGTCGAACCCGAGACTGTACCTCGATCCTATCTTTCAGATCTTAAAAAGCTGCATGTTTATTATGTCCAACAAGGGCAGGCAACCCTAAATATTTCTCAATATTCATAGTACACTAAACCCCTAAAATGTCCACAATTAAATTACAACAATTGCCTAGGACATTAACACTAAAAAAACCTTTGACTAGTCAAAATTAAATCGTTGGCCAGAGTGAAACTCATAGGATTAGATAATGTTCTTTATGGTTATAGCACTCATAGCCAATGCTTCACCAAAAATCATACTATTATTGACAAAAAAAAAAGTGTGTCAAACCAAGACCTCTTCTACAAATTTGAGTCTCTTTGAAAACACCATTATTAAAGGCAAGATTTAAAATAGAGGAAAAACCTTCACAACAAATTAGAAAAAGATACGAGCTGAGTGGATCACCTTATCTAAACCTTCTTTAGGGTTTAAACACCTCTCCCATTATACCATTCATTGAAATTGAATACGAAATGCTAGACAAACAACTCGTAATAAGCTCAAGCCATTACACATTATGTAACACCCTTAACCCTTATTCGTCGCTGGAACAGGGTTATTATACATATCGAGAATCAGTTATAATACACTCATATTGTCCATTAGATGGACCCTCGAAACCCAATATATACCTCACAAGTGAATTGGGACTAAATCGAAAACTCAGAGAATTTTTCGCGACATTTCAAAATTTTCCAAAGTACAAGGGACACACGCCCGTGTGGTTAGGTCGTGTCACATGGCCAAGTGACACACCTGTGTCTTAGGCCGTGTGGTATTTGAAGTTTGGCACACGATTGTGTCTCTAGCCCTTGTAACTATCTAACTTGTAATACATTAAGTGTAGGGGTCACACGGCCAAGTCACATGCCCGTGTGTTAGGCCGTGTGAAAATTTCGGAGCATTAAGTTTTGAATTTTTTTAAGATACAAGGGACACAGGACCAGAACACACGCCCATGTGTTAGGCCGTTTGTCACAAACAACTAAGACACACACCCGTGTCTTTACCCGTGTGGACAGAATAAGGTTATTCCCAAGCCCTATTCCTCACCCAATTTCACCTTCCACCTATATAAACACTTAAACGCATTCCCAATCTAATACAAAACATTTAAACTAAGCCAAACTAAGTCATATGCATGATATTTCATCACATGTAATTACTATAATATCATACTTTACTAATTCATTTATTACCCAAACCAACATTTATATCAAACATAACAATCAATACTTATATAAGTTGATATGAACATAACCAAAGTATAATTATTCTAATATTTACACCACCATTTCAATCCCTATACATGCCATATAAAACATAATATGTTTAGCAAAATCTACCGGTAGGTTGGATAGTGTGATTCGGTGTGTTGATCTGATCCTCCTAACTTCTTGTAAATCTACGAAGAATATAAAACAACACGAGCAAGCTTAATGAAGCTTAGTAAGTTCGTTGGCTTTAAATATAAATCTTACCAAACTTAATATAATAAACTAAATTGTAAATAATCATACATTCTCCTTGTCAAATACAACATAAGTCAATGAACACATTTCTTTCAGATCAATATCATTAGTAATCAATATATCTTTCAATTCATTCACATAGGTCTTTTACCAATTCTTACTGAATCTAAGAACGACTTACGGATATGAGTACATCATTTTTTTTGTGCCATAGTCCACCTATGGTCTTTCATATGCATTGCCATGGCCCAGTCGTGGTCTTACACTCGTAGTGCCATAACCCAATTATGGTCTTATCATCAGAATGCCATAGCCCAGTTATGGTCTTATTTATAGATACTGCCATGGTCCAACCATCGTTTTACTTGCAAAGTGCCATAACCCAGTTATGGTATTTTCATTAAAATGCCATAGCCCAGCTATGGTCTTACATATAAACATTGCCATGATCCAACCATATTCTTATCCATCAATTCCTCCTTTACACTAAACGATTGTACTCAATCTCGCATTCCGTTCGCTTCAAACATTCACTTTAATTCCATAATTTTAACAATAACTTTATTTTCACAAATGATATAAATAGATATATATTACCATTCATCAAATTAACATATAACATTAAAGTTTAACCATACGAACTTACCTGAGGTAATCTTGTAGATTTTGTAGTAGTTCAGGGACTATTCTATCAATTTCCATTTTTCACGATTATCTACGGGTTCTTGGTCTAAAATATAAAATTATTCATTAATTAGCACATGTTTTAATTCTAATTCACTTCACAATTTATACCCCTCAATTTTTGAAATTGCATAACTACCCCAACTTTTACAACTTTTACAATTTAGACCCTGACCAATTAGCCCATCAAATAAGCTAATTTTTATCAAGTAACCCTTTATCTAAATATTCTAAACTATTAAAAAGCCTTTGATAAATACAATTTAATACCAAACCCTAAGATTTAATCTTTTTCACAATTTGGTCCTAAAATTAATTTCCTTTGAAATTACTTGATAACATCATCATATAACAAAATTAAGGCTTCAATCCATGTTAATTCATCATAAACATTCAGTATTCATCAATGGTAACTATCAAAATCTCCTATAAAAGCAAAAACTAATGAAATAGATAGTTAGACCTAATTGTAAAAGTCTCAAAAACATAAAAATTTCAAGAGAAAAGCAAGAATTAAACTTACATGAAGTAAAAATATAAAAACCAGCTTGAGAAGTTCTCTAATGGCTATTTTTGGCTTAAAATTGGGGAAGAAATGATCTAGAAACTATTAAAAATCTCATTTGGCTATTAAATTTTGTTTTATTTCCAATTTTGCCCTTAAATCACCTAATTCCTTGATTTTTTTCTGCTTATGCCACCTCAGCCATTCCTTGGGTGTCTAATTGCCCTTTTAGTCCTTCCTTATTTAACATTTAAGCTATTTAATCATTTTAGCAAGTTTTGCACCTTTTTTAATTTAGTCTTTTTAAATTAATTTACTATCAAAATGTTAACATTTTCTAACAAAACTTTAATACTAACTCAGTGTCACTCAGTAAATATTCATAAAAATATTTACGACTCGATTTATGAAATCGAGGTCTCGATTCCTCTTTTCCGAAACCATTTTACCTAATAAATTCTTATAAATCACAAATTTCTAATTCAAAAATCTTCTACAATCATACTTGACTCATAAATAATAATTAAATAATAAATTTTTAACTCACTCGTCGGATTTAGTGATTTGGAATCACTGTGTTCAACACCACTAAAAATTGGGCTGTGTCAACTCTCCCCCTTTAAGAAATTTCGTCCTCGAAATTTGTTACCTGAGAATAAATTCGGATACTGTGATCTCATCAATTCTTTCGTTTCCCAAGTAGCCTCTTCCGAACCATGACAGTGCCATAATACTTTCACTAGCGTAACTCGTTTATTCCGTAATTCCTTAACCTCTCAAGCCAAAATCTTTATCGGTTCTTCAGAGTAAGTCATGTAACACCCCTAACCCGTATCCGTTGATGGAATAGGGTTACAAGGTTACTAAACGAATCACAACATTAAACTAACATTTCATATTCAATAATAAAACATAATCAAATCTCATTCAATCATATTCATTTTGTCCCTTAAGAAGGTTTATGAGACCTTAAACATGCTTTAGAGAATGTTTGGGACTAAACCGATCATATATAAAACTTTTGGAAACTTCAAAAAATTTTAAACATACAAGGGTCACACGCCCATGTGAACAAGCCATGTGCCTCACACGGCTATAGACACGCCCGTGTCACAAGCCGTGTGAAAACAAGGCATACATATTGACTTGCACCACACGGCTAATCGCACGTTCGTGTGCCTGGCCATGTGAAAACTGGAGGGTATACTGACTTAGGTCACACGGCCAGTCACACGCCTGTGTGTCTTGCCCGTGTGCCTATTCGAAATGGCCTCACATGCCCGTGTCTAGGCCGTGTGCTCAGTCGTGCCAAACCTATAGGTTATACTAACTTGTGCCACACGGCCAGTCACACGTCCGTGTATGAGGCCGTGTGGAGCATCTTGACTTAATTCGAATTGCCACACCAGGGGACACACGACCGTGTACCTTGACCGTGTGTCACACACGGCTGAGACACATGTCCGTGTCTTTGCCTGTGTGGACAAAAATAGGCCATTTGCGAGGCCAAATTTCCACCCATTTTTCATTACCCTACATAAACACAACAATACCCAAATCCAAACTCAATTGGCAGCCAATTTCATTCCCATTTCAAACACGTTTCATAACATCTCAATCTCAACCATATCAATATACATTTCATTATCATTTGCTTAAACTAAAACATGCCAAATCAGTAAGATAAACTAACCAAAATGGCAACCAAACATCATGCATTTAGCCATAACCAAATTTACCAAAATTTTCCATATTCCATAACCACATATATATATATATATATATATATATACATTCAACCAAATTCAACATCAAGCCATCTCAAATGACCCAAGCCTATACATACCAATTTAAGCATATTACAAGGCATTATAAACATTAAGCATTATAGCCTTATCAAGCCAACCAAAACAACACAAAATAAGCCATCATACATGACTATATATTCATACCAAAATATATACATCCTTTACAAGCCAAATCACATGGCTACATGTACCAAAATAACTCAAAGTCCCTATACATGCCATATGCTCAAAACATAAACTCAAAAGTACCAAATTGATAGTTGGATAGTGTGACGATGCCTCTGATGATCCTCAAATCCGAGCTAGCTTGATCACACTATAAAACGCAGGAAAATAAACAAAGTAAGCTATAAAGCTTGGTAAGCTTGTATGATAATAATTTAATACATCAAATGAATACAATTCAACCAATTTTCACATAGCATTACAATATACATATCAACCACAAACTTTCTGATATCTCCAAATATGATCAAATATGAACTCATTAAATGATCACCATTAAATACTCGAGTAGGTTTTGTACATACTTGTATCATCTCATACCAACCTATTTCTCAACTACATCATTCGTCCACCTGTTGAACCATTGGAATAGAAGTTGAATAATCAGAAGCCTCTTATGATAAGTACCTATACCATGGCCCTTAGCCAAATCAAGGTAACTTATTCGAAAAATTGTTATCATGGCCCGAAGCCAAATCATCCGATATGCATGGCACGAAGCCAAACCGATAACACACACCTGAAGTGCTAATATCATGGCTCGAAGCCAACTCAATGTATCACCTAATGACATGTCACTAGTATCAAATCTATTCCTAAGGTTCAATCGGGATTTCACACTTGTCGATTCTATTGTCTAATATTTCCGTGAAGTCGTTTCCACAATTCATACATTATCGATAATCTCGTAATCATAGTTTAGGCAATATCAAAGAGTTTAACATACATTTATAATGAAATTATCTCATACGAACTTACCTCGAGTACAAAATTAACTAATCGGGTTGACTACTCGATAACCTTGGTTTTTCCCCGATCCAAATCTGAATTCTTTCTTTCTTGATCTATATGTATTCAAAAATTAACTTGTTTATTTATCTATTTATTCGATTTAATCCAAGAACACACATTTGGGCATTTTTACACATTAGCCCCTATAGTTTCACATTTTTGCACTTTAGTCCTTATTTCACAAAACACAAAATTCATACAATTTCAACAAACCCAAGCCTGGCTGAATTACCCTTATGCCCCTAGCAGCCCATATCTTTCATTTATTTCACATTTCAACCCCTCTATTTACCAATTTCACAATTTAATCCCTATTATGCAATTTCATCAAAAATTACTTTATAAGATATGATAATCTATAAAAAAAAATACTCATTTTTCATCATTAAACATTCAAGAGCTCAAGCATTCATCAATGGCAACTTTCAAAAAATTAAGCAATTTTGCAAATTAGTCCCTAGGCTAGTTAGTACTTGATGCAACAATTACAAAAACATAGAAATCATCAAAAACTAAGTCAAAATCATACCTTAATCAAGCAATGCAAGTGTCGAAATGTTTAAGCATTCAAAACCCTTCTCCCTTTTCCAATTTTGGTTGAAGATGGAGAGAAATCAATGAATTTTGGCTTTGTTTTCTTTAATTATAACATAATTACTAATTTACTAAATTACCCTTAATTAATAACATTTAAAAACACATGAATGGCCATCTATGTCAAATTCCACTATCCATGGTCTAATTTCATAATAAGGACTTCCACCTTTTAATTACTTAGCAAACAAACACTTTTAACAAATAGAATGCAACTTTTGCATTTTACGTGATTTAGTCCTTTTATCAAATTAACCACTCAAACGATAAAATTATTTCATGAAACTTTCACACATATATAATCACATGCTGTAAACACCCAAAATAATATTAAAATAATTTTCTGAGCTTAGATTTATGGTTCTGAAACCACTATTTTGATTTAACTAAAATCGAGTTGTTACAAGTCATGTCCGGTTGAAGCTCAATTTCACTATGAGGTATCACATGTGAGGGATCTGTTTGGTACTGTCTCAACATCGATAAATGAAACACATTATGAATTTTCTCAAGTTCTAAAGGCAAAGCTAACCGATAAGCCACAAAGCCTATTCTTTCAACAATCTCTTACAGTCCAATAAATCGTGGGCTTAGTTTCCTTTTTCTACCAAATCGCAATACTTTCTTCTACGGTGGGACTTTTAAGAACACTAGATCACCAATTGCAAATTTTATATCTCTTCTTTTCAAGTCTGCATATGATTTCTGACAATCAGAAGTAACTTTCAAACTATCCCGGATAATCTAAACTTTTTCTTCAGTTTCTCGGATTAAGTCGACTCCTACTAACTTGGATTCACTCAATTCAGACCAATACAATGGAGTCTTACATTTTCTTTCATAGAAAGATTCAAATGGTGCCATTTTTATGCTGGATTGATAACTGTTGTTATATGCAAATTCAACTAACGGTAAATACCTTTCCCAGCTACCTCCAAACTTGAGTATGCAACCTCAACATATCTTCTAAAATTCTGAATCACTCGTTCTGATTGCCCGTCAGTTTGAGGACGAAACGCTGTACTGAAATTTAATTTTGTACCCAGAGTTTCTTGAAATTTATTCCAAAATCTCGATGTAAACCTCGAATCCCAATCTGAAATAATGGATGTGGAAACCTCATGTAACCTCACAATTTCTGATATATATAATTTCGATAACTTTTCAAGTGAAAAGTCAGTTCTGACTGGAATAAAATTTGTCGACTTAGTCAATTTATCAACAATCACCCAGATCGAATCTTTCTTTCTCAGGGTCACAGGTAAACTGGATACAAAATTCATTGTGACATGTTCCCATTTCCACTCAAGAATCATAACAGGTTGTAACAAACCCGTTGGTACCTAATGCTCTGCTTTGAATTGTTGACAAATCAAACACTTAGCTAAAAACTCACAGATTTCCCGTTTCATACCCGGCCACCAATACATCCGTTTCAAATCACAATACATCTTCGTACTTCCTGGATGAATGGAGTACGTACTACTGTGAGCTTCAGAAAGAATATCATTTTTCAAATCTGAATTATTCGGAACACACATTCTATTACGATATTGCAACATATCGTTATTATTAATACTATACTTAGAACTTAGATTGTCCCGAACCATTTGTCATTTCAACACCAATTTTAGATCCTCATCTTGTAATTCGCAAATCAGTTCAATGAACATAAGTTTTGCCTTTAACTCTGCTAACACAGAACCATCATCATTAAGAGACAAATGAGCGTTCATCGCTTGAAGTGCAAACAAAGACGACATTCGACTAAGTGTATTTGTCACCACATTAGTTTTCCCGGGTGGTAGTTAATAACCAGGTTATATTCTTTTAGTAACTCTAGCCACCGTCTCTATCTCAAATTCAGCTTTTTCTAAGTCATCAAATACTTCAAACTTTTGTGATTCGTAAACATATAACATTTCTCGTCGTACAAATAGTGTCTCTAAATCTTCAAAGCAAATACAATTGCAGCCAACTTGAGAATATGTGTAGGATAATTCTGTTCATGTGACTTTAATTGACGAGAAGCATAAGCCACTACTTTTCCTGACTGCATCAGTACACAACCCAAACCATTTAGAGATGCATCATTGTAAACAACATACTGTACATTCGATTCTAGCTGAGTCAAAACTGGAGCCTCTGTCAACATCTTCTTTAACTGATCAAAACTTTGTTGACATTCATCAGACTATACAAATTCAACATTCTTCTGTAACAATCGGGTCAACGGTGAAGCAATCATCGAAAAATTCTTGACAAAACATCGATAGTAACCTGCTAGACCTAGAAAACTCCGCACTTCTGTAATATTCTTTGGAGTTTCCAATTCACTACAGCAGATATTTTGCTACGATCTACTTGAATTCCATCAGCTGATATAATGTGACCTAGAAATCCAACCTTGTGAAGCCAAAATTCACATTTGTTAAACTTTGCATACAACTACTTTTCTCTCAAAATTTGTAGCACAATTCTCAAATGCTAAGCATGTTTAAACTCTCTCTTGGAATAGATTAGTATATCATCGATAAACACAACCACAAATCTATCCAAATACGATTGAAAAATTCGATTCATTAAATACATAAAAGTAGCAAGAGCATTAGTCAAGCCAAATGGCATTACTAAAAACTCATAATGACTATACCGAGTTTTGAAAGCAGTCTTCAATACATCACACTCTTTAACCTTCAATTAACAGTACCCGGATCTGAGGTCTATCTTTGAAAACACTACGACACCTTTTAATTGATCAAATAAATCATCTATACAAGGCAAAGGATATTTTTTTGTAATGGTTACCTTGTTCAACTGCCTGTTAGGGGTAAGCAAAATTCGATTCGATTCGAAAAAATAAAGAAAAATTTGAATTTCGAGTTGAACGAATCGAGTTATTCGAATTATTCGAGTTATTCGAGTCAACTCGAATTTTTTTCTAATTTCGAGTTCGAATCGAGTTGAATTTTTAAATTCGAATAACTTGAATAATTCGAATAATTCGAATATCAAACTATAATATTTTACATTTTTACCCCAAACTTCCAAACCTTTTTACTTTTTTCTCAAAACTTTTACTCCTTCCCACTTTCTCCCCAAAACTTTTACTCCCCTTCTATCCCAACCCCCCATCTACCCAAAATCCATTTCCCACCAAAATTTTACTCTCCTATTTACTTTTCCTCAAAATTTTACTCCCAAAACCCCTTAAAACTTTTTATTTTCCCCCAAAGTTTTTACTTCCTCCCACTTTCCCCTTAAAACTTTTACTCCCTTTTCATCCCACCCCCCATCTACCCCAAACTCATCTCCTTAATTTTTTTAATATTTTCCCTCCAAAATTTTACTCTCCCTATTTACTTTCCCTCAAACTTTTACTCCCAAAACTTTTTACTTTCCCTCTAAACTTTTACTTCTCACTATTTACTCCCAAATTAAAAATTAAAATTATCCCCAAAAAAACCCATAAATATAAATAGTAATAATTTTATTTATATCTACTATTTATATTATTAAATTAAATTTCACATTTTATATTATTTATATTATTGAATTGTTTATTCATATTGAATATTTATATTAAAATTGAATTATTAATGATGCCATAAATTATTCGTGTTAAAAGTTTATATTGGTATTAATTTCACATTTTATCTTTCAAATAACTTTTATTAAAAAGTCACATTATTACATTTAATATATTTTTTAATTCCAAAATACATAGTGACAAGAATCTGAAGATAATTGAAACAACTAGGCAAATAAAAAAGCTAATCCGTATATAAAAGATTCATAAATAAATTATGAGGTGATGAAAGTTAATAAAAAATTTGATTATTGTGGAAAATTTTTATTACAACGGGTGATAGTGGTTACGAGAATCCAAAATTATTTTTTAAAATTTAACTCGAACAAATATATTCGATTCGATTCGATTCGAATTCTATCTCACTCAACTCGAGTCGAGAAAATTTCAAATAAAGTTTGAATGATAAAATAAGATTCAAAAAATCGATTAACTCGAAAATTTTTGATTCGATTCGATTCGATCGAATGCTCACCCCTACTGCCTGTAATCTACCATATTTCTTTTTCACAAATAAGACAGATGCACCCCAAGGAGACATACTCGGTCTGATGAACCTTGTCTAGTAATTCTTGCAACTGTGTCTTTAATTATTTTAATTCAACTGGTACTATTCGGTATGGCATCACTGATATAGGAGCTGTTTCCGGGATCACATCAATTACAAACTCAACTTCACGATCAAGTGATAAACCCGACAATTCCTCAGGAAACACATTAGCAAACTCATTAACAATTGGTAACTGTTCTAGCTTTGATTCAGAATCCTGAGTATCAAGAATGTAGGCTAAAAATTCCTCATTACCTTTTCGCAACAATCTTTGAGCAGAAAAAGTTGAAATAATTTTAACAGTATCATTCGGAGTCTCAGACTCAATTGAAATTACTTTTCCTGTCTAACATTTCAAATTAGTCTATTTCTTTCGACAATTCACTACAGCATCATGCTTCGTTAACTAATCCATTCCCAAAATAACTTCAAATTCTCGAAAGGGTAGCAACATCAAATCAGCAGAGAATTCACATCCTTTTACTTTCAGTGGACAATTTCGACACACTAAATTAACTATCACACTTTGGCCTAGTAGATTAGTGACTTGAATATCATAATCAGTAGACTCAACAGGCATTTTCTTTTCTGTTACTAATGCAGTGCAAGTATAAGAATGCGTGGATCCAAGGTCAACCAATGCATATACAATAGCATAAAAAAGATAGAATGTACCAGCAATTACATCTAGAGCCGTAGCTTTCTCCCTTTCTTAGATAGCATAAGTACGTGCAGGTGCCCTAGCCTCTGACCGGGCAGCAGAATCTTTCATAGTTGAACGGGTAGTTCTAACAGCACTATTTTGGCCTAAACATTTACTTCTTTGGGAAGTGGCCATATGTTTCTCTTTCTATTCTTCTTCCTCTCTTTGCAATTGAGGGCAATCTTGAATAAAATGATCAGTGACCCCACATTTATAACAAGCTCCTGCCTTGACTTTACATTCACCAAAGTGACTTTTCCCACAATGTTTACATTTGGGCTTAGGAACATTTTGCACATTACCCACACTAGCCGTAGGTCTGATAGTCACCTATAATCTTGTTGAGTTGCCTTATTCTTATTTGATCGTTCAGGCATTGAAGTAGCTCGATTGAATTCCTCTCTAGAATTTTTAGCTGAAAATACTGAAAATGATTTAGAGGAGCTTTTCTTATAGGATTCTTTATTTCGTCTATCTCTCTGCATCTTTCTATTGTACACTTCTTCCATCTTTTGAACACGATTTGATAAAACAACATATTCTCTTATTTCAGTGCCCCCAATCATCCTTCTAATTTCATCATTTAATCCCTTTTCAAACTGAATACACATTTATTCTTTGGTTGGTACAATTTCTCGGGCATATCTGCTAAGGTATACAAATTCCCTTTCGCTCTCAGCTACCGATCGATTACCTTGTCGCAAATCAAGGAATTCCCTCTTCTTTTTGTCTAAATACCCCTTACAGACATATTTCTTTTTAAATTCACTCTGAAAGAATTCCTAAGTGATTTTCTCTTTCGGTACTACGACCATTATAATCATCCACCAATTATATGCTTTCTTTTTCAGTAAGGAAACAACACATCTCAAATAATCATCTAGGGAACAAGCCATTTCTTCAAAAACTCTTACTGTATTCTGAAGCCAATATTCAGCTTTAACTGGATCATCATCTAACCTACTCCAAAATTCTTCGGCCCCAAACTTTCTGAGATTTTCTATCGGAGTACGTTTACTTGATTTAGTTACTAGAGGAGGTGTAGGTACAACCGGAGGCACTTCGGATGGTAAAGTAGGGGGAGGAGGTTGTTGAGCCTGATTTCTCCCTTGCATAAATTAATTAAACCACTGATTCATAAACCTATAAAACATGTTTTTAAGTTCTTGTTCTTGAGTCAGGGGAATTTAGACATTACTACTTGTCCTATGTTCAAATGTTTGTACTATACTATTGGCCTCATCACGTTCAGCATGTTTAGATCTATCTAACATCTTTATAATCTATAAGAAAAATAAGGGTTAGATCAGATCATACACATCACACTATCAGAGTTTTATATGGCTTGTATTTCTAGACACTTACACATTACTATCATTCCGAGAATCGACTAAACTGAAGCTCTGATACCAATAAATGTAACACCCCTAACCCTTATCCATCGTCGGAACAAGGTTACAGAGTATTACAGAACCTTACAGGTTAAAACCGAACATTTTACAACTTTTATTATATATATCGAGAATTAGTTATAATACACTCTCATATTGTCCTTGAGAAGTGAATCGGGTCTAAACAAAAAACTTAGAGAATTTTTTGCGAAATTTTTAAATTTTCAAGGTATAGGGGACACACGCCCTTATGGTCAGGTCGTGTGACTCACACGGCCAAGTAATACACTAGTGTCTTAGGCCGTGTGGTATTTGAAGTTTGGCACACGACCGTGTCCATAGCCCGTGTAACTCTCTGACTTGCAATACATTAAGTGCAGGGGTCACACGGCCAAGTCACACGACCGTGTGCTAGGCCGTGTGAAAATTTTAAAGCATTCTATTTTGAATTTTTTTAAGATGCAGGGGACACACGGCCAGAACACACGCCCATTTCTCTGCCCGTGTGGACAGAATAAGGCTATTCCCAAGCCCTATTCCTCACCCAATTTCACCTCCACCTACATAAACACTTAAACACATTCCTAATCCAATACAAAACATTTAACTAAGTCATATGCAGGATATTTCATCACATGTAATTACTACAATATCATGCTTTACTGATTCATTCATTACCCAAACCAACATTTATACCAAACATAACAATCCATACTTATATAAGTTAATATGAACATAACCAAAGTATAATTTCTAATATTTACGCCACTATTTCAATCCTTATATATGCCATATAAAATATAGTATGTTTAGCAAAATCTACCGGTAGGTTGGATAGTGTGATTCGATGTGTTGATCCGATCCTCCTAACTTCTTGTAAATCTACGAAGAATATAAAACAACACGAGCAAGCTTAATGAAGCTTAGTAAGTTCGTTGGCTTTAAATATATATCTTACCAAACTTAATATAATAAACTAAATTATAAATAATCATACATTCTCCCTGTCAAATACAACATAAGTCAATGAACACATTTCTTTCAGATTAATATCATTAGTAATCAATATATCTTTCAATTCATTTATATAGGTCTTTTACCAATTCTTACTGAATTGAAGAACGACTTACGGATATGAGTACATTATTTTCACATTTAGTATTCATCAATGGTAACTTTTAAATCTCCCATAAAAACAAAAATTAATGAAATAGATAGTTGGACCTAATTGTAAAAGTCTCAAAAACATAAAAATTTCAAGAGAAAAGCAAGAATTAAACTTACATGAAGTAAAAATATAACAACCAGCTTGAGAAGTTCTCTAATGGCTATTTTTGGCTTAGAATTGGGGAAGAAATGATCTAGAAACTATTAAAAATCTCATTTGGCTATTAAATTTTATTTTATTTCCAATTTTGCCCTTAAATCACCTAACTCCTTGATTTTTTTCTGCTTATGCCGCCTCAGCCATTCCTTGGGTGATTAATTACCCTTTTAGTCCTTCCTTATTTAACAATTGAGCTATTTAATCATTTGAGCAAGTTTTGCGCCTTTTTCAATTTAGTCCTTTTTAATTAATTTACTATCAAAATGTTAACATTTTCTAACAAAACTTTAATACTAACTCAGTATCACTCCGTAAATATTCATAAAAATATTTACGACTTGATTTATGAAATCGAGGTCTCGATTCCTCGTTTTTGAAACCATTTTACCTAATAAATTCTTTTAAATCACAAATTTCTAATTCAAAAATCTTCTACAATCATACTTGACTCATAAATAATAATTAAATAATAAAAATTTTTAACTCACTCGTCAGATTTAATGTTCTCGAATCACTATTTTCGACACCACTAAAAATTGGGTTGTTTCACATTCAGTCCTATCTTCCAAAGTATTTCGATAATAAAATGTCATTCTATTCTATCATAGGCCTTACTCATATTAAGTTTTAAGGTAAAAGAATATTTTTCCCGTTTTATGTGTTTTAAAATAGGGAAGAGTTTCATAGGCAAACAAATATTATTCGAAATAAAACATCAGGGCACAGAGGCACTCTGTGCTTCATCAATTCACCCCTCAAAAAACTTAAATCTATATTGGAAATAACCTTTGAAACAATTTTATACAAAACATTACAAAGGCTAATAGATTTAAAATGAGAGAGAACACAACATGTACTTCTAATTTTGGGGATAAACACAATGTTAGTTCTATTTATGAACTGCATGTCAATTTTCTTTTTCAAAATAGGTAGACAACACGTATTAATGTCCCTCCCCATGACATGCCAATATTTTTCTAAAAATAAAGTTGGAAAACCATTATTACTAGATGCTTTTGTAAGGTTTATACCTTTAACAACTTTAAAAATTTCCTTCGCCTGAAATTCCTCTAGCAAAAAAGAATTCACCTTCTAAGTAATCCCATGGTGGACCCTCAATAAAAAGATAAGATATATACGCCCTTGAGAGGTAAACAAATTCATGTAGTATCAACTTGCGATTTCCATCATTTCCCTATTATCCATCCTCTTAACACCCGAGCGTCCACAAGTTCTTCAATCCGATTTACCCTTTTTCACGGAGAGGCAAAATTGTGGAAGAAAGAATTATTTTAATCCCCCATTCTTAAGGCATTTTCCCTAGCATGTTGTTCCCAATAACTTTCACCTTTATCAATCTCCTAGTTCATCTCCAGTTTAAGATTAATAATTTCATTTAGAGTTTCTGCAATAAGATCTAACTCGTTTAGCTCATAAGACGTGTGACATCCTCAATGTATAACGAGCTTGGTATAATAATGGATCAGGCTAGGAATATTAGAGAATTTTAGAAAATAGATTTAATAAGAACTTTAGAGCAATATTATTGAAAGTAGTTAGAGCCAATAAGAAGTTAGAAAATGCTTGTTAGATGAGGAAAATTAATTTGAGATATTGACTAAATTGTAGAAGAATAAAAAATGTTGTGGTAAAAGTAGAAAATTAAATGTTAGAAAAGAATACATGGAATCGAGAAAACATAGGAAGGATTAGAAGTGAAGTTTTACCAAAATAAAGCATGAATCATGCATGGTATTGTAGATAAATTTGAAGGGTTAAATAGTAATTACTTAAATTAGATAATTACTAAAAACTTAATGATTAAGGATGAAATTGTGTTGAAATGGGATTGATGGACTAATTTGCAAAATTATTAAATTAAATATTAAATTAGTAGATATTTTGGAAGAATTGTGTAAATAAGAGTAGAAAAGATGAAAAGCATTCATCTTCCATAAAAAGAAGCCAAAACATCACCCCTTAAAGCCATCATCCAAACTTTTTCCTTTATTACAATTAGGTCCTTCCACCATCTTTAAACCTTTCCAAGCTCAATTTCTTCCATTTCTTTCATGTTTCATTAGAAAAATCAATAGAGGAACCTAGTAGTCACCTTAGTTTCATGAAAAGAGAATCAATATTTGTCTTGGAAGTGAGAGAAAATAAGGACTAGATTGTAAATTCAAGAAATTAAGGTAAGGAATGATAAGTTCTTCATGAAATCCATTTTAGTTTCATTATTTAAGTATAAATATGTTATTTTATTATGATTTTAACAAGTAGATGTTATGAGTTTTGATATGAAAATGGAGAAAAAGAGAAGAAAGGAGAAGACCAAATTGAAGACAAAGGAAAAGGGGTAGCCAAAGAGTAAAAAGAGAAGAAAATACTCCATTCAAATCTTGATTGTAAGTACTTCAAGGATTTTATCTTATTTATTTAGATTTAATTTATAAATTATTTTATTTAGTTAATTAGTTATAAAGATGTTACAATAGAAAATGACTAATTTGTAAAGCAAATAGAATATATCATAAAAACATTACAAAAAGGACAAAATTGAATAGTTGAGTGACCATTTTGTAACTTTTTATAATTGGTTGACCAAAAAAGAAGTTTACTTATAGTTAGGTGACCATTTTTGTAACTTTTCATAATTGAGTGACCAAAAAAAAAAAATTGGATGACTACTAACATAGTTTACTCAAAATTTGAAAAGAGCAAGTGATTGAAGTTATGTATTAGCACCTCAAGATTAAGGAAATATGTGATAAGAAAATAAAAAATATATATATTAAAAAAAAGGACATGCAACAATATTTAAATTTTATTTTTGAAAACATTATGAAATAACTTACTAACAATATTTGCAACAAAATTGAGTAGTGCTAAGTTCGGTTCTTTATGTCTACGTGATTTTGCCCAAAGAGAAAATTTACTATTTTCACACTTCGTGCAATAAGTGATTACAAGTTCTAACACTCACCAGGTTAACAACCTCACTTTTACATGTAAAATCTAGATCACTCACTTTTAAATTTTTCCGTTAAAAACTTAGGCTGAAAACCAAGTAATTCACCCATTTTCACACTCAATGCAGTCACAATTACAAGTTCTTCACCAAACAAATTAGTGCTAAAATTCTCAATACAAAATCTATACAAATCTAAAAAATAAGTGATAAAATTCTCAATACAAAACTTATACAAATCTCAAATATTTAAACTACTTTTGGTTTGCTAATATACTAGATCCAATTACAATCAATCTTTCCATGAAATTAATAAGCTTGATGAATATCTTCGACAAGTCTAGGATAAATCTTCTATTTTCAAGATATGTTTTTAAGTTTACCCGATCCAATCCAATCTCCTCAAAATAAGGAAGTCGATTTGCTTGATCCGATCCAAACGAATCTTTAAGATAGATTCTTATAATTGATTTAAGTATCATAAATGAGCTTGCATACATTTCAAAAGTATCAACAAATATCACAACTCAAAAAATTTATTTACAAAAATTGTCAACTCCATATATCACAAATTATGAAAGTGAATATTTTGAAACAATGTTGTACATTTCACTTCCATTATTGCATCAACACATTATTTTTAGAATTAAAATTTTGTATTACAGATATTTCGAACACACTTTTCTTTTCCGTCCTTTTCATGTGTATGGGTGAGTTTTAGACGCAGCCGATAAGATGGACCAAAACACGTGGAGACATGGACTCACCCACTCACATGAATTAGATGCATTCCCCTCACACACCATGCATGCCTACCTAAGCCTGCCTTTAATCAATGCATGGCATTTGCCAGTGTTTCAATGTGACACTCTTTAATAAGTCTCCTTTATATTACTATATAAGTAAATTCCTCAAGAAAAGTCAATGGTTTAAACCAAGCAGGCACCAACCCATGGACATGTGGACTTCCTTTTCGATGTGAATCTCTCATCGAATGTTCTATTTGTGATATGCATGAGAGTTGGGACCATTCATCATGATTCTCATATCACATGGCCATGAGGTCCAAAAAATAAAAATATATTTATTATTTAAAAAAAATTAAATAATTTGGCTAAGATCTATTGCATGGGAAATATTATAAAGGACGGTACGTACGACGCGTAGGGTGGCACCGTCGATGTGGGTCGAGACTGCAACGACATGCAAGGTCCATGCACGTGCAAGGCCCTGGCCCTGCTTTTGCCCACTTTATAAAAAAAATAATTTGCATTTTCCTTCCCACACTCCCTTAATCTAACGCTTCCTAATCATTGCATCATATCATAACCTTTTGCCATCATTTTCTCGAAAAGTTTTCGGGTCCTACCTTGAACATCAGATCATACACATACTTTGGCTCTTCTAATGATGAATCTACAGCCCTTTCTTCTGCTATATGCATTATCTTTTAATTTCTCTGTCCCAAATTCTTAAATTTTAATTTATTAATTAAATAAACTAAAAAAATTATGATATTTATTTTTTCAAATATTACCCATGATTAATTTCTAAAAAAATAAGAACCCAAAATCGAATTTTTTTTTACAATAAAAATTAAAATATGAAAATTTTAATAGAATTGAAAGAAAACTTACAGATGTCCCTTTCAATATCTAATTCAAATCCACTTTTTGATTTAATTAAGAGTACAATTTAAGTTTCATTTAGACAGAATCCAATTCATAATCGTTCACGAGATAATTACAATATATTTAATAATATGATATATTTTAAATTTCTTTCTTCCTAATTTTGGACATTTATCCAAAAATGAATTTTGGAAATTGCGAAACGGTCCTAATTTCATAGATTAACGAGTAACAACAAAGTTTATAAATACAGAGATTAGGGAAGTTGAGACGTGGGACATTTCCCCTACATTTCCATCCATTTTAAAACACTGTTCGTCTAAATCTGACCGCCAGCCTTGACACAATCATCTTCCTCTGACCTCAAATCGCAGCCGTCTGATTATAACCGCGGTGATCTAATAAGAACAAGACAAGAAAGGCGAGCAACCTCACATGATTAAAGCTTTTCTTTTTCTTTTTAAAGAAAAATGAAAATAATTGA